>CM049384.1:17204008-17804008 GCA_026937815.1 Etheostoma perlongum | reverse complement strand
TTTTTTTCATAACCTCCCACTGATAACTTTTAGAGCATATGTTGCATTAAGTTCTAGTGACAACATTTATCAGCTAAAGAACCTGATATTTCCCTTTAGGAAAACAAAAGTGAATATTGGACTTCCAACTTCAACTGTTTGCTTGTTCACCACATCAACTTTATAAGGTGATAACATGTCAATGTTGTGTTTACAGTTCCCAAAAAAATTTGAATTCTGCTTTATATATGCCATGTTAAAAATATCAGAATCAAAATGTATGTTGCAGTTCTTTTTATATTGACCAACTTCCATTTTCTGCGACAACATAATTAGCATAAAGAAATCCAACACGTTGAAAGAGAAGAACAGGTGTTTGTTGGTACTTGCCACATTTATGCCACAGTTAGTCAATTTCTTGCCAAGTAAGATGACATATGAATATAATAAATATGAAGCTACCAAAAACAGTCACAAAACCAGTGTGGCTATGTTGAAACATTAGCATCTCTAAACCTCACCAATTGTCACATTATATGTTGTTTGATTAATTAGTGCAACGTTTTAAAGGTAAAAGCTTCAAATGGGTCGGACTATGTCTTATATATCAGTGAGATGAGGTGGTGCTGGTAGGGTGGAATAGATCTTCTCTTCACACTATCGGCAAAAAAAGCGCAAAAGCTTATTTCTGTGGAACTATTCCTTGCTGCAAGTTTAACTATGAGGTAACTGGTGGAACAAAACTTGTTGAAAGATGGTAGATATTAGGTTGCTGTCTGCTACTGAGAGTGTGTGTGTGTGTGTGTGGGGGGGGGGACTCCACTGTGTGTGAGCCCACTGCACAATACATTTGTCACTTAGTAAGCATCCATTTCTTACTCCAGAAAATCTGGCCATGGGAAATAAAATGCATTTTTATTATCCTGCTCCGAGGGATCCATAACGCCACAATAACCCCAGTCTCTTTTTTCTTTTTACGAACACCTACGCACTCGTCTAAATCAAGCTCAGACTGAACAATAACAATGTCTGGAGCTTTTCAAATGGTCTCAGAAGAGCTGTTTCTAATCCCTCACTCAATATTGACCCATCAGAGAGAGATATATCCATCCTGCATCTGAAATGAAACAAATAAAAATAAACAGTTGGCTCGGGAAGTATGTCTGTAACAAGATGAAAAGAGGGATAATATGAGTTTTATACAGAGGAGGTGACCCCTGTTAAAAGTTGGCCCAAATATCCTGCTTTTGGAAGCCCCAAACAATGTTCTTGCCAGACGGTGAACGGAGGGGCAATAAATGAGAGGGGAGCAGAGAAAAAAAACAAAAGGCAAATAAACCTTCGTACATGTAATGTACACGCATGCTCATTTAGACAGCTACCTCAACCAAACAAACATCAAACAATATTCATTTAGCTTCATTCAGTGTTATGGATTTAACTCTGAGGATACACACATCCTCAGGACACAAGGGGAAACTCTTGCTTCCTTTTCTCCAGCATTGAACAGGGAAAACTCCAGACGTCACACTAACTAACAGCACTCTTGCTGGATGAGCACTGAGGCTCTCATTGCCATGTGTTCCTGTCTCTTTGAAAACACACATTGTCGTCCCAAAAAAGCTCTGGCACACCATTGGAAAAATATAGATTTGACTCCAGGAAGCATTGCTCAATACATGTTTTGTCCATGGCTTGGTTATTGGGCCTTGTTCAGGCCTCACTGACTGAAATCAATGTCTGATGTTGCAGAACAAGGTCCGCTTTACCTCAGGGGTTTTAGTTTGAGCCCAGTAAAGAGTCAGGGTTTGATTCAAGAGGATTTGTGGTCTGTAACAGTAGAAGAATGATGGAGAGGATGGAAATAAGGGGACAAACTGGGACAACTGGAACAAAGTCAAGAAAGTAAACGTTAAAAGAGGAAAAAGTAGCAATTAGATGAAAGTGTTTCTGTCTCCTAAGCGTGCCTGTGATATGTTCCTTTCCCTGGTAGCCAAAGAGGGCATGTTGTCGAGCCCTTCTGCGCTTGGAGGCCCTGCTAAGACTGAGCCACTGCTGACAGAGTCAATGGGAGGCGCAGAAAAAATAACAAGGGGCGTCTGCCAAGCCTCCCCACTGCTTGCTCTCCCTGTCTCTCTTTCCCTGTCCCCCTGTTGCTGCCAGCCCAGTGGAAAAACTCCCTCGCACGGTCCAGACAAAGTTATGAGAGAACAAAAGAGCAAGTGGGAGACAGACAAACAAATTAGATAGTGACAGAGAAAAATAAATAAGTTGAAACTGAATTAGAATAATAGAAAGCGCTCTACTGTTTTTTGTTTTCCTCCTCCTCCTTTTGTCCTCTGATCTGCTTATACAGAGCTGAGAGCCAAACCAGTGTCGTTCAATACAAGGGGCTGATTAATAATGTGCTGCTCTATCCACTCTGGAGGGCTGTATGTTTGTACAGATTCACAACTGCCATATAGCTGAGTGACTTTCACATATATTCGCTGCGTGTCCAGGCCAAGATGGCTACTGGTGATTGGGGGTGCATGATATATCGACTTCGAGATCCAGGGCACAAGCGGCCTAAATGGGTTTCCTCAGGAGGGGGGCTGGCGTCTCCCTTAGAGATAGGGTGAGAAGCACAGTCATCAATGGGGAGCTCAGAGTAGAGCCACTGCTCCTTCACGTCAAAAGGAGCCAGATGAGGTGGTTTGGGCATCTGGTAAGGATGCCTCCTGGGTGCCTCCCTAGGGAGATGCTGCAGGGTCTAGCTGGGAGGAGGCCTCGGGGAAGACCCAGGACTAGGTGGAGAGATTATATCTCCAACCTGGCCGGAGCTGGTTAATGTGGCTCGGGAAAGGGAAGTTTGGGGTCCCCTACTGGAGCTGGTGCCCCCGCGACCCGATACCGGATAAGCTGACGAAGATGGATGGATGGATGGATGGATGGATGGATGGATGGATGGATGGATGGATGGATGGATGGATATATCGACTTAATATTGTTATTACAATATCACGTTGCGCAATATTATATCGAAAATGTTACAATAAGTATGCAATATTTGTTTATTTCTGGTGAAGAGGCAAACGCAAATGGAGGCAAATCCATGCAAATCTGCTTTCATCTGCACCCAGCAATGTTTCTGTCTCATACTGTCTCTATCTTTTTCTTCTCCTGCTTTTAGCTCTAAAACAAATGCAGCCTGTTAATCTTGAATGTTATGGTCCAGGCTGTGATTAAGACCAGGGCTTGTGTTTTGTTTCCACTGCCCTTTACTGCAATTCTGCATTCAGTATTTCAGCATCAGTTAGCATGCCTTTTAATAGGTGCTGAAGAGTGTGTGCATGCACAGTATGTCTGTGCGTGTGTATGTGTGTGTATTGCTGTAATTACAGACATGGTCTTCTGGCTGAAAAGAAAACACACTTGTTGTTGGTGAAGCCATTAAAGAGTGCCCTGCTTTCACACTCTTTATGCTGAAGTACCTATGAAACAAAAGAGGAAATTTGTGTGTGTGTGCATGTGTGTGTGTGTGTTTGTGTTTGTGTGTGTGTGTGTGTGTGTGTGTATGCGTGTGTGTTCTGGTGTTTGGGTTCCAGGGAAGTAAAGGAATAAGTGGGCATTTACTATTCTTTGAGAATGATTGGCATTCTCCTTCATTTCCTGCTTGTACAGGCATAAGACTGAGAGAAATAGAAGCAAATGTGCACTCTCAGTGCACATTTGAGTCGAGCACAGTTTTCTTTTTACAACAAGATGCCATGTGTTTGTGTCTGTGTCAGTGAACTGCCTGGTATTCTGCCCCCTTGTGGCAACAAAGTGTAAAAGATTAATGCACAAGCCATAAGGGGTGAGAAACAGGCATCAAGGCAGGCAAAAGTTTTTCTCTTTTGCTCTTTGCTCTCAGAAACAAATCATCTTAAAGTAAGCATCCACTCTACCTGTGTCTCTTTGAGGAAGTAAGAGTGAGACATGTTTCTTGCTGCTCTAATGAGGATGAAATCTCACCAAAAAGCTTTCAGAGAAGACCCTTTACACTTGACATCAGAACAAGATTTATCCTCAAGATTTCCAAAAAAAGGAAAAAAGCTGATGTTGAGTTTAGAGTCTTAAAAGACCCAACCTCAACACATTCTGGCCTATAAAGTAACTGCAGTGGGGCGTGATGGTCTCAGCGCTATACAAGCCGGCGGTTTGGCAGTGGACAGCGTGAGTATGTTTGAAATGTGTGTGTGTTGATTCCATGTAGGTGTTAGTATTGCACAGGGCATAAAATGTATTGTGTGTGCCGTGGTGCATTCAGCGTGACTGTTGTTGGTGTATGGTTGGTCGCGCTTCGGCACTTTGTATCAAAAGCCTAAATGGGCAGGTGGTTGGAGGCTGTTAGTTGTGGTAGAAAAATGTACCACAAACACACTTGAACCACTTGTAGCCACCAGTGACAAAGTAAATGACCAGTAGCCACCCGCTGGAGAACAGTCCTAGTCAGTGCCATGGGGTTGTCATGGTTTCAGCACAATATTGCCACCATGGATGTGCCAGGCATAGAAGTACATGCCAAGAAAAAAAGGCAAGTGAAGCAAGGAGGGGCATAAATCCCCTGACCTACAGGTACTTTAATAGAAACGAGGAGAGGGTGGGAAGCTGACTGGAAACCACTAAATCTATGAGAGGCCCTGAACTTTATGAGCAAATACTATTTTGAACAGTTAAGCAGACGCTGCTGCTGCTGCGCATCAGCAGCTTTGCAGACCTGAGAACTCCTGCTGTACCTCACTGCCAGGAGGGAGACTTCATGCTGTACCCACTCCCCGTGAAGGATTGTGTACCAAACTTTGATACTCACACAGATTTGGTCACCTAGGAGCATGCATGAGTGGCTGTACGTGCACCAACACACACACACACACACACACACACACACACACACACACACACACACACACACACACACATGCGCAGGTACATATCCAGTTGACCTTTTTTGCCATAAGCCAACAAAATTTACAAATGCTGCCAATTGTTTTTGGATTTCATAACTCCACCAAGTCTTTTCCAGACTGTCTCGCCCCCCTCTCTCTTTCTCTGACTCTCTCTCTACACCTCTCTCTGTGTCTCCCTCCTTCCTTTGCTTAGAACGCCTGCTGTTAGTGCATTGAAACACATGCGATCAAAAAATGTATCTCCTCAGCAAAGCATGCATTTTCAAATCTTCTCTAATGTGTTCCTTTTGGTCTTTTCCCTTTTCATTTTTGCTCATCTTTTTCCCTTTTCTCTGTTAGTTTTTCATAGAGGATACCTGGATACTATCTGTTCTCTTTCTGTTCGCGACGGAGGGATGTCGTTACAATGGAATGCAGCGGCGCTTGCCAGAGGTGTCACAGTGGATGGACAGAGTGAAGCAACAGGGAAACGAGGACAAGAGAGAAGAGAAGATGAAAAATAATAGGACCATATGTCCATTTGCAGTATTTCTTCACTTAATACATTACACTCACAATATGCCCTTAACCTCCCAGACTAACTTACTCAAAAATCATCAAACAAGCTGCAGTCCATGCCAGCAGAATGCAGGATATGATTAGCAGTTGCATTCAAATACACAAACACAACAACCATCAACATGGAGGACACTCCTCTGAAGACAATAATCAGAATATCTGTTATTGAGCCAAACCAAGTGTACATATTCCACTACCACACTTCCCCACCCCTATACACACTCCAAATACATACCACGCCCACTTCAACATCATCAGCAAAAGTCCCAGATTGTCTGTATGGATGCATCAACTATGTCTTAGCCCTACACCTGAATCAATAATCAATACCATTGCTCATTAGGGCAAAAACACACAGAAGATTGCTAATATGACTCGAGTAAAAGTGAGGACACTCAAAGTAGATTAATACATGGTTCACCACTACAACTTTAATATTGTAATCAGTGTCCATTTAGTTAGTATTATTGGAGCTTGTTGAACAAACTGCACAGGTTCCTTTTAATCTGCAAGCCATTCCTCTGTGAACTAGCTTAAGACTGAGGAGAAATATGCAAGTCCATGACTAAGATATTGCTCCGTCTGTTTTTAGTGTAGTTTTTTTCCCTTTCGTGTTTCTTTTGGCCACGGCCACTGCAGCCACATGTGAGAAAAGTGAGAATAACAAGAGATGGCAGGACATGAGGATGCTAACAGAGCCCCAGAGAAACGTGAGGGCAGGTACAGTATGGCTTACCTTTTTCTCCTCAGAGCGATGAGGGGCAGGGGGTTGCACTGTGTAAGGGCAGCGGTAGATGTGAGCTTCAGGTGGGTCTCTCTTCTACCTCCCTCCTTGCTTCAGCCACGCTTGTCTCCCATGGGATGCGATGGCATCAGATATTCAATGAACATGCAGCCAAAAAAGAGGATTGGTGTCCTCCTGGGCAAAGAGCTTGCACCCTGGTCCAGTGCTGCTCAAGTGCAGGGGGGGAGGGGGGACAACAAAAAAGTAAAAAAAAAAAAAAAAGATATTTTCAACTGCAGGTGAAGTAAATAGTTTGTTTCACTTTTATTTTTCTGCCTCTAGCAAAAAACATAAAAGTCCATCCATGTGCTTTGTGGCAGAGATGGCGAATTTGAGAGGGAGGATAAAAGAGCAAGTGAGAGAAGAGTGAAACGTCCTCTCTGTGCCGTCTTCAAGCTGTTCAGAAGCAGGTCTGAGGAGCACCTTCCCAATCCAGGGTGGGAAGTAGGAGGGAAGGAGCGAGGGAGCAGGACAGGAGAGGGAGAGAGAGTGAGACTCTCAGTCAGTCAGTCAAGTCTGTCAGGAAGTCAGGCAGGCAGCAAGGCAGTGTATATTGAGCTAAAGGCTGTGGGTCCAAGCAGCACTCCCAGGATTTATAACTAGGGGCTGTGCACCTCGCTGCTCCAATCTCCCTGGCTTACTCTGCGATCCCTCTCCTACTGGCTTATTTTGGGAAAGACAGACCGAATTGTTCATTGGGTTAAACCCCTTCATACAAACAGCAAGTGTCTGTGGCTGGCTGCACTGAGGAAGGAGGGGAGTGAGCAGGATGGGGTGGGGTGGTGGGGTGGCAACCATGCACAGAGGGGTGGGGTAGGATGGAGGAGGAGGAGGGAAGGGAACGAAAAGAGACGAGAAGAGGGGAATTTGGAGGCGTCTCTTCTTGCTCATGTACTGCCTCCCCCCCCCTCCTCTCCCTCCAAACACAAATCAAATAAAGTCAATCTCAACACGTAGATATTGGGATTAACAGGGTTTCTGCAGGTTTTACCAAGTCAAATTTAAACACTTTAAAATACTTTTTTTAAGACTATTATGAATGAAATGTAAGACCTATATCACAAAAGCATACAAAAAAAGAGTCCTGAAACATCGTCTGAAACGTTTTTTTCAAGACAAGTATTGCTAAACTTGCACTTCCCCATTGCTGAAGAATTAAATCCGTTTAATGTACTTGGTACAGTCTTGCAATAATTCCACAAAAGACGATTGGCTGCAATGTAAGTTGCATGTTCGTCTCATTTGTAGTCGTAATACAGCAGATCATATTTTGAATAGAAAAAGAAAGAACTACAACACCACGGAATCCAAATACAAAAACATTCTAAAGCATTGCTGGAGCATGTCCATGAGCATTAGATGTAGCGTTACATAGAAGTAGGGAAAGGAAAATTAACACAATACACGAAATGTAAGACTTTTTAAGGCCTTGCGATTTTGAAATTTTAGACTTCTTAAAACTTTTTAAGACCCCCCGGAAACCCTGGATTAAACACCCCCAGAAATTTTAATACCATAAAACGTCTCTCTTAGCTCCAATGGCCAATTAATAATCTCTATGCAATACATAACACAGGATAAGTGTAATACATAAAGGTGCACTGTGTTGCCGCCTAAAACCTGCTGCTCTTAGGGTATAATCATTACATGATAGCACTCTCTGGGGGTTAATCACAGTTCACATTTCACTACTACAGCACGGCTATTCATTGCTACAAGATGTATTCCGAGTATCAAATAGACTTTACATTGAAAACGTGCCAAGCATTTGCAGGGAGAATGCATAAATACTCATAAACATGGGTACTTGGAATTCATGGTTTGGATGTTAGCTTAAAATCTGGATGAACTACATTTGTTCCTTATCGTTCACCAGGCAACATCCAACAGAGCTTTAGTAAGAACAGTACAGGCTTAGCATTCAGTGTTTAATTGGCACTGGTTTGGCTGGCCTTGTGCTATGCTAGTGGACCTTGAAGAGAAAACAGCTCCGTGTTTGTGATTGGACGAGCCAGAGAAAAGCTGGCCTAGCCTTTTCCTGAAAGACCTTCTGGGACTAAGCCATTGGCTGAGTAAGATATCAGATAAAGACTGTGATTCCAAGTCAATCTTGAAATGCTATATCGAGAGGAAAGAGAATCAAGAAAACCCTGTTTTCCAACATTTGTCCAAGTATTTTTTGTGTGGTTTTATTCATCATCACGTCGTGCCAGTTGGGATTGATTCATTAAAAGGCCCTGTCATTTCAGCAGCATCAACTCATTTATTACTTCCATCACTGTTTAAATTCCATCTATTTACCAGAAGCTGGCAGTCCTGCTGCACTTCTGCCATTCATGTTTTGCTCATGTAGAGTAATAAATGTCCCCAGACTGTGTAATCTTCCAAACATTAGAACCAAAGTCAGACTGAAATCAATCTTTCCTTGCATGAGAAACTACAGGCAACGTCTCAACAAGAGCATATTCGGGTAATGTCTATTATATTAAATTGGACCCACTGTTTGAAATGTATGACGCAGATGGGGTTTTATGTGTTTCTTTTGCTCTCTTTTGTCAAATTCCCTCAATATCAAGATAGCAAAGTGATTAAACATGCATTGGAGGAATATACTTCATTTATTTCTATTCAGAGACGACTGTACTGATGGTCACTGGACAATTGTTGATTGTGCCATCAGAAAATAATTTTGTTCACGACTGGAGCCGGGTAAATTGAATAACCACTTGAAAATAAGCAATAGGCGTCACGTCTGTGAAAGAGCCATGGTGCAGTTGAAGCTGACTGAATGGCTCTCTGAAACATGGAAAGGGTGGAGTGACCAGATGCCCAGCAATGATGTCATCAATAGGAGCCCTGTGTGGTAGTCAGGGCCTGCCATTCATTCATTCATCCCCCAGGTGTGTGTGTTTCTGCATGTATGCATGCATGCATGTGTGTTGTTGATCACACCCTACTACAAAAGTAATAGCTTTCTGTAGCTCAATGAGGCAAAAAATTGGTCGGTGGAGACTCGCAGACAAACACGAGAAAGCCCCCGCCTCTTCCAGTCATGGCTATGCTACAGTTCCACTGAAGAATTTTGCCTAAGGCTTCTAAGAAATCTCAGCTCACCCTCTGATACTCTCACACAACGCACATTCATTCTCACTCGTAGGCTTTTGGTCAGCGGCACACACCCCTTGAAAAATCCCCAAACCATTCACTTCAGCAAGGTACACAAGTCCCCTCCCACTCGCTTGCTTTTACAAGGTGAAACATTCCCGAGAAGAGGGAAAAAACACCTGGTCGTCATAAGTTTCGTTTTTTTCACTGCACTTTTCCCCTTTGCTCTGTTCCATTAGAAAGAGTAAAAACAAACAGTGGCAGTTAAGTGACTGGAAACCCGTTGCATTGCATCACACAGACCTGCTTTGCCCTTGATGTTCGTCAAAAGTCCAAAAATAAGTTGTGAAGGGCAGGTTGGCATCACCGATACACTTCACCCTATACACCACACCCAGCGTCACCACACATAAACCCACTATGTGTTAACGTATGGGGGTCTGTTCTACTCAAAGGTGGTGTGTTTAGGGTGGGGTGAGTTCATTGAGCATGTATGTTCCTCGAGTGGGTTGTGTGAATGGTCAGTGTGTTGAAGGGTGGAGTTGTTTGTGTTTGTGAGCTTGATTGGAATTAACTTCTGGGCTGCAATATGAGCTTGTTTATTCGAGTTAGTGGTCACTCTCTGAGTAAAGTATTGTATGGTTGTAATTCAGTTGATAGCATAAGCTAATGTGGTTTTGACAGAGTTTAATCTCATTACTCTGAGGCACAAAAAAGCCTTAAAAACCCACTTTTCAATACTGGATTGAAGGCTTGCACATACACCTAATGCCCTTTCCCTCAGCTAAGCCCCTTTTATTCAAACAAGGCATCAATATCAAGTAACAAAGGCCAGAGTTGAAGGTTCACGCAAGGACAGCAGAGGACAGGTGTTCCTCTCTTCCATCTCTCGCTTTTCTCCTCTGCTTTTATCGTCCCTCTTTTCTTCGCTATCAGCCTCTCTTTCCCTCGGGTGACGATTCTAAAGGGCCGTTTTCTCTCAAGTGATGTGGTCCACCTTGGTCTGTCTAACCTTACAAAGGAATGCCTGGCATTCACCAGGCTGTGCCGACACAGGGCCGTTAAGGAGAGCAAGAAAAAAAGGTGGTGAGGGAAACAGGTAAAGGAGAGGAAAAGGCAAAGGAAAAGGGAATTTGAAGAGATACATAGTTGAGGAGCAGGACAAAAGTGAAGAAAATGGGAAGGTTGTAGAGAGGACAGTCAGAGAAAGGAACAGAGAGACACATTTAAAGAAGAGGAAGGAACGGAAAGTGAATGCTAGAGAGAGTGGGGTGTTTCAGACTTTTCACACACTGTGGATAAAACTTTAGGCCTCTGAAATTGATCTGAATTTCAACAGGGAAATTCCTCTGAGATGGGCTTGGGGCTCTGCCACCGCCCTCAGCTGACACAGGGGTGGAGATTGTGGGTGGGGTGATGGGAGGGCATGAGAAGAGAGGGGAGTTGGATGGATGGATGGATGGATGGATGCATGGATGGATGGATGGAGCAGGTAAAGGAGGAGATGTTTTTTGGCCGGACTCCCCCTGGCTAACGTGGCACATTTTGTTGCTGAGCTCAGTTTCCCCTCGGGTAATCATTTGACACTGATAAAAGGGGGAAGGGGGGATAGTGGAGAGAAAAAGGATGGCAGTGTTTCCACCCTGGGAAAAAGCTCTACGGAGAGATTAGAGGACAGCCGGGGTAATTCTTCCATCTGTTGGACCGGGGTAAGAGAAGATTGAGGAAAAGACAAAGGAAGAAAGGGGGGGAAACAGAAGAAGAAGGAAAGAATAACAGGAGGGTGGTTGTGCATTTTTAAAGGTGTTAGCATTGTAATTCCCTCAACGTTCTTCACACACATGCACAAATGATTGAAGACAGGAGGAGGGGGCTGCACATTTTTTAAGTGTTTCCACAGTAACAAGTCCACCTTTTGTTGCTCTGGCACATACATACACTTACGTGCACGCACGCACGTACACATGCGAGACGCTATAGCATGTGTAAATAGAAGAGTGGCGACTGAATGGTATTTTACTGCTTCTGTATTTGTGGCAAGTTATTTTGACCCTGGGTGGTCCCTGCTGAAAGACTTGGAGGGTCATTAATCATCAGTCTGGAATCAGATGTCAGGTGTGTGTGAGAAATAGGAGAGGGTTGGTCCGTAACCAAAGAGGGAGCGAGAGTACCTACTGTACTGTACAGTGAATGTCTGTGAGCATGTTTGAGGTTAGCCTTGCGTACCAGTGGATATCCTAATCAGCTGGGCTGGTGGTGGGATGAAAGAATGTGAAGATTATTGCCTAGTAATTGTTTCCAGAGTGCAACATTGCTGCCATATCTCAAACAAAAAGACTTCCATTGCAGTGTGTGTGTGTGTGTGTGTGTGTGTGTGTGTTCCTTGGATTTGTGCAGGAGCAAGAAACCAAAAAGAGGTTCTGCTTTGAGGTAAAGCCAAGCTTCCAGATTATGAAGCTAATGCAAGTTTTTAGAGTCCCATAAACCAACTTTAATATTCCTCTTTGTCTTTCATTTACGATCTCAAAGGTGCAAAGATAAACACTTTGCAACTGCAATTTCCTTAGCCACTAACGACACCAATATCCTGCCAATCTTCTGTACGCAAACAACACACCCAGAGATCTGTACTCCACTGATAAGCTCATCACTATACCAGCTATTCAACGATTCAGATTCTATTTTTCTTCCCCTTTTCGTTCACAGACTCGTCTCGGCCAGCTAGCCCTGACGGGGCAATGAGAACGGCGATCTGTCGCTAACACAGAGGAACGTTTAGGTTTGTTTTGTTACACTTTAAAAAAAAACATTTTCCGTTTCAGAGCCAGCAGGCAAGAGTGCAATTTCCTTCACGGCAGGAGCAACAGAATCCTCAAACCCAAACAATCAGGTTAGAATAAATAAAGTTAACTGCCGGAGTTTAGAGATCTCAGAGGCACATCCAAAAACTCCACCCCGGTGAGATATGTGGGGCGGCCCTGTGATACGAGGATAGGCAGAGTTCATTCATGGGTGTCTAAACCCTCAAAAGTAGTGAAACCTTTTAATCGGGAGTACTGTACATCACAGTTTTCCTGTGCTGTACTTAGTGCCACCCCACATATCTCACCGGCATCATAACTGGCAGCACAATTTACACATTTGTTGTCCTTGGACAGTGAGATAAATAGTTTTTATTTTCAGATATCATGCCAAACAAACACTCTAAGCAACTATGGCCGACAGGGTAACGGCAGTGGGAAGATGTTTCAGTAAACTGAGTTATGATTGGGTGAGATGTGCTCGCCCTGTCACTTCTTACTTTCATATGACACACATTTCAATGAAAAGTTGTGATGATTACGATTAATGTAAATGTTGGAAGTAAAATGAAAAATGAAACTTGACCATTCGCTTTCTGTTGGTCAACTAAAGAAATTGACTAATTGTTTCTGCTTTACTTTTATCCATATCCCGTCAAATTAGGTGTATCAACCATAGGGTATCGACTTATTAGTTCTTGATTTGGACCGCCAGCATTTGGAGAAAGTGACTCATGAAAAATAAGGTGCGCAAAATAAAGCAGAGAACACCTGTGTTCACTACATATTCATTTTCCATGCTGCTCATCTAACTTTCAGTTTGTGAAAAGGTTAACTCAAAAACTCAAAACTGGAGTGTTATCTTAGCTGAACCTTTAGTTATTTATAACTTGATTTAGAAATGTTAAAAGCTACAAGCTTCCCAGCAATATTATGTTTGTAGGTCTTGCTCTCCAGGCACTACAACAAGCAATCCTCTCCCAGACCTTTACCCTCTGTGTTCACACTAAGTAGCTTCTGTGTTCCCACTGCTAATGCCTCACTGCGGTACTCACAAACCTGCTGTTGAACGTTTAGTCCTATTATACCAAACTCATTTACTCACTTGACCCCTTGCTGACCCTGCAGAACCTTCTAGCACTGTTTGGGTTGCAGTACAGCCAAATATCCCCACTGTGAAGTTCTTCTCTGTGATGCTGTCAGTGTCTGCAAAAAAAGGCATATGAATTTATACACATGCATCCTGCTAAACTGGCACACATTTACATACATATGACGTTTGTTGGTGTCCTGTCCCACCTTGCTTCCTGTCCAGATTTGTGAATGGGTCCTGAACTTGATGGTCACAGGAACCTCCTCCCTAAACAGCTGTTTCCACATGTTCCACCACCCAACCTCCTCCAAAGACAAGGAAACAGAGAAGTTGTGCTGTAGTCACCGTCTCAGAGCTCAGGTCACACACAATCTGTGGATATCACATCATGAATTTGAAATTCTGAATGGGTTATATGTCCCAATTTATGCATCTGGGAGAACAGTTTGAATAACACAAAATTGGCTCTCGGCAAGACATTTAGAAATATTAACTGTCGGAAGAGATCGTTTTTCACCTTTGATCATTCTGGGAGTATAAATAGAGAACAATATGACCTTGTTCAGTGTGGGGGGATTTAGCCATAAAGCGTTGATGACTGAGTGACTGTTTGATCCATAACACACCCTTTGGGGAAGCACTGTTGTTTCATACAAAATTCATTAAGTTGACTTATTCCTGTGAAACTGAGAAGACAGGGCGGCGCAAGAATGGAAATAAGTGTGTGTATATTACACAAAACAAGCTGTCAAGATGGAGTATAAATAATGAAGCTGTCAACGTGTGCCAGGCCTTTGCCAACAAACCACAGTTTATATCAGAACAGCGGGGCTAACACTAACTCTCACATACGCCTACGGGAGAAAGTGGCACCTCGGTTTTGAAGGCAGAGTGTTCGTGTTTCTCTGCCTTCCTGCTTCTACACCCTCCTTGTGTTTTTCTGCATTTTGCCCAGTTTATCCTCAAAAGCCTGCAGATGTGAGGCTATACGAAAGAAAACAGTCAGCAGGCCTCCGGCTTTGGTTAGCATGGAGAGACACATGCCAGAAAAACAAAGACCTCTGAACTGTACAAACACCGCAGCATAAAAAAACTGCAGCAAGGACCACCCATGGAGGTGGCAAGTGAGAAACCAAGAGCAAAACCAGCCTCTCGGATCAGTGTGCTACTAGATAAAGAACACAGCATGCATGGATGGCTAAAGAGTCAGAGACAGATGTGCCGCATGCACAGGTCTATGAGAAACAAGGAGGACAGAAAATGGAGTAAATGGAGATGTGGCCATGGCCATGTCTAAATGCTGAAATAGGTTTACGTATTTTACATCAAATACCAATGTGTGGTAGAAGTGGGTCCTTTATGTAGTAGATTAGGTGTTGGATGAGGGTGTAGTGCGTCCATCCTTGTTAGAGTTTACATACTGAAACCTGCAGTTGTTGTTTGCTTTTATTAACAAATAAAAGTGTTTTAGCCACTAACCTGATTCAATAATAGTGTATTTGCCTATACCTACAGTACATTCTTTGCCTAACCTTAGCCATACCAGAGCTGTCTTGTGAAGATATTGCAGAAAGAAATAATTCTTATAATGTTGATGCTGAACTTTCTCCTTGAATGTTATCCCAGGTTTTGCAGAACTGCCCAATATCAACATATTTGTCTAATGATAGGGTTGCATATTGAAGCTGAGATCTGGCAAAGGTTCTGCAGTTTTTTTCAGTAACATGCCTCCAAATCCTGCGCAGGGCCCAGCCATTCACCAACATTTAACCAATTAGCACCTTGCTCAATTACAGCTTCCTGCTGCAGGCCCGGGGCAACAGCCTGTTCCTCTGCACATCTGTGTCTGTCTGTTTGCACACCTATGGGTGTGTTTATGTGCGAGAGATGTGAGCTTGGACATGTGCAAGACATCTACATTTTCTGTCGTAGATTTCCTGCTTTGACTAGCTGCTAGCGGAAGGCATGTCTTTTCTTTCCTGAGACAGACAAATAAACATTATTGTTGGAGCTAACGCCAGCAGCTTGTATAGAAAAAGGTCGTGACTTCTGTCAGTTGTGCCTGTGTGTGTGTGTGTGTGTGTGTGTGTGTGTGTTTAAGAAAGATAAAAAGAGGATGGGCTGTCTAAATGCATCGAACAGAAAAGAGAAAATAAGCGAGAGGGATTACAAAAGACACATTAGAAAAGTAGACATTAGTTACGTCTGCTGCTGCGCATTTGTTTTTAATAGCACATAATTGTTCAATGTTCAAATAAATGTACTTTACAACAGTTTTTTTCCTGTTGTTTACTGCTTCCTCGTTTACCCTCCTTGCCCAACATGCTCACAGACTGCGGCCGACCCCACTGTTATCATTTTGTTACACGTGGCCAAAATCACCAGGAGAGTGATCCAGCGCAGTTACAATTCCAGGACAAACAACTGTCCACACTTTGCATCCAACATCGTGCTGCTCTCAGGCTGTAAAATGCAAATATCTTTTGTTCTCTATAGGCCAATTTCTTGTGGGAAGGGAATCAGAATGGGATTTGCAGAGAGCTAGAAGGTTTTGATAAGCATATTAATGATTTGTTAGTGTTGCAATTACAGTCCAATTGCGTAAAATTGTCACAAATGCTGTTGGTGGAATTTATGAAGTCTCAGACAGTGCGCTGGGCTTTTATGATGTCGTTTAATGTCTGAGTATGTTTAAGTGCCGAGATGTCGAGGTGATGGAGGGCTATCCAATGAAAAATACAACAAAATATCTGCGTATGCACTGCATGACCTTTGGACTGGATTTATATAGATACTGCAGAATATCCAATGATTTTTATCTACAAAAAGATTTTATATAAATATGCTTTTCTTTGGGGCAACTCTCTCTTTCTTCTCCACTTTTTGCCTTATAAATCTAACGTCACGCAATCCTGGAAAATATATTAGCCTGTGTTTTGTATGAAAGCTAAAGCCACATCACTAACTTTATTAGAATTCCCACTACCACTTAATATTGTGTAACGCTGAGTTCCATGTACTTTTATGTCCGCAGCAGCTGGAGTGGATAGTTTGGAAGAAAAGCTAGGAACAAATTAGAATGTACATATAAAGAAGTACGTATGTGCATGTTGTATACATGTTCCTGACCTTTTGTTCATCATCTTTGTCCCTCTTGTTCTCCCTCCTTACCATGCTCTTGCCCTCCATCCTTATATTTCTTACTTGGTGTGTGTTTTTAAAGGCTGAGCCCTCAACCCAACCAGTGGGCTGTGGTTCCCTCCTAAACCATTCACATGGAACTGGTTAGGAAGACATTCCTTCCATGGAGGGAATGTCTGGCACCAAGCGCCTGCAATACAGAAATCATAAACGGGAGGTCCAGCCTAATCACATCCCGTGGCACTCCGCACCCTCTCTGAGCTCCCTCTTCCTTCTTCCTTCTTCCTTCTTCCTGAGGAGCTATTATCAAGAAGGGGATGGGGAGACCGAGAGCATTAGCTGATCCTATCTTTTCCTTTCCTGTGTAATATAAGGGTGTAAATCACTTGTGGAAACCGAGCGGATCAGATTCTGGTGGTTGGCAAATATTCTTGCTTATCTGACCCTCTAAAATCAATCCCTGAGATAACGTGTTTTATGTTACCATAAATAAATAAAGACTAAAGAATACATTTTATGGATTAGGTGCATAGAAAGGCTGTTGTGTTGTTTTGTTTTGCAGTTGCTATAACACACACCCGCAATTTCTCTCAACAACAGGGTTGTAATTCCATGTTCAACAGGCTATGGTTAAAGTTTGATTAATCAAAGTTGCCTGAATGTCTGCAATGCATTACATATGGGAGAGAAATCTGTTTCTGTGCTGTAAACGCACTGAACAGAAAAATCCACAAGTACACCATGAAATGAAAACACACTATCCCTTAAAGCAAGTGCATATGTGATGTTTCTAACACGAGTCAGGTGTTGGAAAGATCATTTTCATCCCCATGAATGTTTGTGTCTTATTGTCACAATGTCAAACAAGTAATCTTGAATTCACATAGATTAGTACAATTTAAAGATGCACTAATGAAAATTTTTGATTTAACAATGGATCAAATAACCAAGGTAGTTTATAAAGATAAAGCCACAGGTAATGATCACCTGACTGCAGTTTCCCTCAGCTTTATGGAGCATTTTAGCTTCTTTCAGGTCTTTGTTTTGGTTTTATGGCACGTCTCAACCTTGCCGCACCAGGCCGCTGTTTTTCAGCAAAAAGGTTCTGATAAACTGGCTCTACAATACCTCCCCAGCACCAAACTATACAGCCAGACAAAGTTAACAACTAGTGAGCGTTTAGCAGCTAAAGAGGTCCATATTTCCCCCAGGAGACCATAACACAGCTAAAACAATAGTGAATATTGGACTTAAATGTCTTTGGTGGCCAGAAACACAACTTCAAATGAATGATAATGTTGCTCCATGTCTGCTAGAGCTGTTAAGAGGCAATTGTTAGCAAAACTTTCGATATAACGATAGTGGTGATATGTCAGTGTTTTGTTTCCAGCTTGATTCATTGCGCCTAAGTGGCCAATATCAATTAATGCTACTTAAGGAGAAGCTTTGTAGCTGAAAGTAAAGATTGGAGGCTCTTGATAGACCGCTGTGACATGTAAAACTAGGGGCAAGTCACTGACATACGTGGCCAAGCAAGAGCTAGTGCTAGCGAGTTACAATCTATGATTTCCACTCTTAAATATTACCTTTATAGTAATTATATTACATCTGTTGTCTTTTAATTTAAGCAGCATATCGTTTGGGCTGTTTCCTCAACCTGATTAGATACTTTTCCTGCAAAGCTGACGACTATGGTGTAAACACAAGTTATCAGGTTTAGGTGTGGCTAGTGTTAAACCATTGTCTAATTGATTATAGCGTCTCTCAAACCTTTCAAATCTGTGGCTTAATCTCTTTACATCCCAGCAAAAATATGTGCAGTTTATGTGTTGTAGGGGAGTTTTGTTGCGCATGGCTGCCTGCCAGAGTGTCTTTCTGGACACTACCACCGAGAGTCGCCAAAGTCAGTTATTTTTTGATTGTCCACACAATACCAATAAAGGAAATACTTTGTGACAATTATGTAAGAATTTGTCTTTTGATGAGTTGCGTAAATATGAGACATACAGGCATATATGCATAGTAAACACCTACAGCTTTTGCAGCTATATCACAAATGAGTCACCTCCGATAAAAAAAACAATATATTTTCCAAAATATGTGTCAAGTTAAAAATCTTTTAATATCCCTGTCCAATAGGGTAAATGGGCAGTTGGTCCTTAGCATGCTCTCCTCAACACGCCTTTCCATCAGTCCTTCTGGCTCAATTTGGAGAACAATACAGATGTCCCTGCCGCTGTTTCCTCCTGCTGTTTCTCCACTGCTGCACTTGGCCCTGCTTCATCCTCTTGGATGGAGGCGATGAGAAATGGGGCGGCAGAGGATTGCCTCTGTCCCAGTGCCTCGTCCATGTGCACAAACCAGCGGCAAGTAGAAGCAGTGGGTTTCTACTTCGTGTTCCCTCTCCTGACCTTTGGTACCTGAAATCCTACAAAAGAGAAAAATCTGGTCCACGCTCATTTTTAGCTGACTGCTTTTGAATTTTGTGGCTGAAACTCACAACTCACTAATCACCGTTGTACTTTATTAGCTGTAGGTAATTAACATTAATTACGTGAGCTTTTGTAAGATTTGTTGGAAGTAGCACAGTTCTTCCCCATTGATTAATTAGCCCATTGACCTTCTCATCAGCAAGAAAGCAAAATAAGTGGATTTCTAACAAAATGGAGTATTCACTTTAAGCCAGGTTGTAATTTAGACATTGGTTTTGCACAGTAGGGGGCAAAAATAGCTGCTTGTATGAAAGAGCTACGTCGTAGGCAGTTGATGGTTGGATGGTAATTTAAAGTGTTCATCTTTCCTGTCTCACACTCTCCCTCCTGTCTTTCTGATTCTAGGTCTCTCTCTTTATTTCGCTAAACACTATTAGTGGCACCTCCACATCTTTCCTGGTTTGGGTTTCTAAAAGAAACACTCCTCATTGGAACCCCTAAAAAAACTGGCCGAGGGAAACAATGGTGCCCTTGAATTTCTCCTGCTCATTTTGCATGTAATGATATCTAGATTAAACACAATATTATTGTTGGCCCATGCAAGCCAATTACGATTTTCTCTCACCCGTGTATCAGAGTATGGTGCATATGGATAGTCCTTATTTCAAAACACCAGTTTTACTTACAGCTTCCTGATTTTTTTTGTTTTTTAGTTTTGGGATAGCGGTAAGGAGGAGGGAGAGGGTAACACAGTGTACAGAGGGAAGGAATACTGAAGCAGTAAGGGAACAAAAAAGGTATCTCCAAAGTCAACTGTCGCACTGCAGAGGGAAACAAAAAGCCAAGAGTTTATGTTGTTTCACCCTGGCAACAAGGTATGCATCAACAGTGAGTTTGATGCCAGAGGCACAATTTGTGGTTAAAGCAGTAGTTCTGAATTTTAGATAACAGTTGTTTGCTTACTTGCCAAGAGATTAATGAGAAGAACCATATCAATCTCATGTCTGTGTGTTTACCATAGAGCTATAGAGCCAAGAGGTGATTAGCTTAGTTTAGCATAAAGAGTGTAAGCAGGGCGAAAGAGCTAGCATGACTAAGATGAACTGGGTTTTTCATGTTTTCATGTGTCAGAAACCAAATCTGTAGCTTTTAGCATTTGTGCACCTATCAGTGGTCACTGCTGCTCAGCCACGACATACAGTATGCTACTGTCTGTTTAAAGCTTACTAATTAACATTACTGATTCAATATTCTATATCATTGTCATTCCACTTCCGGGATTGCTCAGTTGCCGCTGGATTTCACTTATTTATCACTCATTTAGCCGGATATCCGTTGCCTTGGGCTTCCTTTGTGTCGACATTTTAAACTCTAGTCGATTTATTGGGACTATGGTTAACCTTTTCTCAGATCTCTGCAGGGTAAATCCAGACAGCTAGCTAGACGATCTGTCCAATCTGAGTTTTCTGTTGCACAACTAAAACAACTTTTAAACGTAGGCCTACAGATATTCCACCAAAACAAATTTCTTCTATTTTGTCTATTTTGCAGCGGCATTGCTGCTTTTCTCCGGTGCTTAGCACCGCCCAAGACGATTGTGATTGGTTTAAAGAAATACCAATTAACCAGAGCACGTTTTTCTTCCATCCCCGAATGATATGTGGAGTAGCCAGACTCTCCTCCAGTGCACTAGGGTCTGGGAATGTGAGACTAATGATGCAATAACTTTTGCAGATAGGTGCATGGTTGCTTAGGTTATACCTTATAAGCAGTGCTTTTATGGGTCTACTTTTGTAGTGAAGAGAATAAGAGATTTCCACCTCTATCTATCTTGAGAAATGGTCAGACCAGGAATCGGCTCTAGTACAACAGAATCACCTGCACTACTAAGAGAAGAGCCATAAAACACAAAAAGCCTAATTTCAAGACAAACCATGTCAATACAATAAGCATCTAAACTTTCATTCTCCCTCTCTACCAACACCACCAAGCTACCAACATTCTTCAACTTAATTTCTTCACCTTAGTTCCCCTCAATAACAGGAACACACAGGAATATTTGGTAATCTGTCTGGGCCAGTGTCCTGGCCTATGCACGGGCTCATGTTGAGGCCAACCTAATCACCTTTCGGATCAGCATGAAGAACAGACAAGGCTGTACCTTTTATCCCAAACCAAAGTCAACAAGGCAGGATTCCTGGGAAGCATTGCAGACATTCTTGAAAGCAAAAAAGAAGGGTAAAAAACATCATTTGACCCCTCTCTCCCAAAATTAAAAGTAGAAAGTGAAGAAAGGAGAGTAAAACAACTTGCTTGGGTGTGTGCTGTAGTGGATTTAAGACAAAGTCCTCCAAATGCTCCAATTAAGCTCACTTTCTCACATGCTCATAACGTATAAGAACTAGAACTAGAAGAATAAGGTATAATAATTCCACTTCTGGTGCATTTAAAAAGTCACATTTTTGCAGCTACTATTTCACGAACCCCAGCCCTGCTTCTTCCTTCTATGTCTTTGTAATTTACCTTCACCTCTCGCCTTTTCTGTGCTCCAAATGTTTGGCCAGTGACCCGGGGTAATTAATAACTCCCTAAGCTAGGTGCTGTTTTCACAGATGGACCTCCTCCTTCAGAACTTGCTACCCTTTTTGTCGAGTCTATTTCCTCCCTCCTGTTAGCCTGAGCCATCGCATGCTGTGTAAACACTGACGCTCGATGAACATGCCAAACACAGCAGCGCTCCTGTACGAATTTGAACGTGTGAGTCAGTTTGCCTGAGTGTTGCCCATGTAGGATTTGTGCCCTTACATTCCTCATTTGTGTGTCTCATAACCTTGTTAATAGAAGAGTATGTGTTCTCTGAGTCATAACATAACAACTTCAACCACATTTAAAAAGAGAAAATAAGAGACATTTAGTAAAAAAGAACAGAAAGAGAAAGATGACAGTAAGTGGTAGAGAGAAAGTGGCAGTAGGAGGACGGGATTGTAGACATTTTGGCCAGGGATGTTAGAAAGGAATCAGTGAATAACTTGGCTTGTTTCTTTGTGGTGAGAACAGCATGGGATGGAGGCTTGAGCCAGAGCCCACAATGTCTAGCCTGGAAGGTTCTCTCATTAGAGAGATTGGAGCACACAACCTCCTGGGAACCGCAACGCCAGAACGCAGCACTCATCAGAACCATGGGAACGCTCACGCTCAAGGCCATCTCAGGTATAAAGTTATAGAGATTTGAGTGTTTTATTTTTTCCCTGTAATGGCTTATCACTCTCGTTTTTTGTCTCCTTCCTCCATGTGTCTTAAATTTGTGGTGATGCTTGAAATTGCCATGCGAATATCCCACCCCTCTGTGTTTGTCAATTGAGAATGTGTCTGAGAATATCCAACAAGACATGAGAAGAGTCTCTGTAGTGTCTCAAACGCCAGAAAAATCCCCTTTGAAGGAGCGCAAAAAAGGCATGCCAGTGTTTTTTGTTAAAACACTCATTTTATGGCTTTCAAGGAGCGATGCTGGTTGGCAGGAGAAATGACAAAATACAGAAAAGGAGCAGGAGAGGGAACAGGGAGAAAAAAGGCTCAAATATTCTTGTGTGGGGTCGTTGGCGTACAGATCATCAAACCATCTGTGACAAGGCCTCACAGGCGGCCTTTAATGTCCCCCCCTTAAATTAGGAGAAAAAATATTTGAATCTGTGTACTCAGCCGGAAACCATAAACGGTTAGGAGCCTTAACAAGACCCATGCACATGTAATTATGACAATCAAAAAGTCATAGGGATACACATGTAGAAGTGTGTTCTCTCCTAAATTACTACTGGCATGTGGATTCAATAGCAGACAGTAAAATACATGTGTATTTGACTTTACAGAATCTAATTTATTTATTTTTTGCAGGGATGCCAGTTTACTTTAGAGATAATGAGAATACTTTTTAAAGAACATTATTGAGTTTAACTTGTGGAAAGCTGTGTGTGTGAAGCATGCATGCATGTGCATGCATGTGGCTTTTCAGTGGCTGTGTTCTAAAATCTGTTCTGGATTAATTTATGTGAGTATGACCTCAACTAAAGAGCTGGTTCACTGTACATACATGTGCATGTGGCCATTAAAAGTCCTCAAGTGGAACAGACAAAAATCTGGAAAAAGGTCAAGATAAACATTTCCAACTGACATAAGACTTAAAACGATGAAGATGTGAACAGTAACCAACATTTACAGAAGTCAGAGAACCCTTGTCCTTAATCTACAATGTTACCACTATTTCAGTATGTGTTTGATGCTTTCATCATCAATCAGACTGGTAAGTTGAATGCATTGCAATTACATTTTAGATGTGAACCTAAAACGGCCAGTGTATGTGTCTCTGTGTTTATAAGGGCTGTTTCCCAGTTCCATACAACTCTTACACATTTACAGTATTAGGTGTCAATGCTGACAGTGCACTATTTGGGCAATTCAAATCAGTCCATTTTCTATTCTTGGTTATCCTGCATAGAGTCGCAATGGACTGCTGCCTATCCTGTCACACTCATTTTTGGAAGTTTATCCTCGATAGATCATTTTGCAGGTTGATACAATGGTGGTCAACATGTAAAAAAAATACAAATAAAAATGCCATTGTTCTTCCAAGCATCAACACAAATGAGTGCTTACTGTCATCTCAATCCTGAAATAGGATTAGTAGGTATACTATAGATATATCTATACTGTACAGTCTGTACAGTCCGCATTTAAAGAATGTATGGTGTGTGTTTGTGCATCCAGGTGAGACATACTGTATATTCATGGTGCTGTTGGTTCTCACCCTGATGGTTAATGGAAGTTAAAAAATATATGCTGTTCTTCAACATAATGTAGTGCTCAACCGTGCCAATTTAATCTGTGTGAATAAAAATATTTCCAAAAATGTAGATTGATAAAACACAACATTTCAACGCTAGACCACACAAGATCTTGCTGTTTTTACATATTTTTTTATACATTTAAATCATAAATAATAAGATTAGAAGCAGTACTTTAGTTTTTCTTTATCTAAGTGCAGACTACAAGGCCTCAGAGGAGTACTCTCTCCTGAAAGCCGCAGGTGTTTTAGGACTGGCTCAGGTCCTCAGCAAAAACAGCAGGCAGCTAATACATCTGGGGGTTTTAAAGCAGGTTCACTCTTTATTTTATCAAACTTGTGTGGCTTAGTGTGTGCTTTCAGACATGTGGACAGCTGGTTATGATTGAGTGAAAGTGCTAGGTTTGGGACCTGGGTACTACAGGTGCACTCCTACTCCTACTTTCACTCTGGAGGCGGAAAAACAACGCTAACCATGATGAAACTGTTGAATAGGGCATATGTTCAACAGTCACAACTGTCATTGACATTAAGAGCAAACACAAGTAAAACATTTGCAGAGCACCACATATGACTCTCTGCTCAAGCCACTTCTCCCTAATGTCACTGTTTTTCAAAATAACAGCTTGGCAAAGCGCAGTTGCTACCCTCATCATTTTCTTCTACGTCAATCCTGAAAGGTTAAAAGCTTGCTCTTTCCAAAAACACTCAGCCAGAACCTTTTTGACATTTACCTCATGACTTGTATGAATGAAAGGGCTTCCTGTATGGAAAACTTGGTGATTAATTTTGCCCCCAGCATCAACTGTTCAACTGTTGATTGTATTCACCCTGCAGGGACAAATATCTAAGTTGGTCCAGGGCTAAGTGGTTTGACATTCCCACTCCAAAGAGAGCTTTCTGAAAAACGACATGCCCTCCTGAACAAATTGCTAAGACAATACTGAAACAATTTATTTTAAAAAAATGGTTGTGAAGCGAGAGAGGACAAGTGCTGTACTTGGGCCATGTGCTAGGAAGAGCTACTGTTTAAATATCCAATTCCCAACCTCCTGACATCTCTCTCTGTCGGAGCTTAATTTCCTGAAAACCCCTTAATGTTTTATTATATACTTTGATATAAAACAGTGTAACGTGGAAGAATGTGTAAACTAATCTTCACATGGCCAAACTAATCTTCACATATCAGTTTGAAACGACCCTGTGAAGAACATCATTAGTTGGGCAATCTTGGCACAAAATGGGGCACTATTCCCTTATTCTGGGCCGAGCCAGGAAACATCTCACAGCGATCATGCTTCTGGGAGCACTTAACTCAAATGAACTGCATCTGGCAGAACTAATCTAAAGAAATAATCAGCTAAAATCACATATCATTACCCTGCATATACAGTATATTTATGAGTCAATCTATAGTAGAGAGCAATAGTCAAAGCCTTAAAGGGTAACTACCATCTTTGTCAACCTGGACCCTATTTTCCTATGTTTTGTGTCTAAGTGACTGATGGGAACAACAATCTTTGACATTGGTCCAGTATTAAGCAGATACAGTCTGCCGCATTGCAGAACGAATAGATTCAAAAGGTCATTCATCCTGGCTGTTATCCCATTTGTTAATAATGTCCTGTAAATTCAAATGTAGTACATGCTGTAGCCCTATTGTGGTTGTGTTTATTTGTTGTTGTTTGGTGTATATATTGATACTGCTGGCTGTAATCCAAATTGACCCTTAGGGATAATAAAGTGACCTTGACCTTGAGATTAATATTCTTAAGTAAGTTTCTTTGATCTCTTTGAGATCTTTCTGTTTAACCAGAAACAGCTCTGAAGTCGCTAGTGCAAAACCCATCAGACTCCATTTAAAAAAAAGTAAATACTTTGTATACACCGGCGTGTATACAGCAAACATATTTTCACATGTAAATCTGTAAACTATGAATTTATTTAAACCAAAACTAGAGTTGTGATGGTTGGAAAAGTGGCAAGATGACCCAAACTGATTTTCACAGACTTTGAATGCAGTGTGTTTCACGATGCTAAAATTACAGTTTATATACATGAAGTCTGGTGGGTTTAGTGAACGTAATTTTGCGGATGTTTTTGTGTTTTAAAAAAAAGGATCTTACTCTTTAACCAAAAGGTTGATCTCCTTAGAAATCATTTCCGTAATGTTGTAAGACATTTAGAATATTAATCTGAGTCTGTCAGTGGCAAAATGAGCACCTCTGTGAAGGCAAATACAGGCTGGATAATTGCCCTATTGTAGCTTGTTTTACCGCCGCCGACTGCAGCAATCTTGCTTAATACTGGACCAATGTCGGGCACCTGGGTAGCTCACCTGGTAGGACGGGCTTCTATTTATAGGGGTTTACTTCTCAACGCAGTGGGCCCTGGGTTTGACTCCAACCTGCGGCTCTTTGCTGCATGTCATTCCTCCTCTCTCTCCCCTTTCATGCGTTCAGCTGTCCTATACAAATAAAAGCCTAAAATGCAGAGAGATGCAAGATTGTTGTTCCCATCAGTCACTTAAAAACAAAAACATAGCAAAACGATAGTTACCCTTTAAGTCCTGATTTTTTTATGCAGATTATGTATGCTGACCACACTGATTGGCTCATGTACTGTAGTTTTGGGTCGACCAATGTTTGGGCCTGAACAAAATCCCACTGTAAATCCACCATGTGTCACATGAAGAAACACTGCAAAGTCGTCAGGGAACAAGGCCGGGAATATTATTAGTTAGTTGCTTCGTTGCAGGAGTGGAGAGATACGCTGGACCACACATTTACAAAAGGAGACTAACACAGTTATGGGAGACACTCATGGCAGATTATACTGTACCTAATGCACAGACACATCCAAACACAAATTATTGACAAGTCCATGTCTCTTAATCCTTATGTATGAGGTTTGTTCAGCCCTGAGAAAACTGCCGTGTTGAGTACATACAAAAGGCTACATTGGTGGAAGTGTGTAGTTTTAGGTACCATTGAGACATCAAATACAATCTAGAAAGTCCAGTTTGTGTAATAAATCCACAAGTTTGAATACTTATTAAATGCCAAAACACTGCGCACCTGTTTACAGTCTTAAAATTAAGATTTTGACATCTCTGGAAACTGATCAAAGCAGTGACTATCTAATCTGTCTTTGCGATGATCAGCAGGTAAGAAATAGAAATATGGCTTTTGTAACCCAAACCCTACTTTGCGTCGGCATCCTAACCCCTAAACCATGGATTTGTGCCTTGCTTGTTTGTGCAAAGCAGAGTTCTCTCTCCTCTTTATTTTGGTGTACAGCACACTTGAGGTGTGCACATGTAATAATAAATCCAGATAGTGACCCCATTGATGCGGTGACTGAGGCTTTGCTACAGTTCACACTTAACTGTGTGTGTGTAAGTGAGCCTGCACTGTTATCTGAGTTTCCCTAACCATGCACACAACTTACAGAGAGTACATCCTGATAAATCAAAGCCTCTGATCTCCCAGCCAGGAATTCCAGACTGCCTTGGTTACACCATTCAGATCCGTGAAATACGGAAACAGCGGCTCACAAATTCTTTGAATTCTTGAGAAGAATGCCATTAGACTCCATTTGTATTCTGCTGAGGTGACAAGGAGAGGGAGGGTTAGGGGGGATGAAGACATTTTCTGATTTTTGAACAATTGGAATAATCCACTTTTAACCACAGCCTCATGTAGTGCCTTGGGTAGACCACACACAAACTCTGAGACATTCATAAATTAGTGCTAAGCCACATGCAAAAGAACCCATAGAGTACAGAACACAAAGCCAAAAAACATGAATAAATCACACAAAGATACACAGCCAAAGGTACACGTACATTACGCTTTATATCATGGGAATCAAAACAGGGAATGTCCCACTCAAGTTGTATGCCTCATCAGAAGTAGCTGCTTGTATGAGAGAGTTGGTTGGTCTTCTTTGCACATCGGTATATTTCTCTTTTTAAGGCCATTCTGTGGAAACTGCCTTCTCACTTCTGTTCTCTCCTGACTCTTAAAGTCACCAACAGGACATGTGATCTTCGATCAAATGGGGAAATCATGTATGACCTTCCCTGAATGCAAAATGTCTTCGGTGAAAGTGCCTTTAAAGTTTTTGCACCCTCATCCTGGTATAAATTCCAGAAGTATTTTAAATTAGACTACCTACCAACAATGACAAAGTTTAAAATTAGGATAAAGGACTATTTGAGTGCTACATGCACATGTGCAGTTATTGGGGGCTGCTGGTGATTATGTTGAAAAGATGTTAAAACGTTAAATTACCAACTATCTTTTTCTGTTTTATGTTGTCTGTTTTTTACTGTATATTTTAAATATGGAACTATTGCACTGCTGTCTTGGCCCTGAATCTCAATAGAATTATTCCAGGTAAAATAAAGGTAAAATAAAAAATAAATAAGTGATTTTTTCTCAAGCAGCTTCCAGCCCAACATGCTGTCTTCAGCAAGCTCAACTGTGGGGTTGGTGTGTGGTTACATAGGAAAAGACAAGATGGATTGAACACGGAAAACCAAGTAGTATACTGTATCAGCAGGAGAAATAGCATGCAGCTGCAGCTGCAGCCTCAACCGTTACCGTCGTACCTTCTTCCTGTCTTTGGCAAATGCATAGTTTCTGAGGAATGTTCCTTTGGGAAATCACAAAGAAGATGTCAAGTGTTCGGGATAAAGATATGCCGAGTATGGTTTGGGTTTGTTTGGATGTGGCCACCAAAAGCTGCACAGGCTGCAGTAGTGAAGAGACCATTTCACACCAAAGTAGCAAGATTTTCCTCTTTGTGTGATTTATGCATCTGGTTAGCAGCAAAACGAACAAAAGAAACCCTAAACTGTAGAAAATACAAAGCCAAATATCTGCTGATGTTTCTTCAATTGGCGAAGTGTGTTCAAGAGAGTGTGTGTGGGTGCATGTACAGTATGTGTGGAATTATTAGAGGAGAAACTGTGGGCAGAGTCACAAAACTGGAATTTGCAATAAGAGGAGCTGAAAGTATAACCTAATGCACCTGATCAAAAGTCATAAAGAGGACACTTGACATCATAATTGGAGTTTGAAGCCCACAGTTTTTGATCTTTGTTGTGGTGTGGGTCCTCTGCTTACATATCTTTATATCTTTTTGGGCGTAAAAAACAACCCAATTTACACATGACAAACTGCAAAGCACTTCCGAGGCTCCGAGGCGCTTCTCAGGCTCTGCGACATGAGAAAAAGCCTTATCATTGATTCAAAACGTAACAGGAAACGTCTTAGAAGGTCTGAGTGCCAAGGACACATTGATTTTGGTGTCTTTCTGTATTTTGGGTGAGTTCCCTTTCTAAGAAGAAAATAAAAGTCATATGTGTGACTTCCACAACTGACAGTCAAGCTTGTCCTGAACAATTTGAACTTGATATGAGGAAAAAGACTCTAAAAACAGCTTTGTTGATGTTTCGGATGCCAAGTCCCAATAAAAGAAAATGGGATTGTGATCATACATCCTCCTGTACTCTGTCTGAACATGTCTTTCATTACAAATGTGGAACAACTAAATATCTTCAAATTGCATTTAAAAATTAGAGTCCAAAGTAAAACTTCCAATCCTTATTTTCATGCTCGTCAGGTAGTTGCAAAAGGCCAAAGCTGAATAAAAACATTCACCTTTGCAATGTATCATTGCCTCAAAACATGAGAAGGAGCTGGAAGCTTATCAAACTGCAGCTCTTGGGAAACGGAGAGAAAACATCTCCAAGCATGTCACATTTACTGACACAGCCTCAGAAAAACATAATCTCTGAAAAGATTTACGAAAGAGTTTGGATGGACCTTTGGTAGTCAAAAGGTAGAGGGTCATTTAGAGTTAAAAGTGGACAGCTAGCAACCCTTGTTACTCTAATTATACGTTTTATCAGCTTCTTAGAAATAGAAAAATACATTTTTCATGAAGATTTAGACTTACAATTGGTTGAGCAGCACTCTGGGGAATTATGTGCCTTTATCAAAGAGTAGCGAGCCCACAGGAAATAAATAAAGAGAAAGATAACATCCAACATGGGGACATTGCAATTCCATGGTCAGCGTCTTAAAACCCTCAGCCACCAGGATGCTTGTGACTTTAAGTGAAATGTTTGGAAAAGATCTGCCATTTTATCTTTTTGGAGCTTTTAACCTTGCTTTGTTGGAAAGGTTGAGATGAAACTACAGTGTCCTGTGAACTTCAGTGAAGTTTTGACTAGCTATTGCCGTAATGCTATTTTAATGAAGTGTGGCTAGAAGCCTGGTCTCAGTAAGAGGTGATTAGTTTTAACGTCAAAATGTCAAAACTGAGACTAAACTGACAACACGCCTTGACTTAGCCATTCATCCAGCAGCTCAGACATAACTAAAATGAAGAAATTCACAAAGCATGTTAACTGTACTATGCACACACACACACACACATGCAAAGGCTCAGCTAGGTGTACCTAGTCAGGAGGTATAATACACCTCAGGGCATGTTTTATAGGCCCTTGTAGCTAATATAAGCTGTGAACTCTTCTATGGCAAATACCTGCCTGCTCAGAGGCATAACATTACATGCATTAGATCATTTTGAAACAATGTCCATATTTTTATACTTTTTTATTTGCTGTCTGTGGCCTATATGTCTGAGCCTGTGCATCACGGGCCTCGTATAACCTGCGTTTTAATACGCCATTATGTTGTAACATTCAGACGCCTTGCTCCTGTTGAATATCATGCTTATCCCTCCCAACTTTGGTTGACCACTTTTTGGGCTTTCCCCCTTGCTGTCTCTGTCAAAGGGACATGTTTCATGAGCTATGCCAGTGTGGGCAAAAGAATGCTGAAAATGTGCAGGAATTGCTAAGATTGGATCAGAGAGTGCAGGGGGCGAGGTTGGAATTTGTTGCCATCGATAGCATCTTGAACAAGACACTGCAGAAGGCTACACTTAATGTAGCACCGATCGGAAGGGCAGCTCGACGTACAGTATATAAGAACAGGGGTGAACACTGCACCTTTATTTATTCAATTGTGGAACAGGATATGGTTGAGGGAACTACATTTTCTTTTTCACTTTCACAGTTGCACGCTCCGACCCCCCTGTCTCACCATCTCCGTGTCCTCTGGATTTCCTATGATGGCGTTTTTCCACTGCTGGTAACAGCTCGACTCGACTTGCAGTCGAACAGTTGAAAAGTGAGAATAGTGCAGAGAGTAGATAATCTGTCGGTGTCTGGCTAGATTTTTTTTTAAATGTCCCGTTTGTTCCGGACACACACTCCGCACTCTTGTTTGCTAAAAACGCAGTGATCCGACCAACCAGCAGCCTGCAGGTTTCCACATCACATTTTTGTATCGCCTCAGCTCGCTTAGAACCTCGACTGAGGTAGTACTAAAAAAAGTACCTGGTAGCAGGTCCCAGGGACTTTTTTTCGTAATGGAAAACCAAAAAAGGCGAGTAGAGTCGAGTCGAGTAGATACCACGCAGTGGAAAAGCGCCAATTAGAGTCCCTGATTGATGGCTGCAGGTCAAACATTTTGGCGGAGGATCCAGCAATAAAAAATCACTGGGGGTGCTGTTACAGCCTGCTCAAATGCCTCTCCTCCTCTCCCACTTCAGTGAGAACAGTCTGAGGCTACTCAAATACATCTGACCCTTGCCCTGTATTTGACCTGGCAGTTAAAACAAATACACACAATGCTCCCTAGCCAGCTTTCCCTTTCTCCATCCCTGTCTCCTGGCCTGAGCTATACCAATGAACAGATAGCACACGCAAGAATCCTCTTAACCTTTATGTCCTCTCCCAAACTCTTTTATTCTCTCATTCTCTGCATTTCTCTTTCTTTTAAGCAGTGAAGGTCACTGGTTTCCACTGGCTTGAAAACAAAGAGAGAAAAAAAAGAAAAAAATCTAGAAATCTAACATACAGCATTGTTTAACAGGTCCAGTCATCTGGGATGACAGGTCCAGTTTGGATGACGACAGAGATTTGTTTTATCGTCCCTGAGGTCTGGCCATGTTCTCTCAACAATGCCAATAACTCACTCACTGCCCATTCCTTTCACAACAGAGCCATTCGTAGTCTATCAGTGGTGTACCTTTCCACTTTGTCTAGTCCAGCACATCTCCCCCGAATTTATTTTGACAACTATTCTGCACAGGAGTCTAGACATGCACCTCGTCACTGCTGATTCCTTTGTAAATGAACGGTGGTGGAAAAAAAAAAAAGGAGAGATAGAATGATGGGAGCATTCCTTCCAGTTCCTAAAAAGGGAACACAGATGCATTGTTGCCATAGTTCTGAATAGAGGGAAAAAACCTGAAAGACTATGATGGATGGTTTTTGCAAAAGATCGGATTATGAGGTAAATGTGCGACGGCATAACGAGACGGAAGAATGCTGTGTTCGTCTAATAAAATAAACATATTCATCAGTCTTGATGTGGCTGCTGGCAAGTAGTTTATGAGTCAAAGAGAGAGGGCTTTTGCTTCAGCGTTGTCTAGTGCGATGATGAAGCTGTCCTTAGAGAGCAATACACAGCTTACCACTGCAGTAATGTCAATGTGTTTCCATGTTTTTGAGTATGGCAATACAGTAGATCTCCCTAAGCACACCTGCTTTAAAAGTACATCGTAATAATCAGTTAAAGGGTGATGTTACCCAAATTACATTAATACATTTCTTTCTATTTGCCTCTGGTGGGATCCAGCTTCAGTTTTGCATGCCCGGGTTTTGAGGCACCTAACTCAAAAAGATGGAAGGGGATATTGCTATCAAAACTCACCTAGTTTTTGTCATTGTTTCTTTCAAATGTTGATGGAAAGGAAGGTGGAAGGGGATATCATAAATGTTGCATCATACAGAGCAACTATGTAATGTATGTATGTAACTGTAACCTAAAAGTCAGTCTGTTAAATGTGAAGGTGTTTACAATGAACAGATAGGGTAATAATTGTAACAATAGGTTTTGTTTTCTCTTCCAAATAAGTTTGGCTAACCTGGCTAATTATCTGGTGGCTTGTGTTTCTTCCTGTATCAGATTGTCACATTTCTAGGACTAAGCAAGTAACAGTCAGACAGAAATGATGACCAAAACTAGGAAAATAAAACTCAGACCGCATGAAACCAAAATGTCCCTTCAAGGCGTTACACTTTTCTCAGACAAATTCAGTTTTACACTTCCTCCTTTGTTCTGCTAGTTCTAACACTCCATGCCAACCTTTTTTTCACTAGGGCCAGTCAAAACATATTCGGTCAGCCTCGCTCCTGTCCTCTCCCAGCACGCATGATCAAAGCCTGTTGCTGAGGAGCGTTTCACCAGACTCTTTGCAACCAATCAGAGGATGAATCCAAAATCCTGTGCAATCCCAGACCGTGGCATCGCTTTGAGCTTCTTCCGGATATATCGATCAAACCTAGTAGAGGAAAATTGTTTCCAAAGCTTGGCTACACACTTGTGACCACTTGTGACAACATGGGGGAAAAAAGCATTTGATACAGTGGGACACCAACTTGGAACAGGGAAATACTAAATATTTATCCTAGCTCCCCAGAGAGGAGGTGGAAAAAAAACCTTCTGTGTGGGGTTGAAGAAAAGATTATAAAAGAGAAACAAAAGAAAGAGAAATAGAGGCAGGGGGAAATGTGAGCTTGTCCTTGAACGACAGAGAGAGGGAAAATGTATTTCATATTTGCAATTATTGCACAACTGAAGTGTGCAACCAAATTCACTGTTTGTTTTCTCACTTTTATTTCCCCTCCTCTATTTTGGCTTAAACAAATTTTCTCATCCCTACCCAAATACACAACTGTCACTTCTCCAAATATTCAATGTCTCAGGGAGAAGAAATGTTGATAATCTGCCCAAGAGTTCTCCAACAGCAGCAACCCCATCTCTTTCATCCGTCATTTCCCATTTACACAGGAATCCACAGCTACGGGTTTAACTGGGCCTGTTTAAACACATTGAAAAAAGTTTTATTGTGCAATGCTTTTAAGTAAAATAAACATATTTGGTCACTTTCTTTCAGTCAGAAATTATCAACAACACAAAAGCAACTGCCGAAATGTATAAAGAGGCTGGGCATAAGGTAATTTATAAGCATGTTTCCATCCAGCTGTGCAGGCAATCTTACATTAACATGTAACAAAACAATGTAATGTGAGTTAAGTGTGCTTTGACTAGCAAAGAAAATAGAAATGATAAAAAGGAACTAGCTGCATCAGGAAACACTTTGCTATAAATGGTGTGTGATGAGTTTCCATTGTTTTCTAATAGAGAAATACACATTTCTTTCAAGGACAGAGCAAAATATTGTCCTACAACAATGATTTCTTTAGTTTTGACAAAAGAAAAAACATGGAATAACACTGACAAGCTGAAAGCTGAAATACTATGAAGACTATTAGCAACTAATGTTAAACTCCTTGTACAAAGATATGCAAAAAAGCCTCATTTCTGGAAGAAGAAATATATATTCTCATCAAACCAAATGACAATATGGATCATTGTCAATGATGATTAGATCAGTGGTTCCTCAGAAGCTAACAGAATACCAGAATTTAGTTTTACCTTCATCCATCATTTTATTCCATGACCACTGGTGGTCACCATCTCTCTGGGAGGAGACAGCAGGATTTCCCCTACCATTAGAAGGCTCAGGCGTAGCACCCAAGACCTTTAGAGAACCACCTAAGCTGAATGAAAGTAAAAATCAATATGAGCATCAAGATCTAATGATTGTAGTCGGTTCCCAGTGGACTTCTTTAGCAAGTTTTGTTGTTAAGCTTTGTGAGTGTTATCTATTTATTTATTATTTATCTGTAGCTCAAGCTTCTTCAACATTTAAGACCAGGGAAAACACTGGAAAATGCTAACAACTATGCTAACCCCCTTCAATCAGACAAAAGAAACAGAAAGTTGACCCACATGCTCGCCACACATTCACAATGGAACCATAGTCCAAGTTCCACTGGATTGGAACCACAGGAGTAGACAATAAATAAACAACCTTCAACACTGCAGTGTTGCAGAATCACCCCTGGGTGCAGAACATTACTATCCGAGAAGGTCATCCTGTTTGCGCCTAGTTGATACATGTATATCCATGTGGGACGCAAGTTATTGTTTGTGTCTGCATATACAGCATGTATGTATGTATTTTCAACAGCCTTTAACTTAGCTTCAAAACCTACAGTATGTGACTATTCACATGCTGCCCTGTGCAATATTGGAAAATACAAGGGTGACTTTATTGCTTTTATTGCTTTTATTGCTCCGCAGGCTTTGGGGACATACAGTGGAGCTTCCTGCTGTGTAACTGGACAGTGATTGATGACGGGGCTGATGGGATAGTGGCTGGACCACCAAGATCTTGAGGTGCTCTGGAGTCTTGGGGCCCGCTGATCTACAGTCTGCTAATGACAGCGGTAAATCTCTCACACATCCTAATTTGATATAACACAGCCACACACAAACACATAAACACAAGCACACAGACACAACAAGCAGACATGAGAAGATATATGCTGCAAAGGCTTGGAGACACAAACACATTCTCCCACATACATACACCAGGCTGCAGCAGCACCAGCACAGGCCTAAGTCAATGATCTAGCAGCAGTTCATTCTGCATGTACTTTGGCCTTACGCTCCAACTCTCCGTTGGTTGAAGAATTGTCAACAGAAAAATGTGAAGTGGACGTTTTCTAAATGACTGGAGACAGTTTTTTCACACATGGCATGGCTGGGGTTGGAGCTGTGCGCAAATAAGCTTGGCACAACAGCTCTTGTGTTCTCTGCCTGTCTTTCTTTTTCCTCTCTTCATATTTTCGTTTTCTCAACATAAGGGCAAGCATCCTACATACCCTGTGGCAATGCTATCGGGGATAGCCTTGGCACCAGTGTGTGGAGTCTAAGCATTTCTCGTGAATATTTAAAAGTAGCAGTGTATATTTAAAAGACGTTTCTGCACGTTAGGAGATTGAAGGCAACTTTTTTTTTTACTGTTTTTGTTTCAAAGATGAACATCCAAACTCAAACTCTCACTGTCTTGCTCGCAGAGTCGGTCCGTGGGCAGCACGGAGAAGCAGTGGGCCAGCTAATCATTTGCGGAATGTGGCGTGGATATAAGATAGGCCCAGATTGGGAATGCATGGAGCCAGAGGAATGGTAATTACTGTGGAAATCAAACACCATCAATTGTGAGGTTTTTCAACATTTCACAGTGGCTCTCACTCCCTTTCCCCTCCCAAAGCCCCTTCTCCTCTCGCACCAACTCAAACGACCCTTGCTGCCACTCCCTCAAGGTCCTCAGCCCTCTTTATTTTTTTCACTGTTTTCCCCCTTATTTCCACTCCTCTACTTCTACTTGCCTCTCTATCCTCCCATTTATTTTCCTTTAAATGTTTTTCCTCCTCACCCCACTGCCTCACTTTATCTGTCTTAACTTTGCTTTTCCTGCCTGGCACACTACACCCATTTATACCTAATTCCTTGGTCAAATAGCTTTGTTTCCCATCCTATGTGTTCCGCCTACGGTTATTTGCACACACGCACACACATACACATTCAGGAACTCACACAAGACAAATGACCCTCATCACTGTATGTCTGGAATGTAAAAACACTGAAAAACAGCACCCAAAACATTTGTTATACATTCCAAATGCTTTTAGAGACTCAACTTACGTTGCACTCTTCTGTCTACGAAGAAATTACAAGCTAATACTAATTCTCTCCATGCATCCGTCCTGTAATTTAGATGATGAATGAGTTTTAGCATTTCTTTCTTCCCTTGTGTCTGTCTGCCTATTGCCTCTGACTAAAAACCACACACATGTTTGCGTAACCTTAGAGGTACTTATAGGATTGGGGGGTGACAGGTGATTACAGGTCGGTTATAAAGTCTCTGTTCCCCAGTGGGTAGTTTAGACTGTCAACTTCACATATACCTGCACTGGGGTACATGACACTAGCCAGCCTTACTGCAATCAAAAGCACTTTTTGACAGTCAACTGCATGTGTTCTTGAGCTTGCCTACAAACTTGTGTTGAACTCATTGGTGCAGATATCAAAGTGCTGTTGTTACATGATTCTCTGTCTTTCTTTTGCTGTGTCTCACACACACACACACACACACACACACACACACACACACACACACACACACACACACACACACACACACACACACACTTTGTCCTGCCTATCATTCCATTACTTTTTTTCAAAGAGCAAATGTAAATTGAACAAATAGGGCCTCCGTCAGGGGTGATTTCCAGGGTTAAGGAGGAGAGGGTTGCTGGGAGAGAGGGAGGTGGACCTTAGGGCCCACACTTCATCCATCTTACCTGGGGCGCCTGTAACCCCCAACAACAACCTCATCACCCCAGCTCCAGTCAGATGTGTAATGCTGTAGCATTACTGCTGTAATATTTCTCCCTTGGGATCCATTAGAATGCTTTTCCAAGCCTGTGTTTAATTTGAGTTATTTCTGTCATGTATCCCATATTCATTAACATTTTGTTACAGGATGGAATGATATTTGGTGATGTAGAGGTCTAGAGAGGCTTTTTAAAACATCTGAGCTATGAACTGGTCACCGAGAAGAGTGCTATATGAGCACTCTGTGACCTCTGAAGCTTATCTCACTTGAGCCGCTTGTGCAAAGTCAGCCGCCCATCTGTGAGAAGACAAATAGACGGAGGAAGCGACGCATTAAGGGGGCAGAACAACTTGCACAGAGACGGACACATGCACACGCGTCTGCGCATTCGCAGGGAAGTCCAGACAGTAACAACACTCTTTGCCAAGTGTCACTGGGCGGTATTTGTCCGAACATAACATTCACGCTAAGCCATGGCGACAAGCACTTCCTGCTTCCTGCTCTCGCTGTGTGATGAGACAATCTGAGGAAATCAATTCTGCCTCAAAGCAGAACAGAAACACAAACATGGACAAAATGCATTAATGTAATAGCCTGAATTGAAGTAATTAAGGAGTCCCATGTAAAAAAGTCACTTGTTGCAGGTAGAATTTCTGTATTTTATAGGAACAAATATACGTTCAAGGATTGTTTTTCAACAGCAAACTCCACTGTATCACAGATTACGTTTTGATATAATATAATATAAATATAATCCTAATATCACATTTTAAATCCATGTTTTTACAAGATAAAAACACAGCCAACCGGGTCCATTTCCACTCTTAGATGGCTTGATTGACACGGCAAAACAATATTCAGAAAAACCCAAACATCGTCTGAAAAATAAACTGGTAAAGAAGAGCTTTCACCACATTAAATGGATGCATGCATCCATATTTCATCGCCTGGAGGAGCAAGAAAGCGTTTCAAAATAAACCATGCATTTGCATACAATACTGTCGGGGGAAATGCTGTGAAGGTCTAAACAAAATCATAATCCAAATAATCTGCACTGTCGCTTGGGTTAAAATGCTTCCTGTTTGTAAAAGTGGGCCTATAATAATATCCTGTCTGCACTCAGGCGCAAACAGGAGATTGGACATTTAGTTATACAAACATCTCAGAGGCAAAAATGATCTCATTAGTTGACATGTAACTCAACAGGTGCTGCCAAAGTGTCTTAGCTTTTCAATGCTAACTGGCAAATCTTATAGGAGAAGCATAAAGTCAAAATATTAATCAATGGAAAAACATAGAATAAAAGAAGAAAGTAAATGAATGTAAAATATGTTCTGCTTTCATTCATTACCATATTATAATATAATTGTCTGTTGTTCTACCAGTTGGCAATTAGCTGAGGCCACAGCTGATAACAGAAGAATGTGCACACTGTATCTGAATGATGTCATTGAAATATTTCATGCTGAAGACCATGAATGTTGACTGTAAAAACATTTAGAAACCAAGAGTCTTATTGCTACTGTTGTTAAAATTTCATCTTTGTACTTCATTTAGTGCTGTATGACATCACTTTAAGCAGCAAGCTTCCCTATAATTGATATTAGAAGCCTCTGTATCAAAGTATGCTTTATTAACTTGAGGTAAAGAGCAACTTTGGAGTTCCGCATTTTGTTGCAAATAACTATTCAAAAATATGCTACTCATTTTTTAGGGATATTGATCACTCACTTTTAACCTTTAAGTGTAAATGTAAGAGCCTTAGCCTTAGCGCACCGTCCCACTAAGAAGTAGTTGATGATGATGAATGTAGGGACTAAGTCATGTAGTAGTTACCCTAGGTTCTGGCTAGTTTTGTTCATGGAAAATCAACATAAAAAGGAACAGCTCTGTTGGTTTCATTTTGCAGTGAAGGTTCGTATAAAGTCAGATGGTGCAATGCAATTGATACTGTATAATCGCTGCCTTTATATTGGATATACCAGTTCTCTCCGTAAAATCCAGGATTGTCAGGGTTTGTAACTGGTCAACATTTGCATGAGAAAATTCACCAAAGTTGAACTCTTTGCTGCAATTCCATTGGAATGAATTAATATCCAGCCTTTAGCACTAGGCAACACAAAGGCACCAATTTCAAAACAGCAATATTGAGCTTGTTAAAGGCTTTGGCCCATGTACCAACCACAGAACACAGTACACTGTGTGTCATGAGTGGTCTGCTCTGTATTCTGTCACACACTATACGGTATGTGTGATTAAAGCCTGAAGCCTGTACAAGAAACCACAGGGCGACGACTAAAAAAACGCAGCAATGCTCTTACATGTCACTCAACTTTTATGGATAACATTCCACTGTTAAATTAATCATCGAGGACCCAAGCACCCGTGAAGTGATTCGACCCCGACCAACACATGTGCATATGCACACACAGACACAGAGGCAAGCATAAGGTGGCTAATAAAGAAAATCCAAGCAGAGAGCTCCACTTGGTGATGACAGAGTTCTCCAGGCCTCCGTCACACGACCCCTGGATGGTCTGTCTGCTCCCATGGTAACCCCCGTGCTCTGATCTCATCTCGCTCATAAACAGCAGTCGATACCCGAGTAAACACAAACACTGCAGCCAGCATCCATCATCCAGTGGTCAGAACACACTCTTGATTTACAGTTTATTGCTTTGTTGGCTTGTTTTCCCTTTTGTTCCCAGAATTACTCTTTTTTGTTTGGTTTTGCATTCCCATGGTACGACCATTTGCTGCGTTGAAAGTTTTGTGTGCACGTTTGTGTGTGATGAATGCCTGACACCTGGGACTGACCGATATGACAAAAGTAAACCCACTGTGTCATAAATTTTGGTCTGAAGGTGATGTATTTTTTTACCTTAGCAGCATGCTAACATCACAAATGCAGACCGTAATAAAGGAAAAATGTCAGTGTGCGTATGTCTGCCTCACTCCCTCAAATAGAAGCTTCCCTAGCAGGCAGAGGTCAATAATTCCACTCATCCATCCTCTGCTTCCCAGAGTTTTCAAAAGATTAAACAAATACATGGTTGATAAGAGAAAAAATGTACAAAAATCTATCTGTGAAATGGAACATTTAGAAATACTGTACATGTCTAGGTAAGAGCTGAGAATAAATGTGAAAAATAAACCAAGGTGGGAGTCAAAGGAATTGAACTTACTCAAGCAAATGTGAAGAGGGGCGACTTATAAGTATTCTACACAGTTAAAAACACAATATATTTTCTCAAATGTGGAAAATAAGAGAGTAGACTTTAAACAATGCACTATGGATGAATTTGTGGTGGAGCCAACAATACATCGGGAACACAAACTCACATGACTTATAATCACATGACTTAATTTCATACAGAATCTTGGCAATCAGTTCACCCAACCTATGAGGTAGTGCAGAGCACCTTTTCAGCAATGTACATAAAGTCCTTCACATTAATCTCAATTTGGATGTATAGCATTATTCCCTGCCACCTCGATTACACCAAATCACATACTGTATGCTCCCTGCCCATTCAGGAATTGGAAAATTCCACACAGGAATCATGGGCAGGAAATTCAAGTTTTTCCCCTTCAGCTCAGTCTCTTGTTCCTCTATCTATTTGTCACTCACATCCATCGCTGTTTATTTTGCCACAGAAGCAAGAAATGTTCAATAGTGAAATTATATGGTAAAAAACATGACAGGTCACACAAAGCACTGCAGATCAAAAACCAGTGGCAGTAAATGCCATGTACAGAGTCCCTTCTCAAACGTCTTTCTAACTCAGTATGCCATGTCGCTCGATGGGACAGACATTGTTTTGCAGCTGTTAACGGTCTTTAGCAGTTTACACTAAACTGTGATAGTTTGTTCAGTAAACTTGAATGAAATGTTAAATCATTCTCTTTGTAAATAAATATAAACTATTATGATACTGCAGCTATTGTGCAACATTAATATGATGGAAGTCATAGTATCAGTTATGTACCAATAGCAATTTAAGACGTCTTTTCCTCGACAACATTCAACATTTGGGGGGACCCATCATTTAATTCTGTCAACCTGGTATTTCACTGGGAAATTGGAAGCTAGCAACCTAGGCTAACTAGCATCCACCATGAGACTGGTGGATAGTTCATCTAGATTGATAACGGTAGCACTGATTCCCACATTAGTTTTCATTTACATTTCTTCCTGCTGAGTCATTGGCAGTGTCCACACACTTATGAGAGGGTCTAGCTAGAGTTTGCAACAAGTAGTCCTTTAACCTCAGGACTTTGTATGTTACTAATGCAGTTTCCCCTGCATGGTACGTCCGTACCGCTCTGCTCAACTCACTCTTTCATTCACTCTTTTCCATTTGCAAAAGTTGTGGATAGTACCTGGTACCACCTCGATTGAGGTTCCAAGCAAGCTACGCTGATACAAGAAGGTGGAGTTGAAACACTGCGGACCACTGATTGGTACGAGAGAATCGTCCATTGTGCAACATGGGATATACTGCACAAAACCACTATTTTTAAATGCCCATTGTACTATTAAAAGCGACCACAATTGTTTATTCACATGGCCCAGATTTTGAAAAAAATAGCAACCCCACAAAATTATGGCATGCAATTGATGAAGTGCAGACATTCATCTGTTTGGTTGCAGATGAAAGTTGGTTGAAAATGATATCACAGCACTTTCAAGTGTCGAAAATACCATTGGTACTATCCACAGTGGAAAACGAGATGGAGTAAATAACCCGGTACCGTAGCAGAAACACAGCATAAGTAATTTGAATCAAGATACAGTATTAAAAAGGAGTCGCAGAGTAACTAAGAGGACGCTCAAATCACAGATGGGGCTAAGACAGCTAACAATATAGTTCTCCCTGCTGATTAACTGCCTGTGTGGCATTTAAAATGGAGGTGATTTAACAAACTGTTTGTAGTGCCCACTCAACCAAACATCATACTAATTAACTTACAGTAGATACAAACACAACCAGGCCAGTGAACCACATGGGGTTACATTGAAAGTGTTGATATACTAAACTTGCTCACAGTTTCAAACATTGCTACATACAAATGTGTATACTTGCTACAACTTTGTTTTGTTCACCTACTTGTGTTGTAAGTGAAATGAAATGATTGAGCCATTTGCTCACAGGGCAACACAAAAGTGTGAAAATTGAGATAAAACACAGAAAATCACTCATTGCATTGATGTGCAAAACATTTCAGTACTTCAGCCATGAAGTTTGAACATCCCACGACAACCATAGCAAACGAGGCACTTGTGTATGAGTCAGCCAAATGTTAGAAACTGAATTCCAAATCAGTCCAAGAGTTACTTTATATTTTAGAATTTGAGAATTGAGAAATGAGAAAAACACAAAGCACAACCCCATGTTCTGTACTGTTACTATGATTTTAAATTTTAAAGTTTAAAGTTATGTTAACAATAAATTACCGAGCAAAATCCATAACACATGAACAAAGCAAATCATCTTGGGGCTGAGGTAGTGAACACAAACAGCCTCTTTTGTTCTGTTTCTACATATAATAAATATTTATACCTGAATACAGAGAAAATACACAGGCAAAAGGCAATCACCTGGCTTGGCTCACACGGGCCTTGACGCCTGCCAAAGACTCAAAGCTTGCATGAGAATCTTAAGGCTGCGGCATGTATAAGTGGTTCTCTAAAAGCCATCACCGCTGTCTTTGTACCTTGGTCTGATCCCAGAGGTATGGAAGCTGTACAGAAGTAGGGGTGATTGGGTTCATAAAGGAGTGACATCCACCTGTGTTCTATGCAAGATGGGCATGCACACATTCAAATGCACCAATGATTGTGCAAAGTTGAAAAAGCACAAGCACACATTCCTAGACATAAAAGACATCCATCCATCCTTTTAAAATCACTTATCCTGTTCAGGGTCATTTTATCCTATGGAGCATACATAAACACACACACATCATCACACACACACACACACACACACACACACAGATACAAGATGTTGAAAAGCAAACAGTGCAGACGTTGCCCGAAGGAGTGTTCAGCTGTGGCGCAGATGTGCTGAATAGAGTGGATGGACCTAGTACACAACATAGACACGTGCACATATTCACATATACACACCTTTAATTGGCAGTGGGAGAGGTTTGAGACAAGGTAAACGTTCAGAGGGCAAGAGATAAGCATCACATACCCTCTTCAACCAGATAATATATTAAGACACTCTGATCAAATAGAGAATGAAAGCAAGGAAATATTCCCCAAAACAGCTGCAGGGTCAGGAAGAGAAAGTCAGAGGAAGTTGGAATGAAAGAGAAAAGGAATGGGGATAGTAGCGAATAGAACCAAGGCTCCGACATGCGGTTCAGATTATGACTCGATGCCATGAACATCCTAATGGGAGAAGCCGTGTGTGGATCCAAGAAAACTGGCAATGTGTGGCTAGAGGTATTTGAAGGGGTATACGCATATTTCACCACTGGCAGCGCAGTACAACAGTGGGCAAACAACATACAAGTTCATTTAGTAAACAAATGGTCACCACACTGCCACCATCCAAAACTCTAGAGAGAAGGGAAGTTTGTTTCCTGTCACACAAACAACATTTACATGCTCAAGAAAAACCTGTTTACTTTCCCGTTGGCCATCCTTTCCTCTTTTTTGCTTTGCACAATGTCAGCATGCATCTGCCTTTAAATAAATTGTTGGAAAAGCCAGCTGTCATCTGCAAACACTACAGACAAAACAACTTGAAATTATTCAATGTAACGTCTAATCATGTGTAATCAAGTCACGTCAATAAGGCAATGGAAAGGTTGCTTTGATGGTTTTTCTAACTTGAAAGTGAAAAAATGGCTTAGGTGCAGCTATTCATGAGCAAATGCTGCATGTTTCTGTTTCTGTGGTCTTAATGCACCACTGATAAACAGGTAACAGAGGTTAGGCACACATTCTCATCTAAGCGAAGTAGTTCCTGAATTTGTTCCTAATAGGGGACAGTGTGTATGGGGACTGTTGCAGGGCATGTTTCTGATCTGCAAGAAAACAGAACTTATAATTCCAAACAACTTGAGCAAAAAGAAGATACCAGCATCCAGACAAGGACCACCAGCATCAAGTGGGCCAACAGACAGAAAGTAAGTATTAGTGTGTGTCAAAATAAAGAACATGCCCAGTAAGCCACACTATTAGTAACACAATAATGACAAGGATACACAAGAATCATATTCCAGTCAACATACTTATAATCTGTACTCCTATTTTATTAGTACATTCTCTATCCTAAAGTCACGATTTTAAGATTTCTGTTGGAGTGCTTCTTGGTATGTTATCAGTTTTTCTTGGCATAGTAAGACACACATAATCTGTTCTTGTAAATATTAGACCTGATTACGGACACTAGTGAATACAAAATTATTCCATAGCAAGAAAAAGGCCAATGTCATGAAGAACGATAATGACTGGATACCAAGAGACACCGGTACAAAGCAAGACCCTTTAGCCTCAAGCTGCTCTGCACCCTTGAGGGGCATTAGAGAGCCAGGCAGAGACAAAGACACCACACAAATTTGGATGGACCCCACTATTCCACAGAAATAATCACCCCTGGAAGAGTCTCTGCTAGTCTGTTTCCCATTTCAAACCTCAATGAATCCCATCCTCATCCTTTAAAAACACACAGGCATACACACACAACATGGCCCTGGAGAGATAGTTACACTCTTTGTCGACTCAGTGGAAAGATTTTAGAACCACAGAAAGAGAGGTATTTGGTAGAATCAAGGAGTAGAACTCTTGTCTGTTTGTTTGCCTGTCAATGGGATTATGGAAAAACCACTGGCCCGATTTCCATAGCCACCTGCTGGAAGGGTGTAGCATGGGTCCTTCCCTTGCCGGGAAGAGGGCTAAATAAAATTGCAAGGGAAAAATTGGTTCTAATAGTTTTGTAAATATATCCAGATATAGTGGATATATAGTGGTTGGGGTTGCAGATTTGTATTTGATAGAAGACTGTCCTATGGGCCTTGGCGGAGGTCTGCGCTTTCTGAGTGCCCTTCTAGTCTTTTATAATTTTTATTCACAAAATCCTAGACAAACTCGTCAATGCCCTCATCATGCAAATCAATTTTGAAATCAGCTTCCCACTTTGAGCAAAATCTTTGAAAAACTGAAATGATCTCCTGGACTGATCATCTTGTAAAAAGATAGTAAAGACAACGTTTTTTCAGTATGCTATATACTGTTTAAAATGGTCCACTCAAGCTTTAATCTCAGATACAAACCAAAATGGCATTATCATCACGTTAACATGTTAACAACAAACCTTATAAGGGATTTTTGTGCACATCATAGACAAAAAAAACTATGGTGTAGGTCTGACGGCCAGAATTCTTGTATTCATGACAGCAAAGCCTGACCCTCCAATGAGTTGTTCTATTAATATTAATAGTACGTCCTAAAGTGCTCTGCTCTTTCCTTTTCCATTCTGTATGGTACAAAAAGGAAAACATGTTTGTAAGTTGTAACATTCACTCAAATGCGCTTGTTTCAAAAATGGTCTTGGCCGAAGCCTTGTGTTTCCAGTGTGGGTTGTGAGGATCAAAATGGAAACATATTGAAACCTTGGTACAGATCCAGCTCACTTTTAGTTGTGTACATTCTTCATCGGCAGTCAGCACTGCTGAATCAGAAAGAGTTACATAACAAAGTTGCGAAACCAAGAAGCTCAGGGCAACACAATGCCCCTGGTTGTCTCAGATGTGTGACAACCTCGCTTTGAGTCAAAATGAAAACGCAGAGACATTTTGTTCCATTCAGCTGTGAGAAAACATATTTCTGGAGTTCTTCATTTCAGAAAGCTTGAAGTACAATTATTTGTCTTAATATTCTGCTCCTTTTAGGGAGTTTGCTGTGTATAATCAAGATTTGGAATGGGCCCTGTATCGCCAGTTTGGCTCTGTGGAACCACAGCCACAGTTGGACAACGACCACTTCTTGTTGCCTTCCCATGGTAATGGTAGGAATGATCAAATCATTAATTTCCTCTGTATTCACAGTTCAATTTGAAAGGGAAGGAAGCCAAAACGACCGCAGACTGTGCAATTCCAAAATGGGACTGCATACAAGCATATTCTGCTTGCCTCTGATCAAAGCAGAAATGACTTTACCATACAGCAGGATCACAATGGCACTAAACATGTCTAATATTTATACCATCATCCATCATAAGAGTCTGTATTGCATTTATGGAAACTCAGGGATGTGTGTAACCGTAACACACTTGGTGGTACTGATTGAGGGTCTTAAAGTTCATTTTTAGCCATGTTAGGTATATGGTGATGACAATGTTAGTTTGTCGGTTTGTCCACCGAAGATCTCAACAACTATTGGATGGATTGCCATGAGCCATTCATGTTCCACTCAGCATAAATTGTAATATTTTGGGGGATCCCTTTACTGTTCCTTTAGCACCATCATCAGATCAACATTTTAATATTTCCAATACTTTGATAGATGACCTTCATGAAGAATTGGCAGTAGCAAAATGTAGTGTAGCTGGGTTGTATGGTTTGACCAAGTCTTGGATGTTGGATGGGCCTGATCCGTTAACAGCACGATAGGCAAGTACCAGTGTATGGATTCAAACAGCCACTAGGAGCCAGTGAAGAGTGCGGATGACAACATAGTGTGGGAGAACCAGCCCAGTCTCGTGTCAGTTGATTGATTTGTGTATAGGTCACGTTCATGTCGTTATTTTCGTGTGTTGGTTATGAATTTTGAAGTAATGTATTTCAATGGGAAGCCTATTTCTTGATCACAGAATGATTATGGTAGCGAGTAGTATTAAAAAGCCGAAAATCCACGCAGGGAGATTGGTTGGGGTAGTGGATGGGTCAAACAACACAGGACTTTCACCCCAGAGACCAGGGATCGTGTCCCCCATGTTGCAGTTTCTTTCCGCGTTATTCTCTTCCTAACCACAGCCAACCCGTTGTTGTCGGCATGTCCTGCGTGTGACGTTACTTTCCCCAATTTTAATTTTCCTAACCACAACAATCCCGTTGTTGCCGTCGTGTGGTGTTTCATTTCACCGTTGTTGTGTGCCACAGAGACCGGCAGTTCGTGAAATGGTCATGTTTGGAAATCGTGACCTGTACATGAAATAAACAAGAAAATCGTGACCTGTATACGAATCAATAAATCAAAATAACGTTTTTAGCTGCTTAGGTCAGATAGCACATGCAGGCAGACCAGCCAAGAGGGAGTTGCAGAAGTCTAGTCCAAGGGCTTGGACCAGAACCTGCACTGCCTCCTAGATGAGGAATGGGTTGATGTTATGGAGAATTAATCTGTAAGAACAGGTTGTCGCAGAGATGTTGGCAGTGAAGGATAGCTGGTCATCCTGTGTCACACCCAGGTTTCTTGCAGTCCCAATAGGGGACACTACAGAGTTCTCAATGGTGATGAAGAGGTCAAGGATGGGAGAATCATGGCTGTAGCCATTCTGCCTGTTGTTCAATGACCACAAAATACTTTATAGTAAACACAAAGTCTTGCAATAAATTGTAAAAGCATTCACAGATGTTTCTTCAGAACTTAATTTAAGTTAAATGTTTGACAGTGTGTTGAGTCTGACTCGTTTTATGGTTTTTCTGATCATATTATTCTTATGTGTGGTATCTATCAAAGTGAAACCATTTTGATGTGTAGACATGATGTCAGAAATAACTAAATGGTAATATGTGGCACATTTTTTGGCAAAGATTTAATATTTTTATCCACCACACTCATGAGCATGAACAAATAACACGGAAACTGCCTGTTACAACTCAAATACATATAAAGGAGAAGTCTGCCTCTAGTCAGGAAACTATCAGACAAACATTTAAATATGAAAAGAGTTCAAAGTGTGCAGCAGACAAAAACAAACATATTTGTATTCAACTGGTTCAGGTTTGTATTGGAAACATTCCCCATTAGCTCTTAGATTTATATAGAAATATATCAGCTATCAGGGGAACAAACATGTCAACATGGTCAGTGAAGAGTCTCTCCAATTAGGGAACAGAAAACATGTGTTTCAACATGTATTCTGTATGTAAAAAAAACGTTCTACAGACTTCAAGAATGAAAGTTCATTGGGCTGCTGTGTTACACATATTTCCTGAGAATAAAGTAAAAAATGTACTGTATGTCTTTTTTATTTTTTAAATACACACACGCTCATTTTTGTCCTTTCAGATACCGTGGTCACTAGCAGCTCAGCTTCTCTGCGGAGTTCAGCAGATAGGGCAAATACTCTTTTAGGACCCGCCACTGAAATCTCCAGGGCTTTGGAGCGCGTCATTGGCCCAACGCTTCAAAACACTCCCCAAATCCTGGAGATCACCCTGAGAGGGAACATCTGTGGCTGGGACGGGCTGCAGATGAGAACAGACTGTGCTATGTATGTGTGTGTGTGTGTGTGTGTGTGTGTGTGTGTGTGTGTGTGTGTGTGTGTGTGTTTGTGTTTGTGTGGTTGAATGAATAGGTGGCTAGGTTATGATTTATGTCAAACTGCATTTCAGATCATGTATGTGTAACATGTATCCTTAGGTGGACACATAATTACTACATATTAGTGTGTGTGTTTTTGGTGTCTAGATGTGTGTGCCATCAAGTGGTACAGTTCTGATTCCCTAAAATCTCACAGTCATCAGTCAGTGAGTAAAGTGAAGCTGTTCACAGGGTATATAGTTCTGTAATTTGGATCATATGTGTGAACAAACCAAGAAGAGGCATGTGTGTCCATCATGTCTTTACTGTTAATTAACATTTTCGGAGCATCTTCACCCTAGCCAGTTAATCAGTAAGGCACTTTTCAACAACAAGGCGATTCAAAGTTCTTTACATAAGAAATAAAGGCATTAAAAAAATACATAAAACACAAGGCAATGTTAAGACACACATACTGTAAATAGAACAAATAAAGGAATTAGTACTGACACATCAACAGATTCATTGACATGGCAATTTTTTTATTTATCTAATATTATTTTATATATATATATATATATATATATATATATATATATATATATATATATATACATATATATATATATATATATATGGTATTATATTATGTTGTAATTTGTCTGGCACTGGTAATTCTTTATGTAATGCTACTACCGAGCTAACCATGGTACAAGGGTGTAGTCTTTACCAGTCATAATATGCATACAATAGTTTGAATTGCCTAAACTTAACTTAACTTTAACTATAGAGGTGGCAGGTGAGACAACTTCTGTACACACAATTTAAACACAGTGCAAAGACACAATGTAGATGCACACTATTTGTACGGTGCACACTACAGACTTATCAAAAGGCCGACAAACCTACACACTGCACATACATCGCACTCTACGTTATCATGGTACATCCAGATGACCCACAAAATCCCTGCATACAGTCGCTACCCTAAGACCATATGCACAACACAAACACACTGACACACTCTAGATCTATTGCACATACACACCACCCACACATGCTGCATTTGGAGCCAAGACCAACTCTGACTGACAGCTTAAGCAGATTCAGTTCAGATCTGTTCCCATCAGGTGTGATGACTGGCGGACCAAGGGGTTAAATCTAAAACTCCACTCTAAACAGGGAAACGGGCGCATATTTGAACAGGTCGTTGCAAAGTAGCCAAGGAAAGCAGGACTTTGTGGCCACCTCAGCAAACAGCTCGATTAAAAGGATTTACCATTGATTTCTTGGTTAAAGTTACAGTGGAAATATTTGGACAAAAAGCCGCTATCAACATGAATTACCACTGACATGTTTGCACGTTTGAAAAAAAAAGAAGGGAAGAAAGAATGCTAAACTTGGTGAAACTTAAGAAAAACAAGAAAGATATAATGGGACAAAGAAACAAAAGAAGACATGGTGGAGATGAAAGTGGGGTGCAGATTTTATGAGGGGGCTGTGAACGTCCCTGATGTGCTTTACACTGTGGGAAGCATGTTGGAGGCTAGGTACACTCTAGTATGTGGTTTTCCCAAGGCCAAGCAGATCCAGCTCGAACCACCTTTCTCTTATAGACACATAGAGTTACACACCACTACTCAGAGGGAGGGAGAGCCAGGGTTTTCCTGTTCATGTGGAAAAAAGAGAGGGAGGGAAAATGAGCGGAGGTAACCCAAGCCACCAAGGTGGCCTTCTAGGGCCCAAATCCTACTTTCACATACACATACAAGTGAGCTAACCATGTGGATCGAGGCACCGTGCATTGACAGTTGGGGTGGGGTCTGGACACTGTTGAAACCTCTCCCTGTTTTTGAGCAGAGTTACATTACATGCCCATGGGTGTCTGGTTAAGAAAATAAAGCAGTGCGTTGGTCTAGTCCATGCTCGTATATAAAGCATATGTCTCCCAACACAAGAATCCAAATTCCAAAGGCAGGCATTTAGCAAAGCTCTTCAGTTCTACTTCACTGTGGCGTGAAGCTCTCTCAAACCAAAATGTGATCATCTCCATTTTACAAATTGTTCCAAAACAGCAAGAGTACAGTGCCTCATTTGCAGCATTGCAGGGTATTGGATTCAACTGACACTGTCAGACACAGAGGTATTTTTCTATGTCTACATATATCTGGTATTCACTTTCTTTCCGCTCTCTCCATCATTGTGTCCTGCTCTTTCCTCCTCATTCCATCTTCCCCTTTCTCTCTTTCTGTCTCTCTCTAGGGGACACTGTGCAGGCAGACCTCTGCATTACTGCTCTTATCCTAAATAAGGGGGATATGGATACCATAAAGCACTCAGCTCTATAAACGTCTTACAATCCACATTCAGCACCTGGCAAAATATTATCCCAGCAATGCTTTGGTGACGTCCTCAGAAAACATTGTCTGATGACAATTTCTCTATCATTAACAATGTGCTTCTTAAAAGATAGCCTACTGTATGCAGTTTAAATTGATAACAGTGGCATATTTACTACTTACACAAAGAGGCATAATGTTTAGGTTACAGTTCAATTTACAGTTACATTGTGAACAGCACCAACAGCATCTACAGCATCAGTAGCTGCCTAAGCAGTGCACTGGTCTCATGTACTGTCATTTACTGCTCTTTCTTACATTAAATAACTTGAATTCATATAGTTTACTCTGGTATCCTCTCTACTTGTAGCTATCAGTAGCCTATCTAAGAAAACCTTTTGGAAAAAGACGGGCTATGGACTCACCCAACCAACTATCATTGGGAGGGGAAAACTTTCTCACATGGTACAACCCATGCAGAGGCTGCGATGTCAGAATGTGGAATGTGTATAGCCTACTTTTAGAGAAGATAGACTAACGTGACAAATGTAAACAAAATAAATCCTTGACCCGCCCAAAAGTGAATTCTCCCGATTCTCCCGATTACCCACCCAGAGTCTGGTTGTCTGGGTTTCCATCAAATTAGGCAAATTAGGCAAATTAGTCCACTGACGTATGACAAAACAACATGACGGAATGAGGGCTGCTGGTGGTCATAGTGAACACACTGAGATTATATGACTTTGACTGACAAGATAAGAAGTTTGACTGATGAAGCCTAAACAATGGATACTATGTGGACAACTCCAGGGCTCTGCTGGGTTGGTTTGAATTAGGAACCCGAGGTTGACATGAGTCTCATCAACCACACAAAAAGACTGCATCCACAAATAAAGAAAGGGTATAGCTCCTTATGGTTACCCTGAGAAACAGGTCAACTTCCTGTCAGCATAACAAACCTTGTGAACACCTGTGACATGTGACCTCTGACCTGCTTATCATGGTACATCTGCTACAAAGATGGACTGCAATCAAATCAGACTGGATGTCAAAAACATCCTCTTCCTAATTTGGGTTTTCAATTATGTAACCAGTTAGCGACAGCCCATTAAGACTGAAAACACACAACTTAATGAGGGTCCTTGGCTACTGTATATGGGAACCAAAGAGTTGCAACAGAAGCTTGGACACTTTGAGCCTCAGCAACCCTTGCCTCCACATGGAATGACTTATATCCACTCTCTGACTGCCAGAATGCTTTGCGTTACCACAGTCGTGTTTTTCATGATGAGAATGTCTTAAGCCCAAGTCATACTGCACTGTTAGATAATAACTTCAGCCTTATTGGAGAGGTAGTACAGGCCAGGGGTTAAAAAATGGACAAAGAGAAAAAAAGTAGAAAATGAGACAAAAATGAAGGAGGAGATCCTCTGCTTTTTTTCCAATGATGTCCTGATTGTTAAAGAATCTATTAATTACTGCCTGGCATGCATTAATAACATTTCATTGGCTTGCGAATGAAAGCCTTGTTAGCAGATTGTGTGGCTGCCATGTTATAGATCTTTATCAAGATTTTCAATTTGATAAATAAAATTGTTCCTTTAGTTTAATCACAGAACCAGGCTCAGAAGTCAAACATGCTCATTTTTAATGGGCTTTGGCGGCTCAGAACTACAACAGAAAGCTCTCGGGTTACCACATCTGCACTCTGCACGGTTCACAATTGGATAAGATGGATCCAAGACAGAAACCGTGATCCAGTGGACTTGATGCGACCTGGACTACCTCAGCCAGTGCACACTGACAGTGATGGAGAAGAAAAACAAAGGGCTGGAGGGAGGGAGAGGAATCGCAGAGGAAATGAATATCTTACAGTGACACATGGTGTGAAAGAAAGAAGTGTCTCTCTCGCTGACCTTCTTGTGTTTTTCATTCCTCCCCTGTCTCCCTCCCTCTCACCGCTTCCTCCTCCACCCGTCACTTGCGCTCCATGCCGATTGAAATATGCAAGCATAATAGTCTGGGAAATAGGATTGAGAGGTTTATGAAAGAAAGTGCGTTTGGGTTGGGTCTGCTATGTTGTGTTAAGCCTGTGTTGAATACCAGTGAAAGAGATTTACGCTGTGTCAAAGCCATGAAAGTAAATTGAAATTATCATTTTGAAACCAGAAAAATTATACAGGGGAGAAGCTGAGTGACTAGGAGATGAGGATGGAGTGGGGTATTAAAAAAGAGGAAAATGAATGCCAAAAACTGAATAGGAATGACTTAATGGATATATGGTTTGGTGTGGTTTCTCTACATGGGTAGAGGCCAGACCTCATCCAATTGAACTCTTTAATCCACCCTCTATCTAGAGTGTGTCACGCCTCTGTTAAACCTTTTTTGCCAATTAACCTATCTACTTATACTAATCTCATCTCCCATTTCTGATCCCCTCAGCTAGCCAGAAATCTTCCACAGCACGGGATGTCATTCCAGTTTCACCTCAAAAGTTTCTTAGGCAATAGTGTGCAGTGGGATGAGCATTGTTCCCCTCCAGCGCAGGACAGCTTTATTTGCCCTCACTCATCCAGACAAGGATAATATAACTCAATTATCCTGCACCACTGACTTCATAATAACCTCGGGGGGAGTGGGGTCTGTGCGACAGATCACCAAAGCTTTTCAAGAGAAACCAATCAGGGCCCTCAATTAGATTAGAGTGATACAGTAAATCAGGCAACAGACACTGCCCTGAAAAATCCTCCCATTTAACCACTTATCTAATGCAATAGTCTTTTCATGCCACCTTTGAGTGTGGCCGTCTGGAATATAGCTATAAAGACGTTTTGCCAACTACTTTTGTGCATTCCCCAGTCTTAGGTTTGTGAGTTGTTGGTCTTGTTGCTACACACAGATAACAAGTTGTACCTGATCAGGTGCACAGTTTACACTTTACATTTCTTAGTTTTGATGAAATCTAACATGAAAGATCAATCATAGCTGCTCCGCAGCAATGGTCGGGGCCAAAGAGGCAAAGGAAAAGGCAGTGGATAGAGAAGAGAAGAGGAGAGAGGTTGATAGGTGGTGCGTTGGGGATTTTAACTCTAAACATTCTTGCTCTGAAAACCAGTTTCAACTTAACTACAGCTCCTCTAATAAAACTGTCTCCAATCCGCACAGCACAATGCCAAAGTACACAGTGTCAGAGACACATCTAAGACATATAGGAAGGGTGTCCACAGCAGATACAAGATGGTCACCTTGTTACCCTGGGGCCTTAAAGGCAAGCGCTGATCTCAGTGAGATATTGAAGGATTTTGGAATACTGTTATTATTATTATTATATATACTGTCATTCATCATTAGAAAATTCGGTAATGTGTTTTGTTTGTCGAGCAAGGTCTAGTAATTTATTTTATTAAGTCAAGGTTGACTGAATATCATGACTTTATTTCACTAGAACTAAAGTGATTGTTAATTTGAATCAGGTGTGTTGATGCAGAGTCACATTTAAAACATTCAAGGCAGTTGTCCACAGAACAATGTCTGATTAGATATGGTTTCATCATCTTGCAACTCCAGGGGCTCGGCCACAGAACCTTTGTCGCCGAGTGCAGGTGCTGATCTCAGGGAGCTATTATCTGGGTGATAAGACAACTGGCCTCCCGGCATTGAGTGGACATTGGCAAGACTGCATGATAATGCAGAATTTTAAACTACTGTCAAAAATGAATTGGTAAATATTGTATAATTTATTTTCACAAAGATAAATTAGTGGCAAACAGATATTTAAAGATGCTCTCTTTTGCATTGACTTTAATGGTGTATGAAGACTCAATCAAAAAGATAAATAATTTAAATTCACTTTTTGAGATTAAATTGTGATACATTTTACATACCTCAAAATGTTGTGAAATCTTTCCATGAACACCAAAGATTTAGTTTGGAAGAAATTGCAGCATTTGTTTAAAATGTATGCAGTAGAACGTTTTAATGCACTGTGGGTTCAATTTTTAAAACATCAATAATCTGAATGGGAAATTTGAGATGAAGTTCCCGATGTTTGATGTAAATAGAAATAAAGATGTTGGAGGAGACAGCTTTAAGACATAGAGTGATAGACTTTGAGATTATTAGATGGCTGTTGTAGGGCCACCATCAGGACTATTAGCATAAAAATTGGACTGATTAAGTTTGGCACACTGAAGAAGAAGAAGAAGAAGAAGAAGAAACTACTGCTACTCTGCCTCTAAAAAGTAGCAGTGCAGGGGCTATTATAAGGTGCAAAAGACACACGCAGACTGACCTGGCCTGCCTTGGCTCCAGATGATGGTTCACATTTCCTACACCCAGTAGGCCGGTCAAACAAATCCCACTTCCTTTTCCTACAGTGACCTCGTCTGACAGCTGTGGCAAGCATCCACACTCCTACCACCTTAGTCTCCAGGTGCCCTGAAACAGAAACATTAGTCAGGAAACATTGTTACCATCCCACTGTCCTTCATGCAGCATGTCCCATGAAGCTGTGTCTATTGGCCTATAGAAAGTTCACTGATGTTTGCATGCTTCAATAAACATCAAGAGATGTAGATATTTGATCATGAATGATTCCATATTACTGACAAATACAGACACAATACCTATACACAAAAAGAGAACATATAAAGATTTTGAGTCATTTCAGGAAATGGAAATTATTATGCATTTCCTTGCACTGCTAGTGGTGTTACAAGCCTACTTGGCCTCTAGAACATCAGCAGTGAGGCGGGTCTACAGGTGGTGTGATGTACACCGTCACACACTTTACATAAGTGCCCAAAATGTGAAAATGGAAATATCAGATGCCGTTTTCCAAGCACGTTACTTGCTCCTATTTTTAGGTAGTACCTTTTATTTATTTTTTTAAATGAGGTACACAACTTTATAAAGAAGCTAATAAATGACACACATTTCATGGAACACTCCACTACGCCTGGCATTTTTTCCTTGCTGATTCAAACGTCCACACCTTGCACTACTGAGTGCAAGGTCATTTGTGCCATTCTGTTATTTTCGTGCTAGCTATAAATTTTCTAACTTGTTTTTATTGTGCAGACGAGTGATTATATAAATGGTTGAAATATCACTGGGTTACACTTTGACAAGCCATCCATCCATTCATTTATCACTTTATCTGAAAGCCTTTCACTCCCGCACTTTCTATTATTCCTGTTTGTGGACTTAAAGAACCATATGTTAGATTTAGATGTTTTAGGTTATTGGTTTCAAACCACATAAAACATATCTGGCAGCCACTGGCTTCTAATTTTAGGACACTAAAAACTCTTGCTGATACTAAACTTGGTTAATATCATCAATCACAGTATTATTTATGTATTTATTATATTAAAGTCACATTATTTTATAATTTATTTCATTTTAAGTTAATGCTTTAATGCAAAAGCTTTCAGGGCTTGTTGTAAAAACATGTGCATTGTCGCAGGTTCATGGATGCTCCATTTAATTTCAGATTAATTAGCCAAAAAACATCACATTAAAGAGTTATTTTGTCAAATGTTTATATATATGTTTATATATATATGTTTTTGTGGTTTTTACATCAAAATGTTGAGATTAATAACATTTACCATTAACAGGCCCCGCTAGTAACGGCATTATTATGCTTTGTCAAAATAAAAAAATTAATAAAAAAAACAAAAATGAATAGATTAGATTAAGTCTTTTTTGTTTAAAATGGGCTAAAACATCCCCAGCCACTGGCCCAGTCCTTTAAAGCAAATTAACCTTGCCAAGAATTTAGCTCTCCAGTATATGTATGTAACCATATATGTACAGTCTATGTGTGTTGCAAGGAGAACGATGTTAGTGTTGTGGTGTGTGCGAAAGTGGGGGTCAGGGGTCACTGAGGTGTGCTGGTTGAGGGAGCTGAAACTGTGACCGCATTGACTGCACCTTGTTATAATTACACACTTACGTTAAAACACTAATTTCTTCTGAACACATTCACCCCCTGGTTTATTATTTTATGTTCTTTTGTGTTTTTTATGTTCCACTGACATGTTTTTCCCAGAGCTGGTGTTATTGCTAATACAGTTAGTGCTGGAAAACCAAACAAAGCATGACACAGCACTCCATCACCTGGCCTGATGATGTCATGACATACCCTGCTTAAACTACAAGTCCACTTTTCTCCTGGCACGTGTCAAAGATTGGTGAGCCATGGGCAGGTGTGTGGGTGGTGTGTGTGTGTGTGTATGTGTGTAAATCAGTGACATTTTTTGGAGGTTGAGTAGTGACAGGGCATGTTTTAAGAGCCCCCTTTATGTTGTAAAGTTGAACCAGACCATGCAGCACCGGAGCTGGGCGTGAATGGGGGGTTGTGTCTCTGAACAGTCCACTCTTTAAACTTCCATTACCAGGTCCACCCAAGCGGATCGAGTATTCATGGTGGAGGTGTCACCATCAGGATGGTTGCTGCCTCTGGCCTCAGGCGTTAGAGTAGATTTAGTGTTTCAACCGAATTCTGGTTGCAACACTTCCCATTACTACAAACTATAGCAACATTAGTGAGATCATTTAGGATTCCGCCTTAACCTTAGGTTTCTTATCTAAAAAATAATTTGAAGTTGGAAATGTTTTTGTGTTGTTAAATAACTAAATTCATACAAATCAACAGTAGCTGATTTTCAAGCTTCTACTAGGGAAATTATGTAAAAACAGTGGATCAATTTAAACCCAAATGACACAAATTATAAAAATTGCTTTGTTTAGTGCTGCAAGAAAAAAACGGATCACATTTTACTTTAAACAAATGCCCTTGATATAGTTTAACAAGATTAAGTCTCACTCTATCGCTCTGTGAAGGTGCCCAGCAGTGTGTTGAGCTTACAGCTAATGTTAGCATGCTTATGCTTAGCGGGTACTGTTACCTGTGTTCACCATCTTAATTTAGGGTATCACCATGCATAACTTTTGCTAATAAGCATGTTAGCAACTGACACTGATACAAGTTTTTTAGTTAAGCAGGTATTTGGTCATACATAAGATTCAATGATGATGTTAGATGAAAGGGTAATGGCCCACCAAAGTGATTACAATTCATCCTGAGACATGAAGGTTTGTATCAAACTTAACGGCAAACCATTAAATAGTGGTCGAGAAATCTAATTTAAAACCATTAAAGTGAGCCTCATTGTGGTATCAGGGGGAAAGTACAGGGATTGCTAGCATCAAAAGAATGCATACTCTAGAAACCACGAAGGCCTCTACAAAGGTTTGTAGCAATGTATCCAAGTGTTTAAGATATTTCACTCTGGATAAAAGGATGGGACAACTCCCCCCCACTCCCTTCCACGCCAAGGAGGACATGGCAAATTAAAAAAACATGATGGACTTCAGAAGAGGTCATTATCATCATTAGATTTTCTGCGCGCCGGACGACACAATTTTCTGAATGTGGCCAGACTGAGAAATACAGACAGAGTTGTGTGGAGCTGATAGTCTTAATTAGCTTTGTCAACTCATTAGGCAATTGCTTGAATGTAACAGAAGTAACGCACTAAAGCTTTAAAAAGGGTTATCCTGTGGGATAAGAATAGAAGGCGTTGAAGAAAAATGCTGGATTCACTGCCGTGTGGACAAAGACTGACAATGAACTGGTTACTCATGCCAGATAAACGTACTGTCATCACTTTCATCTTGGCTAAGGCATATCTCACAGCATCATCTATTTGTGGACAAAGGAGAGATAAAAGTGAAGAGAAAGAATGTGAATGTTGGATGCTCCCTTGCACTCATGCTTTTGTCTTCCAACGCATATCTCAGAGGACATCCAGGTCTCATTCACTAATAAATAATGGCTTTTATTTCCACTAAAAAATGTCTCCATGGTGTATGCTGCATACCGAGTGCAAGAGAAACCAAATGTAATTTTTTTCAGTGATTATGTTTCACTTTCCTTCATTTCTTGGGAATACAGTTTTGGTTTAACTGATTATTGTTACATTTCTGAATCATGGAAATGCTTTCATAGAATTAAAAAAAAGAGAAAATAAGAAATAATGACATGGTCTCACAACATATTAACAACAAAATTGGTTCATAATTATTGTGAAACCACAGTGTACCCAGATGACAGTGGCTGGAAAGACAGCAAACACTAAGAGAATCTCCCTTGAGTGAGTTAGCTACCCACTGTTTACTGAAAACAAGATACCCTTCTGCTGACATGAGGCATGCTTCTGGTCCAGACAGTACAGTGAGACGTGTGGGACTGTTTGTGGCTGCGTATATACATGTGTGTGGTTGTAACATGGCCACAAAGATCAGAATCTGTCTGGCTTTTTAATTTTTCCCTGCATGAAACTACCTGATATATATAACTGATAGTCAGAGGTCCAGACACTGACCTGCAGCATTAGAAGCCCGGAAACTATCCAACAAAATGCTACACAGCTTTTGACAGCTTCCTCCCTCTCTATCTGTCCCTTTGGATCAGGACCCAGTGGGTGTTTTGGCTGGGTTAGATTTACAGAAGATCTAAGCAACACTGAGCCCAACCTAGCCGGTTAATTGGAAAAAGGTTTGTACGTTATGAGGTCCGCAGAGAGCGCTTTCAGCACCTCCGTATTGAATGAGTAACGAAATCACAGAGGGAGGCACATAGGTGAAGCAGATGCACACATGTTCACGTGTGTAAGTCAAAATCCTCTACAATATGTACGCACGCAGACGCAAACATCACAATTTCAACGGCATACAAATTAAGAAGAACTTTTGCCGCAGTGCTCATATTACTGAATGACATTAGCAAGGTAAGGGGAAAGGCAAAAGTTGAACATTCAGCTACACATGTTTGGCACGAACATTGCCATTTGAGAATACACTCCCATTATGAATCCCAAATGTATATGTTGCATTCAAAGGACAATAAATACACTGGTATACGTGTCCTCTTGCACTTTCACGGACAGTATACAAAGTAAAGTACAACAACTTTCCTGTATCGTCAACATATTCTCTTGTGCAAATGGGCTGCTCGAAATCCTACATTGTTAGCATAAATCATACTTTTGCATCTTGTTAAAAGCGTACATTTTGCAACTTTATACATCTGGAACCACAGGACTTTCATGACAGGCAATACCACTTCTGCTGTACTAAGATGTATGAGCACTATATTTTTCACAGGCATTATGGATCAGTGAGGAGGCATGAATATTGCATACTGGCCTTTCCGATGAATATGGCACCATACATAAATCTCTCATCAGCCCGAGGCCTTTGTATCACTGCCCAGCAAGTGAACAAGAGGTCTTGAACTTGGCAACAATAGAAAGACTTTGAAGGCTTTAAAGTTGGGCAGATACGCCACCACAGACATTTGCAATATTGGGATGAAAAAACACTACACCTGATGATAATAATACATAGATAGACAATGTAAACACTTGTCTGTTTTTTTCATTAATGAAAAAAGTTAAAGAGAAGAAATTATAGAATTATGCCTTCAGTAGCTGAGTTGCGAAGACAAATTTATTATTTGTATCAGTCACCCTAGTAGCAGAGCTCTAGAGATGGCGATGCCTTCAAACTACCATTACAAAACTAAAAAATATCTCAACAATCAGGCTATTGCATGGTTTGTTACCATTTTGACATTCATGGCTCCTAGATGATGTATCCTAATGACTTTGGTCGTCCCCATACCTCTAGGGCAATCAGGAGGTTGACATTTCGGTCACATTTTGGTAATTTGGGGTGGTTTTGAGCAAACCTTTAGACAGATTCCCACAAATATCTTTACAGAAATACCTGTTTTGTACAGGATGAATTGTAATAACTTTGGTGATTGCCACCAGCATTGGCAGCAACAGACTATCGTTAGCAGCTAACCCAGTAGAATACACAATCTATGGTAGGACAGCACATGCACCCTGATCCCGAAAAAGAGTGGTGCTTCACGGCGACAGACAGCAGTGAGCACACACCCACAGCAGTGAGCAGTAACTGCCTTCGAGCCAGGTGGACAATTTGGGCTGAAAGACTGAAAGGTACAGTGCAGTCTTTCAGCCCAAAGGTGCAGCTATTCTGCTTGTGTTTGTTTGTTGCAATGCACAGTAGTTTTTCATGTAGAGATCTTGGTCACAGAAACAGTCTAACTCAGCAATTCAGTACCACACAGTCTTTTCACATGTTTTAAGTATTTTCTTACATAATGTGTTTAGAAAGAAATCACAAATTTTGCTTTACCCTAACTTAAACACCACAACCAGGTCAAACTAATTCCTAAGATATACTTTGTGTGATGCTAATTAGCAATTGTTAGCATGCTAAACTAAGATAGTGACCATGGCAAATATAACTGTAGCTACTCATTAGCATGCTAACATGGTCAATGGGAGGATGTGCCAAAGTACAACCTCAGAGAGCCGCTGGCAGGTTGTAGAAAGCTAGTCTTGTTTCAACTTGCTAAGCGTGGAGAAATTGTTCTCTGTCAAAATATGAATGACAAAATGACTAGCAAAGAAAATTAATTTGGTGAATAAATAGTGATAGGTTTAGTGTCTGGTCTGGCACAACGTTTCGATTTCATTATTGAACAGCTAAGCATTTCCTTGACTGTTGTTTGTAAAGTATGTGACCACCACAACATCCCACAAATGTCATACATAACTTTTTATTTGTATGAATTCATAATCCAGCATGTTCTCAATTGGTAATCTCTTCGTTCACACAAAATGGGGAAGTTACATGTAGCAAGGAAGGCTGAATGCATAATCAAAAGTAATGTGTCAAATAATTTACAAAATAAATACTAAAGTAAAGCCGTTAGAATTGAAATGTCAACATTTTCTATAAGTAATGAACTGATAGCATTTCTTCAAGGGCTTTTTACTATTATGTAATTGAATGTGGTTAATTGGCATTAATATGGGTTAAGATATTAGTTTAAATGGAAACACATAATTAGCATTTTATTATTATTATTAGTTATAAGTAACATTTCAAAGATTGGATAACATTTAAAACGCAGTTGAATGGAAATATAGCTAATATTGCCCATCATGCATCTCCCATAATGGGAATTTTATCATGAACCTTCATCCATCAGATTCTGTATTTTCCAGTGTGACAGCTTGAGGTGTTTTATATGGAAAGTCATACTCACCGACGGAAACATCTATAGCCTGCATAATAGCACATCCAGACCGCTTACAATCACATTGACTAGTGTGAAAGGTGCTTGAAGTGGGCGGATAATAAATGACGTGTCGAAGACATAAAGCCTTTGGGCTGGTGTTTAGATTTATACTGTGATATACGCTAAAAGTTAGATAGATGACCTGCTCGGGAGACATGCGTCATCAGAAGTACTTTACTCTAATCAATATATGGTGTGTGCTTTGTCACTCCAAAATGTAAATGTGACACACACACACGCACAGACACACACACACACGGTCGGTTGATGCTTGGCAGTGGTAAGCGGCGATATCCCGTCCAGTGCAGCTGGTGTGCAGCCTCTAGGCAGCCCTGTGCTCTGGTTTGATTTTAGTCCAGGGTAAACCAGGTCTTTCACATTCCTTCTTTTCAATTGGAATCAACGTATGTGTTACTGCCTGATACTGATATAAATAATATATGCTTACATATGTGCATTTGCAGGAAAATGCCCTTGAATAATGAAGTCTAAGGTGAGGTGCCGTTTGCCCTCAGGGCTAGGCAGTGTAATATTACATGACACTTTTTTTTTTTTCTTTCTCTCAAACTCATTCTCCTTGCTCCATCTTTAAGTGAGGCCGTTCCAAGCTGGAAAGTTCTGCTGCTGTTACATAAACCACTAGAACGGCTGCAGGGTCAGGAAAAAGGAAGAAAAGAGGGAGAAAAACAAGTTAAAAGTTGAGTGTATTGTGGGAAAATGAAGCTCAATGATAAAGAGGATCTGGAATGGGTAAAACCCTGTATCATCAGGAACGACTAAAAACTCCTCTTCGTCAGATCCTGAATAAAAAAGGAAGAACAAAAGAGCAGGAGGAAATTTGAAGCAGAGTGAAGGCAGCTTAGCAGCTCCCATCCAAAAAGCCTGGAAGAAAGGGAAGGAGGAAAAACTAAAAACAAGGCATTAGATGGCTTGATGGCGTCCAGGGCTGCGGCTGAAACCCTCTTGGAACCAGCCAGGTCAATCCTGAGACAGAAAAAAGAAGCTTTGGACCATTTTCAACCTGACATGTCTTCCTGCAAAGAAGATGTTTTCTTTGTTAAAGGGAATCCCTTGTGACACTGGTGATCCAGGTTTTTATTGAACGGGTTAGCTGGGTCTGATCCATGTTTTTATTTTTAAGCTTGGAGAAGTGTTTTACTACTTTTGTTTCTCATTTCACCCTTCAAGATAACACTCCTAATGACCCAAACATAACTTTTGGAGGCCTACAAACCTCTCACTTTCTATTGGATGTGCAGTCCACGCTAGATAGTTGCGCAACGCATGAGTTATTAGATTTCTAGTTTATAATTGTGTCTGGAAGTGGGTGATGATTCATCATTCAAAATGGCTGGCAGATGCTGTAGCATATTTCAGTGGGTATAAAAAGGGACTGAAAACCAAATCTACTCATAATCACTCCTCAAAACCACATCCATGTTTATTTACTGATGTGGATATGCATATGAATCCCAAAACGAACCGCTAAAATCTCACTTTCTCCACGAAAAACAAGATGTGTTTTCGCAGACAAGTGCAGAGCCTGTGAATTACGTAACAACATATCTCGTGTTCTTGTGAGCATCAGAGACACGCTCATTAAATCAACCACCTCTTCACTGCCTGGGAACATTATTCAGTCTGTCTGGATTTATTTTTATTTATTTTTTACCATGAACACACTTGTTTGCTGCATTCTCTTTTTAAAGAGTGCTGTCCATCCTGCTGTCATCTCCGCTCTTTCCACTGACCAGACAAAAAACACACACTCTGGAAACCTGTGGAAATCCCGGGTGACTGCATATTCTCCAGTCAGCTCTTACCTCACCTTAGAGACAGCCCGTTTCCAATCAGACGCCGGACATTCCCAAAAGGTTGACTTTCACACATCTTTTTCTTTGGTTTAGAGACTGCTCTCTACCCTTGAGCACAACAGCAAAACATTAATAATACTACGAAAATGGAAAAAGATGGAATGATTGAAACAATGACTGAGAAAATAAAGTGGGAAAACTAAGAGAAAGGGTGGATAGAAATGGATGGAGTGGAGGTAGAAGGAAGGGATGAGGTGTTCAATAAGTGCAGGTCCATACCAGGCTGTGTGCTGGGCTTTACTGTCACAACGTGCCATTCACCATTTGTTTCCCATAAAGGCCACATGGAAACGTTTAGCTGGCTTAAAGCAGATCGGTGCACGTTGTCTCGGGCCTGTAACATTTGCTACTTGTTTTTCAGGTCTGTCATAATAAAGTTTATTGAAAAATGTAGGCAACTGCAACGTAAACTAAACTAAAACAGAAAATAAAAAACGATGCATGTGCCGACAGGACACACCAAACTAAACTGTGTGAGGTATAAGTGATGGGAAATGACCTTATCCCAGAAGATTGTGTTGTGTTTTAAATAATTATGAGAGAGAGAAAGAGGAGGGGGGGAGATAATAATAGCATCTTCGAAGCAATTCCTCATGGCTTGGAGAGGGTCTTAAGTGCCTCAACAACAACTTCTTTTTTTCCTCCTTGTGTTTTCATTCTGCAACAACATCTGCAGTCTTGCAAAGGGAATAGAAATCACAGATGGAGAGGTTATGAGGAGTGAAGTCATAATAGAATGATGGTTATTTTGTAGTCTTCATACTTTAACGGGTAAAACTGTGAAAACAATCAACACCAAACTCTCACTAGACATATTGGTCGACCTTTTAGTGGTGGGAGACAGAAAATGGCCTATTTGTGTGTTTGGACAAGGTCCTTCTAGTCTGTATTAACCCCTATTTGTGAGTACAGTGGTTGTAATAAATTCATCATCTGCCCTCTGGCCTCCATGTATAGTATGTATGCATATATGTGTGTTTGTCAAGTCAAATTCCTGCGAACATATGGCAGAGTGATACTGATTTTCACAAGTACACAAACCCAGCTGTCCGTCCATCCCCCAGGTACACGGCAGTAATTCTGCCAAGTCATTTGCATTTAGCTTCTGCACAAAAACTATTTCCTGCTCGCTTTCCATCCAACATCCACATCGCAGGCCTACAGGGTGCATAGATATGTGCACGTAATGCGTTGAGAGCTCGCCTAATGGCCCATGAGGCTTATTGCAAGCCGACTGCCGTCGGTGTGCTTCCATTTTCCACTCTTTATCCTTTTAAATGAGCGCTACCCCAGACAGGAGTGGGGAGAGGCATAGGACAGTAAATAATACAAATGAATTTCATCCAAATACATCTTGCTTGGCATTATAAAGTACAAAGACTGCATGTTGTCTAATCTCCAGCCAAATCAAAACTAGAGTCATATATTGGCATTGGCCACTCTGCTCAACTACTGTCTGCTCTTCCCATATTCATAATCTGAAATTAACTTTTTATTTATGTTTTCTGGCAGCTTGAGCTTTACTCCCACAAAAAAGAGAATGTTTTTCTCCCACAATACCCACTTAAGCCTTATACTGAATGGATGATGCTGCCTACAGCTGAGGAATGTAATGTACACAGCAACCTCTGGTGGTTTTTTGGAGAATTGTACTTTATGTGCCTGGACACCAAAACTGTAAAAGCACAAATGGGTTTGTGTAATAGCAGCTGTAAAATACGATGTGTAGAGCCCAAAACATTTCCAGCGGCTAATAGCTGACAGATTTATCCAAAAGCAAATCCTTATCTGACAATCTCATCCTCTAAGTGCTTTGAGCAGACTAGTGAGTTTGGTACTAATGTTAAAAAAAGACAAAGAATAAGGAAAACATGACTAATGTTCTTGTGGCATCCGGACTTGATTTTTTGGATAAACATCTTCTAAAGTAAGACTGCAGATGATTTGTGTGCGTGCGTGTGAATGGCCACCTGTGTTTCAGTTATTGACGAGGTGTGCAGTGGGTGTAAATGAAAAGTTCTGTTTGTTACTTCTGGGTGATGTAAAACCATTCACAGGTGTGATAACCAGAACCAAGCACTGGTGACGCACACGCGCGCGTGCACGTGCACACAGCCACACCCACACCCACTTTGTCCTCTGTACCATCGTGTGTGTGTGTGTGTTTGTGTGTGTGAGTCTAGGATCTGTGCAACTAGTTAAAACTACGTAAGGTTGCCCAGCAGGCATGTTATAAAGTTTCAAGTCTTTCACTGTCACAATCACATGAGAAAAGCATTATGTGGAATATGTCGCTTTTATTTGACATATCCATCTACATAAATTAACATGCCATATGATTGGCAGCAATATAGAATGTGATTTCTTTAAAAAAAAAAAAAGACAAACATAAAAACATAATGATCTTGAGGCTTTTCACCCTTGCACAAAAAAGGGAAAAAGATCTATACATGGCCAAATAAAAATAAATCATTCTTTCAAGAAACATGACAGATATTTTAACTATGAAGAAAAAGTGACATGAGGGATGGTGACAGATAAATGTTCTGAGGCATTCTCTTCTCCTCAACAGCAACTGCTGTCATTTAGGCACAGACCTACAAAAACCCTTCCCTCAAACTGGACCACAGATCAGTGTTTTTTTTTACTCATAAAAATACAAGATTGCAGGACCATTTTATGATGTTGTGTTATGTTCCATAGTGTACAGTGTTTCTTTCCCGGGGAATCTCAACAGTCTCTTCTAATTGCTAGCATTCTTCTCCCAACAACATAGAAAGAAGGAGCGGGAGATGAAGATACTAGAAATTGAAGAGTGTGAATTACCACACATCTTGAAGTGTTGAGTTTGTTCATTCACCCGTTGATTCTGTATGTGAAGGTGTTCTTCAGATGACTCAATCCTTGCTAAATGAGACACAAGTAGTTGAGGGAAGGAACTTTTCATTTCCATCACTCGTCTCCTGCTGGGAGATTCTCTTCGATCCTCTTGATAAACTTCATGCGGATTTCTGTCACATTGTCCCCTCTCAGAGTGTCCTGAGCAAATCTCACATCCACGGCCATCTGGACCTAAATCAGATACATAATCCCTTACATTTCTATGCACAGACTGTTTTCCTCTTGGTAAAATTGTTGCACAAATTTGCACAGAAAATCTATCGACTACTATATTCTACGAATTTACCTTAAGTGTAAAATGTATAGTGAGTGTGTTGCCCTTACCATCTCCAGGGCTCCTCTGAGGACCCCACACAGCAGGTTGGAGTAGACCAGCGTACTGTGGTTATCCGGCAGCTCCACAAAGTCTACCAGCGGGTTGTTCTCAAGGATGAGGGAGAATTCATCTCCTGCCGGGCTCCAGTTGGTCACACTGGGGGTGACTCCCAGGTACATCTTAAATGCAACCTAACAACCACCCCCAGGAGGAGTAAGGAGTGGATAAAAAAGAAAACAAGTGCAGTTTACTCACTTGAAAGCAGTCATTTTTGATTGCACATTTATTTAGCTGATCCTATTCGCACACACATGATTTCTGATAACTGCTGTGTGTTGCTTCTGGCCCTCTGCAGCACTTTGTTTCTGTGATATGTGTTGGAATCCTTTCTCACGCATGCACAAATCAAAGTTCACTCAGGATAATCAAATTGCCGTCAAAGTAATGAAAATATTCACTAGCGCTGGACGGATTTAATATATTTTTTTATATGTAAAATGGACGGACTCTGAGCGCAGTCTTACCCCAACAAAAGAAGTACTAACACTGAAAAAATTATATTGGCTAATAGCACCACAACTTCATTAAGTCTTGCCTTCCGAAACAAACCATTCATAATCTAGAAAATCAGTTTTTGGACAAACAACAGACCTCTATTATATATTTCACAGATGAAGGACTGAGGTGGTTTCAGAGTTTAGCTAGAGGTTATGTGATATCCTCATGCAAGGCTATCATTGCACCTTCCAAACCGCTGTCCCACAGTGGTCCTCCATTTACAGACATAACCCTTCTCTTCATGACCAACAGCCAGTTCCCTGAGCTAGTGTGGGGTTACATCTGTGGAATGACTTCCCTAGCATGCAGCAGTACACCTTGAAAACAGCTGGAGTGCTGCTGAACACACAGACAGGCCTGAGCACAGCCTTTAATTGCCTGCCTACATCTTTCTGGCTATCAGACATTAAAGTGCTCATATTATGCTCATTTTCAGGTCCATACTTGTATTTAAAGGTTATAATAGAATAGGTTTACATGATTTTATTTTAAAAGAAAACATATTTTTGTTGTACTGCACATTGCTTTTTTAACCCTGTGTGTTGAGCTCTCTGTTTTAGTTACAGAGTGAGGCATCTCACTTCTATTCCATCTTTGTTAGGGAGTGGCATATGCGCAGTAGCTAGGTAACTGACTGGCTTCTTACTATCCAGTCAGAAACCAGTCAGAAGCAGAGTTTGAGGGCGTGCCACGCTAGCAGCTAGGTGAGCATTATAACATGTGACGCACGTTTGTCATAGAAGTAAAGGCTGGACTACAATAGAGCTGTTTGGAGCAGTTTGTAAACAGTGTTTTCAGCTGGAGGTGGTAAGTGCCTTTAGGGTGGACTTTGGGCTTTTTCACTTGGTAAACCTATTACATCCACAAAAAAGATATAAAAGACAATAAAGGAAAGGGAAAAGCAAAAAAGCATAATATTAGCACTTTAAGGTAGTCTGACTTTTGCGTAACGAGACAAGGATATGTTAAAAGTCTAAGTTTAAAGTACAACGCATGGCAACAGTAATATGATCAGCCAGGCGATTGAGTAAATAACAAGACTCCTAACACATATATATATATATATATTGTTGTTTTAGCGCTTAACTAAGAGTACCTGGACTGTGAAGCAGAGAAGGGGTATCACTGAATGTGGATCACCTTTCGGGCAGATGAGATTACATTTCAGTCCACATGTATTGTAGATGAATCCTCACCTTCTGAATATCAAGGTAACTATCAAACAAAGCAAAGAGGAATGCGATCTTGGCCTTAAGTGTTGAACTGGGACTTTTTCTGAATATACTCGGTCATAATCGTCATTTTTCCACAACCCCTCCCAACATCCCCCCCTTTCGTTTGTGTTTTATCATCAACATCAGTCTCTCTAATCTTTTCTTTTTCTGTTGTTTCTCCCTCTCCTCCCTCCCTCCCTCCATTTTTGGAAGAAGGCCACAGTCAGGCTCTGATTGGCCTGGAAAAGTCTATTACCTTAGCAATGACATCGGCTGTTTCTCGGAAATCCTGACACCTGCCGATACTGGAGCGTGCCAAGAAGTCCTCGATCAGACGCACTCCGATGTTATAACCCCTATGAAAAACAGAGAGAGGGGCAAGATAATGAGAGAAAAAGTCATTCTTGCTCTTCATAGTAAATTAAAAGTCCTGAGGAAAAATTATAGTAGCGAAGAGAAGATGGTTCCTAATGTTCATACACTTGGCAAAGGATGACAGTTGTGATTAGAAGTCAACTTATCCTAACTAAAGAATCTAGAGCCAACTGATGCATCTTGATCCTAACATGATCTGTCTCTGACCACTCAGCTGGCAACTAGACTGGGCATTTCAGAATCACTGCCTTTTAAGGCCAGGTAGAGCAAGCCTCATCCTGACTTAGCTTGGAAAGAGCTTAAGGTTGCTCCACAACCAGACAAGCAAAATACAACCAGTCCAAAGTCCTGTCACCATGACAGGATGTTTTGAATTTTTTTGTTATAAACCCATGGATTTTTCTTAATCTTATTTTAATGGAGAACGGTATCCAGCATTCCAGAGATTTTTCCACCTCATAAAAACAATCTTCTTTTCTTCAAACACCCTGTAAGTTTCCAAGAGTAAAGGGGAACCTCTCACACAGAAGTGTGAGAAATAAAACCTGATTATGTCATCACTCTGCTCTAGTTTGGTTCGAGGTATATTATGAATAGAGTGCAGCAGAAAGTGTCAGAGCAGTGTGAAGGTACGAGTTAAATGGAGACATCAGAGAGGCCAGAAAGTAAAAAACACACTTCTCTTTACTTGGTTTAACAAGCAAACAATAAAGTTTAACATACTGAAGCAAAGTAACTCTGTTCTGACAAAATGTGTGTGTGTGTACAGGGAATACAAACTAGCTAAAGCACAGTAAGCAAGGTCACATCTTGTAATAGTCCATGTACAATATGTTCAGTACCGTGTGGTATTGGTATGGTATGGTATGGTTCTGGTATTTTGCTGGACATTTGAATGTTGTTTGTGATATATATTATGAATGTGGAAGCCTTGCTGTTACATACTGTACCAATAACACATTCCACCAATGTAGTTATTAAAGAGAATTGAGCTGGCATACACTAATAACTATAGCAAGTTTTACCTGAAACCTTTTATTTTTCCTCATAATGATGTATAAAGTTATTACGGTAGGATAAAAACAGGTAATTAATGCTAAAAAAAAAGGACCCATGCAATTGTTAATTATGCAATGACAAAATAAAATGTTTTGTGTGTATGAATTAGTTTTAAAAACAAATTTTGTTTGTTTCACACCTGGAAGTCCTAGCATAAATGCTTGTCATTTACACTATGTGTAAACTACAATTGGGTTTGAACATAGTTAATGACAGCAGATGGAGATACTTACATCTTGTCCAGTTGTTTATTGACTTCCTCGTCATTCTCGTAGTCTTTACAGAGCTGGGTGACCAGGGCACCGTAAGTCAGAGTGAACAGCTCAGAGTTCTACAACAGAGAAAACCACAGGCAAACTATTATGTGGTGATGAAAATCACATAATAAAAAAAACATGCATCCTCATTGTTAAATGTGGAAAACTAATTGGGATAGTCCTTAAATTACCATAACCAAAATGTATATGTACATCTATAATGACATGACCAGAGGGTAGCAAGTTTTAAAACAAAGAGGGAATGATCAAGTCAGGTAGAAACGTCTAAATGCCAGTACATTTAGTTTCTTCTTTCATATCAAAACACAAAGCCACCCTCAAAGATACTGAGCATCCAGGTAAAATCATGTGACACATAAATAGTGACCAGTAGTGCTATGTGGTTTAGAGTTAAAATGATAACAAGGACCACACTCTTTAAAGTAGTGTAGCCTAACCTTGCCTATCTTAAGTTTATAAAACATTTTTGCACAGGTCAAGGCTAACATACAATGTCTTCAATTTGGACAGAGGCACCTGATAAAGGTTACTTTCTGCACCAGGAGGTCTAACAAGTCATGCTATGGACAGCTCCTGGTGCTGAAATGAAGTCTGATAACAGTAATACAAAATTACTATGGTTTTAATAAATGATAAATAAATTAAAAAAAAACACTATATACACTTTATACTTGATTAAAATAGTGTATAATTACTAGTCTTCACTGCAGTTCTAACTTTAATGTCACCCTAACAGTGCAAATAAGAACTGGCCCATAGCCGAACATGATTAAAGACCTATGTATATGTGCTATAATCGCATTTATGGATTTCATTAGGAAATTATCTTTAAAAAAGGTAACTGGTCTGAGACAGGACTACGTACAGCTACGAAGGCTAGCTAACTATTTATCTAGTTAGCTTCTGTGCTACAACGAACTAGCTAAACGTTGCACTTTCAGGTAACGCCAGTAATATATTCAACCATAAATAAAATACTTTTCAACTGCTTCAAATGCTATTTACGTATCTAGCTAGCAATTCATGTCAAACAAAAATACAGGGCTAAAGAGTAACGTTAATTTAGCTCGCAGTAGCCACTTGTTTTGTTAGCTAGCATTTTTGTTAGCCAGCATTTTGCTAGCTTGCTAGCTAGGTTTGGCTGACGTTAATCCTGCGGGAGTCGCCTACCATCTTCTTGCTGTCTGTTGTTCGGTTGGATTGCCTGGACATTGTGGATAGTGTTGCCGGCTTAAACAGGTGGCGACTCGATATTAATCCTTTATTTATTTTATTCTGGTTTAGCAGTTATTTCCGTAATCACAAGTGTAGTCACACACGTCCACTAATGCCAAGCTAGCTAGTTTAAACTGTACATTTCCGGTCGTAATTTAGATTAAACGACTTATTGAGAAAATCTCGAGTAGCCTAATACACAGCACATATATGAAAGTAAACAACGAATTCAAGAAAAATCAACACAAACTATTGTTGTTATCATGTCCATATATATGCCTAGTTCCTTTTTTTTTTAACAGGAAAAACACTGCACATTGCACACTTTATTTTGAAGACAAAGTCATCTAGTTTCCGGCATTGCTTTGGTAACTTTACTAACTCCAGTCAGCTGTCACCAATATTTCCTCGGCTATTTCTTCTTGGCATGTTGTTTTATCGCCGTCCTGCGTCCGGGAGGGGAACACAGGACCACAGTGAGACCTACAGCTCAAAATGTTCTTAGGATTGACCACTATGTGGCAGTATGCCTATATATATATATATATATATATATATATATATATATATATATATTGCAGCTGCAGTGTGTGTGTGTGTGTGAGAGAGAGAGAAAGACAGAGACAGAGAGAGAAAGAGAGTGTGTGTGTGTGTGTGTGAGAGAGAGAGACACAGAGAGAGAGAGAGAGAGAGAGAGAGAGAGAGAGAGAGTTGGCTGAAGGAATCAGTAACAATCAGTGAAAGCCAGATTACAGATGCGCTTTAAAGTCGACCTTCCATTGCTGTTCATTTTGAAGCTTAGCGCTCACATGGTGTTTTCCTCCACGTTACGTCTTGATTAGTAGCCTATTGTATTAGCATAACCCGCATGCTGGTTGGCTGAAAGGCAATCATCCCATCATTTTGCAGGTGTAACAAACTCGCCCTGCTTTACAGCGGGGAAGAGGAGGAACGGGAAGCATCGGCTCTGCACACACTGCTTTAATAATAAAATAACCGAGGCTATTTGACAAAAGCCGGCACTGACTGCAGGGGCTGCGGAGGAGGTGGACGAGTGCAATGATGACGGGAAAATCTGTAAAAGACGTTGACAGATACCAGGCTGTCCTCAACTCTTTACTGGCGCTGGAAGATAATAAATACTGCGCTGACTGCGAATCAAAAGGTAGGTGATTACCAGTGGCTTGGTTACCTGGCTTATCCTGTCCATACCTGCAAAAAAACAGGGCATGAATCGACCCTCTTGCTCATTTACTACGCTAGAAAATGCGGCGATGCATTCATCATACCTCGACCAATTACGTTGTAGGCTCCTATGATGCAAGACACGGGGCCCCATCCTCCCAAGGCTGGAGCATGGCATGCTGCTATGCCAGCAAGCCCCCCTTAGTAGGTTAATATAGTTCATCCATAATAACCCGGTCGTCACAATAGATCTATTGTGAAGTTTTTAAGAAGGTTTTTGTTAATAATGAGAATTGGACAATAGCCTATATTATAGGATCAAATGAGTGAATGAGATCACCAGTGAAAATGACTCCAACTGTTTGGACCCTTGCGAGACACCTGAGGCTCCCTGAACACCAGTATGAAAACCACAGGGCTAGCAGACATATACTGTAAAACTTATAGTAACTATAAGTGACTATAGTGCTAGATATCTGACTTTGAGTCCCCCTGAGCAGACTGTTCCTGCAGTCTGAGTGCAGATGGGGCACAGGTAAGTCTAACTCTTAACAAAAGGGCACAACATTTGTACATTATGATGGAACTGTAAGGAGGTACTGTAGGTCTATCATTTGCAGTTATTACTTTTAGTGTAATATGTAGTTACCATGAATAAAGGAGTTGGTTGTAGTGACATCATGCTGTCCCTCAATGTTTTTTTGGGATGTTGGTATAGTATCCTTCTGCATTCGTTCTAACATGTATTATAGGATTTTTTTTAAATATATATGCAGTATAAGAATTACCACAGACTCTCAATTACATGTGTTTGTGCATGTGTACTTACCCTTCTGTCTGTTTGTAGCCCCAGTGAGGCCTTGGACTATGTCATTAGCTGTTTGCTGAATCTGTTTTGCCATTCTGGTGGGTAAACACTGCTGTTTTGGTCACAAATCAACAAATCGATTCTCCAACATTTTGTCTTTATTTTATTTTAGGCGATAAACTGTCAACAAGTTGATATCTGTGAATGTAAAATGCTCCACATTCACGTGCCGCTATAGGGCCACACATTGGCAGATACATGCACACACAACCCAAAAGTACTCTCCCGTGTCCATTGATAGTAATTATAAATATTGTGAAGTTGTAATTCAAGATTTAAGATTCAAAATCCTTTATTATCAATCCCACAACGGGGGAATTTGCAATGTTGCAGCGGCAAGGGATAGTGCAAAAAAAATACAAAGACACTCAAAAGTAAAGACAATAGATAGGAAACAGTTGTTTTACAATATTTAAGTAGAAAGTATCACATCCTTTTTTGACAAAAAATACTTTTTAATTTTACAGAAATCTTAAAAAATGCAGCCCTCATACCTTGTTTAAGTAGGGTTAGGGTTAGCCCATTTGATACCAATATATGTCCTATGCTAGATTTCAACCTGATGTTATTAAGCGACACAGCTGCTGCTGAGATTGATAATAACCCATAGCATGCCCGAGAAATGGTTCAAGAGCATATCATGTTTCCACTTCCACATGGCTGCTACCACTCCCACTTCAGTCATAAATTCTCAGGTGAAGGCCCTGAATGGACGTAAATCAGTGCAGGCTGTCACGCAGGGGACAAGCTCGTGATTCCTAATGAAAAGTTTATGAATCATGTGAGTAAGCAGCTTCCCATATTTAACAGGGATTACGCTGTATACCGTAGTGCTGCATTCAAGTTCCGATCTGGGTTTGCTTCCCCAACAGACACAGAGATAGATAGACAAACAAACAGACAAATGGACAGACAAACAACAGCAGAGAACCGATGTGTACAAAGCCCACTCAGAGTCAAAATCAATACGTCATGGTAGCTTTTCTCTGGATTTGTTTGCCAGGATCAGTCATGACCGGGGGAAACAATGCTAATGCTTGGTGCAAAAAAGTGTAGCCATGAACGCTCAGAGAGGTAGTGCAGGCAGACAGGCAGACAGGCAGACAGGCAGGCAGACAGGCAGGCAGACAGGCAGGCAGGCAGGCAGGCAGACAGGCAGGCAGGCAGGCAGGCAGGCAGGCAGGCAGGCAGGCAGGCAGGCAGGCAGGCAGGCAGGCAGGCAGGCAGGCAGGCAGGCAGACAGGCAGACAGGCAGGCAGACAGGCAGGCAGACAGGCAGGCAGACAGGCAGGCAGGCAGGCAGGCAGACAGGCAGGCAGGCAGGCAGGCAGGCAGGCAGGCAGGCAGGCAGGCAGGCAGGCAGGCAGGCAGGCAGACAGATAGACACACTAAATTTAAGTCTCAATGCTCCTGCCCAGTTTATTCTTGTTGTTCATTGGGGCCATCACTATCTTGATGTTCCATGTGTGTTTCTCTTTATATTCCTTAATCTCTGTATGTGTCTGTGCTCATTCATAATACTGAGTCTGGGTCTCTGTATCTCTCAGGAAGTTGCCATATGCAGTTAAAGTTTCCCTTCCACACAAAACCGTTTTTACTAGCATTGTTTTTCATTCATATGTGTTTTTGTTATGTCAGCTCTATCCACTGAAAAGAAATAAGCGCAGAAATCGGGTCCAATTATAAAAGCTGGTCAGTCTGACATCTTGTTGCCTGAGATCATTACTATTCATGAGCTCGCCCAGTTGCGCTGGGTAAAGCATGTGGATAGCCAGGCTCTTATTGGCTAACTGTGAGCCAATCAGATTCAAGCTTGTTGAACATTAATGAGAACTGGTACAAATTGAGCTGAGTCTTCTTGCAGGCTTTCTATACCACGCTAGAATGGTTTGAAACAAGGTAACCAAGGCATTTTTTTCACAAAGAATGTTGAGTCCATGGCAGAACTTCCGACATTGCCACAAAATAATGAAATACGGGTGGCATGGCACCTTTAAATATTTCATAAGAAGCACTAGTTGCATCAGGTGGTTGCTGAAAAAGAAAACAACAAAACGGATGTAGAGAGAATGATTTTTTTTCTTTGGACATGCAACCGTACGTGACAGTACTAACATCCTTACACTGATACAAATTCACCACCATAGCTTACGATGAAACTCAACTAAAAAGTTAAGTTTTAACTAAAGAAAATTCTGTAAGGTTCAAACCCTGTTGGTAATCTGAGTTTAAGTAAGAAATCAAGATTTACAAGAGAGACATCAGTGAAAGTTGGAAAAGCAAATCCACTACACATTATCTGCCCAGTCTTTGGCATGTTTATACCGTGTTTTATAATAGATGCTTCATTTGGAAATTTTTTTCTTCTGTTTTCTTGCTTAATGTTTCTGTTTAAACACAAATATTCTACTTCCCCAAGTTTCATCAAACTTTGCTTTCACACACTCACAGTACACACAGAGCCAGGGCTGCCATGTGTCGGGCTCTTGCCCAGAAAAAGATGATTTAAAGGCTTTTAGGCCCTCCCTTGACCTAGGGCCCAGGACAACTGACCCAGTGTCCCCCTGCTGTTGGTCAGTAGAGTACATAAACAATGGCGAGATACAGTACAGTAGATGAGTTAACATGAAATGTGATTTCAAGGTCGTGGTGGTATTCAAACCGCAGACGTCACCAGGACAGCGTGAATGCTACGTTTTACAAAACAATGTTTTGTTCAAGAGCATGTGGCCTTTGGGTGGTATTTTTTTAAATAAGATATAAATAGGACTGCAGCCACTGTTAGACTTCCGGAAAATACACTTGTGACTGCTCAGAAGTCAATTCAAAAAAGAAAACTGTGATCAGACTCTTGCAGCTTATCTAAAGATGTGACTGTTTTAAGACTACAGTCAACAAAAGCAGAGGAAAACAAATAAGGCATCATATTTGTGTTTTGTGAAGCAGTGGACTTTTCTGGACCAAATCAGGGACATGGAGAGACAAATTCATTTTGTTTTCTTTGATTTGATATCTGTCACATCTCTTTTTTTTATTTTCGCACATACTCAAACATGCCTGTGCATTGTGCATTGATTGGCGTGACTTCACTGTGCAACAGACTGGTCTAATTAGACTGCAGATGAGATTAGGGGTTAGGGGAGAAAATAGACACACACACAAGGCTTTAATCTTCAAAGACGGACATTTCTTCTTATCATTTAGTGGCCTCTTACTAAAATCTAAAGCATGTTTTCTGTCAAGTATGTGAACAAATATGTTCCGCATTTGATATTTTAACCATTTCAGAATACACAGTATATGACTCCATAGGGACGGAAAGGTCACACATCACTCACATTTCCCACCTTTCCCCCCATGTTACTCATCTAGGTAGATGCTTTAAAGGGGTATTATACCTCCTACCTGATTAGCACTTTTTTTCTTATAAGTGTTACTCTTCTGCATTAGAGAACAAGCACATGCACTAACAAAACCACACACATGCGTACACACGTGCACACATTTAAAGCATAATATACCCATCCCCTTGCTTCTCTAAAGTCAGGCTTTTGACCATATGGCTTGCAATGACGATTGGTCTAATCTTGTTTGGTTTGACATAGATTACTGTGCGTTTATCACTTTCCTCCCTCTGGGTGATTGAAGAGGAAGTGAGTGAGATGTGTGGAGCCAAGTGGATGCTTACACCAGCAGAAGAAAACCCACAAAAACACATTAACGATGCTGTTTGGTCATCCCTATCTACACTTAGTGTACAGACACTGCAGCAATTAAATATTATCTCTGCTTTTTGACTGCAGTTTACAGCTGCCCAACTTCCTTTCTCTCTTTTCCTCTGTACCGCAACAACGTGACACTTCTACTGTAAATCCTCAATACTGCCAGGAAATAATGAAGTGGTAGGGAGGAGGGGTGAGGAAGGTGCATAATGTAGTCAACACTTCTACCTCTGGCTTCAGTCTCAAGGGTGTGTGTGTGTGTGTGTGTGTGTGTGTGTGTGTGTGTGTGTGTGTGTGTGTGTGTGTGCGCGCGAATAAAAGCCTCACCTCCATTTATTATCTCCATTGTACTTGTGTTTACGTACACACCCGGCTACAGTTGCCTTGGAGATATCACCTAGTAATATCGTGCCGTATCCCTCCACCACCACCTAGCCCCCATCCCTTTACACCCTTTACTATCCTCCAATCAGACGCTAGCAGGGATTTCTTTTGAAACAAGGAGGTGATTGGCTGTTTGTGTCCCCTGGCTGGCATAGAGTCTCACAGTACTAGGGTGGCACAGGGTCTATACACTGACATGGCCAGATTGCGCGGTGGCCCATGGGCAAAAATAATCAAATGCTGGGTCCCATATTCCCAAAAAAGTTACAAAGTAATCAAATGACCCCTTTTGTGTCACCAGTATTAGCTTTCAAGTGAAAAATATAGGCTGAAAATGAGTTTAAATAGATGAGTTTAATAGAAGACAGTACTGTACTTTATTTATTTTCCAACTACAAAGCGGATGAAATTAGGCATAAATTCAAGTCTAAAAATGTGTTTGGAGAAGACTCTAAAGCTTACTGTGACGGAGTGTTTAATTCAATTCAATTCAATTCAATTTTATTTATAGTATCAATTCATAACAAGAGTTATCTCAAGACACTTTACAAGGACCCAACAGTTCTAGTAGTTTCCTCCAGAGCAAGCAACAGTGCGACAGTGGCAAGGAAAAACTCCCCTTTGGGAAGAAACCTCGGACAGACCCAGGCTCTTGGTAGGCGGTGTCTGACGACCGGTTGGGGTTAGAATGAAGAGTGGCAATAACAGTCCCTAAAAAATAATTCAAAATAATAGTAGTTTGTAGTAGTTCTTTGTAGTAGTTCATGGCATAGCAAGGCACTGTGCAGCATTACAAGGCACAGCAGGACGTAGCTGGGCACCGCAGATCGTGGCAGGGAAGGGAACGTGTAGCGGGACCATGGCGACAGCGGCAACCATGATTTTGGAGCCTCCCTGATCCGAGGAAACATGCTGGGAGAAAAGAACAAAAGGACTCCGGGAATGACTCCCCAGAGCTAGGTTAGTAACAAGCATTTCTGGGACATAGATGCACACAAAATAGAAAGATAGGAGAGAGGAGCTCAGTGTGTCGAAGGAAGTCCCCCAGCTGTCTAAAAACTACTACAGCATAACCAAGAGAGACAGGGTAAAGAGAGGAGCCTGGACAGGCTAGAACTCTCCCCAACCGGATCGGGCTGTATGCCAAGTCTCCCTTTAGTTTTATTATATGACAGATAAATCTGACAACTATGACGAGTAGCAGGTGGGCGGGATAGGCGGACGCTGCGACTCCTCACTCCCTAACAATATTCAATTCTATGCCCTAACTATAAGCTTTATCAAAGCATAACCAAGAGAGACAGGGTAAAGAGAGGGGCCTGGACAGGCTAGAACTCTCCCCAACCGGATCGGGCTGTATGCCAAGTCTCCCTTTAGTTTTATTATATGACAGATAAATCTGACAACTATGACGAGTAGCAGGTGGGCCGGGATAGGCGGACGCTGCGACTCCTCACTCCCAAACAATATTCAATTCTATGCCCTAACTATAAGCTTTATCAAAAAGGAAAGTCTTAAGCCTACTCTTAAATGTGGAGACGGTGTCTGCCTCCCGAACCCAAACTGGAACCTGGTTCCACAGGAGAGGAGCCTGATAGCTAAACGCTCTGGCTCCCGTTCTACTTTTAGAGACTCTAGGAACCACTCATCTACTCATCTTTTGATGTTTAACTCATTCAAACTTCAATGACTCACCTGCAGTTGTGTCACTTGCATTGTCACACAGATGGTGGGTGTGTATTAGTAAATTATCAAGGGTCCATCTGCTTAGCTCAGACTGGCACTGGATGGTCTCAGGGTTTTTGGATTGGCTTAGCTGCTGAGGTGCTGGAGGATAAGATGAGTGTTTGTATACATGAGTGTGTGTTTGTGTGGTGGCGTAGGAGGGCGTAGATCCACTGATGACTGAGACACTGTGGGATTACTGTATCTGGACATGTGCAGGGAGTACCATTTATCCTTGTGGGATATAGGCTAATGAGCTATCTGCGTGTGTGTGTGTGTGTGTGCGAGTGTGCACTTCTCTGTTTTGCTATAAAGTATGTCAGAAAAGCACACTTCAGAAGGAAGATGTTAATATTATTTGTATGTTTATGTATGATTTTGTGTAGTTTATTTGACCGGAGAAGGAGGACATCACATAAAAAAACACAATAGTGTCCAAGCCTCATTTCTATTGTAGTCCTGTTATTTGAGATATTTAGGGGCACTTCTGTTATAAATCTTACCACATGCTGAATTACAGTTTTTGCAATCCCTTTGCTACTAATTTTGGAACCTTGATGTAATTTTTCAAAACTCTAGACACAAAACTCAAAACGGTCATCACTTGTAACACAGGCTCTCCACTGTTCTAAACATCGCATTGTGCATTCATATCTTTAAAGAAATCTTGCACTTGCACAACCATTGGTTCCAAAAACTAATTTATTGTGAAATACCATTGAATTGTTACTTTAGATCACCCACACACAAGCTTCCCATAGTTTCACTGTGTCATTGTTTGTACAATCATTAAATATCATAGTACAAATATTATAGGTGATACATGTTTCATTATGGTACTAGATGAAAATACATCCCTGTTAAAGGACTGCAGTAGTAGAGAGAATACTACAGACACAGTGGAATCATTGAACAAAATCTGAAATGTATTGATGAAAAACAGTACAGTACAATCACAACATACTGTAGGTTTATTTGAATCAAAGCCAAATAATTAGCTAGGAAATAGAAATGAAAAGACAATACTGTAAAACATCAAATGCAGTGTTCCTCAACTTGCTTGTACTTTAAAAAGCAAAACAAAGAAGTGATTACTGTACTTCTACATCTTCATCAACTCTGTCATGTGGATTTGGCCACAGGTTCTTAAAAAAAAAGCCCTTCTCCTTCCTGTGTGTGTGTGTGTGTGTGTGTGTGTGTGTGTGTGTGTGTGTGTGTGTGTGTGTGTGTGTGTGTGTGTGTGTGTGTGTGTGTGTGTGTGTGTGTGTGTGTGATAAATGCTTCATAGTGGTTTGTATTATTCTATTTCCATATCCTCATAACATTGATGAATGAGAGGAATTCTTCCTAGTTTAGAGTTACCTTCCAGGCAGCCAATGATTTCCATTTATTTTTGTATGGTATGAAAATCTTTTGGCAGGCTCTTGAGTTGTATAATTCTTCATCTTGAACAGTCTGTAAAGAAGTCTGTATTATTTTTTGACAAAATGACATCATTATGAGGTGTGGACGTTGACAATGTGTTGTTGGAATTTCTAGTTTTACCACAAATTGTAACTAAAATGTACGCTATTTAGACTTACACAAGTCAAGTCAACTTTATTTATATAGCCCAGAGTGTGCAAATGAATGGGAATCAATGGCAACCTTGAAGCTGAATGAAATATATTTACAATCTGACTGAAATAGTACAGCATGCATTCAAATGTAAAGTATACACGTGAAACTTGCAGTTACACCAGGGTGGCCCTTTGAATTTAACATGTTATTTAAGGAAATGATTAAAGTAAGAAGTATACTCTAGAAAGAAACATTGAAGGGTAACAAAATAAATGTAGCCAGTAAAGGTGCTCACAAGTGTTGAAATCCCCAAAAATGTGTGCTGTGGGTGTGTGACAGAGAGGTTCAATATAGATCTCTGTTTACACTCGCTGCCCGTCATATCCCCTGTACATCCCAGCAGGACATCAAACAGCTAAAGTCCATCATTTGATGACTATAAAAATCCCCTCTTGTTTGTCTCTGTTTTTGGCTCTCGCCCCATCTCTGCTTTCACCTCCCCTGATGTACTTCAAGCTTCATGTTTGACAACCACAACCACACTAATTATTTTGCCAGGATGATTAATATATCTCCTATGCAAACCTTTTTACTTTTCGGTCATTTGCCCTTTAAAAACTGTGGACAGATTTATTAGTCAAACCTCAATTATAAAAAGAGTGGATTTGTTCTTTGATTACAAAAAGAACAGTGGATGTTATTAACTCACAGCTGTTACTCAACTGTGATGAAATGTACACTGCAATGCACAAACTGTTACACAGAGAATGGGGTTTTTAGAGATTGTTTGTCGAATCTTGCCGTCCTTTTTTTAGAAGTCTATTCCTCCTACCCTCTCGCTACTATATCTGTTCAAAGTATCTGGAGGTGTACTTTGTTGCTGGACACACATGCAGTATATGGGTTCTTACTCAAGCACCGCATTGATTAGAACCAAACAGGGCTACTGTGGTGCAGTGTGCAGATATGGGTTCACTTTAAATAACTAACCTTCGACTTCAACCTTGTCGGCACACTCCTGTAGACACCTGAGCACAATGACTCCAAACAGTATAAGGAGATCAAACTTACATTGGACACATGAACACACATGGTGTAATTTCATAGTCCATCCAACAGTTTCTGAGACATTTCAGTTCAAATTACAAAGGTCAACCTCATGGTGGCACTAGAGAAAAAGGTCAAAGAATCACATAAGTCATAAGGATACATCGTCTGAGAACTATATCTTTACCAAAATTGTGTGTCAGTCTATCTGATAGTTTTTTAGCCATTTCACTAGGAACACAATATGTCAAATTTGAGAAAATAGGATTCCTCCTCTGGGCACTATGGGTATACCAAATCCAATAGCAATGGAGATATTTCAGTTTGGACCAAAGCAGTGGATCAACAGACCGGCACTGCCACCCCTAGAGCCACACCACTAGCCTGGCTCAAAAGAGATAAAAATGCAGTACAATATGCATGCACACAAAAAAAGCAATTGGGTGAAATCCCAGAAAGTGAGGGTGGAGAATGCTATAGAAAGAGCCTGAGGTATGGAGGGACAGGGAAGAGGAGGAGGGAGGCAGCGGTGGTGAATGAGAGAGATAAGAAATGGCGGCCAGGACACCGAGGACCATTAGAATGAAGGATGAGATGGACAAATTAACTCCAGCGTCCAAGGAGTTCAACACAATTGACAATTTCTCTCTTATTCTCTCTGTCAGTGCCAATGTTTACAGCAGTTAAGCAGGCTTTGCAGAGTAATTCTACTATTATTAGACTGCATGACAGCTAATGCTGCAGCCAGACGGTCAGGGTGAGGGACATACTCTGTCTGTCTGGTGACCCTCTGTTGTTGCTGTTTGCTACCTCTACTTTTGTTTGCATTTTTGCCCGTTTTCTTTTCCTTATTTGAAAATGTAGCCTGCAAATTAGGCAACCCAGACATACATGGAAATACAGAGCCAGTCCTATGATTTTCTTCTAATGATGCAAACTTTTTGAGCATGCATAGTATCTGACTCTGCACCCAGACAGTGTTTCCGCAGCCGCCGTAAACAGGAAGGCTTTGCAAGTTTGCTATTCTGAAACTTTACTTCCTCTTTCCTTTGCATAGAATGTTTTTTCTTTAACACTGAACAGTGACTTTGCCAGACAGGAGAGAACAATGAGAAATCCAAATGTCGAAAAGCTGCTCTTCCATCTAGTGGTGTAAAGTCCACAGTGCATCAACTTGTAGCAAGGTTGCAAGCAAGGACTCACGAACAGGAACAGGAGATGAGCAGAGAGGCGGAGGGTGGTTAAGCCAACGAGAGTGAGCAAAGAGAGGGGGGAGCAAAATGAGATGGAAGAAAGAGAAGAGGAGGAGGGGCAAGACAAGAGGGAAATGTAACGAGAGATGGGGAGAGTATTCTCTTTGAAGCTGACTGTACTCTCTGTAGAGGATGGTTGCATAATTTCAGCAGAAAAATAGCCTGACGGTGTTGTTTTTATTTCCCCTCTTAGAGGCAAGGATCCCTGACAGCGAGGTATGATATGAAGCTTAACCCTATAAAAGCATGGGGGTAAATATGGGGCACACAACACAAAAATGTAACCGTTAAGATTAATATGGCAGCAAGATGGACAAAATGTCCCACTCAGAATACCACACACCCACACACACAGGCTCTTGACCAAATGAGCAATCATCCCTGCAGGTAATCGCTAAGTGTATGCGTGTTTGTGTTACTTTCTACTCCCCCTCTCTCCTCTCAGTCTCAGTTATGTAGGCTAACTCTCCTACTGGATCCCATTATGTGTCAGGACACCAAATGACTTACACTGGATTAATCGAGTTCCCAGCTGAATTTAAACTCATAATTGAATTTCAGGCTTGTCTCTCTATAATTGGACTCAAAATAATCAGAGTTTTTGCTCATCATTCTTCACCCAATCCTCTCTCCTACTTACTCTGCCTGTCTGTTATACTTTCTAGACTGTCTGCTCTTAACTGTAAACACTACCTTTCTCTCTCTGCCAGGTCCAAGATGGTCGTCCTGGAATTTGGGCATCTTCATCTGTATCCGCTGTGCTGGTATCCATCGAAACTTGGGGGGTCCACATTTCCAAGGTTAAGTCTGTCAATCTGGACCAGTGGACACAGGAGCAGGTCCAGGTCAGAGGCCACACTACAGATCCAAACGTCAAGATAGGGACATTTGTTATATGTGACATACAGGAAATGGTTTTCCCACAAAATATAAATGTGATAAGATAAGAAGATTTATTGATCCCACAGTGGGGAAATTCACTCGTCACAGCATCTCAATGCAACCCAACAAATAAGAAAAATACACATTAGATAAATAGGATAGAGAAATTCACAAAGAATGAAATAGGAAATAGAAAATAAGAAGATAGTAATAATGGTAGCGGTATGTTAACCATAAACACTTCTTTTATATACAGGTGGTCAGAATATATATACAGATTAATATGAAATTGCATATTTCACATATTACAGTATGACGTACAGAATAATAAATAAATAACTATCCATAGTGCAGAATATTTTTAAGTGTTGGCTCATGTTATTGTATTAAATAAACAGTACATGATGACTGAGTTCACATATAATTGATCTGGACTTTTGAAAAGTACAGCAACCAACCCAAGCCCAAAACCAAGAACATGTAAAATAAATGGCATACATCCCACAATGACGACAGGGGTATTCACCAATGCTGGGGTGCACAAATGTAGTTTTAATGTAGTAATCTCATAGAAACGGTGTGAAATAATTGAAATAATGAGTGACATGAGCACAGCAACACACTTATAGGTAACAGCATGTTCTTTGGATTGTCTACAGTGTAGGTGCTGTTTCTTTGTAATGGATGAAGTACAATAAAAACATGTACTTGAGGCAGTTATTAGGTAAGGTGCCCAAACCAAAAAGCTGCTATAGAGATGAATTTGTTATCGAGGAGAACCCTGACCAGTTTTATTGTCTTAATGAGTATAATGTATTTCTCCCCTATGTTTTCTTCCACTGTGCCTGCATTTAAGGGCATGTAGGAGCCAGGATTCTTAATTGGTACCTGATATATACAATGAAAATACACTGTTAATAGCAGGTTGTTTTATGAATAGACCTCTTGTCCGACAGTATTTTAGTAAAACCTCGGGTCAGAAATGACAAGTTGTTGGGTTGTTATTTCTATTTCTGACTGCAGGATAAATTTGTCAAAAACATCCAGTGCATAACAATTCTGGTTGCTGCAGCTGTGTCTGTCTGGGATTTTTAATGATAAACTTCCATGTGCAGTCAAGGAGGTAGACACTTTCTCATTAGCATGCAGCTCATCTTGTCTGGGTCTGATAGACAAGACAGTCAGCTGTACGCTTCCCAGTGTGATCCTTTTCCTATTGTCAGCGTCTTTATTTTTTTCTTTCCTCTATGTCCACAATAAGAATTCTTTTTTTAGCAGGACTCCACCATATGCAATAGGATTAGTACCCTGGGTATCTTTCCTTTATTAGACTGCTTAACAATGTAACAATGTTTGTCATGTTTCGGTGTCACCAGTGTGTTCAGGAGATGGGAAATGCCAAGGCCAAACGTCTCTACGAGGCATTCTTACCTGAGTGTTTTCAGCGCCCCGAGACAGACCAGTCTGCAGAGATCTTTATCAGGGACAAGTATGACAAGAAGAAGTACATGGATAAGGTCATTGACATCAAGATGCTCAGGGTGAGTCCACAGAAACCAAAGCTTCTTGCTTACATCTTAAACAGGATAAGCAGAGGGAAAAGATGAACTCACTTTCTTGTCTCCTCTACTACCATCACAATACTCTTAAGCAAAGCCATTCCACCTGCTCAATGAAACCATCTGTTTTCTCCCTGTATAGAAAGAAAAGAGCTGTGAAAACATACCCAAAGAACCAGTTGTGTTTGAGAAGATGAAATTGGTATGTACTGGCTGTATCACAGAGAACTTGTCTTTATATTGTTTGATTGTTAACATTTAGCTAATGCTCTTATAGAGAATGAGTGAGTCCAGCATTGGATTGAGCTAAAGAGTGCTAGGTGAGAAAGACTAGGAGCATAAGAAAGAGGAAAAAAGGGCGTCAGTCAGTGAGGAGAAGGTGACACAAGAGGAAGTACATCTTGAGGAGAGGAGTTTTCAGCTGGGAGGGGGAATTTGGGATTACCTTTGCTGTTCTGACAAAAAGGTCATTTCACCACCAGGGAGTCTGGAGAAAAAGGATTCTGAATTCAAGCTCATTTGTCGATGCAGACATATTGCATTACATGTATCAACTTTCTCTGTTGTGACAGAAAAAAGACATCAGTCCCAAGACAGATTCCCAGTCTGTTACAGACCTACTCGGATTAGGTATTGCACCTCACACACATACACACACCAACACCCATTTCTAGCATAGAGAGAATAGAAAGAAATAGTTTAAGAAATTGACGAGTTATACTTGAATTGTGAGTAATCTTAAATATTCATAGGCATGCTTCCATCTACCCTCTATTAGATGCCTCTGTTCCAAGTCCTGTAGTGTCTAATGGTGGAGGATGTGTGCCAGACAGTAATAAGAGCCCAGTGGTGTCCAATCCAGCTCTGGCACACTCTGCACTGGATCTCTTCAGCTCCCTGCCAGCACCCTCCTCTGCTTCCTTCACTAAAACCACGGTAACACACTGCATATACTGTACACCGTCTGCTCTCCGAAGAATGCCTATGTTCATAGCCATGCCGGCGGTTTGGCTCTAGGGATGGCAATGTCAGTCTGTCCATCACTTTGATCCAGACTGAAATATTTCAACAACTTAAGGACGGATTTCTGTGAAAGTTTGCACATTGACCCATGACATTCATGGTCCCAAAAGGACGGATTCTACTGTTTGCATCTACTGACAATAACCTTTTCCTACCTTCTGTCAGTCTCTCTATCATTGCCACCTTGTCATTCTTTCTCTCCAGCCTGTTTCCAACTCCATGCTTCAAAGCAGAGTGACTGCCTCGGTGCCTGAAAACCTCAGTCTGTTCCTGGATCCAGCACCCAAAGCAGAGGAGGCCACTGTCAGGAAACTGTCCAAGGACTCGATTCTCTCTCTCTACGCCTCCACCCCCTCAGTGCACACCAGCAGTATGGCTACTCACGGTGAGAATTGGAGAAACTTCTCTCGGATGTTGTTGTCTCCATGTGTCTTAATTTAATGGGTGACTTAGTTTCATCAAAGAGACTAGGGGAAATATTAATTGCTTACCAATTGCCAATATGGCTGGTTTCCATCTGTGATTATTTTCAGCAGGGTTGTACTTGAACCAAATAGGATACCCGACACACCCATACGGATCGTACCATTCCTTAGCCCAGGCAGGTGGCATGGGAGGTGCCATGATGACATCACAGATGGCCATGATGGGACAGCAACAGAGCGGCATGATGGTACAGCAGAATGGCATTATGGGTGCCCAGGGTGCCATGGCTCAACCTAGTGGTGTTATGGCGTCACCCTACATGACAGGAATGACCCAGGGCATGATGGGACAGCAGCAAAGCGGAATGATGGTTCAGCAGCAGAGTGGCATCATGGGACAGCAACAGAGTGGGATGATGGGACAGCATCAGGTTGCAGGCTTACCTCATCAGCAGGTGTATGGAGTGCAACATGCCCAGCAGCTACAGTGGAACATTACTCAGGTGTGTATATGTGTGTGTGTCTGTGTGTGTGTGTGTGTGTGTGTGTGTGTGTGTGATTGTAAATATTGTAAATGCATCATAGTGGTTTATATTGTTCTGTTTCCATATTTAAATGTGTGTGTGTGTCTGTATGTGTTTTAGTTCATACCTTTTGAAGGTAGTAAAAGTTCTGGTAATAACAAAGTGTGTTGTGTGGCTTTCAGGTGACTCAGCACATGGCCGGCATGAATCTCTACAACACCAATGGCATGATGAGATACAGCAGTCAACAAATGGGAGGCTCGACAACTCCAAGCTCAGCGCACATGACAGCACACGTTTGGAAATGATCTCAGCTATCTAGAAAGTTATTTAACTTCAATAACCCATAAAAGTGAGGGGAACTGATTTGTAGGAATCGGTGGATCACACTCTCCAGGAGACATTTTCTAATGCAAGGGAGGAGGAGAAGGAGAAGGAGAGAGATGTAAAGAAACCATTACTACCTCTCTTTCTCTCTCCAGTCTGCCCATGCTTCCTCTTCTCGTCCCATACATTGCCATGTTTTGCATATTCCCATGCTTGCCTTCAGAACACTTTGGTATGATGACCAGGACAACAGGGTTCAGAGGTTCACTGGTTAGGACTACACTTCTACCCATTTTTCCTACCTGTCTATTTGTGAGAGTGTGTGCGCCATAGAGACAAAATGGATTTTTCTTTTTATTACATACATTTGCTGTATGTGGATGTCAACGAACTGTTTCACTTAAAGCAACACTTTTTGTACCTTACAATTATGTTTCCAAAACCGTTTCAGTGGTTCATCAACTTGTAACAGGGTGAACGGCCTTTCTGCATTTGCTCTGCGGCTCTCTACCGGCTATAACCGCACTATGCAAGTTTGCCAGATCGGGTAGCGGATCTGTAGTTCCAATGAGACATAATGGGACAATTCTGCTTCCCAGCTGTAGGTGGACCGAGGTGGGAACAATTACATAGTGTTGCTTTAAAAGAACAGTTTTGGTTTTTGCAGAACATTGTTTTTCTTACTTGATCAGAATCAGCGTAGCTTTAACTCAATTGGTTGATGTGCTTCAATATTGACGTTGATTTGAATAATACGCATTTACCATAAAAAGAGAAAAACATCTTGTTGCAAGAATAATGGGTTAATGTTTTGTAATTTGTGATTTTTTGCCAAGTGTTAGATGAGTAGGCCAATACCACACTTATGTCTGTACGTCAAATATGAGGCTACCACCCGCAGCTGGTTAGCTTAGCATAAAAAAAATACCAGATAAAAAGAGATATCATGTGTTAATCAGTGAACTTCAGATGTACCGGTTGACAGATTTTGTCCACTTTGGACAGAGACAGGCTAGCTATTTCCACCTGTTTCTAGTCTTTGTGCTAAGCTATCTGGTTGCTGCTGTTAGCGTACCATGCAGACATGAGAGTGCTATCAATTTTCTCATGAAACTCTTGGCAAGAAAGTGAATTAGCGTTCAGCTAAGACTTTGGTTCATGTTAAACCAAAATCTTTTAACCCATAACGTTTCTTAAATTGTTCACATCAGAATCCGATAATAAGCGTAATTTTAGCCGCAACCGTATTTGTGAAGGAGCAACTAAAAATATTTTTTCAGCCAGCTTTTAAGCACACAAGGGTTACGAGTTTGATAACTTAAAGGTTTTAGTTAGCTTAAGCTAGGCTAGACTATGCTAACTTAGTCTTAATGTATCAGCTTCAAGTACCTAACTTGTAAAATCTTACAAAAATCAATGTATCCCCTTCCCAAATACGACAATATTTAAATTTAAGAAATCCCTTTACGCGTTGATAAGTTCCTAGATCCTCATTGTCTCACAAGTTAGTTAGTTTGCAGCTACACAACCTACCTAAACCTTATTTATGATGTCTTCTACTCACTTTACACAGGGCTTCTTTAAGATCCAATATCTAATAAGTGTCAAAAGTCCTAAACTGGATTTTGGGAGACCAAAGATCAATGCTAGCTTTATTACGGTTGTACGGTATCCCAATGCTTTGTTACATCTGTGTACCCACTTAACTAGTGATCAGTAGAACATTCAACACTCAGTACTCAGAACATTCACACTAACAGTATGTTCTGTCAAACCTGCTCGTTTGGACATATCAATTCACTGTGCTATTTCCGCTGGGATATTTAACAAGTCACTTGCATGCACATACATGTTGAGGTAATACTCACACACCTCGAGTTAATCTACCTTGTACAATAGAGGCCTCAAATAATGTTGAATGTCTGTAAATAAGAGAGAAGTAGAGCGAGAGAGAGAGATGGGACAGAGACAAAAGAAAAAACCTTAAGGTACAGATCAGCCATGTTTCAGATTCTTCCACTGAACTGCATGAAGAGAATGTTTATCTAGCTCTGATTGTATGTACTGTATGTTTATTAAGATACCTGAATGTGTCTCTCTGAATGTTAATCTCTACGTGTCGATGGCTCTACGACCAAGACACGACAAAATGTCTCAATGAATGTGTTTTGCAAATGTACCGAACTCGTTTTGAATATGAGTAGTATTGCTGGGGTGTGCTTGTTTTTGATATTCTATGACTCTGTCAAGCAATGTACGCGTTGTGTCTTTGGAATGTTCTGTCGTCCTGTCTGTTTTTGGAGAATTGTTAAATTCCAACCATTTTTTTTTTTTTATATCTTACTGTCAAATTAACAGCAAACTGTGACCAGACTGACACATTTTCAGGTCACTCGGGAACGTTGACAATTTGGCCAAATCATATTGTCACCTCTCAATGTTTAAGTGAACCCTTTCCCACACAAGCCATCTCTCCTTGTGTCCTGATTCTCTCTGAAAGTGTTTCTAAATATGTTAATTCTTATAAATGCATGAAGCCATTAGTGTAAATAATCTGTCTTTGTTTTTTCCCTTAGAAACACTTAGGTGTTGACACTTTGACTGTGAGGAGTAAGCGCTAAAAGAGAAATACTGTACATTACCATACTCTGCCATTATAAGATTCCTATTAACTGCTGCCAATAAAGGAGCAGTACAGCCTTTCACAACTCAGATAACCTGTATTTTTCTTCCAGGTATTTCTTTCAATTGGAGCTAATTTGGTGCCAGTTGAGGCAACAGTTTGTCAGCAGCAGACACTTTCTCAGCTGAGAGCAATATCCCCATCTGTGCAGTGTAACGGCAGATCACTCAGCTATAGTGATGAAAGTTTCTGGAAAAAGCAGTAAAACTCCATCTCTGTGGGTGATAAGGCCTCATCTGAGTTTTTTCATTTGGGATTATCTTTTAGCTTTAGTTTGTTTGTAATCAGTTACTTATTTCGGTCTGGTATATATTTTCTGTGAAATAAGAGCAAATAAAGGAATGCATCTTTTTCCTCTACAATCAAGATAGTGTACTTTTATAATTTATCAGAATATCTATGTATTTTATTTCCCTGAAACAAGATTAACATACTCATATTCTGTTTTTCCACAAGCTTTGTTCCCTTTAGATTTCATATCTACACCAGTTCGTCACTAACATTTGAGAATATGTAACATACACGTCTCTGTGAAAATATACAAAATAAATATTGTTTTGATTAAATTCTACATACTGTAGTGATTTGAATTGTTTACACCATCAGTTCCACCCTAGCACTGAGCTGATTGAGTGAGGCTTCTGCATGATTTGAGGCATACTGTATACGAAAAAAACACATTTATTGGCCTGGGACTGAATGGTTTAAAATACACACCTGACAAATGTTTGTGATTCAAATAAACTTTATTGACTTTGCGTCCAGATGGCAAAGGGCATGCAAATACAGGCTTCTGAATCCAAAATTGTTTTTTCCTCAGTTTGGGTCCATTTTCTTACAAAACTACGTGCACCTTAGGTAATCAATTCTGCAGCGTACAAACCACAAAAATACCAGTTTTACATTATCAAATACTGCACATAGAAAACATTTACAAAGCACAGGTATAAAATTACAGCTCCCTCTTTCTTTTCATTGGCACCCTTTCATCAGCGGTCTGCTATGCTTTGCCCTTTTGAAACGCTCCACGGTGGAATGGTTAAGGCTGGTTAAGAAAGGCCAACCGCCTATCTACCAACACCAGCAATCCAACTTAACTGGGCTGAAGGTTTTATCCATCTTTAGATTTGTTTCCAAGGCATCCATTTACTCTATGTGCTTGGGTCATTGTGGTCCATCAAATCAAAATGACACTATTCAAAGATTCACCTCGGTTTTGGAAGTTAAATGTGCTTTGCTGGGCTTGATAGGATAAAGGATGTCTTGATAGTGGGGAGGGGAGCTACAGTGGTCTTAATATAGTTTGACACACAGTTGAAAAGGACAAAATGGCTACTCAGGAAACTTGTGCTGTGATTACCCACATTTATAGATGTGGATGAAGACAAACTGGCATAATCAGCAGTAAAAACTCTAATTTGCCCCATCAGTTTAGCAGTAATGTCGGTTTTGCTCTCTTACATAAGCAAACAGACATTTGGAATGCATGCGCTGTTCGAAAATGAAAGAAAGTTAATTAAAAACTCAAAAAAAATTAAAGATTCTTGCTCATGGGGCTATTATAAAATAGCAGTTATTCACAATGCATGGCATGCTCTATTAGGTCTAAACCGCTTCTAGTGCTTCAAAATGGGATTCAAATTGAATTCCTATTTGTCATCGTGGTGAACTGATGTAGATTCAGCCTGAGGTCACACACAACCTAGTCTCGCTTTGTCAGACCTTCCTTCACGGCGCTGTGGAGGAAGGTCTGGCGAGTCCACACAGCATTCCGGGATTGGGAGAAAAATGTGCTCTGGATTATTGGCATTTACTCAACCAATCACAATTGTCATGGGCGGCGCTAAGCGCTGCATGGAGCCCCCGGGTAGGGAAGGAACTTGTTATGGTGGAACGTGTACGTTCAAGTTGTTTTAGCCGTGCAAAAGAAAACTCAGATTTCAGGCAGCAATGGGGCAATCCCGGAAGTGGAAGGTCGTGGATATAGACTGTACACAACCCAACTGTAATGAGCGAGACAGAAGCCAAGGCCCAAAGTGAAGGCCCCAGCAACAGCAGAGGCTACCGCCAATGGTTATTGCAAGAACAAGTATTTCAGAAAAGTGGAAGTCTAAGTCCATGCTACTTTAAGATACAGTGAATTCCCTTTGAGATTGAACTGCGTCCAATTAACTTCCTCATCATGTGTCATTATCAGACTTTTTTTATCATAATCATATCATCATAAAGAGTAAATACAACAAACGTCTTCAAAGTAACCATGCGGCGAACATTTGTTTTAAAGTACAAAAATCTTAACAATTCCATCAACTTGATAGATAAATCAAGTTCAAGTTAGTTGGTAGGTGTGTGTGTGTGGGGAGGGGGTAGCAATCATTTCTGTTGGAAACCCATTTAAAGAAATAAAAAGGCATTTCGCCAAACAGAATTCATGCTTTTTTTTCAACCACAGAGCGGTTCTTTTCAAATGAAGACACAAAGAATAAGACTAAGACATACAGTAAACAGTGCAGTAAAAGTAGGGGCTGCCTAAAACCAATGCAGGCGAGGTCCCTGCAAGGTCTTCAAAGAGACGGTATAGCAAACAAGATGAAAAAAAGATTACACTTGGTTCTTGTGTAACGATTAAGAAATACATTCATAAAACTATACATATAGACATATATAACTTCGGTACAATATTTCAAGCAAAATACATTTGTCAAAACTTTCAGTTTGTGTGCTACAATAGTGAAGCAATGTCCCCTACACAAAATAAGGCCATTGTACACGTGACAAGCCCTCATTTCATGAAAATCTCAAGGCAGGTTTTTTTTTTTTTTTTTGCCTCTCTGATTCTCTCTCCTCCTCCAAATAATACCTCTCTACTTACAAAAATAAAACACATTTCCAACATTGCACTCAAGAGACGATTCCGGTTGATTGAAGATACAATGTAAAAGCTTTGCACACAATAAAAGTTGGGTTTGAGAATTCTTTACATTACAAAGCATCCACAGCCCTTATATTCAAACTCAGCTGAGCCAGATGCTGTCTAATTTAAGATAAGACTGTCTTTACCTATCTCAAACAAGCTCTACATGTCCCGTGCTGTTTCCAATAAAATGCCTATAATAAAGTGTCTATAATAAAGACTTTGATTAATCCAACAATTTAGCAACTCGCTTGCATGCATCTACCTTCCCATTTACACACCCTGCTGTACCTCTGCCCGACCATAGTTAACCCTGCTGCTTGTGAGGCTTCAACATCTCTTTATGCAACCTTTTCAACCCCCTTAAAACAGTAGTGTCCAAAAAAGTCCAACGTGATGAGACAATGCATGTTGATGGTGTGACTGCAGTCAATTTGTTCTAATCTAAAGTAAAATGGCGAGAGGCGTTAATGTTCATATCTGAAAACCCTGATCCCTCCCTGAAACCCTGAAGTCCACAACAAGAGTTTACAAGTGGCCTTTTTTTAAAAAATAAATATCTACACATTTAAATCTCTCTCTCACAGATGTTTTGGTGCTCATTTTTATGCATCGCACAGGACAATAAATGCACCTCATTGAAAGACATACACGTATACTACACTTTGAAGAAAGGCAATACTTCAACTTTCCTTTTGGTTGCAGGATTCAAAAGATTTGGACAAAGTCGGCAGATGCTCTCTGCTCTCCATAAACCACTCCCTAGGAATAACTATCTCTGTGCATTGTCTCGTCCTCTACTTTCAATCATTAGAACTGTTTCAGGCTACTCTTTATACAGCAAAGGGACATACACTGTCTCATATAAGCTTCAAAGCATTGGATATCACATGTAAAAATGTTCATTTTTTTAAAGTTTACCAAGGACTAAACATTCAGCAGGGATGATATACCAACCAAGTTTCTTTTGACCTCAAAAAAGAGAATGTGTGCAAATACTAAGAGTATAAGTCCTTATTTTTACGTCATGCCAGCTGTCCACAAAAATAGATAAGATACAAATTAAAAAGGTACATAAAATGACATCATATACAAGACCATACAGTTACAGATCCAGCAAGGAATAGCTCCAAAGAGTTAAAAAGAAATTGGAACCCAGACCTTGATGGTTCTTCTAAAAAGGGTTGTATACATGATGGGAGGGTCTGAAAATCACCATCCTCCCAAAAAAAATTCCAGAATGCCAGAGATCCCTTTATCCAAAGTTCAAAGAGTGTTGAAATGTGAGTTCTGTTGGTTTGATGTGCTGACGAGACAAAGTGCCTCGCAGTTTCCCTTTTTGCAGAAAGATGAAGAGAAGAGTGAGCCAAACAGTTCTTAGCAGAAGACAGAACAGACGGTGGAGATAAAACCAAATGGGATTTTATAAACACGCACACGCTTTTAAGAGCCTAGAACTCTCTCCTAACACTACTAAAATAGGACTCTAAAGTGTCTTTATCCCTACACAAGGTTTGGTGTTGGTCCGAAGACAGACAGAAAAACACTCGGAACCACTAAAGAGAATGATGACATTTTCATCATAAACAAAACAGTAAACACCAGTAGCTCCGTTTGTCCTGCTACTCCTCTGCCATCAATTAAGACTCAACCATTGCACATTTTACTTTAACAGCCACCAGGTCAGTCTTACCATTTTAGTGATTTCAAATGCAAATAAATTCAACATAGTGGCGTTGGTAATTGTGCGAAGTGAACATTAAAAGCTATTTCTTTAACAAAAAAAGGAATTTTAAATACATCCAATACTCAAATGTAATTACACATGTTTAGATGGACATGTCATTATCCTTCCAGACATACTTTTAAGATTTACTTACAAAAACATAACTATGTTTTTGAATAAGCCAATGTACAAGATTTAAACTTTTGCAAAAAAATAACTTTTTATTACTATTACTATACTCAGATTGAAGATCGATTGAAGAGAAAAAATGCGTGGCAGCACTGACCTGTTTCAGCTGTCCTAGTGGGCCTTTACACTCAAATTCAAAACACAAATTTGTGTTACATTTCCATACTGGCATTCATTTAAACAATTCAGAGATGCACACTGCAGTGTGACCAAATAAAAACAAAAATAATAACCAACAGTTGGACTACCACTGCATGTCTATAATTCAAAAATAATACATATATTACAGTAAAGTGCCATCTTTAACACAAATATACTGCTTGACAGGAGACATGAAGAATGCGATGTTGCAACTGAAACTCAAAAAGTAGAACTACCTTACATCACAGGTTACCAACCAACCTGCTAGAAAAGTTAACACTGACGTAAACAGTCTGATATGAAAAAGAAAAACTAATCTGGAAATACAACAGTTAAAGTCAGTAAGTGTGCCAGCTGTCTGTGTGCGTGCGTGTTTTGCGTGTGAGAGACAAGAGACACGCTCGCCACAAAGAGGACCTCATGACCGGGAAATCAACAGAAAGTTCAAACAATACTGGGTTGAAAGTGGGACTGTGGCACCCCCTGGATGCACAACAAGACACACAAGAACCCCAGACTAGAGCTGGACACATTTCCCCCAACGCCTTTGTGCTAAGTGCCCTGCATGGTGCAACAGTCCCTCACTCTAAAGATGAAGGCGGGATCAGCATTTTTGTTCATCAGCAGATGAGTGGCTGGCTGAGTAGTTTGTTCTCTTCTTCTGCTCATAGCGCTGCCCCCCTGTCACCAAAGCCTACCCTTCTCCCTAACTCGGTGCAGTGCTGTTTCCCAGGACGGATTGTAAAATAAAGGGGCGCTAATACTCCTGTTACATTAGTCGAGGCAAGCAAAATAAAAAGATTGAAGAACTTTCAAATGTCTCAAGGGGTGCATTTAAACATGCAGAATGCAGCTGATACATATATAAACACAAACAAGTATTTAACTATCTATTTATATATATATATATATATATATATATATATATATATATATATATATATATATATATATATGTATATCTATATATAAACTGCCCTGTGAAAATTATAGAATAGCAGTGTTGCTACATCACATAATAGCCATTATGTGAATATCCAAGCCTGTTGTGTTTGGCCTGCCGTTCTCAGCTCGTGTGTGTAGAATGTATCTTCTTTTTTGCATTACATCTAAGTCAGTGACTCTGCTACATATCCATACTTTCTACTGTATACTAGATCACCTACTACTTATAGTAATAATAACAACAATTGCTTTGGTTTTAAAAAATAAAGTTTTTTTCCCCCTTAGTTTGGCATAGAGAGTTTATAAACTGGCATCGCAATGTTGTGGGATGAGTCGTGCCACGGAAATCTGGTAACTTGAAATGCAGTTTTGCTGTGTCATGGTAGGAAGTGTTGAAAAGTACGGTGAAAAGTGCTACATGTTTTGGTAAATTAAGTCTACCTCAAGTTGGAAGTTGTTTTTCTCAACTGAAATACTGATCAGTGAGTGAGAATATGGACGTAGGGGAGGATATGGCAGCGTGTCAGTGTGTGTATTCACATGGATGAGATCAGGTATTTGCACCTGTATGTCAAATGTGTCTTCCTGCACAGATGGGTACGTGTGTGTGTGTATGCCTACCTGTGTTGCACTTTGAATACAGTCGTTGTGTATATACAGAGGGTGTGTCCGCGTCTGACTCTGCCTGCGTATGTGGGTGTCTACTGGGTGTTTAGGTGCACGAGGGGCTAGTGGCGCTCTCCAGGGAGGACTGGGAGAGGCGTCTGGTGAGGGGTCCAATGCTGGGATCTGCCAGAGAGGAGGTAGGGAACAGCTTGTACCAGCCGCTGACTGTGGCAGACAGGTCCAAGTCCTCGAGAAGGATCTGGGCCATTCCCATGAAGCACTTGTGGTCCATACGCCCGTAATCCCCCCACACTATTACCTAGAGTAGAGGTGAGAATAAATAATACATTCAACACTAAGACAAGATATGTATGTCACATATTTTAAAAGGCCCTGCATAGGTATTTTCTCAATCAGGTCCTACATGAACACACTATTTTTTGTGCAAAGAATACCTCTAATAATACCTCTTTATTTTCTATTTCAATGTTTGGAAGCTGCTGAAATCTGCTGCTGGAAATTTCCTTGCGGGAGTCATCCCAAAAAGATCACTAAAGAGAAGTCTAAGTCTAATAATATATTTCTTTGGCTTGGATTGTTGCTTATTCACACATACATCTTTACTGTTACAGATATTTCTAAATACCTCCACTTCTCTTCCTGTAAAGTATGACATGTTTTTGCTTTTTCAGGGAGAAATATATAAATGCACTGATGAAAATGCCAAGTCCATGTAATGGGACATTTTTACAGTATTGTGAGGGGAAAATTCTGTCCGTTGGGTAACATGAGTCCACTTTCTTCAAATGCACGTTTCACACATTTCTAGAAATGACGTTGCCTGGAAATCCAGACCCAAATCCGAAAAATTAAGGGTCTGGCATCGAACAATGAAAGTCGCCCATATCGAGGTGCGGCACTAAGCGTTTGCATTTGAAAATTTCACACGCAATTGGATAACACTACGATCAATCACAACAACACACGCGGTGACATATCCAACGTGCAATATCTTGAAACAAGGAAGAATAAGGCACATAACCCCGCTACAGAAATGTAGAAGTCAGTCTGTGGTGCTTGAAGATCAAGGCGAGAAAAGGCCCAATAACAACTAAAATGACGGATCAATGTGGAAAACATCAGTAGGAAATTAAAAAAAATATACAGTACATATTAATAAAAGGAAGAAGGAAAGAAAAGGTAAAGAACTCCCATACCTGTAGGACTTTGCCTTGAGGACTCTCATCAAACAACAGAGCCTGCTGGTAGGTGGGGTCCAGATTCTTCTTTACTACTTTGGTTTTCTTCTTGGCCAAGCACACGCCATTCTCCAGCACATACACCTTCACGTAGGTCGCTGCGGACAAAGCAACAAAATACAACACAGTGAAACTCCTACACGGCCATACAGATTGGACAAAGGAGCCATGTTAATAGAACTGGAATTCAGAAGAGTACCTGGTGTGTTCTTGGAGCCCGGTTTGGGGGTCAACCTTCTGGCCTGGTTGACCTCCACCTCCAGCTGTCCTCCTCTGTCTACCATGCCTACATGGACATCCCCTGTGAAGGAAAAAACACACCATCTCTACAATAATCCAATAGAAATCTATATAAGCAGAATATAAGACAAAAACTCAATTATGTGCTATGAGCATTGGTTCACTGGGGTTGCAGTGGCCAATGTCTAACTGCAGAGGGCGACACAGAGCTGTAAGTCTGTCTCCACAACGCACAGTTGGGCGCACAGTGCTCTGTTCTGTTGTTTTTCACAAGCAATGACCTTTGCATGAAAGATTTATACCTCATGCAAGAATAACTTCATCCGTGCTGAGTGAATACACTAGTATTGTGCAGTATTTGGCAGCCAGAGCCTTCAGCTATCAGGCTCCTCTCCTGTGGAATCAGCTTCCGGTCTGGGTTCGGGGGGAAGAAACCGTTACCACATTTAAGAATAAACTTAAAACTCTACTCTTTGATAAAGCTATAGTTAAGGAGCGAGGAGTCACAGCGTCTGCCTAGCCCGGCCCACCAGCTTCTCGCCATAGTGGTCAGATTCATTTACCATATAATCAATAATATAATAAAACTAAAGGGAGGCAGGGCAGTACAGCCTGACCAGGCTCCTCTCTTTACCCTGTCTCTCTTAAATATATGGTCATAGTTTTAGACTGCCGGGGACTTCCTTTGACACACTGAGCCCCTCTCTCCTTTATCTTTCCATTTGTGTGCATCCATGTCCCAGAAATGCTTGTAACTAACCTAGGTCTGGGGAGTTATTCCCCGGAGTCCTTATGTTCTTTTTTCGCCCAGCATGTTTCCTTGGATTAGGGTGACACCTAAATCATGGTTGCAGCTGTGCTGTGGTCCTGTTACACGTCCTGCCATGCCCTGTTACGCGCTGCGGTGCCCTGCTACGTCCTGCCATGCCCTGCTACGCTCTGCGGTGCCCTGCTATGCCATGAACTACTACAAACTACTATTTCTAGTCACTGTTCCATTATCTTTTATTGTGACTGTTATTGCCACTATTCATCACCCCCCCAACCAGCCCGGTCAGACTGCGCCTACCAAGAGCCTGGGTCTGTCCGAGGTTTCTTCCTAAAAGGGAGTTTTTCCTCGCCACTGTCGCCCTGCTTGCTCTTGGGGGAATTACTAGAATTGTTGGATTGTATATTATAGAATGTGTTCTAGACCTATCAGTAAAGTGTCTTGAGATATCTCTTGCTATGAATTGATACTTTAAATAAAATTTAACTAAATTAATTTTAGACTCTGCTGTGCATCTAACAGTTTGCATGTGGATATATGGCTGTAGATTTGATCCTCCGTCATCCTATAGTTGAACAATATTTAGATTATCGCATATCACAACTTTATTTAACTGTGATTGTCTGGTTGTTGATCACATTGATGCTGCTTTTTGCCATTGTTTAACAGACCTAAATCCTACATGAGTGCAAAGAATCTCATGAGATCTCAAAAAGAATCAATCAATGCTAGACGAGAATGAGATGGACTGAACAGGTGAAGATGTCGTTGTTGTACAGTCTATCCCACTCGGCTTACCCATGGGAGGTGTAGCTAGCGTTTGCCGGCCTACGATCTGAGCGGGGCCTAGTCCATCCAGAAAGTCACTGAACTGGCTCTCAGGCCCCAGGCGTGTGGTAGGGAAGACAAAGCTGAGAGAGAAGAAGCAGAATAATGATGAAAGGGATGGATACTGTATATGCATGGACGGGTGGATGAATTGCTGGTAGGATACTCACGTTCCATCAGAGCTGTTTGAGTTGGTGCTGCCGTCGGTTGAGTCCTTGCTGCCTTGCCGTGTCACTCGGTTCCTCATGTCGACGGCAATGCCGGTCTCTGTGCTCCGCCGGATGGTGCTGCGAAGCTTCTTTGTCCCGCCGTCTGAAAAACACAAGAAATGAAAGCTCCTGCTTAAAGTGATCCTAATTTCAGCAAGACAATCTATTGAGCATAAAAATCAGAGGAGGGCATTGAGATGATGACGATGAGATTATGAAAAGATCCCAACCCCTATATATCTTTTTCTACAGATGTAAAGATACAAGTAAACAGACGGAGAAACAACGGAGGACAGCTGTTTCTGTCAAACTTTTTTATGTCTGTAAGATGGGCTGAACAAGTAATTTCCACGTTGGCTTTTTTAAACTCACTACAAGTAAAGACAAATTAAGGTTAGCCTGGAGAACCCCAATCCCCAGACTCTTTACTTTGAAGCAAGTTCACTCAGGCAAGAAGGCAATCTCACCTAATTTCCACTGGGATGTCGCCACACTATTGGAAAATCTCTCCACTCTGCAGGTTTGGCTACAACCCATTTTTAACACGTACAGCCCATTTTACAATGGCTGTTGTGAATCAGGGCGCAATGAGCTTAAGGGAGACTCCTGAGTCTGACTTGTGTGGTAGAAACGCACACAAATTGGCAGCTTAAGGAACGCTATGAGTGGCGGGGTAGAGAGAAAGGGAGGCTGAGCTGAGAGGTGGAAGAAGGAGGGGGAAAGGTATTTAGGCTCAGCTAGGACTGCAGCTATCGATTCTTTTAGTAATCGAGTATTTTACCGAGTATTCCCTCGATTAATCGAGTAAGAAATACTTAGTAAGAATATAACCGGTAAACAGCAATAGTAAATATATTTATTATTATTATTTATCACACCCTTCCCCCTTCTTGTCTCTAGCTCTTCCTTCGTTTGTAATCTGTGCTGTAGTCTTGTGTCCACAGAAGCGTCAGCCCGTTGTGTGCCAGTAATAATCCTCCGTGCGGAAACACCGTTAGTTACATTGATTTAACGAAGCTTCGAGGCAAAGAACTTTGCTTACGAGGATTGTTTTTGTAATCAAATTATTCGAGTAATTCGAGGAATCGTTAGGCTCAACTCTGCTGACGCTAGATGAACAAGATGGAGCTGGAGAACCCAATAAGAATGACACTTCTAATGACACACTGTATCGCTGTGTGACTGATGTTGAGTTCAAAGTAGTAAGCACAGTTGAAAGTGATTTGGGTTTATGATGTGACATGCACACTCATGTAGTTTTAGCAGACAACCCTTGCCTTATCCCTATCATCACTCCCAATCCTATTTTGCTATCATTTTGCAACATAAACCAGAGATCCTAGGGTCCAGAGAGGCATTGCAGGCTAGCGTCTCACCGATGCACCTCAGGGCACTTTAGACAGACAGACACAGACACACACACACACAACACTAGACAAGCACTAGTGTCTGTACACTCACACCTTTGTGCAGCAGTGACACTCTCACAGACAGTGTCATCTACAGCAGTCTGGGCTAGACTGGGGGTGACAGTCTAGAGAAAGCTGCTGTTAGCCGTTGTGTTGGCTAAGCTTGTTTTTTAAAGACCTCTACAAAGTCTCAGCCTAATCTCCAGGTCTACCCTTTGACAGGAGCTTTCTAGGTTGGCACTTTTTTTTTTTTTTAAATCCTGCAGTAGTCGTTTTAAATTCTTGAAAATGTCTTAAACCTTTTCCCTCTTTAACTTGTTTATTTGGAGGTAAATCACTGATTAACAAAGCAAAAACAAGACAAACAACTGATTAACTTTCTCAGATTCAGTGCTGCGTCTGTGCAGCTCATTATGACACATCTCTCCTCTATATAAGATCCCAGATAGTTCAACGGTACGGTAACCAAAGGAGACTTTTAACAAGCAGTTGCTTATTGTTGCCAGTTAAGAGCACACACACACACACACACACACACACACACACACACAGGTACAGCCGTCCCACTTCATTAGCCTGTGCAACTCTAAGCTCATTAAGCATCCTCACCGTGCCCATTTCATTGCCATGACAACCACAGACACCCTGCATCATCGTGATTACTACAGAGATAAACAGATCAAAAACAAAGCCACTTGATGAGACTTTCTTTTGGGGGGGGCTGAAAGGAGGAGATTTAACAAGAGGAGAGAGGGCCTTGAGAGACCGATGAAGACTGAAACAGAGAAGAGAGGACAAGTAGAAGTGTTGAAGAAATTGGGGTGAAGAGGAAGATAAGAATGATGGGGTCCCATGGGTGTTGGAGACGAGTGCTGCTTTCTGCTGCTTTCTATTTATAATCCTGCAGTCAAGAATATTTCCAACACAGTGTGTGTTACGTGTGTATCCATGTGTGTTGCAACTCCATGCTCTCCTGCTGCCATGACAACCCCCGCCCTCAGATCTGGACCCAGACAATGCCACCTGAGACAAATGGCGCCATGGTGACAGGCTCATCCCCCATCACTTTTTTTATTTTATTTTTTCAATTTCCTTTATTGAGGCAACGTTTCACAGAAACTCTTTAGTTCAACACTTTAGACTGAAACGCCGACTAACACCATCACTGCAGCAGTGACCTGACCTCTGCCTGGCTCATAACTGAACTGTACAGGTCTGCTGATTGAGAATACAGCATTTAAAATTGTTATTTGAACACTATTGGCTTACAAGTGTGTCTATACGGAGGCTGGATTAGTCAAATCACCCTTAAGAAACCCCTCCCTTTATCATTGCACTATTAGACTTTTTTGCACTACCACCATGACACACACTCTTATAGAGCACCTTACCACAAAGCACCTTATCATAGAGCACCTTATGCACAATATAATTTCCCTGTCACTGCAAGTGTTTCATGCTTATACATATCTATCTATCTATGAGCTAGTTTATAGTACTTCCCCACTTTGAACCCATCTTTGAACTATCCAGTATTCACTGCATACCATAAAGTATTTATTTAACTCCATATACACACACTTGTTACTCATTTGACAGCCGGCTCCTCCCCTCTGACTGACCAGCCCCCCCTTCCTATTTAATCCCCTCCTCCTCGTCTGCGCTTTCCCTCCATTTGTTTCCATGGCAATGCCGTCTGCATTGCACCAAGAGCCCCGGCTGGCGTGTTCGCTCATAAGCCTTTCCCCTCGCTCCGTCTTTTCTCGCTCGTATTGTCCTTTTCCATGAGTCTCACTCCTTAATCACACAGCTTCTTCTTCTCTCTCTGTCTTAAACATTGGACCTCCCAACATTCTCTGTCTCCAGCTCTTAGTTAGCTTGTTGCCTTGTTTCCAGAACTAATGCTCCTTTATTTGCTTTATTCCCTATTCTTACTTTTATTTCCCCTCTTGTAGTTCTCAAGTCTTCTGCTTTCCGTCCATCTTTATCACATAACTTCTATCTCTTATCCCGGTCCATCCTGTCTAAATTATTTACTGAATTTTCTCCTCTCCCTCTGCTGAACCAACTTTGTTATACAGTGTTAACATCAAATGCACACACATCCTGGAAGGAGTATTAGAGGTAGTTTGACATATATGCCTAAAATAACAACGTTACATAAGCTGTTGTGCTTTGCCGTGCTAGATGAGAGAGGTTCTTGGGTCTTTGTGTGCTTCAAGGCTGTTAAAAGTGTTTCCTGTTGGCTTCCCTATGATGAGTAATAGATATTCCCTGAAGACACACTCATGAATCTTCACACAAAATGTGCAACCCAGGGAGCAATCACACACTCAAAACTTTCTTTGCGTGTGTATAAACCAAAATACTTATGCAACCCATGTTTGATAATCACAATAGGATGAGATCAAATCACTGGGAAGAAGATTAGGATGAGAGAAAGACAGAAGTGATGAGAATGGAAAGAATTGATAGCTCAATTGGAGAGAATTAAAAGCAGGAGGGGAAATAAAGAAAGGGGGGTTTAATAAAAAAATGCCAGCAATGCAGAAAAAAGACAAAAAAGCCACACACTGTGACTGCATTCACACTTGCACATGATATATTAGCTTCTGTGCGTGTGCACTTGTGCATGTGTGTGCTCAGTAGATCATTAAAGCTGCTCTGACATTTGAAGAGAACACTGATGAAGCCTCTCTCATTATATGCTGTAATATAGAATGCTGTTTTTAGACTCCCTGGCTGCGCCGACATGTCTACTGGATGCACCGGTGACGGCAACGATCCACTATGCATAGCAACAGTAACCAAGCATGAGTGTTGGAGATGAAAGATCCGTTGTGATATCTTTACCACCGGACCCCTGCTAAATTAGGACAAATTCATGGGAGAAGAATAGGATGATGTATATATGAATCAGTGATTCAGAGCCACATTCATGTATCATACAGTTACATAAGAAAATAGCCAGTGATTCTATTTTTCACAGTATATACATATATATATATATATATATATATATATATATATATATATATATATATATATATATATATATATATATATATATATATATATATATATATATATATATATATATATATATATATATATATATATTATGTTGTGTTATTTGCTACTGTGCCTCACAATTGATGTATTTAGAATCAAATTATTACAAATGTATGTTCTTGGTTGCTGCTGTTGTTGTTATTGTATGAATAAGAAAATGGAAAAAATATTGTTGCTTGTATGAACCAGTGCAGTCTGTACCCAATGTTGATCTGCAATAAACAATTTTTTTTTTTTTAAACTATGAATAAAATACAGAGCTTCATAAAACTTGAAACCATTTTTTTTAAATGGATCATATTAGCCTACAAATGACATTAAACTCTATTCTGCAAATTAAAAACGTATGTAGATGGAGTTCAGTGCTTTTACCCTCCAGGACACAGCAAGCCTGTAACACATGAGTGTGAGCAGCCTTACTGTTTCAGTGCTTTGCTCAAAGGCACATCAACAGCCTGAGGAGACTCATTCATTGTACCAATAGAAAGGAATGCCTCCAGTTAAGCTACATTAGTAGGACATTTCTTTTTGCACCTAAAGGCCCTGAAAACGTATTTCCTCAATCAGCGTCTTACTATGGGTAATGAGATCTTACACTAACACACTGTTCTGCCTATTTTAGAAACAGTTTGGGTTATTTTACATGATGATTTCTGGGTTTCACACTGGTTTGATGTGGTCAGGAGTTAATTAGAAAAAACATTATGTCACATACTTATGTGCTCCAATCAGGATCCTAGCATTTGAATCAGAATCTGATGAGAGCTGGTAGGTCGCTTGGCCGCTGTCAATCAACTCTGACAAAATCAAACCCACACAGTCCTGATGAAGCAGGCGAGAATATCAATACCCCCCTTATACTTGTGTGTAGCTGGGGCCAGCAAGCAGTTAGCTTCGCTTAGCATTATGATTGGAAACAAGGATAAACAGCCAGCCTGGCTCTGGCCAAAGGTAATAAAATCAGACTACCAGCACCTCTAAAGCTCAGTAATTAGCACATACAGACATGAGTAGTATACATCTTCTCATCGAACTCTCTGCAAAAAAGCATGTAAAAAAAAAATGTATTTCCCAAAATGTTTAACTATTATATTGAGGGCAGTCTGAGGATAATCTTTCATAATACTAATACAAAGTAATGCCAACAGTTTAGGGAATACCTTAAAACGGCATTACATATTTATGTCTGTGAGTATCACACGTGTATGTTTGTGTTCTTCCTTTTACATTTTTCTCTATAATTCCACCATTTATGAGACACTGTTATTTAACTCGGAGCATGCCGAGCGTCACATGTAGCTTAGTATCGTAAGTGCTGCTTTGCCTTTAGTGATGTGCATGGGAGTTAAACAAAACTAATCTCCCGTGTTGTTTTTGCGTGCGTGCACTGTCAGTGTTTGTGAGAGTCAAATCAACAGCTCAGACAGGGATATAAGCCAGGGAGTGGTCATTGTAAGGCAATTAGTCTTTCTCAGCACCGTGTTGCATAGGAAATGGTTTCTTGAAATCTAAAACCTTCTTCATGTATGGCAGGATGTCTGTCAGTGAGTTAATATGCCGCACGGTCTCCTGTCAATTAATTACAATCAGGGAAAATGTAATCTAATTCAGATGTAATTTCCTCTTGATTACTCAACTTAGCGGCAAATAATGCAAGATGGCCAAACTATTTATACGGAAGAAGCATGAGAAGAAACAGATGACATTAGAGGGCTAGAAACAAACTTAACATTTGAATATTTCACCTTCCGTTGCATATTAAGCAATGAACATATGGTCAATCAGTGTTTCCTAAAGCCCAAGATGACGTCCTCAAATGTCTTGTTTTGTCCACAACTCAAAGATATTCAGTCATAGAAGAATCAAGAAACTAGAAAATATTCACATTTAGAATGCTAGTGCTTCATAAAACATGACTCAAACGGATTGATCAATTATCAAAATAGAAAATTTGTTGACTACTTATTGATAAATCTTTGCAGCTCTAATATCCATTTTCTTTTCTTTACTATTTTTCAGGTAACAGTGTTCACTTAAGGCCGAATAATGAAGCAAGCTCCACTTTGTATAAAGAAAATTACACTTAGGTCAAGAAAATCCTCCAGACAAATGAAAATGATCTCACCATCTTGACAGATTTGTGTTTTCTGATTTAAAAGATAATAACATTTTTAATTCTGAAAACTAAACACAATCTCTTAGTTGATGTTTTCTGCAGTGCAGCAGCAGCCTATGTGTGCCATTACACACATTTAGAAATCAACCTGTATGCTTGCATTGTCGGAGGAGGAACTCTGTGTGTGTGTGTGTGTGTGTGTGTGTGTGTGTGTGTGTTGCTCCTATGCAGCAAAAGCTGCTCTCCACTCCACCTTTTCTTAAACAGCACCATACAGCAGATGCTGTACGTTCCCCAGAACTGTGTGTTTACAGCACTCTGTGTTGAGAGGGGTGGTAATGACATTCCGATTACAAGTCTTTTACACACAGACATTCCTAACCACACAAAATGGTGACTCACCTAACACGCTTTTGAGCTCAATGAGCTCACACACTGAGACGTATTGCCCGTTAAAGCCTGGCTGGGGGGCCAATATGTGCCCTTGCACATTTTTGACCCCTTATGCTGAGAGCTCTTACTCTATTAGTGCAGTTTGCCAGATCAGCTATGAGAAATAACACCTCAGCTGGCTCAGCAGTGTGAAAACTCTGACATGATGTTTAATACATATAAGAAGCAATTCAATGTGCTCCAACCAAGCTTTTATTTTAGAAATGTATTGTTGTTAAAGGAACAGTTTGACATTTAAGAAATATACTTATTTGCTTTCTTGCAAATAGTACATTTAAGCTCCAGCCAGAAACAGGTTAGTTTAGCATAGCACAAAGACTGCAAGAAATTAGCCTGGCTAAAAATTGCTAACCAGCATCTCTACTACTCTCGCTGTACAACAAAGTTGTGGTTTTACAAGGAGCACCGGGGATTATATTTCTTGGCCAGGTGAAGTAAAGTACGTAAATATGTGGTTTTACACCCTTGGTGATGCAGAGACCACTTGCTGGGGTACCGTGCCTGGCAAGTTGGCCACGAACATGCTAGCCAGCCGTGTAATGCTAGGGCTAGACATCATTTCTTTCATTCAGAGATTTTAATAAGGCAGGAAAAAAATCTCTTTGACAAACTAGCTGTTTTTTAGTCCTGTCCATCAAATCCCTTTTCTTATTTGTCTGCCTCTTTTGTCAGAACAGAAACTGCAGTTTCTACAACTTCCATTCAACTTTTGAGGGCCTAAATGTTGGTGTGGCCTGGCTTTAACTTCCTCAAGGAAGTCCTTTCTTAAGCTTCAGAGGTGCAGGTCGGTGGATTTTGTAACCTTGAGTTTGCACAGAGCCAGGCTAGCCGTTTCCCCGTTTGTCGTTATTCTATTCTAAGTTGAGTTTAGTACCTTCATATTTACCTACAGACATTAGATTGGTATCAATCCTGTCCTGTGACGCTCAGCAAGAAAGCAAATAAGCATTTTTATTTTCAAGAAATGTCAAATTATTCCTTTAAATATAATTACTGACTGTAGGTGCTTTACAACTGAGATTAGTCTAGAGTTTGTTGAGACACAGTGTGTTTTACATGCAGAATCTAGCGCCACACACACACACACACACACACACACAGAAAGATAAATTCCCAGTTGGATGGTTAACCAATCTATCTGGCTAAGGATAGAGAACGGAGCATGGAGGAGTCGGTGGGCGAGATCGGGATAACATGATAGGCTCTCTGAGGAAAAGTGTGAGCAAATGAAAATATGGAGTGATGAATGAAGGAGAGATAGAGAGGGAAAATTAAGATGTCAGTGAGCTGGAGGAAACACAAAGAGGGCGACGAGGGAGCATGGCGAGTGGAGAGATGAGAAACAGAAAGGGGACAAAAAGTGATCGCCGGTCAGCTTAGCTGGTGTTAGGTAGCCTCTAAAAGCACCGGTGGCACCAAAGAGAAAGCTTTTAGAGACATGAGTAAGGTTTCGGTTTGTACGTGTCAGGAGAGCCAGTGACTTAACACACATCGAAAGAAAAATGAGGTGAATGTGCAGGAGGTGGGGTGAAAATAGCAGCTTAAAAGATTCAGTGAGGACTTCTCCATGAGTCACAGCAAATATGAATAGCTATCATGTGTAGTTATCCTGTGACACAGCTATTATTAGGAAAGCACAGCTACAACACGTCAGATGCTGCAGTGATTCAACTTCCATTGTTGCTATTCAAAAAATCCATTGCTTTGCTTTGTCTCATTTTGTTTAAAAGGGTTTTGTGAGCTGTCTTTATGTGTAAGAATTCCCTTTTTGGGGTGAATTTTGCCTGGAAGGATCTGATCACCGTAAGCTTTCCAAAATATCTCTGCCAAAATTCCTAAAGTGTTTCCTGGCTGGGACTCAGAAACTAGAAGCTAGAAGTAGGGCATGCGTGAGTCACCCCAAAAAACACCCCAAGTACTAAAATGCCAATCTTGAAAGGGTATGCTAAAATGCTATCCATAGCTACCTCCCATCTGCCTCTCATCAGCCTGTCCAGCACAGCTATCTCAATGGTCCCATTGCAGGGATTTAGGAAACTACAAAGACTTTTTATGTACACTGTACGTCAGGCAAACTGATCAAAGCAGAGCTTCAGCAAAACATTATCCTGTCAGAGTTGCACATTATAAGCACTGCTCTTTGCTTATCAGTAATAACCAAAACTGTGGGCAAATGGCAGCTAAAGACAGAAATCCCAATAGATGCTAAGGCTATCTCAAGCTAGTCACATATTATGATTTAAGTATACTGTCCCAAACCTGTTTAGGAGGAGTTTCAGTAGTAGTGGAAGCTGCATAGCTTTGGTAAATGTGCTCCTCACAGTGAAACAAAGCTTACTAAAGGATTTTATTTAAGTATTTGGCATAAGCATTGGTGAAAGTCCCTTCACATACCTTCGCTCCCAGGTTGGAGCTACAGTTACACTCAGCCAACTCAGAATTGATTTGTCTGATAATAGCGCACCCAGAAATGTGGCTGCTATTGGTCTGAGAACAAAGTTGGAATCAATTCAATAAGCAAACTAACAAGGCTTCTATTCTTGTGTCACATTTTTCCATCTCTGTTTCTTTTCTGTGTCTCTGGTTTATTTCAGCAGCACAGATTAAACATGCCGAATACAGTAAGATTTAAATGAAGAATATTTAAAAAGGAATTGTAAAGGGTGGGTGTTGTGGGGGTTGAGAGAGCTAAATGGAGCAGAAAAGAGTGAGGTGATCAAGTGTAAACGTGCACCAGCCAAACACGCATGGAGTTGAAACCTTTCACTGTCATGCTCACCTAAAACACACACAAACACACATCCACGTCTGGTTTTCTTTAATCTAACTCTCCTGATGCACTGCGTCTCATCAGAGGCGCTTGTTTCGCGTCCGTCCGTGCAGGCTGACAGTGTGCTAAGAGACGCTCTGCTGGCCCTCTTTTTACAGCCATGGATAAGCCTGCTCAGGAGATAAGACTGTTCAGCAGAGGAGTGACTCACCCATTAAACCAGGAAAACTGTTTGCGTGTGTGTGTGTGTGTGTGTGTGTGTGCATGCATGGTTTCTCCTCACCAACACCAATAATAGCAGGTAAAAAATAGAACAGACAGAACCAAAATGCCATCCTCAACACTCGTCCGTTACAAAACCCAGAATAACAAGGCAATGCCAGTCAGGGCTGCAACTGGAATGACATAAGGAAACGTGACTTACATTATGGAAGAAAACCATACACATACAGTACTTATTTGTGGAAATGCATGAGAGCAGCCTGTATCAAAAAGATCTAAATATGGACCACACCTTAGACAACACCAGTGTTGTGAAAGTGTACTAAAAAGTGTTCATCAATACAACATGAGGGAATATATCTAACCTTATCTTCTATGCCAGTGTTTCTGGGGTACGTTTTAGTACTGTAGGGGGTACGTGAGATTTTTGTATGTGTAATTCCTAAAATAATTATACTACAATAACAAATTCATTTTAGTAATGGATTCCAAACAGCTAGCATTTAAGTGTTTTTCAGTTAGGGTTGTTGTTTAGCCTAAAAGGGTGCTGTGCTCTGTCGTAACTCTTTATATAGGCTTTTTTATATAATTATATGGCATTGATTAATACTAAGAACCGTCAGAGATCTCAGCTGCTGTCTGAAAATGTTGACAAGTCTGTCAACATTTGTCCTTGTCAACATTGTCCTTGTCCTATTTTAGACATCCAAAGTCAATTTGTTTATAGATGTTTCCATTTCAGTTCAGCCATTTACTCTATTATTTATGCAAACCTTGTAATTCACAATTTAATTACAATTTTTGTACCGTGAGATATGGAAGGATGGAAGGAGTTCATTGTAGATTTCTGCCAGGATTAAGTAAGTGAGCAATAGTTTGTTTTTTATTTTATCTTTGTTATAGATATTACCTTACATGCACAAATATTGTGAATGTAAGGTTACACCCCTAATGAGGACTATACTGTAAAAGATTAGACTATTGGACAACAAACTTGTGAAAAGTTTAAAGCCCACTAAGAACCTCTGATGAAAAAGACGTTAAAATATGAGAAGAGATCACGGCTGCATTAAGAAGTAGAAAAACAGTAATTTTCCTTTTCAAAGTTTAATTTTCCAAAAGACGCAACACTTTCAGTCTACTTGAAAAATAAAATCCAATTCATGCTCAGACATGTCTAAAAAAAACACTTCCTTGGTTGCATAAGAGCTTACCGGGACATGTTCTGTTGATAGTTGTGAATTGACTGGATCCAATTCACAAAATGAATTACGGCTAGAACATACGCTGCTGGAACTCGGACAACATAACAACACCATAATCACATTACTTCCTAATAGCGCTTTAATGGTGAGACGCTGACATATTAACCAACTGTCTCCGTTCACTTTGTCTTTTTTACATCTTTGTGTCTCTATAAGCTGCCTCATTGTTCACTCACTCACTCTCACTTTACCTCTCCATTCATTCTATTGACTCACCCCCAATACATCTTATTATGTAGTGACAAGAGGACTGCTTATGAGCTTATCTAAAAAGTCCTAACATGGGTGCAATACATTTAGAGTAATGACAAAAAAAAAAAAATAAAGGCATTCAAGGAGTGTCTCTTTTCCCCACACGGTTCACTTTGCAACCACCATAACATACAATAGCAAATTATTCAATGATACCAATCAATTAATCAACAAGACATACTGTATGGTTAGTTTATCTCTTCTTTTGCGGAAAGCATTCCATTTATTTTTTCCCATTTCTGCACCCAAACTCTAAATTACTTACTTCCATCACACATCTCTTCTCTGGGGACCAATCAACCAATGGCTTATCGGCTATTAGGTAACCAACCAAGCGAAGCAGGGGGCAGGCACCTGGGCCGACCTGCCCCATCAGCAAATCAGTGCACGTATCACTCAGAACATAGAGTGATGACAGCTGACCAGAATGGGCCATTAACAACCTCCAGGGAGAAACAAGTAGAGGACCTTATTTGAACTCAACGGGCGATGAGGAATGTCTGCATATCACTCTGTTCATCTGTCTGTGTGACCTTTGGTCTGTCTGTCTGTCTGTCTGTCTGTCTGTCTGTCTGTGTGTGTCACTTTATATCCAGCCATTGTTTTGTCTCTAACTGGTGTGAATTATGAGGTAGGGAAAACAACAGATTAAGTTAGCTCATTTTAGCCTCTCTTTGCTATTGAGTAAATAGCCTTGTTTGTCTCCAAGAATAGATTTCCAGGCAAAGCCTTGTAAAGTTGTGAGGAAATGGCCAATTTCCACTAGAACAGTGACATCATATTTATGTTGGGTGGATGTAATCTAAAAGTGTTCATGTAAAATACCTAGATTGGGATTTAATTTATACCTAAATCAAATGAAACCTTTTTTTAGCTTAACTGAGATAATTTTAAATATGGATGAACTAATCCCACTTTTCCTCCCCCAATACCAATACCTAAAGTCAGGCTCTGCCAATAACAAGTCCATATCCAATACCAGTGCTCTCTTTTTCCCAAATGTACTAAGGAAACTATGAAGATGATAGAGCTACAACAAGATGTGGTATAGGTGGAAGAGGAAGGAGCGGTGCATGATACTGTGATTTTGTTCTAGACGCAATGTGTTCCTCTGGCAGCTGAGAACATCTAAATTTAGACACACCCCTCGTCTCCTCTTTCTCATCTCTACATCGGCAGCCCCTCCTAGCCTCCTCATCCACACTTTCCCCTCCATTGTGCTCTCCTCATCACCACGAACACAGAGACATGAAAGCCCCTGTGGTGAAAATATCGACAGCTCTCCCTGCGTCAGTGTCAGCTGTGCCTGCCTCTGTTTGTGTGTGTGTGTGTGTGTGTGTGTGTGTGTTGTTGAGTACTGAAGCAACAGCCATATCAGTGATGAGAGTCAAAAACAGTTAATGATACAAGATAGTGATACAGGATTTAGGTGTGTACGTGTGTGCGGGCATGTGAATGACTGTATGGGCCCTATTTTAACGATCTAAGCGCACGGCGTGGAGCACCTGGTGCAGGTGCGTTTAGGGCGTGTACAAATCCACTTTTCCTAGTTTAACAGCGGACAAAGCGGACACAGGGTCCCTGGGCCAAGCGCATGGTTCAAAAGCGTTGTACTTCATGTCTTCATTAATCATAGGTGTGTTTTGGGTGTAACATGCAATAAACCAATAAGAGTGTCATTACCCGTTCCCTTTGAAACCCAGGCGTGTTTCTACCTTGGCGCATTGCTATATATATATATATATATATATAATGGCGGATTTGCTAAGCAGGAAGGAGAGATTTTCAGGAGAAGAAACTGATCTGCTTCTGCGTGGAGTGCAAACGCGTGAGCAAGTCATATTTCACATTGTAATATCTTTATTTTCATTTTTTTTTGCATATTTGTGTGCTGCTGCGCGTCCCTGTGTGTGTAACAAGCATAGTGTGTGGGCGCTGTGCACGAGCCTAGGTGTATTTTACTATTGTGCTCTTAAAATAATAATAATGCTGCGCTATTGACTTTAAAACAGGTTTTTTTGTCGGTCAATGGCTCGATCGCTTTCTGATTAAAGATAGCAAAACGCCAAGAACACACACCTCCCTGTAAGACCAGCACGCCCATGGGCGCAAAGATGGGCACAGGTGCATTTGCTATTTAAACGACGTGGACGCTGGACAAGAAATTGACAACTGTGTCCATCTTAAACCAGCAAAGACATTTGCGTCAGGTTTAGCGCTGCGCCGGGTGCAAGATAGGGCCCTGTATGTGTGTTTGTGTGCACATTGCCAATTAGACATATGGAACATCTATTAAGTAAACTTGTATGTATTTCTTTTAATTTCATGCTTTCATCCAAATTCCTCCGCTGTCCTCCTAAATGGTTTCTTTCCTCTTGCTTATCTTTCTACGTTCACACGATAAATTCACAGCTGTCATTGCAGAGAGTAATAGAGAAAGCAAACCTGCCTGGTCTTGTTATATTTACTTTCATGGTCCAGTGAAGAAGTGAACCGAAAGACTCAAAGACTTTGTGTGTGACGTTCAGAAAGTTAGTACTGAACTTAGTGTAGTATTTCAAATTGTATTTTATGTCATTTCTAAACTGTATGTATTTCTAATGTATTTATTATCTAGCCCTCCTTCCCTTTCCCTAAGTGGCTATGCCACTTGTCAGGCCACCATTGTAAATAAGAACCTGTTCTTAAAATAAAAACTTTGCTTTGTTAGATACTCATTGACATTTTTGTTGTTGGGTGTGCAATGGACAACATGGCTGTTATTGACAGAAGAATGAAAGAAGTTTTCAATTGCATTTAAGTAAGTTGTGTCCCTTGCCCCTCCTGGCCCTGCCTCTCAGCCATTACCGAGCCGAGTCGGTGTGTGACACGTTTTTCCTACTTTCCACCAGAAGGGTAGGGCTGTAACCTCCCAGTCGACTGGTCGATTTATTGGTTGAAACGTTCTGGCTCAACCAAAATTCTGATTGGTCGATTTTTTGCCGTGTTAATTTCATCAGGTGGAAGCATACACTGTATATTATTGACGGTCTATGGGTGGAAGCATAGACCGTTACGGTCTATGGGTGGAAAGCACTAATTGCTAATGGGGGTGTTTTCAGAGCACCCCTGTTTCACAGGTAACAGTCTGTCTTCAGAACACCCCCCTTGTTTTCACCTTTTTTGGATTAACCCAACCCACCAGAGACAGACTGAAGAAAGTCCTAGAAAGCTTTCATCTGATGGTTTGCTGAATATTTATTTAATTGTGAGAGTTTAATTTACAGTCAGTCCTCCTCTACTTTGTTGAAGACATCGGCAGTGTGGCAGCATTTTACAAAAATAGATAATGGAAAAAAGTTGAATGCAAAGTTTGCAAGCAACAGTTTGCATATCGCAACTGGACTACAAACATGGCATATCACCGGAAAACACTAAGCTAACTTTTCTGCATTAGGTTGCCCTGTCTGTTTGTAGTAGGCTGTATGAACATATCAGAGTTGGCATATTTCATGTTTAATAATTGTTTTATAACTACCGGCGCACCCACCCGTTCCCCAGACACACCCACACCACGCTGGATGTTAAGCCTCTATCATCCAAACGCTAAAATAATATCACGGAAGGAATTGTGGACTTTATGTCTCAGGATATGAGGCTGATGCAGCGCTGTCAGAGCCGACAGACGAGTCATTTCACTGCAAAATAATTAGGTCCAAAACGATTTAATATACTGCAAATAGCCTACAAGAACAAGTACTGCAGGACAGTACAGTTAATTAATCTAGCATTTTTTTCCGCACCAAACCGACTTTAGTCGACCGAGATTTTCTTTGGTTGATTACAGCCCTACAGAAGGGATGGGGTTTGTGTCCTCTGCTATGGCGCAACGCTAGAAACACTTTTGTTGCAGCTGCACAGTATCTAATTAATGAAACCCCATAGGACCGATACTACAGCAGAGTGCTGCGGCCATTTCCATACAACCACCATACATACAAGCTGCTACTGCCATTTCAGATTTCAACACACAATAGTGTTGCAGGCTTTTAAAAAAGGCTCATTATATTGTTAATACCACAAAAGGTAAAGCCAGTGAGAGCTTGTTGAATTAGATGTTACAAGTAATTGTAACTGAGGTAGTGCATCAGTACCCACTGGAGGAGATTATGGTAATATTATTGTGTATACACTGAAACAATCCCCTGTCCAGTGTTTGCATCCATTTCAATTAAACTGCAGCAGGGAAGCATTTCATATTTTTAAAAGCATGAACAGTATTTGAAATGTTAAAGCCGTGTAGGAGGGTACTACGTTGCAGAGAAAAGAAAAATATTAAGGAGCCGGGGGCGAAAAAAGTCTTGACTTTTTGAGAATAAAGTCATAAATTTCTGAGAATAAATTCTCTCAGAAATTCTCTGAGATTAAAGACACAGATTAACAAGAAAATAATTTAGAAAATTTTTGTTTTTCTGTCAAGCAACCACGTTGGTTCATTGTGGTGTATTATTATGCCTGCAGTGATGATCCATCGTACTGCTGATCCCATTTGAATTTCCCATACTGTAAATGTAACCAGCGACATCCTTATCTGTCCATTGCGCTTGTGGCGCTGGAAAAAGGGGGAATTATGGTATGGTAACTCTATTACATAACCAGCGGCACAGCCAGATCAGGTTTGCCCTGCCAAGTGCGTCAGCAGTGGGCCAAACGCACTTTCCGTAATTTTGTAGCCAGGCTTCCTTGTCACACTTGGGCATGAGGTTGGATCAGAAAGAAGGCATTATTATAGGTGGGTGGGTGCATTAGAGGCTGTGGCTGTCATGGCTTGTCACATTCACCACTTTCACAACCCTTCAATCACAGAGAAGCTCTCCCCTTCATGACGCACTGACAGTCTGGGAAACCTGTATACTTGGACGGAATTTATTGTCAAAAGAAATCTTTACTTGAACTTTAGTTTTGAACCTGAACAATCTCTAGCAATACACAAGCACACATAGGCAACCTGTAGGCTATTATAAAAAATAAAAAAATACACTGGGTGAAACACTTCCACAGGAACGGACGGTCCTGAGAGAGATAAAAACAAAGCGAGAAGTTTTAAGTGATTACCAATTTTTACATTGAGCTATTTTCAGTGAACTGCAGAATAAACGGTGTAGATTAAGGCGTACAGTCTGCTTTGCAGAAAATGTAACCAGCGGATCTGCTTTGCGTCAGCTTGACAGTGAAAGTGATGATGCTGCCTTCAGGTGGCTGTAAAGACAGTTATCAAAGAAAAGAACAGGTCTTCCAGTAGTAATGGCACCAGAGAACACAAGTGTTGATATTTATATGTTGAAAAGAACCCTTCCTAGCGCCTGCAAGATATTATAGCAAAAACTAGCCAAAATAGCCCAAACTCGGGTAGAGCACAATTCACAGCAATGTCTCTTCAATGCTCGGATGCTAACAATAATGTGTCGATTCTGGGCTAAAATCACTATTATTTCCTTCTTGCTAAATTTGATTGCAAAGCATAACTTGATTAGGCCATCTACTGCAGTGTGGTTCCCTGAAAAACAAACACTATTTTTCCAATTTACGACTTTAATCTTGGAATATTACCCCCTTCCCCCAGGTTCGTAATTGTGAATTATTTTCCTACACAATGGCCCTAATAAGTTGTTGTAGATTGATAATTAAATGTCTAACATATTCAAAATGTTATCTTCAAAAAAAGAAAAATATATAGTGATAGAAAGTATTTAATGTGGGCTCAAAAGTCATTTTAAGGAAATATAGAAGAGTGGAGGAAAAGAAATTAGACATCTGCACTAACAGTGAAGCTTAATCTAAAGAGTTGACATCCAACGGAATCATTTCAAACTGTAAACTAACCTTGTTGGTTGAGCTGTTGTGTGCTCCTACTCCACTGGGACAACCCAACAATGGCCACCATCTTGGCGCCCAGACTGGAGCGCCGCTTCTTGTTGCCAGCCAATGATGTGGAGTCCGGGCCCCTGCTGCCTGGACTCTTCTCCAGGTTGTACATGGCCCCGGAGATGCTGGAGGAGCGCACCACATTGCGTGCTGCTGTGCTCAGACCGCTAAGGCCGCTCAGCCCACCCCGGGCTGGGCACCTCCACAGAACTACTAAGCATCATGGTCCTGCTGGACTTAGGGGCCGATAGGCTGGGGAGGAGGGCCTTAAAGTTGGAGCGGGGCTGAGAATGAAAATGAAAGAGGAAAAAAACAGACGTTAAGGTGAGGGTGGAAGTAGAGAGGAGAGGTTGATGGTGGAACAGTTAAAATAAAGGACACCTTAATGTGCATGGTAAGGAAATACAAAAAAATAGCTTGTCTTACAAATGGCGTAGCTCCCTAAGGCTGAAGGACACCAAGTTGAAATTTTAAGTTAGGTTTTCAATTAAATTCCCTACTAATTGCAGAGGCTGCAGAAATGAATTCCTACCCCACAAAAGACAAATAAAAAGTGAAAAGCTCTGACAAGTCTTGTTTTGCAAACTGAGAAAACAAAGAACACAAAGGTCAGCAGATGAGGACAGTGCAGATGGCAGCAGACTGTTCAAGTGAGTTAAGAAATATCTCCAGTCACACACGCACACAAATGTCAGAGCTGGCCTGCTGTTGAGGGGTGACCCTGTCAGCTGGTATTTGTCTCGTGTGTTTTTTTTGGAATCTTATTCTGTGTCTGACCTTAAACAGTGACACATGATAAACTCTGGAGCTCAAGTCATCACTGGTTGGCTGAATCCTGGGAGGATCCTCGTGTGTGTGCGCACACCTTGGCTATACTTTGATACATTTTGTATGATGCACACACAGAGGTGCAACTCTTACATCAGGCCTTTTTTTCACAGCAGATAAGTGTACCAGTAAGACATGACATGACATGACAGTGTGACAGCATGCACAATAACAGGACCCTGAAACTGAAGCCGCCGTCACTAATTTCATTATTTGCAACTTTGCTTCTCCTAATGTGACATGTCAAAATGTCTTCTGTGAAAAAATGACTATTATCCTTCTGCATCTCCATCACAGAATATCTCTCTCTTCTCTTTTACTCTTCTCTCTCCTAACTTTAGAGAGATTATACTGAGGCTAAACCGACAACCCAAGGGCACATTAAATATGTAGATGCACTGTGGCCAACATCCTGCTTTCACTCTCCCTTTATATTTCTCGTTCTTTTCTACTCTTCTTCCATATAACTTCTCTTTCCACCTGCTTTATCAGTACAATCCCTGCTATAATTCTTTTGTCTTCTTCTCCTGTTTTTTTTTTTTTTGGGAGGTGGGTTACACAGAAAGTACAGCAATGCAGTCTTGCTGTCTCAGAACATTCTCTGGTGGTTTACATGCTTTAACACACATCACACACATGATCATTTAACTAATTAGACTTAAGAGTCTACAGCCATGCTACTAGCTCTGTCAGGCTGTACTTGAGTATAGCAGTGCTTTAAGCTAAATGCTAATATCATCATGCTAACATTTCGACATTGACAATGCTAAATACGCTGATGTTTATAAGGTATAATGTTTACCATATTAACCATCTTAGCGTGTAAGCATGCTAACATTTTAGCTAATACAGCTGAGGCTGTATTTAAGTCTTTGGTTTTGCAGATATTTGGTCATAAACTAAATAAATAAAAATTAAAATCTTGACTTGATGTGGCGCCAAAGGGAAAGTGACAGGATAACAAAAATTGTCATCTTGACAATGAATGTGTTAATGTGCTAAATTTCATTGCAATCCATCCAATAGTTTTTAGACTTTTCACTCAAAATTGTAAATGTAAACCTCATTGTCACCTGTGAGGCTCACGAATGTCTGAACATTACATGGTAATCTAATAGTTGCCATAGATACCAACCGCCCAACGAAACAGACACATCTTTCTTACATGACAAAAATACATCCGTTTTGAATAATCCGCCACTTATCACAAGAAAGCACAAATTATTTATTCAACTTAAAACACTCACTTCCATGACTGGAAGTCATAAATTAAACATATACAGTACAGTGCATTAATGCATCTTTCAAATTTGAAGATGTAAATGCCCTGTGCTTCAGATGTCTCTGGAAATCATCATCATTGCCCTGCTTTGTCACACCACCACAGCCATGATGCTTACAGCTCAAAAAATTTGCTGACCGGCACTTGTTGGGATTCATTTAGCATTACCACAATAACCGAAGTGGGTGCTTCTGAGGAACGATAAACTGATGTAGCAAAGGGCAAATTCTGGCAATGTGTAATGAAACTTATAATAATAACCAAGGGGAAGACTGCATGCTTTGTGCAGAGGTACTGCAGTGGCATTTGCAGTGAACTAGTTGAGTGGAAAAGGGTACTGAGGGGAAGGAAAGAGGGGAGGTAGGGGTTTGAAATCTAAAATTCAGGTGAGTCTATATGCCCTTATTTCCTTCTCTTTTCTTTTTTGCCTTCCCTCTCTTCTATTCCAGCCCATGCGCACATCTCTCAGGCTCTCTGGGGGGTCTCTGTACTTTGAACACACAGCGAGCGGAGCAGGATAAAATGAGGATAGGGGAGGGAAAGAGAAGGCTGCAAGAGAAGGGAGACAAACAGAATAATTGAGCTTTCAGAGAGCCATGAGGACAGAGGAGAACAAGAGAGGGAAGAAAAAGGACAGGGAGAGAGACTTGCAGAGCAGAGAATGCTTCATAAATGAATGGACATAGAGAAAAACACTACAGGAAGCTGGAGGAGAGGGAGAAGAGTAGGACACTGATAGTGACAATAAATAAGACATGTATCCATTCCTCTCTTAAAGGGTAATTTCGGTATTTTTCAATCTGGATGCATTGGTGTCTAAGTAATTAATGTTAATTGGTCTAGTATTGAGCCAGAATGCTGTAACCAGCAGCAACTAAATGTAAATGGGTAAATTAAGGGTTTATTTCAACCAAACCTGGGTGGTGATGGTTCAATCAGAAAGAAAGGATAGACAGACCAAGACAGCTCGTGACAGTTTGATTTGATTTCTGTCAACTTTGAATGAATCATGTTTTCAAATAGTAAAATTACTGTTTATTTAAATGAAGTCTGGTGTGATAGTAATTTTGTATCAAATAAAAAAAGGATCTTTTTCCAAAAAGGTTGACCTCTGTTGAGTATCTTTTGTGGACATAAACTGAAGGAACTTCCCATTAACGTTTCATTGCATCTTCTTTCACCGCTGCCAACTGCAACAGTCTTGCTTAATAATTGACCAGTTTTAGAGATTATTGTTCCTATCGGTCACTAAGGGCGCTTTCACACCTGCCTCGTTAAGTTTGGTGGAATCGCACTCGAGTTGTTTTTTCCCCTTGGTGCAGTTAGTTTGGGCAAGTGAGAACGCAGCAATCGCACTGGGACGCTCACCAAAAGTGGACCAACCAAGCGTACCGAGACCTGCTTGAAGAGGTACCACGAACCGCAAAAACTACTGTATATGTATGTGTACTCCACAAGACTGAGTTAAACGGCTCCTGTAGTCAGGTGTTCTTTGCAATCTGTAATACGGCAGAGCAGCAAAATGTAGCAGCTTCCATGTTTCTCTCACAGAAATAGACAGCAGTCAAGCTTCCTGTCCAACACTCCCATTTGCTGATTCGGACTAAAGCAAACAAACTATACAGTCGGTGTGAAAAAGGCCTTAGACACAAAAACATTGGAAAATAGGGTCAAGGTTGAAAAATACTTAAGTTACCCTTTTAATGATAACCTCAGTCTGTGTGTGTGTGTGTGTGTGTGTGTGTGTGTGTGTGTGTGTGTTTGCGCGTGTGTGTGCGTGTCTAACTAGCTGAAGACATATTTCAAAGTAAATATAGTTGAACTTAAGTGCACTGTATCAGACCTTCCTCCACAGCGCTGCAAAGGAAGGTCTGGCAAGTCCACACAACATTCCGGGATAGGAGAAAAACTTGCTCTGGTTCATTGGCATTTCTTTAAACCAATCACAATTATCTTGGGCGGCGCTATGCGCCGGACGCAGGTACGGTGCCTCCACGTGTACCCTTGTCAATATTAAGGGAAAATAAAGACAAATCTGCATGTGGTGTTAACTCTGTTGGTATGCTACATAGGAACGCCGGTTGAGTTCCCCCACTCTTGCATTTAGGAGTCTTTCAATCTTTAAAAGATGCCACCACCCACCTGTCCCCACACTGTTTTGCTGGGCATAAAAGTACAACCCAGACCCCATCTATCTTCATCTCTGTGCCAGACAGCTCCCCTGCAATATGTCTCTGTGCTCTCTTATGTTTCATCTCAGAGCTCATTTATTTCTCCTCCCGTCAGCAAACTGTCCCCCTTCCACCCAGCCTGGTGGCAACAACCCCTCCTCAGCACCTCGACACCACCTGTCACCTCCCAACACCAACCCCTGCTGTGTAAAATCTGGCCTCTGAATTTTTATGAGCGTTACATCATGTCTGAACTAGCGTGAGCAGTGTGTCAGCTGAACAGCAGCCTAAATCCTCCATGCGCACACATTCAAAGACACACTTGGTTACTCGGTTTTGTGGCCATGTATCTTTTTTCAGCAAACCTGTTCCTGAGCTTTTAGAGGTAGGCAGGCAGATTACTTTACCCTTGTATAGGCTAGCTGTTTCCCGGGTTCTAGTCTTTGTGCTAAGCTAAGCTAACTGGCTGTAGCTTCAACAGACAGACAAATATGAAAGTGGTGTTGACAATCCTCTCATGTAGCTCTCACTAAGAAAATGCATGAGAATATTTCCAAAAATGTCTTACTATTTCTTTAGCAATTAACAAATCAGAACCCAGAAAATGGCAGTAGATTTTGTATAAAGGAAAAGATACTGAATGTTTGGAGTCTTCCCTCATTTAATATTACACTAACTGTAAAGCAAAAAACTCTGCTGGCAAGCTACAGTGCAGAAGACCACAAAGTGTGAACATAAAAATGTGGCCTCTCATTTCAGTTTCTCCCATGAAGTCACAACCTGGTAATTAGATATGGCTTGGCGATCCATTAATGGTCTCTTCAGAGTTGCTCTCATACGCAGGCCACACTGCCGCTTAATTAACCTACAATTTAGCTGCAAAGTAGATGGTTAAGATATAGGTCTGAGTGTCTTGTCAGAAAGTAATCACTATAAAGTTGAGGTGAGTAATGCTAATATCAACATAAATTTCAACCAGTAATCAGTTTTCCCATTGTCTTTTTTCTTCATTGTTTTTTGACTCTTTTTTAATTTGTTTTTAATTATTGCCTCTACTCACTGTTTTTACTATCGTGTTACTGTTTCTAATTATTTCTTTGTGGGTTTAGTGTTTTGATCTGTCTTTGCCAAGTTTTTTTGGCTGCTCAAGACGAACGTGGGACAGTAGAAAGTGAGCTGAATCATCGCTAAATACACAGAGAAAACACATATCCATCAGCAATGCACTGGCCATTCATTGGTCAAATGCCATTAGACATTTAAATTGCAAATAATCACCATGTTATTCTACTGAATGACATCTGTCTAGACTATTACGTTACCATGTGTGGTTATTAGAATGTCAACCACGAGTGTTTACCATGAAATGCCGGTGTGTCACTCTTAATTTGGTAAAGGCCATCCTGGCTGAAACATTACAGTATTGTTAATCTAATTGTTAGGGACCTTATGTCTTTCTTATGGAAAAATATAAGTGTGATTACTTACTTTTTTCCAGGTAATGTATAGGGATAGACCGATTATGGGCCCTGGCCGACTATCGGGCCGTTTTTTAGCAATTTGCAGATTATCTGTATCAACGTTATATTTACCTGATAACCGATAAAGTTATTTAATTAAAAAAGTGTTTACTTTGGCTGTGCTACAGCTCGGTGTCTGTCCCTCTGCTTCAGTTTCACTCACCACTGAGTCTAACTTAATGTCCCACCCACAACACTACCTGACTATCTTTTACTGTGAATTATTAATAGTTAAAATTGATTAAATAATTACTAATTGCATTTAAACAAAGTTTTGTGTTAGAGTTTGTAACATTCCAAAATCTTATGTCCGACTTAAGGATTTTCATTTTCACTGTATCGGTTCCAAATATTTGTTAAATTATATATATTAACTACTAATAATCGCTATTGGCCCTGAAAAACCAGTATCGGTTGATCCCTAGTAATTGGTATCAAAATCTAAACTATAGGATACAGTGCATAAAGTACATAATGTACATAATGTACATGATGACCAAAATGATGAAAAACTGAGTTTAAAAAGATACAATTAAGATACAATATGCTGAGCGATTTGCTCTCTGCGCATTGCTAGGTAGGACACAGCGCAGGTATTCATCATCAAGGGTGGCAAGGAAGCTATTTTCTGTTGCTAGGTAACAACATGCTGTTATCTCAAAGTAACAGCATGGTCTAGGTCAAAGTTGAAATAATTTGAACTTTGAGTGCAGTGCTAGCAGCAAATCCGAGCTGTGCGCAACACCGGGGCAGCGCAGCACATAGTTGCGCGGCACCGCTCTCCCCATTGGAAATCAATGTAACAGCTGGCGTAACGAGGTTTGGTTGGTGTGTAGGCAGCTTTAGTGAAGGTATCATAGTATGTTACTTATATACAACATTTAAGAAATTGCGTATTCTAATTATAGATTTTCTTTGTTATATTTTACATCCCAGACATGTGTAAATTATTATTAATATTGAATGACAGTGGCCGTTGACACTGATTCACATTGAAGACTTCTGTTAAACACTCTGTTCTGACACAGATTTGATTTCTTTAGTGTCACATTGACCGAGAGTACAGTGTATCAGACAAAAACTGACCAGATTGCCCACATCCCCATAAGATATTCAAGTTTCCCATTTCACACTTTGCAAAGCAATTTTATTACACACACACGCGTGCACACACATGCAAACACACACACACACACACACACCCCCTAATGCTAACAGCCGTGAAATGAACTGAAAAAGGAGTTCATAAGGAGCTTTTTTTGCCTCTCATATTGGCACTATCACATTTTTTACCCAATAAAAACTTTATAGAGTTGAGTCATTAAGTCACTCCCTCTACATCACATTGTGATCTGTCACACCATGTTCTCACACAAATTTCCTGGATCAAGCTGAATCAGCCACGCAAAGGTTTACATTTTCTCTATCATAGCTACAGTTGAAGGGTCAAATTAGAGCTTGTTTCAGTGTCAATATAGCATTGAAATGCTTAATTAAAATGTGCAGCACATGCCTGTGGCCAGTAATAAACAACAAAACAGATGGATAAGATGTCTTCTAATCAGAAGGTAAATAACAGTTGAAGACCATTTGTCATTAAAACAGAATTGATTATAGTACCAACGTATTTAATTGAAGTAGTGGCGCTAGAACTGCTGCTGGTTGTGTTTACCTGCATCCACTCAGCAAAAATGAAGGAGCACCAAAAGCATGGCTAACACCTTAGCATGCTAGTTCTGGAAATGATGGTATTGTGTTAATAAGGCAGTTTTTATAGGTCTACTTTTTAACATCTTTTCTTAATGGAAATAATATTTTATGATGCTAACATTTGTTGTGTGTAGCTTAAATGTAAAACTTAGCAAGCTTAATCTTGTTAGCATACAATAACATTAGACATGGGCAGTTTCAACACTTTAATGCTAATTGACTAATTTGTGTGGTGGTTAGCATGCTAATATTTTGGAATTTGAGAAGAAAATGATATTGATTATTTTACAGTGCTAACATTTGTTATCATATTACAACATTATCCGTTAAAAGAGCTTTATGGTATTTTACAACTTGGGTCTTATTTTCATGGTTTTTGCCTGGCATTACTACGGTTATGAAAATATGGTACTCGCCAATAAGTTACTGCAGACATCTGGGAACACAGCACCATTATTACAACAAAATCTAATTGTGAAATTCTGTGCGAAAATAAGGAGCGGTCAAACAATAAGGCAGTTTAGAGCGAGCTAACAATTTAGGCAGATTATTTAAAGTTAATTTGGAGGTAAAAGCCCTATCGGACCTCTTGTTAGCCTTGTTGTTGCATTCCAAAACCTTAGCTATTAACTTGGTGAGTATGCTACAATGATGATGTGATGGAAAGGTAAATAAAATCTAAGTTGTAATAAACTGGAATTGTTCTATAATATACCATGTATACACATAATATACCATGGCTTTGGCCGAGCCATAGTGGAAGCTGGCCTCCTGCGGGCTCTTTCTGCACCATACTGCACATAACAACCAACAAGTAAACTGAGCTCACCATCACACTTGGGAGGTAGATGGTTACCTCTGTATATAACAATTATATGAAAATATACTTTTGGCATAAAGCCACATCGATGACCATCAAATCACTACCCTGTGGAGTATCATTTGTAATTTCAATTTATCATCCCTAGCTTCCCCCCATAATCCACACTAATCCCTCCACAGCTGAGTTAGCAATACAATGTTTTTGTCTCAGCAGTGAATCAAATACCTTTTTTCCAGGATTTGAGCCAGCAGCCTTTTAGAGAAGTGAGACCTCTCTCATATCGTCACTTATCACCCTACACAGTCTCACCAGCTTACAGGGTTTCTATCTACTCACCACCATGAGGAATCTGGTGCACTCAAAGGGTTGGCTCTAAAAGTCTTCTTTCGCTCATCTCTTAGCATCTGTAACCTGCAACAAGTCCAGCACTGAACCATTCTCTTTTTGTGCCCTCTTATCCTTTATCGTAATTAAAAAAATAATGGATGGTAAAGTTACTTTGTCAGCAGCAGGGGGACGAAAAGCTAGCAAAAAATAGAAAAATGAAAAGCCAGAGTGGCTGGACTGGAAGGAAAGTGGGTTAAGAGGGGCGTGATGGATGAGACTGGGAGCTTTCCTGACTCATGGCCTGCTTTCTCTGGTGACTAATGTGGTCAGTGACATCTCTCTCACTACCCCTCAGCCACCCCGCCCTATCTCTCTACCCCACCTGGGATGCTGGTAGCCGGTCCAGGGAGCAGTAGCACACAGGATCTCACCACACTTACCATGTCTGGATCACTAATTCCCAGCTTAGACAGCATGGGTTGTGTGGTGCTGAGGGGGGTGCTAAAACAGCCCTGCACTGACACGGCCCAGGGTCATCCATCGCACGGCTCCCTGTCTTATTTACTGCAAAACCTCTAGATGGAATGTGTGCATTGGGACGTAGTCAGATCCTGAGGGAAGACAAGATAAGAGCTGTACATTTATTTCTCTTCCCGCTTATGTTTTTAAAGACTTCTATCTTAGGCTTTTAATCCATTTCTGTCCCATCTTGCTTTTATTGGTGACCTTATTTTTGGAAATGCTTGCATGTTTGAGTATTTTGCTGATCTGTAGGACTGATAGTAGTCTCTTGGTACAATAGGCCTGCACGATATGAGGAAAATATGTGCCAACATTGTTGAATGTTACTTTAACAATATATCTTCGATAAATAGATACTTAAGTGTACTCAGTTCTGCTGCTTTCATTCTGCTTCAATACAGTACAACTAGTTGCTTGCTGAAACTAAAACAAATAAAAGGAAATCATTTCCAATATTCTTTTATTGAACAAATTGAAAATTGAATTGATGTAAAAGGCACCATTAAAAAAAAGAATGACTAACATTTTAAAGTGCAGTTTTTCTACTGCAATTTACTTTCAAATAAAACAAAAAATCTCTGTGCATAGCAGACTTTGGTCTCAGAGACAAGTTTAAGGTAGGCATGGGCCGGTATACTATTCTGACACAGTTTTACCGTATTACGGTCTTGTAATTACAGCTTTAAAATGTATTATTTTTTTAAAGGTAAAAAAAAATAAACTTTCTCCATTGAACACAAAGCATTTTATTTTTAAACACATTACACAATGGCGGGGAGACGTTTCTCTCCTTGACCACACAAAAACAGCCTCCTACCTTAGGAAGCGTATGATGGAAAATGTTAGTGATTTTGAATGTTTGAATTATTCTGAGTGTGATTTGATCTGAGTGCAAAATGAATCTCATTCGAGACTATAGTGTCTCATTAGCAAGTCCAGTACAGAGAGGCGCGATACAGACCAAGCATTCATGTCAACCAATCAAAGCTACTGTCTTGGATGATACATACCAGTTGGCCAGTAAATTGTGCCATGCAAATGGTTGTCTACAAGTGGACTCAGCCACATACGGTGCAATTACAACACGCACACTCAAATATTAAGATGAGCCTAGACGCACACACTGAAGCCTGCTGATTAATAAGTGTCTGCTCTGCCCCTTGGTTATTTTTAAACAGCTGCCAGTTACAGATCTAAAGTGTGGTCAAGTGTGGTACATCTTATGGTCTTATCTGACTAAAACGCATACTCGTAGAAACACAAACACACACATATTTCTCACCCTGGTGCATATGTAAAAAGAACAGGATTTTGCCTGCCCTCTGAACTTGTGTGCAATACATCTCAAATTTGCATGGCAGCCACACCCATCCAGATGTGACCCTATACTGTGAAACAAATGCATGAATACTTCATAAACAGTCCTGTGTGCTGAGTGGCGCAGCTGTTTGAGAACGTCAAATGGGATGACAGATTTTTTTCTACTAATATAGAATGCAGAATTTGCGGGAAATGGCTTCTGCATTCATATTTTTTAAGTTATGTGTAAATCTAGATACATAAACATGGCTTTCCACTTGGCAGGATGAGTCTCTTTCCAGCTTTTACTGTCTCTATTGATTATTCAGAGGATCAAATGTGGAGTCAGGCAGGGATTTCAAGTGTTAAGCACATGGATAATTATTCTCTTTCTCCTGAAAATGGGCCAAGGAGAGTGAAATTATTTAGTGCCAGTTAATGTACTCACTCTATGCGTCACACTACGTACTTAACACTAACAATTACACATGTCAGAACCATTAAACAGCTTTCAGACTGTTTTTCTTAGTAAGATTTAGAATAAGACACGGGAAGCTCTGAAGCCTCATCACGTGTTTCCGCTCCCATCCACAGGTGGGGAACACAGTTTGAGCTAAGATCTGGACATTGTTGTGTTTATGTCTGTGTGTTTGGCCATCTGATATAATCTCACACCTCAGCATGCACTTGGCCTGACCTGAGTGCTGGCAGAGGACGAGCATCTCAAAATATGCTTATTCTCTCCCCCACACTCCCTTGCCCCTCCCTTTACAGTCACCCTTGATCACACATACAAACTGCAATCAGACAGGAGTAGCAGTGCATAATGTAGCTGATTTATCCTAAGGTATCTTTAGGCCTTTGACCCCATGCAACTCTAATACAGATCACCAGAAAAAGTGCAAAGTTGACCACTTACATGCTGAACTTTATCCCTACATGGCTAAATTAACAGAGACCATTTAACAAGTCTCCACTAACACATGTGTAAATATTCAAACATGTATGCTATATATTTAAATTGAAAATGGATAACAAAAAAAACAGGAAAAAGTGATTTTTTGGGTCACATTACAATCACTCTCCTACACACCTAATGTGCATTAACCTCATATGACGAGATAAATCTCTTTAAACAGTTAATGAGATTGACTTAAGTAGGTGAAGGCATGGCACTGTAACCTGTAAGCGCATCATGGCATTGTTAAGCTTCTAATGCTACAAAAGGTGAGAGTAGGCTACTCAGTACAAAAGAAAAAAACAAGTCTTCCCAGCTGATATAAATAATAGTCTGTTCCCAGTTGCCTCTGCAAGAGACCTATACATTGTAACAATAAAGACAAATTCACATGACTGCGCCCAGTTTAAACCATGCTCCTCTTATCAATGATCCTCTGCTATTAATTGCATTATTCAGAATATGAGTCCACTGGCGCTATCGCTGCCCTGTGCAGGAATTGAGCACTGCGAGCCCTGCAATCAAAAAATGAATCTGATCACTTACCGTTACAGCAAGGAGCGGCGAAGGCAAAGTGTGGTGTCGGAAGTTGTCAAATAATTGTTTTCTTCTGTCGTATCTGTAAGAAGGTCATCGTTTGGGTTTGATTTTTGCTGTGCTGGACGGCGGTTTGCTGGACGGTTTCTCCGCTTAGTGCTGCTGGTCACACGGCATCCAAGGATCGGTGAGAGGCGCGCTGCTGTGGAGAGAAGAGATGAGAGCGGAGGAGAGGAGGGAGGGCAAGGGAGAGGGGATATGAGATTAGGCCTGGTTGATTTCAGCAAACAGCGACAACGTGTGGCCTTGTAAGGGTAACGTCTGACTGTGACAGAGATAGTAGATGGAGCAAGATCTAATTTTCTGACCAGCCTCTTTCAAATGATCCAGACCAGGCCTCACACATATTCTCTGTAATGACAGTATTTACTCACTAAAGTGTGTTATCAGGCTACTTTAAGTGTGTGAGAAGAATGGTGCATTGATCCCAATATGAACACAAACATCTGCAAAACAGAAACCCAGGTCCAGAGCTTTGCATGTGAAATATGTGCCCCTCAGTCATCCATGCTGCAAGCCACTCAAATAGACATAAATCCCAGACTTAACATCTATGCCCAGTGGCCATAGGCAAACCACTGTGTCACAATACAATTAATTATTGTCCTTTGTTGCAACAGTAAGGAGGGTCGTCTGGAAATAGCTTCTATCAAACAGTAATACCAACACTGAATCCGAATCAGCTCATTGGCATTCTGCATAGAGAGGGGATTCAAGCTGTGGTAGGAGCATCTGTTGCTGTAAACAGCTGATGTAGTGACCACTATGGCTGTGTAATAGCAATTAGCACAATGTGCATTTAGGTATACAGTACCTAAATGCTTATGTACTGTATGTCATAACAAATGGTGATCTGGAAAAGCCAGCAAAGGAAAAGAAATTGTAATAGCTGCAAGTGCATACACGGCTGCAGTTTACAATTTTATACAGATTTAACAAGACAGACAACAACTGCAACTGTATTGCCCCTGTGAAAAAGTGTGTTAAATATATTAGAGCACTATATACAGTGTATGTATGCCTGGTCCATGTTGCTGGAGATCACGGCCAATTGAATTACAATACACATCGTAGTCAGGAGGGTGGGGCAGGATGGGGATTAATGGAGGTATTTATACATATGTGTTTGTGTGTTCATGTCCACGTCAGTGTCATTTCTTAAAATCCAGGCTACCTCACAGGATTACTGAACAATCCCCATGAGGCAAGGAGGAGGAAAGGACTGCATTCATACATTATATTCACTGCTATTAAACACATGTCAAATGAGGGAAATTTAACAATTCCCTTAGTTGCACCATAAACCATATAGGTCTTAATGTACTCTAAAGCGATAATATTCAGGTTTCTAGCTGTGTGTGTGTGCGTGCATGCAACCACACACTCATCCCTCATCTTTAATATTGTCCTGCTGATGCATACATTACATGCAATTTGATGCAGCAGCAGTTAGTGATTAAATCTTCTTTAATTTGCTGTTGGGGAAACAAGGATTCACAAATGCCCATATTTCACAGTTAGATGTATTTAATTAAGTCTCCGGATGGAAAATTTAAACAGGTTTCAAGTGCCTTTTCATGAGATCTATTTTTCAATTGTTCCTTTATTTGTTGAATTATTTATGTATTATCTGCTAGCAGGGGTTGGGTGAGAGGTTAGTGCTGACAGACTAAGAAGTAGGAGAGAAAATTACTATGTTGCACACTGTTGCTGCATTTAGTTGTGTTGCCTTTTACATGCATACAATTGTATTTCTTATATGTACAATGCCTTTGATCTAACTATGAGATATCGATTTAAGATGATTTCACACACACACACACACACACACACAAGGCAGCACCAGCTCAGGTACACCTCTTGCCAATATCACAAACTCCCTGTCAGCTGAAAATATGCTCCCGTCAGCAGTCGTAGCCCCTATAGCAGCAGAATAGCTTATTGCTGTCTCGTTGTAGCTGTCTTCCTCTATTTGTGGTCCCAACGGGTGTTCAACACCTAATGAATACATACTGAATAGCTTACTCACTCACTGTCATCTGTGCACTATCACACATTACTCTCCTTTAGTGGATGTAGGCCTGCAAACTGGTGTGTGGATGGATGGTTTTAGAGTGATGGGCCAAGCTTCAGTTGTTACAATAGTGTCACATTACAATGTGAGTAAAAACAAACAGAGGAAGAATAACAAGCAGCCTGAGGCATCAAATTACCTCTTATTTAGTTACTTCATAGTCACTTAGCTATTTACACTTGCCTAGTGTGTCTGTGCTTTACTATATCTGTATTTATATATTTATATTTTTCCATTACAAGTACTTACTTTTTCAATATTATTTATGGTCACAGGTAAATATCATTTATATCATGGTTACCTACTTTTGCTATATTATTTTAATTACATATTCAATTTAATTTTAACATCACTCACTTACACTGCAATACTGTTTTCTGTACTATGGCAACCGCACTTTACAATACCTTTATTTGACGCCACTTTACATTCAGCCATACCCTCTGCTCATTGTCTGTTGTTTGCCTGTTTACTTTTTTGTCTGTTTTGCTTTTATTGTAGAAAATGCTGCTGTAATAAGGTAATTTCCCCACTGTGGGATGAATAAAGTATAATCTAAATCTAATCTAATGTTACAAGGCCGATCGATTTTCTTCTTGCTTGTATTCTGTCACCCTCTCCTGCTCAAGTTGTGAAATTACAGCTGTTATAAATGCAGTGAGATTTCAGTATATTACCAGAGGACACTTTTATTCTACGATTAAGCAGTCAGTGAAGTACCTTATGTCAGAATTGTTGCAGGATTTTTGAGTAGATAAAAGTGTCTAACCAAGTTCAAGGCACATTTGTTTTGTAATATACTGTAAATCATGTTCAAACCATCATGCAAATAAACATTCAGAAACTTTGCTCATCAACTGATCACTTTACTGTCAGCATCTCAACAAATGGGAAAGTAAAATGTGCAAATAGATTTAGAACAATTCTGAAAGACATTCAAAAATAGTACTTTATATGACAAAAGACATCTAAAAATATGTAGTTTATTGTACAGCAACTGTACATAAAGCATGCCGTGCATTTACACAAAAATTTAAATAGAACCATAAGGAGTTTTCCCTGTCAGAACTAATCTAGTATTTAAACATTAGCCATATCTTAAACATTATATGACATTGGTTTAAACAGAAGCACTATGCAGAAGAAAAAAAACATCATCTATTTATTTTAGCATCACATCACACCACTAGCATGTTAGCTGGGGGAGGCTTTAAAGGAATCTGGCCGAGAGTGAACCTCTTAGCCTTGAACTGATTAAGCTCCTCTGGAGTCATATTGCTCTCATGTGAAAAAAGACTGTCCAATGCCCGACTGGCAGACCCGGCTCCGCTCCAGCTACAGGTGGAGCAGGGGTCGTCCCAAACCCTCCACTCGCCTGTCCAAAACTACTGCCACCTCCTGCTGCAGCAGATGCTTCCGCACCAAAACCGCTCCCGAATCCCCCGCCGGAGAACCCTGAGGCAGAGCCAAATCCTGAAGTGGCCGCTGGCTTGTCGGTAGTCGGAGCAGCAAAGGAGAAAGAAGAAGCAGAAAGAGCAGAGGAGGCTGCAGTGGAGGAACCAAACCCAGAGGGCGGTTGTGTTGGAGCTGCTAAGGCACTGCCAAAACCTGTTGAGGAGGATGGTGCTACTGAAGAACCAAAACCACTTGGAGCAGCAAAGCTGGTGTTGGCCTGGGTCGGTGCTGGAGCCCCAAAGCCTATATATGGTCAGAAATATTTAGAATTAACACAGGCGCAAAGGAGGGCTAGTACATATTTGATTGTCTAATCAGCATATTCAGACAGGACTTAAAAAGTAAAGTAAAAGCATCTGCTCAAGCACTGTATTCCTGAGACATGAGGGATACTTTAAAGCAATAGGTCTTTCTTGCAGAAGGTGAGAGGATGCCACTCTCATATCTGTCTGTTGAATATGACTCGCAGTGGTTGGTGCATAGACTGTATAAGTGAAGCAAAAACATCTCGATTGCCCTGGTGACTGACTGCAGTATGGGTCATAAACCCCACCCCCTCCATGTTAGCCAATGGGACATAGGCCAAACTAAAAAAATCAAATTACACAAAATAAATGTTTTCCAAATATGTTTTCTGTCATTTTAGGCAGATCTGTCCACGCTGATGTCTGTTCAAGTGTTCATTTCTTTGATAAGTTTTGTTTTTATTATTTATTGGATTCTATAAAACCAGGGTGAATTGTCATGATTGACAGCTGCGATTGACTCAAGATTAGTTAATTAGCCAATGAACTTTATAGTCAGCCGTCGGCTAGTAAGCTTAGCACAAAGACTGGAAAGGGGGGGGGGGGGAGCAGCACTTCTTAAGCTCACTATATGTAACACTTTTTTATCCATACAAAAGGCAAAGTGATACAACAATTTGTTATTGGAGTTATTTGCCAGACTATTTCTTGGCTGGGAACAGGCACTTCCTTTGATCCTTTGCAAGAAAAGATTTCCTAAAATGTTCACCTATTGCTTTAATTCTCTATTGTTTTAATGAAGCAACACTTCAATCTTCACCTTTGCTTTCCAAGCTGGATGTAGAGGATCCAAATCCAGTTGCTGTTGCAGAACCAAAGCCACTTGAAGATGCCTGAGGTGCTGGGCAGTTTATCTCTGCAAGCTGCAAGGAAAGAAAATTAATCAAAGTATGTTCACTGTATTTAAAAAAGAAAAAAAATATAGATGGGACCACTGTTACAGTTACTGTGTGTGTGTGTGTGTGTGTGTGTCTCACCAAAGCTGCGCGGGTGGCTGGATTCATAACCTTCAGTTCCTGGACTCTGCTTCTCCACTGGTTGAGCAACTGATTGATACCATTGACCTAAACACATGAAATGGGAGTTTCTTAGACTCTTACACATTTTAGACACAAACAAACAACACTAGACCAATTTTAAGATCAAACATTAAGATGTCATCTATCATCTTATTAGAAAAAAAAAACTTGTATCCATGCATCGAAGAGTCAAGTATCCAAGGTATGCTTTTTGTTTTCTAACTGGCCTGAAGCCATCATTATGAATTATATTAATCGGTGACACTACACTTACATAGCTCTGCAGATCTCCTGAAGCTCTTGTAGAGTAATACTCCAGCCTGAGCTCTTCTGGGGAGAGATCAGTGAAACCTGTAGAATATCAAACATGATGAGGTTTAGTGTCTACAAATAACAGAAGTAATGTAATTAAGTGTGTATTTGATACAGACCAGATAAAGGTGTCTTGAAGCTAGAATAACACGAGAAGCCCCACTGCCCTGAACTCTCCCAAATATCCATGTCCATCTGAATGATCTCCCTGGGTGACAGTCAGACAGGCATCACATAAATGAATTCCTCGTGACAACATTCACGTCAATGCTGCATAACTTCAAAAGAAAATACATTTAAGCAGACTCACAGTTTTTTGTCGTCATCTTCCTCACCAGCTGGCACCTGTTGTGCTCCTCCTCTTCCTCCCCTGTCAAAGGTATCAGAAGTACCAAGGGCTGCAAATTTGTTTTGAGAAGAGTAGACGAATTCGGAGCTCTTCATGTTATCTCTTCTTCCTCCACCACCTCCTCGGCCCCAGTCATTTCCTCCCCCTCGGCCCCAGTCATTCCCTCCTCCCCCTCGGCCCCAGTCAGCTCCAGCACCGCCTCCTCCTCCTCCTCCTCCTCGTCCCCAGTCAGCTCCAGCACCGCCTCCTCCTCCTCCTCCTCGTCCCCAGTCAGCTCCAGCACCCTCCTCCTCCTCCTCCTCCTCGTCCCCAGTCAGCTCCAGCACCACCTCCTCCTCCTCCTCCTCCCCAGTCAGCTCCACCGCTTCCCCCTCCTCTACCCCAGTCAGCTCTTCCACCTCCGCCTCCTCCTCGACCCCATTCCTCAGTTCCATGAGAGGAGAAAGATGAAGGCTGGATATAGCCTCCTTTTTGCTGGGAAGGATTCACCCAAACTCGGTTTCCAAACCCTGAAACAACATGCACACCAATACAAGTCAATGTTGAGACGAAAAGGGTTGATGTTAAACCATTAAAAGTATTCAGTTTGTCCATATTGTAATTCTACTACTGCCACTTCTATCTCCTCTGTATGTATGACACCTATTGAATGGCTGATGCCAATTCACTGTAAAAATAAATTGCATTTCAGCTGTCACTTTATTAGATACACTTTGCCACATTAATTAATGCAGGGCTAGAACATAAGCCATGTATTAAAAGCCGCCTTAGTGGAGATTATAAATTTGTTTTTTGTTAAAACTTCTCTTTTTGTATAAATGTTGTTTTTCAAAAAAAAGAGCCGTTGAGTCAACTTCCTGGTCACTTTGCAGGACGTGGTGCTGTTCAATTGTACTAAGCTGATGTATTCCTAACATTTTGTTCAATCTTATTGTTATTACTTTATTGAAATTAAGTCCCTAAATACGTAACAGATTAGTTTTTCCAAAATACTCAGAAACTATCTAAAGTTAACCTCCCTAGAGTAACTTTAATGTCAATGTAAGTCAATTGTGCTTGGTAACGTTAGCTAACTTCGCCACTAGCCAACGCAGTTTTACATACAAGAGTACAACATACAAAAGTGTAATGTTAGCTTAGCTAAACGTATTTCTCCTGGACGTTACCTCCACCTCCTCCTCGGTGCTGGGCAGCAGAGCGGTTGTTGTTGTTGTTGTATCCTCCACCTCCTCCTCTGTTTCCTCCGGTCGGGTGCTCATTCCAACATTTGTCGCCGTAACGACAACGGCCCTGTAGAAAAAAATTGCACACTGTCATTTTCACACGGTGTTGGTTGTTTCAAACGCAACGTTTCTTATCTGGGCTACTGAGTATTGCACGCACTCGGCCCGATTGTTTTCGTGCGACTCACGACACTGAAGTCGCAGGAGTTTTACGTCATCGCTCTCGAAGCGTTAACAGCTTTCTTTAACTGTCTATGGTTAACAGTAGGCTCGTTTTCGAGATGAACTGAGCCTCGCCTGTCAAGTGGACGAGAGCAGGCGGCGGCAGCAGGGGGCGGTGAAAATCCGCTGTCGAGTCGGACAGTTTCCAGCCGATTTCAGCAGCCCAGTGTTGTCAGACCCACATATCAGCTTGTACACAGTCTCTAGTTGGTTTATGACAGAGTAGCTGTCAAAATGCTCTACAAGCGATCTGTTGCTGATTTTAATTAACAACACACTATGATCCGTGATATGAACATTAGTATTAGTCTCTCTGACTTCTACGTCACTATCAGCCACACAACAAGTGTTCTGTACAGAATAAGCCTTTAAATGAGACAAATAGCAATTCAGATGACAAACTGTCAAATGTATCAAAGGTCATACGTCACTCCACATCACAAAATGTGATGATCAAAACTACAAATGATCTGCTTTATAGGCTGCAGCTTAATAAGAAAGTATTTGTTTTCTATTTAGAGTCAGTCCCTTCTTTATAGAAGGGGGGGATCTTAAAATAGTACTAGAAAGTGCTAACATGCTTTGAGCATCTCTACATCCACACAGGTGTTTGCCATTATTCTGTCTGACTAGACTTCTTAAATTGAATAGAGTAATGCTGGAGGCATCTTGAGGTCAGTAAACACAACACTCAGCTGTTTTACTGTACATACACCCTTTCTAGCATGGCCGGATTAACCTGTTAGGGGGCCCCAGGGCAAAATACACCTACCCCCCTCTGTATGTTTAGGCTGTAGGCTTACACGTTTTTTTTTAAATTCCCATCAAATTGATAGTAAGCTACACAGCAGATTAAAGCCTACATACAGTAACAGCTTCTTTCTATAACCAGGCAAAAGAACTTCTACAGTGAAATTATACTAACTGACCCCAGCTTTCCTGTGTGTTCATTAATTTGTTGTATTTTGATTAAACACACTTTTATTTAAGGAATATTTATCACGTGGCACTAGAAACTTCAAACAATTAAGGTATTCAAACTAGATCTGCTTCTACAAGACAGGGCCAAAGGATAAGGTAATAATGCAGTTTACATTTGGTGGCAAATTTGTAAATTTCTAACAAATGTAATCCAGCCTTGCTCCGCTTAGTGCACCCAGTGAACTTATAATTGAGGGCATGAACTAATAATAAAATGGTGTGAGTCATCCCACCCTAACAGGTGCAGCAACAGTGAACCTGTAATGGTCTGTGAACACAATCAGTACTGAGAAAAGGTCTAATCAGCCATAAGTAAGTAAAAAACACCTGTGTGTGTGTGTAAAATGTATGAGTATAAAGCATACACACCCTTGCACAGAGGTGAGTATGGTATGTCTGGTATTCTATAGAACTTGTCTAAGAAATTGTCTCAGACTTGTCACGCAATTGCTCATAACTAATTGAATTATAACGCCACATATTGCATGATGATGAATATGTTGAAAATAGACAAAATGCTGCCCAGGATTGAAAATATGAATCTTTAATTGAGGAGAGATTTTCAAGAACAATAGAATGAAGTTTATTTGGTTATAGCTTTTCGACACAGCCCAATGGGTCAACATCAAACGAAAAAAAAATGTCCTTAAATATTTTGAATGATGTTTCCACCTCCATGCTTCACGGTTGGGATGGTGTTCTTAGGGTTGTACTCATCCTTCTTCTTTTTTGTTTTAGATTCCGTCTCTCACAGTTGTGTACCTATGATAAAAATTACAGACCTCTACATGCTTTGAAAGTAGGAAAACCTGCAATTAAACCTGTATTAAATACTTGTTCTCCCCACTGTAGCTTCATGTACAAAGACATATGAGACGTCAATACTTGTATTCTAACTAAATGTAGCTTTTTGGTATACAGTGATTAAGCCAGTATTTCAGGGAATGTTAAATATAGCACTTTTTTGATGAAAGAAATAGCAAATATTTTTGATTAGGAGCCGTAGCAGCAATAAAATGTAGTCTCAATAGCATATAACAAGAATAGGCTTGCAACACAGTTTTCAGCATTCTGCATAATTGTATAAATTTCAGCAATGTTGTGTATTGTTGGCATGAATCACATTTTACATTTTGTTGTTAATAAAAAATTTGAAATCTACCGTAGTCAGATTTCTTGAGCTAAAATTTCAGCTTAACCACTATGCATTTACAGGAAATCCAGTGGATCTGGGGGTCACAAAATTATTTCAACCGCAGACACATTTTAATATTGGGCTGAAAGTTTTTGAATAAAAATAATATAGCTGGATTTATACAAAATAATAACAATTTATTGGACAGATTTATGTAAGGTGCCTGAACCTCATACATACTTTATAAGCTATAAAAGAGACACATATTTTCATCAGATACAATATTATATTTCCTTTTTCATACAAAAATCTGAAAGTGCTTTCTAAGTAATAAAAATATAAAATAAAACAATAAAATAATAGGAATTTCTGTATGATAATGTATAAATAGTAAACATATGATATACTGTATATCCTGTCATGCCTTGTACCAATAAACTTTACAATAAAGAAAGAAATGAACCGAATATACTCCACGAAAAAGAAAGAACGTGCACATGCAGACACTACCACTACTTTTGCCCTTTGCACAGCAGGGACAATCCCTGTATGCTGAGACAGAGGACCAGTGGGAGAACTCCTGCTTCATCTCCCGTCTCCATCCACAGCCTGTCGCTGTCTCTCTTCAGTGTCACATTGGTGGAGCTGAGCAGCTGTTCTGCACGTTGGAAGGCCTGGTTGTCCTGCAAGGGGACCGGAAGACACTGGATGGAGAGAGGCTCCCTGCTCTTCTTTAACATGCACATCTAGTGAGAAAGACATAGATAAGTGGATGAATAGATGGGTTACTTGATTAAAAAAAGATAAATAGCTCTTTATTGCAAAGGCACGTGGAATCAATCTTCTCAACCAACTCTGGACAAGTAATCAAATAACTGTATTTGCCAAAATGTCCAACTATTTCTTTAAAGGTCCCATGGAATGACAATTTCACTTTATGAAGTTTTTTAACTTCATAAGTTTTTTAATGAGTTCCCCCAGGCTGCCTATGGTCCCCCAGTGGCTAGAAATGGTGATAGGTGTAAACCGAGCCCTGGGTACCCTGCTCTGCCTTTAAGAAAATGAAAGCTCAGATGGGCCCATCTGGAATCTTTGATACCTCCCCTTTTTCTGCTTTGCCCGCCCATGAGAGAGAGACATCATGGCTTTCCAACGAGCAAAGATGCAGTTGGTCCCCCCCCCCACCCCTTCTCTCCTCCTCAAAAGCTACACACTCAGAAATGGCACATACTAAGGAAAGTCAATTGTCAGAGATGGGAAGTAACAAAGTACAAATACTTTGTTACTTTTAACACAAATATTGGTACTTTCTACTCCTTACATTTTACAAAATTGGCTCGTTACTTTAGCTTTGTACTAAAGGTCGTCTATCAGAGGTGATTGTGAGTGCATGTCAGAGAACAGAGCGGACATGTGCCTCATACCGCGAGCGGGCGCGCACGCCACACGGAGACAAAAGTGAGAGAAAAGAAAAAGAGACTAGCTGTCCGGATGATAATCAGCTGATATTGTGTATGTACATCTATGAGAACTGTAAGTTGTATATCTTATGTTGTCAGTTCATGTAAGCCTGTTGTTGTATTGGTCTGTAGTTTTTCCAAATTTAAAAGTTAACTTGTTTGTGTTCTTCACTTGTTACCTACGTAGGTTACACCTGGCTGTTGATTTGATAAAAATGGATTGTTGAACGTCCTTGCTCATTAAGATAATGTAATTAATAGTGGGTTTATTGTTATTATTTACTAGCATATATGATTCCTATGCATTGTGTATAGTAGCCTTTACAATGGTATTTATTTCTTTTATTACCACACAAACAGCCATAGCAGAGCTACCCCCCCCATGTTTATACTAATGCTTGATTGTAAAAAGCATCAAAAGAGAGAAGTTGTCTCCATCCATGTTTTAACAGACACACCTGGGCCGAAGTTGGAAACCAGAATCAGCTTTAAATCCAGTCCTAATCTAGTCCTCACTAAGTTTCAAATAATTTACACTTTTTGCACTTATAAATCAAATCCATGAGTTCTCATGTATAACAGTCAACAGAGAAGTGGTATGCAGTAAAGGAAACTAACCAGTGTGTCAAAGGCCTCCAGAAAATCAGCACTGCTCTCGCTCAAGAGGCTTAGAGTCGGATCAGGCAACTCTACAAAAATAATACATATACAACACAGCAAGTTAAACTGTAGCAAACAACTTCTTGAGTACTACCTTTTTTTATTCGCTCAAAACACTGTGAGGAAATGATTACAGGCCTCTTTAGTCTGGAGGTCGCCCTTACCTTCCAAGGCACTGACCAACAGGTGAGCTGCATTTAGATGGGAAGGAATACCACACTGGCTGCTCTCAGCGTGATTGTCTGTGCCGGCTCGGTCCAGTATGGCTGACAATAATTTTCTTTGACTCTCTGACAGCTCTTTGTGCTTGGCCATGTTGAGTGTTTCACCACTGCACAACTCCTCAAGCTATCAGAGAGAGAGAGAGAGGCACAGAGAAAACTGAAAAATAAAACACAATTTGTCACAGATGTTGGCCTGTCTTTAAATGAAATAAAATGTTTTTTGGAGACTGTGTCCAAAGTTTAATTGTCACACAATGTAGTGATGAGCCCAAACTGACTCGGGACCACCACATACCAGTGGTGTATTGGATTCAAGGTTGTTAGTGTGTCACTCACCAAACACTCACTATATGACAGAGCAGTTCTGTCCCCTAGAGTTTCTTGGAGTCTCTTGAACAGGACACCTCGAGTCAACTGGGGGAGCTCTGCCAGAGGAGAGAGGTCCATCTCCTGTAATCCTGTAAGAGACCGGGAGACACTGCATCAGATTTGACGCTACACCAACATATATAGTGTGACTGATACTAGCCTCAGTCTTCCACCTTTCAAATAATGGCTGTACTACAATTGGATTGGTTTGGTTAAGAGGAGGTTTTTCGCTTATAACTTCAAATTCAATTTTATTTGAGCTCCTGAATTCAATCTATCAACACATGCCTACCCATATAGGCAATGCCTACTTCTGCCTACATACATTTTTTCACTATTTTCCCTCACCAAACTCGGCATATAAATATCTATATACCCATTTGTGTTTTCCACACTGTTTTCCTACACACAGTAAATGAGTTTTATGATGGCTCAACCTAATTCTTAAACACATTATTATTAACTCACAGGCACGAGTCTGACTCACACCATTTTGTACATTTTTATTTCTGCAAAACTTCATCCCAAAATTGTCGCATGCTTCAACAATCTGCATGATTTTTTAAAATCATTCTCTTGATTTTGAAGCAGATCCAAATCGAGGTGCAGATTGACAGACTTCTCAACAATTAAAATAGCACATTAATATTTATGTAACCTTGGCATGGGGTTGTGTCCCTTATGACTTTCTTCCTGTTTTTACTTTCAGTTGGGAACAAATGATGGGTATAGTGGACATGGTTGCACTATACTGACATTTTGATATGTTACAATGGAAAGCTGACTTTTTGGCAGAATTATAAAATATCACAGGATGACAGATACATAATTTTCACTGAGCAGTATATCTTAGTCTTCATAGTTGCAATACGATTATTGTTATTTGTATTAGTATAGAAATGGCGATAGGTGTAAACCGAGCCCTCAGCCTCTAACCTTATGAGGTCATAAGGGGCAAGGTTTCTTTCTTTCTTTCTTTCTCTGCTTTGCCCGCCCAGAGAATTTGGGCCACCCATGAGAGAGAGACATCATGGCTTTCATGTGGCAGACCTCCAGCCTCCACCTTGTAACCTTGCTCCCCCTCTCTCTTCCTCAAAAGCTACAGACCCAGAAATGGCACATACTAAGGAAAGCTCATTGTGAGACTGGCTCTAGTGGCTGTAATTCTGCATCAAGGCTGAATTTGGGGAAATAGACTTCAGAAATGGTATTAAGGGACCACTAAGGTCTATATAAAAGCATCCAAAGAGCACCATGTCATGGGACCTTTAATATCCAAATATTGCTACTGAGGCTTGTCAGCCCAACTATATCCCAGAGCTAATTTAAGAATCCATTGAACCCACAATTAAATCAGCGTTAAAAAAAGGGGAAGCTATTTGATTTACTACATTTCACTTCCTCAACAAACGAGATGAGGAACAAGTGTTAACCAAACGTTATTTTGAATAACTGAACCACTGTATGAATGAATGAACACAAACCATTTTGCAGTGCACCCAAAGGTACTTTCTTTGGAACCTTATCCCCATTGCACCTGCCGTCCACTTCGTCCAAGGAATCACCGGATCGCCAGGACTCAGGAGAGTCTGCCTCAATGCCTCCCATTAATCCAGGCTGTAGGCATATATCTGAAAATGCACACAACATTGTAGATAACACAGGTACGGTTGGTGCGCCCACAGGTGAACCACCTCAGCTGGAAAAAGAGGAGCTTCGGCTCTAGTCCGAGTTCCCCACAGATGACTGAGCTTCTCACCCAAGGGAGACGCCAGCCACTCTGCTGAGAAAACCCATTTTGGCTACTTGAACCTAGGCTAGTTCATTTGGTCATGACCCAGCCTTTAGACCATAGGTGAGGGTAGGAACAACAATTGACCGGTAGATGGATAGCTAATCTACTACTGATTCTCTCTCACACACACACACACACACACACACACATACGACATACACACAAACTTACTAAAGTGTCCACTTTTCTTTATCTCCAGTTCCAGGATGCTGTACGCAATGACTGTTCCAGAGGGGATCTCCAAGGAAACATCACAGTCCGCCTCAATGTTGTTGCTGTCCTTCATACACACCTGAGAATACACAAACACACACACAAACATTTTGTGATTTGAAATCTGACAGAATTTTGTTTTTGGGATTGAAGATCCGATTTTTAAACTGGAACAGAACAGGAATGTAACCAAGCAACTTTCATCATGATTAACATTGTTAATAATAACAACTGTCTGACTAAGATGTTACTTTAAAACTCATAGCAAACCAGTGAATTGTTGATCGATTTTTAAAATCGATCAACAATTAAAAATGGAACAAACTATTTTGTATGTTTTGTTAAATTCCTAAAACACTCGACTCCACCAACTCATCTACCTTAAAAGAGCTCCCCATCATGCCCACTAGTCCGAGCATCCCCTGAAAGATGCACTGCTCCTTTTTGGTCTGGGTGACGGTGAAGGAGTTGGCGGTGAGGATCCTCTCCTTAACCACTGCCAGCACGTCAGCACGCTTCTCCAGCTGCTGCACCAGCGGTTGCTGCATGTCTATCAACCTGATGCAATGAAAAACAGTATGTTTTTTAATTTGCATTGGAATGCATTGGATGTGCGTATAGCATTTAGGCGGTGTAATTTATTAGTCATTGTATCAATCAGCTATGAGTGCATTCCCATTAGAAACAGATATCCAAATCACAAGAACTATGGACAGAACCAATGTAGAATATTTACGTAAGATGACACTATTAATCTTCCTGGTTTGTTACTGGTCTGAGATGAGAAATGTCTGATCTCTCCAACTACATTTCTAGCATATTCATCTCATTCATAATGAAGTCATCATCCTGACACCTTCTGCTGACTAATAACAATGTGTGAATAGTATAAAAAGGAATTATTTAACACCTGCCGCTGGAGTCTTGTAACAGCTTCTTCACATCCATTTCCTCTTTCTTCAGCTTGCCAAAACATGACTGGAGCTTGGAAGTTCCATGGCCCTCCAGTGTGGCTTTGACAGAGCCAGCCTCGGTGTCTAGCTTCCCGGAGAGTTTGTCTCTATATGTCCCCTCGTAGGTCACAAATTCTGTCTTGGACACGTCTGACAACACATGGTGATTTTAGCATATATATTGATGTATGTGTGTAGGGAAAATCTGTACTTTGAAAAGAAAATGTCTTGAAATATGTCTTAGAAAATGTCAAATGTTATTTCCAGCTGGCATGGAAATAAAATATTATTTTTATATAGCTTTTATATAGCATTTATATAGCTTCACCAATTTCTATCCACTTTGCACGTTTAAAAACAAAAGATAAAACAGTATGTGTACATGCACACCTACATACCAGGACTGAGCACCTTGTCGCCTTGCAACAAGTTGCTGAGGGTGAAATCTGTTGGTTGGTACTTGGGGCTCTGCCAGAACCACATGCGGTTGCGTTTGACGACCAGTGCCATGGGGACCAGTTTATCTGAGTCATTTAATCGGGACACGTGGATGAGGCTTCCTTCAGGGTCAATATGACGGACAAAGTTGGCAGTGGCTTTGGAAAACATGGCTTTGGCAGATGAGGACTGCAGACAGCTGGAAGAAGAGAAGAGCTTATTTTGTCCACTTAAAGCTACTGAGAGCAAAGACAAGAGCCCTGGTATGCTTTTACCCAACTACTAAACCATTAACGGGGACTTCCTGTTGGTATTCTCCCCAGTTTTCCACCCTACATAGTTTATGCAAGTGATTCACTTTCCAAGCAGACCCTGTGTGGGCAAACACACACAGACACACGCACACACACACACACACACAAAGGCTCGCTAATTCTGCTGCTCAGATTCCATAGCTTAAATATTTAAAGTAATCAGGCGTGAGAGGGGTGTGTGCTGTGAGGGAAGAGAGAAAAAAAGGAAAAAAGTTGGACCTGTGTCCCTGTTGGATTGAGAAATGTTAGAGTTAACCAAAAAGAATGCAACATTGGCCGGAAAACAGAGAAAGAGGTTAAAGAAAGAAATATTAAACAGGCGAGTGGTCAGACCTCCTAGGTTTTCCCCCCGGAGTGAAACCAAGAACACCACCGCCTTATGCTGTGAACAATGCAAACTCCCCTTGACATGAGTGTGTTGTCATTTGCTCTGAATTATTTAAGCTATTGTAACCTCAGCGGGAACCTTTCTCTAACCCTAACCTTGAATCCAAAAGCTCAGATATGCAGTTTCTTACAGTAATATGGTTTAGTGTAAGGTGGACCAGAGAGAGAGGGAGAGAAAGAGAGAGAGAGAGAGAGACATGATAATAGGAATACCTTTTCAATATGTGAGGACATTTCTAACTATAGTTCACGTGTTATGGTGGCAATTCACTGGTGTTGGGCTAACCACCAACAGTATCCACAACATCCTCAAAGTATTAGGGATCCATCCTTATATATAGCTTCTTAAGGAGCATACACGTTGATGCTATATTGTGACGTCAAACATCTTTCAACTTAATTAAACTCCAAAACAGAAAATGATCAAAGAAAAGTAGAAGAAAGTACAGTTTCCCATTAAAATAAATTTGTCAATATAAACAGTCGGTAAAGAAAATGACTCACAACATTCTTGCCTCGTGTTAACAAGTTATACACAACCACACCCGCACGTGCGCGTTGGTAGCCTATTTCCCGGCAGCTCACTTTTTTATAATGTAATAAGCTGCAGTTACCCGAGATCTGCGCTGTGAGATCAACGGCTCCCGACTCGGATTAGGAGTGTTAAATTAAAGAAATAAAAGGGGAAAAAAACATGTTCTGACCAGGAAAACCATAACAAACCAGTCTAGACCGAGAACAGAAACCTCTACTGGTTTAGGTCTCCAAAAAAACACAGATAAATGACTCGTTTAAATATTTGAAGTTGTCTCTTACCTCAAATTGGTGTATATAAATCTACAAGTCCAAGATTAAACGTCGCACGTTCAGAGCTCCGACCCGTCGAGTTGTTACTCCTGGAATGTGACCGATGTTGCCATGCGTAAAAGTAGACCAAGTTGTCCAAACGCGGACCGAAATAGTCGTCTGGATGTAATATTGACACAGACCTCACAGTGGTAGGCCTATTATAAAACTACTATAAGCCGTAACAGCAGCAGTGTTTTCGGTCAGAGCTGCGGACGAGTTGTGGGAGAGAGATTGAAGAAACAGTTATCCACTTCACAGAGAAGTACATCGACCGCTTCCTCCCCTCCCACTTTCAGTTAATTATGATCATATGAGTATTTGTGTGCGTGTGTGTGTGTGTGTGTGTGCGTGTGTGTGTGGGTGTGTGTGTGTGTGTGTGGGTGGGTGGGTGGGTGGGACAGGGAGTTGTCACACACATATGTCGAGATAATGGTCCTCTGACACCGTGAGGTATGGATGCACACATGCCCAAACATTGTGTAGTCAGAGCTGGTACAAGGCTACTCTTAACAGGCTGCTTGGGATTTTGTGGTTGAAGAAGTATTTAGAAGTTTTACTAATGTAAAGGTATATCAGCGAAGTGTAAATTAGTATCAAAAGTAAGTACTCATTAAGCCCAATCACCCATTTCCCAAGAGATTTTTTTAATTTAAGAAATCCAATATTTACTTTATGTAGAGTTATCTTTTGTGTGACTTGAGTTAAAGACACACCTGGGCACATTCAATCATGAGTCTTATCCCATTTTGGATTTTATTATGACATATACATTATTCATATGCAGGATGAGTATGAATGGCTGAATTGTAGGGTCAACTGCCTAGCTCACCTATGTCTAAAACCATGGGACCATAATAAATAATGAGAAAATTGGCAACAAATGCAAAACAATTTCCCCAAAATGAAAATGTTGCTTGGGGAAAATATAGATAAAAGAGTAAATGTGTGCCAAGAGTAAAAATACATCATGATTGTCAAGTGTTTAAATATGAACAATGCTTTGAAAAAAAAAAAAAAATGGAATGTTTACAAAACATCAAAGTTGCATATGGAATCCATCTGGATGTTCCATGGTTCTAGAGTGACATCACTTAGAAAATGTTCATGTAGGAATTGGAGAATTCTCATCCAGTCAGTGATAGTTTTGTGATGATACAGTTGCATTTTCCCGATACTCACACGTATTTGCGAGAGATTAAAGGACTCCCTGCAACCGTACAAGATCAAGATGAAGAACTACAATGAAGACAGCGATGTAAGTAACCTCCTTCTGTTGCAAGATAGATACGTTGATTGAGAAATTAATTGCAGACATTTTCAATTCATACTATGTCCAAAAATGAGCTCTTTAAATCCAAATTAAGAATCAAGAATATGAATATCAATTAACAATTGAGGTAAAAATAAATAAATAATATAAATATATTATTATTTTTTACAGCTATCAGAGAGCCACAGGAGAAACCTTGGCTACTGTCAGTCCAAGATCCTGGAAATTGAAAGAGCTGAAAGGGCTGAGTTTCTTACTCTCCTTCAACAAGCAGAGAGACTATATAACTTACGGAGTCGCCAAATTGATGAGATTAGGAAGAGAATGGGATTTTCCGTCCACCAGGATACCCTTACCTCACCTCACACTACAGCTTCTCCAATTTTAAATGATGACAAAAGGGTTCGGACGTCCAGGACCAACCAGACGTTGGTAGAAGAGGAGCCTTTCTATAAGAGGCAGTGTCTGGGCAGTAACATGGCAGAGGGGAACGCTGCAAACAGGAGGAACCCACGTACAGACGCTTCCCTCGGCTCTGTGGACATTCCCACTCCCACTAAGCTGTGGACCATTTCACAAGTCAGCCTTTTCACCCCCAGTCCTCCTTCTTCCCCTCGTCCCAAAGCATCCAGGAGACTGGCTCGTCTCCCGGTTATAAGTACGGAATTTGGTGGCGCAGGTATGTTAATATTGTTGAGTGATGACTTTCTTTATAGGAACTTGAATGTAAAATAGGTGAAGATTGTGATTACAGTAAAGTGGAAATTTGAGTGTTCATGACTATTTTTGTTGGTAATATGAACAGTCAAGGAGTTGGCTGATAGATCGTCACAGACGACACTAGAGGGATTCATGGAGACACCAGAAAAATTTGAGTTTTGCCACCATCCTTCACCTGAACAACCAACAGCACCCAGTAGGATCCCAAAGTTGGCATCCAGATTAACAGCATGTCCATCAAAAGCTGTCCCGCCCAACAACACAATACCTCACCGTGGGACCCTGGTGGTGGCACCCAAGGTTCCAGCACCTCCATTAGAAGCTGCCCTGGCCCACAGAAAAGGACCACGCCGCGGGACCCTGGTGGTGACACCCAAGGTTCCAGCACCTCCATTAGAAGCTGCCCTGGCCCACAGAAAAGGACCACGCCGCGGGACCCTGGTGGTGGCACCCAAGGTTCCAGCACTTCCATTAGAAGCTGCCCTGGCCCACAGAAAAGGACTACGCCACAGGACCCTGGTGGTGACACTCAAGGTTCCAGCACCTCCATTAGAAGCTGCCCCGGCCCACAGAAAAGGACCACGCCGCGGGACCCTGGTGGTGGCACCCAAGGTTCCAGCACCTCCATTAGAAGCTGCCCCGGCCCACAGAAAAGAACCACGTCGCGGGACCCTGGTGGTGGCACCCAAATTTCCAGCACCTCCATCAGAAGCTGCCCCACCCAAAAAACCTCACCATGGGACAAAATGTCACCCAAATGAAGACCTCCAGCCTTCGGTCAATCCTGCAAAGAGCCTGTCCCTCTGTTTTACGCAGCTGACCTCAGATAACTGGTAGGACATCCACATTACAGAAGTAAAGATATACTTTAAACAGCATGGGCCACAGCAGTCTGCTGTTGGTTCTAAAGCAATGATTAACACAGTTGTCATCAAAACACAGGAAGGAGAACATGGATGGATTGAAATCTGTTCGAGCTCTGTCACGACACCATCCAGAACACCTGCAGACCAAACTCCATGAAGTGTGCCTGGTCCTCACAGAAGCGGTATTGCAGACATTTTCCTCTTTTTTTCTCTGTTGCATGCAGTTCTCATTTGCCTACTTGTGCATGTACCTGTACTGTCTACACAGGAGTATTGACTCTTTTTTTTTTTTTTTTACTATCTAGGTGAATAACCTGTGCTCTGCTGTGGCCTGTTCTGCAATGAGCACCCTAGCAGATCTCCATGCCCACCTGGGGAAGGCCATGGACACCTAGGCACGGTGGACAGGCCGCGTCCTGCTGCTGGCGTTGGTTGGCACAGACAACCAACGCCTTAATTCACCAGCAGGCTAACCTCGCCCTGGATGCGCTGGTGGAGGGCTGCAGCCCCAGTACAGCCCACTTTAAATTATGCTGCTACAGCAGCATTTAAAGTAAATGAATCATAATTGACGTTGTCCGGTTTTTGTCCCTTCTTCAGCCACCATTGTGCTGCAGTGAGGGGCTGCACAGCCCAGCACCTCCACCAGCTGGCGGACATCCTCGGAGAGGAGCAGATCCTGACAGCAGGGAAGACCTTCACACAGGGTTTCCTTATTGCTGTCAGTAAGATGGCGGTGGATGCGTCACCAGACGTCAGGTGGGTTAGCAAGTCTTGCACGGTCTTATGGTTTGTGGTTCCTGTGAATAATTCAGTTCGATTTTTTAATCTTCAGTCAGAATCTTATAGCCTTCTGGGAATTGTGCTTATCAACACAATTTATAAATGTGAAATGTACTCTGCACAGGCACTACGGACAAAAGATGCTTAAAGCACTCGCCCACCAAAAAGAGTTTGAGGCCCACTGGGATAGTACCATCACAGTGAAAGACAGACGTCCCTTGGTTAAGGGAAGAAGAAGAAGAAGAAGATGCGGCAGTAGAAGCGGTGGCGATGGAAAGACTGGTAGACATCTGGACAACATGCAACGTGCAGGGGTTAGCTCTGTTACCTCACAGGAGGGTTGTTGTAAGTATCCGGCCTTTCTGTGTGGAGTTTGCATGTTGTCCCCTCTCACTCTCTGCTACAATTCTCCATGTCTCTCTCTCTCCCTTTGTCTGTCTGTCTCTTCTCTGTCTCCGTCTGTCTCTTTCTCTCACCCCCAACCGGTCAAGGCAGATGACCGCCCACCCTGAGCCATGGTTCTGCTCGAGGTTTCTGCCTCTCAAAGGAAGTTTTTCCTTGACTCTGTTGCCTAGTGCTTGCTCTTGGTGGGAATTGTTGGGTTTCTGTAAATAGCATCACAGAGTACGGTCTAGACCTGCTCTTTTATGAAAAGCGCAATGAGATAACTGTTGTTGTGATTATGCGCTATATAAATAAAATTGAATTGAATTGAATATTAAAATACTAACGGTTTTCAACAGCTCCCAAATGTTGAACATTATACGTGATGTATAAATAGCATAAATATCCATACATCCTCTTTCATCTATATGAAGTAGAGGGCATCTGCTCTGTCTCTCAATCAGCTAAGGAGTCCTTGGCCTAAAAAATGTGTGTCTGTCTGTGATAGACTGGCAACTTGTCCAGAGCTTTAGTTTACTAGGATAAGCCTAAAGCAATAATAATAAATAATAATAAAAAAAAGTTTTGTTCTGTACTATTTAATTATTCTTATTTGTTCTTTCTGTGTCAAAAACTACTCTCTCTCTAACACACAAAGGTTACCATGACCTTAAACATCTGTAGTAACAGCATTCTTATATTGCATAACAGCACAAACAACCTGTACATAACCATGTTTGACCCTTTTGACAATACCACTGCCCCACATTAGGCTAATCACACTGTCACTTTTCAAAACCACATTTCCAAGTGACACACAAGGTGCTTCCTGTTGATGATTGCTCCACCCTCATACAGTGAGGAAAATAAGTATTTCAACACCCTGCTATTTTCCAAGTTCTTCCACTTACAAATCATGGAGTGGTCTGAAATAGTCATCGTAGGTGCATGTCCACTGTGAGAGACATAATCAAAAAAAAAATAATCCAGAAATCACAATGTGTGATTTTTTAACTATTTATTTGTATGATACAGCTGCAAATGAGAATTTGAACACCTGAGAAAATCAATGTTAATATTTGGTATAGTAGCCTTTATTTGCAATTACAGAGGTCAAACGTTTCCTGTAGTTTTTCACCAGGTTTGACACACTGCAGAAGGGATTTTGACCCACTCCTCCACACAGATCTTCTCTAGATCAGTCAGGTTTCTGGGCTGTCGCTGAGAAACACGGAGTTTGAGCTCCCTCCAAAGATTCTCTATTGGGTTTAGTTCTGGAGACTGGCTAGACCACGCCAGAACCTTGATATGCTTCTTACAGAGCCACTCCTTGGTTCTCCTGGCTGTGCGCTTCGGTTCATTGTCATGTTGGAAGAGCCAGCCTCGACCCATCTTCAATGCTCTAACTGAGGGAAGGAGGTTGTTCCCCAAAATCTCGCAATACATGGCCCCGGTCATCCTCTCCTTAATACAGTGCAGTCGCCCTGTCCCATGTGCAGAAAAACACCCCCAAAGCATGATGCTACCACCCCCATGCTTCACAGTAGGGATGGTGTTCTTGGGATGGTACTCATCATTCTTCTTCCTCCAAACACGGTTAGTGGAATTATGACCAAAAAGTTCTATTTTGGTCTCATCTGACCACATGACTTTCTCCCATGACTCCTCTGGATCATCCAAATGGTCATTGGAAAACTCAAGACGGGCCTTGACATGTGCTGGTTTAAGCAGGGGAACCTTCCCTGCCATGCACGATTTCAAACCATGACGTCTTTGTGTATTATCAACAGTGACCTTGGAAACGGTGGTCCCAGCTCTTTTCAGGTCATTGACCAGCTCCTCCCGTCTCTAGTGTCTTTGGAAAGCTCTTTGGTCTTGGCCATGTTAGTAGTTACTGATTGTATGGGGTGGACAGGTGTCTTTATGCAGCTAACGACCTCAAACAGGTACATCTAATTTAGGATAATAAATGGAGTGGAGGTGGACATTTTGAAGGCAGACTAACAGGTCTTTGAGGGTCAGAATTCTAGCTGATAGACAGGTGTTCAAATAATTATTTGCAGCTGTATCATACATTGTGATTTGTGGATTTTTTTTTTAGATTATGTCTCTCACAGTGGACATGCACCTACAATGACAATGTCAGACCCCTCCATGATTTCTAAGTGGGAGAACTTGCAAAATAGCAGGGTGTTCAAATACTTATTTTCCTCACTGTATATGACTGAACATTTGAGAGGTCGTATGATTTTGATAACATGAGACCACAGCTTTGGCTAAGTAATAGTTTCACTGGCATTCATGTGTTTACGGGGGACGCACAAACAGTGTCCCACATTAAGCAGTGTCCCACACAATTCCCCCTACCTACATCTTTGATAGGATGTGTCAACTGCATAAAGATGAATCTGCTGCCCAGGTTCCTCTACCTGTTCCAGACTCTTCCTTTACCGGTCCCAAGTAAACTCCTAAACAAATCAGAAAGCATGATCTCTTATTTTTAATGGAGGGGAAAACAAAATTAAAACCTTATACAACACTGACTGGAATCCCAGGTTTTTTCTTCGATTAGTATTGTTTATAATAAATTATAATAATGTTATCATTACCATTATTAATAATAGTTATAACTATTAACATTATTACTATAATTTACTGTATTTGTGTATTAACATGGCCTTACGTTACACTATTGTTAACTGTTATTGCTTTTTTTTATTGACAATGTCAATAAAGACTGTCTCAGAAGAGGGACACTTTTTGATGATCATTACTTTGGAGGAGACCTACTTATTTACAGCAGAGAGGAAAACAAGAGGTACATTGTTGCTCATCCCGTTTGATATAAAAAACAAAACAAAGAGTGACACACCATAACTTGTCCATCCATTGTACAGTTTATTATCTTTGAACATGGAGTATTATTGCCTTTTTTCCTAACGGTTAAAGATTATCCACAGTCCTATGATAGTCATGACTCATAACAAGGCAGCGTACGGAAAAAAGGCTTAATTCCAACATTTATAATTCAGACCTCTGCTCATCTCCTAGTTGAATAAAACAATCCTTTTTTGGATGCTGACTGGATGGAGAAATAATTGAGCAGATTTTGAGTTCACTTCCAACAATGATGCTTTTATCTTCAGTGAAGTCCACAGTTACCATCCAAACAAGTTTTCTTAAAGTCTCTGAATAAAAGTGTTTTTGCATAACTGCTACAGCAGTTGATTAAGTGAGGCACTGCAATAAAAAGGCACTTTGGTAAATGCTGAGATGAACAAAATGATATGGATCCATAGTCTATACTGACACTGTGTCAGTTACAGTTATGATAATGAAGTGAGACTGTTACCTTAAGGAGAAAGGTAATGAACGAGAGAAACAAAACCAACAGACGTTCTACAGGCTCTGCTCTGTCAGAGGAAGCAGGAAGTCCATATAAGTTTAGGTTACCATAACATGGAGTGATTCACGTTGACCAGGTCAGGACACTTGGAGGCTGGTCTCAGTTCAGTTTTATACTTCCCTCTAAGTTGTTGTGGAGAGGTGTGTGGAGGTCACCACAAAACAGGGAAGTCCATTTTACTGAAGCCAGGGTCTCTGCGCAGCTCCCAGTATGTGTTGTTGCTCACCCACGTGTCATCATTAGACTTCCTGCTGACACAACACAAATCACTGTACGACTGATTCACTTGGATGATTACCATATTTAAATAAAGTGACACTGGTCAAATGTTCAGAGTGTTAAATTATCACACCAGTTTCCAGAATAATAACAGATAATAATATTAAATCAAACAGTCTTAAAACTGTATCATGAGGGTTAGGGTCATGAAGTTTTTGCGCCTTTACAATGTCAGAATCTTCTGTGGGCTAGCCGAGATCAGAGACCCTAAAATAGATTTTATTAATCCCACGCTGGGGAAATTCACAGCACCGACCAGAAATAGGCACAGGCTGGTATTCCATTCTGACTGTATGATAATCTTCAGAAAACATCACGGTTTCACGGTATTGCAATTACAGCTTTAAAATGTATTATTGTTTTTAAATGTCTGGGTAGAAAAACTTTTTTTTTCTCCTTCCATTGAACACAATGTATTGTATTTTTAAACACTGCACACTGGCAGGAAGACGGATTACCAAGCTGCAGTTTCTCTCCTTGACAACTCATATTATAGGAAATAGAAAAAAATAGACTTAGTTGTAATAATAATAGTAGTAATAATATTGATAGTGTATATCATGACATTTTTTATTTAAGAGCTATGTTGTTGATTTAAATCCAGCTGTGTGTCATGGCAGGTCTGCTGAGTGCACTGGTGCCACAGAGGGGGGAGCCAAACACCGTTCATCTAAACACACTTTGCACACAAAAATGACAGAGAGCTGGTTTAAAATTGGCAAAGCATCCCTTTGAGCTAAAAAAAATATCTAATTTGAAACATCTAGGAATATAAAGGGAGGATTGTATTTTCAATTTTCTAGGTTTAACTAGAAGTTATTACTTAGTCTCATATGATCACTTCTGGAATGGATGTGATGTAATGGACAACACCATCAGAGAGAATTACTTTTTTAGTCATGAACGGTTATCTTAACAACCCGGTTTGCTCATCACAAGTCTGCAGATGTGACAGCCAAAGCCATTTGTGTCACATAAGACACAGTGGCTGCTATGGAGGCGATCTCGGATCACATGCGTTAGAACAATTTGATACACACATTATGCATACAGACAAGAAATCAGCAGCATACTTGAAAAAGTGTGGCTGGTGTGTCATGCTGTTGTCCAGCAGCACTTTCCTCCTCTCCCTCTGGAGTTGCTCTATCCTCTGTTTCTGCTCCTCTGCTCCGTCTATGTTCCCCTCCTCCAACAGCCTGGACAAAAAACACAAAGAGTGTGAGTCAGGATAGGAAACAGTAGAAATTTGGTCCTACTAGATCATCCCACTGAACGGGAGGATTTGGGCGTTCCCTCCCTCTGGGTAGACGTTAGCTGTGGAAGTTGCAGCCAACTCTTCCTGTGCCAGTATAGCTTCTTAAAATTGTAAATTTGACTTGTTATAGTGGGAAAAGCACAAGTGAGAGTGACAACTAGGGTAGTGATCAAACGCAGCAGCCGGGCATTGGCCGGCCGATACGCAGCTGCTGCGTTTGCTGATTTTCCCGGCATTATTTACAGACAGGCCTCCACACAGGCAGCTCTGTGTTGCCAGAGACGCTGTGCCGTTTACGTGCAGACCATGGACCGCCCCTCCCCCAATAGCAGAGTTCTGGAAGCCAGCTCCTCAAGATAACTGTAAGATTTAAACTTTCAAAGCATCTTTTAACTGTTAGACTTGGCTGAAATATTGCCAAACATGTTGAAAGTGGAAACACGTTGCTTTACATGTGCTTGCAACTATAGCTAAGCAAGTTTCTGGGTCCAAATGGAAAATGTGAATGCCTCCTCTATAAAACTGCTTGCCATTGTATTTAGGGAGCTGCAAATAGCTAAGTTGTAGACTATCCGTATGCAGAGACGCACACACCAGACTCTCTTCCTCTCTCTCCCTACTTGGAGCTGGGCTTAGTTGCCATCGCAGTGATATCAACGAGCAGCCCACCTGCTCAAGAAGAGCTTTAATGATGAGAGATATGTTTTATACGTAGATATGATATATATGATTTAGTGTTAACATTTATGATGTAACTGACATAAGTGCACCGTGTATGCCTTACTTGTGTTTAGAGCCGCTTGCTGATGTGTGTAATTATCAATCCAGTTCAATGGTGGTTGAGTTTTGCAGTCAGCGTCAGCAACCAAACACAAGTTTGTGTGTGTGTGTGTGTGTGTGTGTGTGTGTGTGTGTGTGTGTGTGTGTTTGTCTGTCTCACTCAGTGGGACCCACACATTTTATGCTGCGCCAACTGAAGGAGAGCTTTTGAAACTTTGAGAGATATGTTTTATACGCGGTTGAGTATTATTACCTTTTAACGTTGATGCAGTTTAGAACAGAAACTTGAACAAGTTGATGCTTAATGTGCATCTGACAACACGTTATTTTCCTCTGCTGATTTATGTTTGCCCTCGATCTACCGGGCAATTTTCGTTCCTACCCTCACCTATGGTCATGAAGGCTGGGTCATGACCGAAAGAACGAGATCCAGGGTACAAGCGGCCGAAATGGGTTTCCTCAGGAGGGTGACCGGCGTCTCCCTTAGAGATAGAGTGAGAAGCTCAGTCATCTGAGAGGAGCTAGGAGTAGAGCCGCTGCTCCTTCGCGTCGAAAGGAGCCAGTTGAGGTGGTTCAGGCATCTGGTAAGGATGCCTCCTGGGCGCCTCCCTAGGCAGGCACGTCCAGCTGGGACGAGGCCTCGGGGAAGACCCAGGACTAGGTGGAGAGATTATATCTCCAACCTGGCCTGGGAACGCCTCGGGATCCCCCAGTCGGAGCTGGTTGATGTGGCTCTGGAAAGGGAAGTTTGGGGTCCCTTACTGGAGCTGCTGCCCCCGCGACCCGACTCCGGATAAGCGGATGAAGATGGATGGATGGATGGATGGATTTATGTTTGACTAATCTGGCAGCTTCTTTTACATTTTCATTTAGACCTACCACTATGTTGTCTTCGCATATTAGGCAACATATTAGCCTTAGACATGCTCATTTTATTTTACATAGAAAAATTGAAACCATGACAGTCTTAAATTACAAATCAAGCTCTTTATTTCAATGGCTACTATTATGTTGTAAATAGTTGGTTACTTTTTAAATTAAGCATACTACAGTGTGCACTTTATTATGCTGATTGCTTGTTGCAACTGTGTGCAATAGTGTAATTATTTTATTTATGCTTAATTATTTTTAGAATTTATTTTCAGAATTTTAATTATGCTTAAATATTTATTTTCTGTATTTCCAGCCATTAACTTTTTTTTTAACTTGTTCTACATCACCTGTTCTTACTATTTGTTAAATATTGTTTTTTTTAAGTTCAAAAAATGTTCCTTTTTTTTAATTGAGACTTATAAAAGATTTGTTATCATCGTGTCATTTTTATGACGTAAATAGATTGACATCGGCACTAAAAAGTCCATATTGGTCGATCCCTAAACTAGGGCTGCACGAAATGAGGAAAATATGTGATGTAGTAGAATATCATGATACCAATATTACTTGCAATTAATAAACCAATACTAAAAGTCTTCTCAGTTGTGCATATCTGCTGCTTTCAGTATCTTGCTGAAATACAACCAACATTTAACGTTGAATTAAAAAGAGTGAAAGGACATTATTACATAATGGCGAGTGACAGTGAGCCAGCATCCACCAGTATCAGGACCCTGAAACTGAAGCAGTGACATGGAAGTCAGCCATCCTCATCATCATCGTCCTCCTCCTCCTCCTATTATTATTATTAATACCTGTGCTTTTCCTACTGTGACATGTCAAAATGCATTCTGTGAAAAAGGCCTTTTGCAATTACATTTTAAAACCATTTTCTAGTGATAACTACAACTACTACTACTACTTGTGTTGTCTAATTTGGGCATGTTTTCATTAATAACCTTTCTGTTATTATTATTCATCAAACCAAATACATATAAGCATGTATGTGTTGGAGTTCAAAATCTTACTAAATTAAAACCTGTACATGAGTCAACAGTTACTCTTGTAACTTCATTCCCCTGGATCTAAACTCTCCTAGTCTGTTGCCATGGTTACACTCATGTGTCAGGCATTATCTGCTAAACACCACATGGGCTCTACCAGACTTAAACACATCAAATCATGTTTGTAAAAACGTTTTAGACCAAATGGTCTTTAAATTCATTTTGATTACAGGGTTAACTGTACAACCCATTAGATTAGAATAAATGGTTAAAATATGAAGTTTCTAAAATGGGTAGGGATGATGTCTGTGGACAGACTAATCAACATTAACACGACAGACAGCTAAAGAGTGCCAACCTCTGGTCCGGCCTGAAGCGTGTGTCTGAGGGGGGCAGCAGAGGTCTCAGGGTGGAGTCCAGCTCATTTAACTCTATCGCCAACTGGGTGAAGCCATAGTACTGGTCGTGGTCCTCTGGCATGGGATCTGCACACAGACACAGACACACAGAGACACAGAGACACAGAGACACAGAGACACAGAGACACAGACACAGACACAGACACAGACACAGACACAGACACAGACACACACACAGACACACACACAGACACACACACAGACACACACACACACACACACACACACACACACACACACACACACACACACACACACACACACACACACACACACACACACACACACACACACACACACACACACACACACACACACAGACACACACAGACACACACAGACACACACAAAAAAACAACTGTCATGTCAATCTCAGTTTTGTTGTTTGAGTGCCGTGTTGTAAAATCTGAATATTCTATTAATATTCCAGTGGACCAATTACTCACTTGCTCTCCAGATACATGTGGCAGAAGGCGGGTCTCCTTGAAAAACTGACTCATGCCATTTTCCAAAGATGGAGTGTACAACTTTTCCTTTGGAATCTGTAACCACTCCTTCTATCTCGTTCACCGTAGAGCTCCATGATCTTGCCTACAAAAAAAAAAAGGAAGAGGAAAAATGTTTGTGTTAGATGGAAGAAGTATATTAAACAAAATGAGGGAAGACGTCCTAAGTATCAAATTTAACACCCATGATAAATAATGTATGATTCATGTCAGTGTTTAAAGGGATTGGATTCATGCTGCGTAATTTTCCATGCTCATGGTTTGAAAATTCTGTTCCTATCTTTGTCCAAAAATTGGTGCTGGACGGCATACTGAAAGTAAAACATGTCTGTCTGGTTCGGAACCACGGCATTAAAGACATCTGCAGTAAACTTTCTTTAGAGAGGGGCATATTTGACATGTTTGTTCAGAGGATGGCAACTCTTAAATCAGGTGCTAAAAGCCAGGCAACTGTTATGATTACAAGGGTCTGACAGAGGTTCATGTGAATGTGACAAACCGATACAGACTAACAGGTAAGAACCAACGGTTTGTTAAGTACAAATAGGTGAAGTCTGTCTCTACAATGGAATGACACATAAAATATTCTGGAATGCAAGTCACATATCAGAGGGAATAAAACATTATGTTTGCATTGTTGAGCCATGAAAACAAGTTTTACCCAACTTCTTCACCCTCAAAAATCCATTGTGCAATAAAGATCAGCTTCTGTCATTCACGGTTGGAACAGTTGGACATTTTAAAATCTGGGTTTCCTCACCTTGACAAATGTGATTTTACACTGGCAGGCGTCACTGTTGATATTTTTGATGGACATCTCCCCGTAGTGTTCGATCCAGCGCTGGCCGCTCAGGATGTTATGGATGCAGGACGTCACTTTGTTCCATTCGTAGTGGTCCCCAAACCTGGAGAAATCACAGCCATAATGTACTTAATGTGCATGTTGTTTCATTCCAAAGTACTTACACCTGCAGCCTATACTGTGTGCAATGACGTGGACACTCATGCACACCCACACACATACACCCACACACAATAAGTAAAGGACTTACCCAGGTAGTGTGACATGGGTGGTTCCCATGGGAACAATTTCCATGGATTTGCCCCAAAATTTATTTTTCCATCGGACATCTAAAAGAAACACGTAGCAAAAAAACAGGTGAGTGCTCATGACAATGAAAATTGCCATATTGTCTTAACTTCAACCTTCAAGGCTTTATCTGGTCTCCTCGGCAAACAGCATCTTTTTATAAATCAGCTTTTTTATTCATGTGCACACGGAAATGCAAACACGGCAGCAGTCAGCAGCTTCTTGGTTTCTACAAATAAGGTCACATTAGTATAATCTGCAAAGAGTATGTAGGTATCAATCACTTCATTATCATGTTATGAAACGTTATAGAGTGATCACCGAGGCAACATGAGGTTACCTAATCGTCCATAACACCAATTCTCGCTTTAAATCTAGCCTACAGCATGAGTCAAACACTCAAAATGTGTGGTCGAGACAAAAATGAGACGTTCATTCCAAACATGCTCTCTCCTACTAACCTTGCCAAAAGGTGAAGTTCTTTGAATCAGAGTGACATGCTGACACAGGTGGGTGATGACTCACCTGGGAAATGAAGAGAAGAAGAGATACAAGATTAGATAAAGGCACTTTATCAAAAGCTTTATACAGTGGACACTGCCGATCAGGAAGTTGTATTACCACATGTATCAGTCAAAAACAAAAAGGTGGGAAAGGTGAAACCTAGAACTTTTATGTGCCAGCTATAAACCATTACTACATTTATTTATTTTGAGAGATACAGCTAACTTGTGGTGGAACAAGTATTCAGATCCTTTACTTAGTAAAAGTACTAATACCACATGATAAAAATGCTCTTTTACAATTTAAAGTCATGCATTAAAAATGTTATTTAAGTAAATGTATGGCAGTATCATTAGAATTGGAAATGATCAAAACAGTTCTGTCAATCAACTACAGTAAGTGTTTAATATTCTAAAACATTTTCAGGTGGATTAGTAGGCCTGTACATTGCTGGGTAATTTAATTCATAATAAAACAGCGTATTTTATAAACTACATGTTTTGTGTACAAAAGTCCTAATTTGTAAAATAACTAGTAACTAAGTGGTCAGATTACTGTAGTGGAGTAAAAAGTAAAATATTCCTCTGAAATGTAGCAGAGTAGAAGTAGAAAGTGACATGACAAATACAAGACTCAAGTAAAGTACAAGTACCTCAAATTTGTACTTTAGTGCAGTAATTGAGTAAATTTACTTAGTTACATTCCACCACTGACATGAGATAACATAATCACTATGTGACAATTACATTTCAATGATTAAAAATACTAAATGTAGCATGACAGACAGACAGACAGAGGCTTGAGAAAGTTTACACATCCATGCTAAAGCTGATTAAAAAGAGGAAGAAAAAAAAATTGAAAATTCATCTTAATGCCTTAATTCAAACATTTTAGGAAAATCCAACCTTTTATGGACACCAATTTTCTTTGAGAATGAATAATGTATTGTAAATAAATAAATATTCTTCCTTAAAATACAAGGGGCATAAGTATTCACATCCCTATGTTAAATTCCCATAGAAGCAGGCACATTTTTATTTTTATTTTATAATTAAAATATCCCATATCATCACACCCTTCACCATAACTAGAGATAGCTGGTTTGATTTGCATTGAGAGATGATCTTATGGAAAGTTCCCCATGCCAATCTCTAGGTATGGTGAAGGGTATGTGATGATGTGTATGGGATATTTTAATTCCAAAGGCCAAGGGAACTTTATCAGGATGCATAGTATCCTGGATCCATGAAATAACTGGCCTTTAAAAATAAAAATCTACAGTGTACACACACTGTAGATTTTTATTTATATACACACACACACACACACACACACACACACACACACACACACACACACACACATACACTATATATGCAAAGGGAGTGTAGTCCCATGCTGTGAATCATGTAATCTGTACCTGTTCAGCTATAAACTTGAAGTTTTTATCAGGTCTGTCACACTCGTATGTCTCTCCTAGGACAGGGTTAAAAGGTTTACTTCCTGCTCGATGGTAGGTGGATGCATATGCAGATATTGCAAATGTAGCGACATACACCTGCACAGAAAATCAGAGGGGATGATTTACATTAAGTATCGGCACATTTGTCACCATGACTGTGTGTACAATGTATGTGTGTGACACCACCCACCTTATTTTCATGGGACTACTGTATGGACATATAGACTGTGTGTGTGAATATGTTCATACACAACATCACTTTAGGTAGAAAAATATTTAGGTATAAGTGTGCCTCAACTATGCTTGCAAAAATAAAACATTTATTAAAGACTAACAGAGCAAAAGACAAACATCAGATTAGCTTTTAGAAATCTGCCTGAGGAAGAGCAATAAGCTTGAAACATTTTTGATCTATATTTTTCTACAGCTACTTTGATGGTCATCTTTTCATTTGTTCATCTCCGTTTCTCACTTTAGTTAACACATGTACACCAGAAACTAAAATAATTTATTAAAAGCATGTAAGTTCCAATTGTCTTTATCCTATTATACAGGAAGTGCATGTGCCAATGTTCATGTGAGACTTCTTTGTAGATGTGTGTAGGTGTACAAATAACTCTGTACATTAGACCCCCTCTAACCTGTTAAGTTTAGTTTAATTTGTTTTCTTACAAGGGTCTATCTAGATCTTGCAGGTTTGTACATGCAAAAGTGTGTTTTTTTTCCTCTCACCATGCGCTGGTAAGGGTCATGGGTCTGGTTGGCGGTGTCCAGCAGCTCACTGTACTCCAGCTCCTCACAGAGCCTCTGCAGGGTGTTTAGTGGCTCATTGAGCTGTACTGGCATGGCCACCTTGGACAGGTCCTTGCCGATGTTGTTCCTCAGGATGTTCCACAGGCTCACACTGCTGGTGGGGCTGGTAGAAGGCAACACAGAGCGTCGATGAGCCAGGGTCAGCACGCTGCTAACTAGAGGGGAGAAATGTGGAGAGAAGACAAGTGAGACATAGCATGTGAGAGCTGAAATGTGAGAGAGGGAGTTGCTTGAGTCTGTACATTCTTTAAAGGTCCCATGGCATGAAACATTGACTTGATGAGGTTTTTTTACATTAATATGCGTTCCCCCAGGATGCCTATGGTCCCCCAGTGGCTAGAAATGGCAATAGGTGTACACCGAGCCCTGGGTATCCTGCTCTACCTTTGAGAAATGAAAGCTCAGATGGGTCGATCTGCTCTGCCCGGCCATAGAATTTGGCCCACCAGTGAGCTTTCAAACGAGCAAAGTGGCAGTTGGTCAAGGCCACACCCCCAGCCTCCACATTGCCCCTTCCTCTCTCTTCCTCAAAAGTTACAGACTCAGAAATGGCACAAAGCTCACTGTGGGACTTGCTCTAGTGGCTGTAATTCTGCACCAAGGCTGGATTTTGGGAAAAAGACTTCAGATATGGTATTAGGGGACCACTAAGGTCTATATAAAAGCATCCAAACAGAACCATGTCATGGGACCTTTAAACCAGATGTTGTAAATTCTCTAATGTTCAAAGCTGATTTGATGTAGATGTTGTGACTTCAGAGGTGGCACTTTAAGTCTGGCATTGAAACTCATTGCACCCAATACACACTGAAGTACACCTGTTTAAAATGGAGCATGGTGGTGTCCCATCATTGTCTAAATGCTGTTTGAGAGGCAAATAAGAACATTCTGGGAGATTTTTCAGTTTCCTTGTGTGTTCCTTGGATATTTTGTGGGAATGAAAATGGTCGTATTCATTTATACAAAAACAAAATATTGGCACAAATATTTGTGTCAACATCAGTACAAAAATACTCATCATACTGGCATAAGCCTTCAGAAACCCTAAAAAAAATATCTGGATAAAGACAAACACAGAAGGGATCAAACAACCAATATCTTGACATTTTCATTTACCCCTTTCTTTGCACAAGCTCCAATCATACTCTCCATATCTCTCTGGATCTAAACCAGATGAAAACCAAGCTTTCTATTTGCAACTCCAGTGAAACTGAAAGTGTAACTCAAACCCTACCAGCTAGCTGAAGGCAAAGGTTTATGCAGTGAAAATCTAACAGCAGTGAATAAATGATGCCTCTCCACAGATGCCTTGTCACATAATGAATGAGGAAACATTGTACTGAGTTTGTAAACACATCTTGGAGTCGGCTCTTTTTGACAAAATAAGGTCTCTTTGCGCTGTCTCTGTCTGGAAGTTGATGTCCACACACACACATATACAGAGACACGCAGCCTGTTACTGTATCATGTACCAGAGTCGTGTCTCTCACTGCCTCCCTCGTTGCTGTAGGTATCCATGGAGACGCTGTCACTGACATCACTGATGTACGAGTCATCGTCAGACACCTGGAGACAGAAAATCAATATTGAAAGGTCAGCGAGCGACCACAATGTAGAATCAAGGACAAAATAATATTAATAATAATAAAAAAAATTATTTGTAATGCACTTTATATTTACGCAAATCCCAAAGTGCTCCATGATAAAAACAGGTAAGTGCTAAAAATAAAATCAGATGGAGAGCATGAAAATGAAAAATAAAATAAAAATAATAAGGAAAAGGGCAAGAGTTTAATCAAAAGTTCTCCTAAAAAGGTGGGTCTTAAGGCCACATTTAAAAGCATCCACAGTCTGTGGTGTCCTCAGGTGGTCAGGGAGAGCATTCCACAGTCTGGGAGCAACTGAGCAGAAAGCCCGATCTCCCATTAAACAGAGCTTTGTCCTGGGAGGTTTCAGGAGACACCCTGAGGCAGAGCCCCACAAAACCCAAAAGTCAACAGAACAAGAAAAAATATGCACCCAGTGTACATGTTTGTTGTGACTTGCAGGTGTTAGTTGTGCTAAAACCGGTTGTGTTGGGGAAGATCTATGAGTAAAATAAGACAGATTACTTTTCCTGCACAACTAACCCTTTATTAGACATGGACTTGATTTATTTGATCACTGTAGTGCTGAAACAAATTGTAAGTTAATTGATTATAGTCAAACAATCTTGCAAAAATGCAAAACAAGTCATTAGCACCTTGAAATTGTGATAGACGAAACAATTAAGACGATTAATAGACCAATGGATTTGTCTTTGAACATAGAGAATAAGGTAGTAGATATTGTCTCACCTCATTCTCAGAAGAGGAAGAGGAGAGGAGGTACTCCTGAGCATCGAAAAACTCTGAAATGGACTCTGGGATAGAAGCTTTGCTCTCATTGGACACCTGGTGGACCAAGGAGGGGGAGCCATCTGTACATTCCTGATGATAATAAAAAAGTCAGTTGAGTGATACTGGACCTGTGGTGATGTGATCATGCAGAACCAATGTTTTTGAGTCACAGAGACACTCACTGAGGCATAGGCGCTCTTCAAACCCATAACCTGCGCTGGCTGTGGGACCTGCATGTCGATGGTGTGCCTCAGTCTGTCTTTTTCTGCTACTAGGGAACTAAAGGCTGATTTCAGTGTCGTGTGGACTGGAGGGAAGCAAATGCCAGACAGAAAAACAGGTGGAGAGTTGTCATGGAAACTATCTTACCATGTAGACACACACACACACACACACACACACACACACACTTACAAAATTAAATATTTTTCTGTCTACGCTTAACGCATCTCCTGAGCTAACTAGCAGATGTCCCAGCAGAGACTCACTGTTGTTGGCCAGCCTGCAGAAGTCCTCCTGTAGACGGGACGCGTCTGTAGGCGAGTCCGGGGATTCAGGACAGACCTCCTGAGTGTTTGACTCGGTGGTGGAGAGATTAGGGTTGGAGGCGTGAAGACGGGGGGATTGGGAGGAGATGCAGCTCGGCACCTGGTAGACAACAACAGAGTAAGGTGAACGTAAGCCATTATTTTACCTTCATTTCCCACTGTTGCAAAACTGTAATTTAATTTCTTAATAATTCTTAAAAGAAAAGTTGCACCTACCTGTAGCGTGGCTTTGGTTTCTTTGCCATTGTTTTTGGATCGCCATCTCCTTGGCCTCTTCTCTTTTTTGGGCATGTCATAATTAGACGCCTGTGGTACCACAAGAAACAGAGTTATTAAGGGATTAGTACACAAAATTACATTCACTTTTGACCTGAGAAAAGTATTTCCCTTCATCAGTCTTACATATATTCCATGAGAACTATCAGTATTTTATTTCTTACTCCCTTGGTAAATCAGCCACTTGCCAACTCAAAGTTGGCAAAGGCATTTCCATTGAATATTTTAGCCAATAGCTTTAATAAAGTCAAAGAACACCTCTACATTTTGCATGACAGCGAACTTAATCTGTGTGCCTGTGCTTACTTGTAGTGCACTAATGGCTGGAGCTGAGTGTGTGCGATGGAGGACCTCCATGCTCTTCAGCAGGAGGTTGAGTTCGAGCAGGTATGATTCACATTCCTCCAAGTCTGGGGTGAAAGAAAGATTATTAGTAGATGAAAGTTCGACTGCGTGCAATTGTGAGAGATAATATGAAACATAAACCGCAGTGAGACAGATTTTGAAAAGAAACTGTTGACAAGGCTGGGCGACAGGCAAGCAAAGAGACAATTTGTGACAAAATAACAACCAACCTTTGCCGCACTTGTTCATGTCCTCTGAGGAATGGAGCCAAGAACTGACCTTAGCCTGGTGGACTGACGCCTGCTTAGTGAGAGTAGCCCTCTGTTTTAAAGGGAGAGATGGATGAGAGAGGTGAGAGAGGATGAAGCATATGCAACCTCACACCACTGCATCCCTGCAGTGTCAAATCTAAGGCAACAACTATGTTTTCTACAAACGGGCAACGGAACAACTTACTTTTCTCAGGGAGTCATTGAGGGAGGGGGAGGATGAGGTGTGGGGGTGGAAGAGGTGCCTCTCATGAGGATAAATGGCAATCTCGTTCTGCCGAAACACGCGGTGATGCCGCAGCTTTGACACCCACTCCTCAAACAGCTCTGGAGACTTCACCTGGGTGCCATGAAGTCAAATTAGGAGCAGTAATTGGGAGACAGCTGCTGTCAGTGTATTCGTACAAAAAAGACAGCATGTAGGTGTTCATGCATTTGCGTATATCTATCTATGAGAGATGGCACTGAGTCATGTTGAATTCAGCAAAATGACACGCACTGTAGGTCGTTTACATGGGTGTTACCTTTCCTAGGACTTACCTTTAAGTGATAGATGTTATTCTCTGTGTCTAAGTCGATGCACATGGCTTTTTTCTTGACTGACATGACAGAGAGGCCAACATCAATGCAGCCATGGAGCTTTCCCTTCTTAAGCTGTGAACACAACACTTTGTCAGCGCGTCTGTTGTGTCGTAATGCAAGAATGACAGACAGGGGGCGCTCTTGAATTAATACTTACATCAGTTCCACGCTTTGCGTACTTCAAGATGCCTTTCTCCAAAACAAAGAATCTCTAAGTGGGAAGAAATCAAACTCAGTCAATATATATATTTTTCTTTTCACACAAATTACTCAGTTTTGAGTTCTTGTCACCCATTAATCACATGTTTGTCTGAGATTATACAACCGTTAATAACACCAATAAAGAAGGTATGCAGACATTGCACCGTTGTATACCACTTTCCCTTGACCCTGCCATTTAAATTTCTCAACAGCAGCAGGGAAATAAGTAGTCGTATAGATATCGACATAGCAACAGCTTACAAGCACATAAGGTTTTACAGTCAAAAAGAATGCACCGATAAAGCACTTCGACAGTGCTTGAGACCTCCTTGTGAGTTAAAATATTGTCTGTTTAAGTGGCTATTCAATCATGTTGCAAGGCAGAACTTTCCAGGTATGCACACAGTAGAGGGGGAGGAAGATGAGTCAGGGTTACAGTATAATCAGCCGGGAATACAAAGAATGGAAAGGAGGAAATACAGAGGACTATAATGGTGAGGAGGAGGAAATGTGGAAATAGCTTGAGGTATTAAAAGATAACATTTAGTTTGGACTGAAAACATTGCTGCTTCAGTCCTGGTATCGCCAGGTAAGGAATCACAACTAACACCCATGTACAGTATTGCTCTTAAAATGCATACTTGCTGTATTTCTTCACCAAAATGGACATGAGGCATTTTAGAACACAATCTATCCTTTTAGGAAACACAGCGAATAATAAGTGGAAGCTGCCGTGGCTTACTATCTGACACCGTCTGTATCAAAAGCAATCAAGTTCAGAGTGAAAATAGGTCTTTGGTTCAACAAAAAGGAAGCAGCCGTGTTCTATAAAAAGACGTGGTACAATGCTGTTGCCTTCTTGGGCTGTAAAAGGCCTGGTGAGGTGCTCACCTTATGCCACCCCTTCATGGGCCACTTCCTCCTCTTGAGCAGAAAGCCCTCCTGTCTGTCAGGCTCCTGCATACTGGCGGGAGCCCCCCTGAGCCCCTCTACAATCTCCCAACTGTCCTGAAGGGAGACACAGGAGCGTATGTGTATGAGTTAGACAGACATCTCCCTTGGAAGAACAGAGGTATAACACAATCTAAACAGAACACCTATCATCACAGATAGCATTCAAGTGCATAATGCTGTGACGGCAATATTGTAAAAACAGCGTCATTGCACTTAATGCATTTTTTTGAGTGTGCATTTCTAGGAAGACTTTAAAGTTGGTTCACAGAGAACAGCCTCTAAACTGTAAATAAAGATGGACGACACATCTCCACTGTCTCCCACTGTACAAAAGTCATAAGCCAAAATATTCCCGTTACGGGCGCTGCCTTCTGGTAATTTTGGAGCCAGAGTCTGTGCAGTAGTAATCGGGCTGTATCAAAGTCCCACCTACACGCACCCAACCAATACAACAACTATCTAAAACCAATCTTGAATAAACACTTAAACAAATACCAGTGTGATAAAAACTAGCTAAAATGACAGAAAATTTATTTTTTAGTTCGGCACAGGTCCCATCTGCTAACATTGAGGGGGCGGGATTTATTACCTATACTGCAGCCAGCAGCCAACCAGGAGGCGATCAAGATGTTTTGGCTTCACTTTTGGGGAACTGTCAAGCTGTCCGTCTTTATATACATCTCTATAGAACAGCCCTTAAGAATTGAATCAATTTCACACACATATGCACAGTAATACTATTTGACCTGCTTTGATATGAGCTGAGAACATATGCTAAAATTCTAACAGTGGCTACGAGCATGTTTTGTTAACACATCCAAAACTCTAATGCTGTACATTAAAAGTACCACACACACACACGTACCTGGTTACTGTCGTGCTTAGAGGAGCCACTGCTGTCACTGTGAGTGGGTGATGTCGATGGCATCTTTTTGCGACTTGACTGCTTTCTGCCTACCGTTGTCTCGTTTCTGTGGAAACAGCAGCAACAGAGATCACAGGAGAGCCGCCAGGAGGATCACTCTGAACTTTCAAGGCCACAAAAGTCAGCACTGCAGAGAAAGGTTAAAAACATACAGATGTCAGAGCAGCACAAAGGTTTTTTCAAAGAGGAGAGCGGCAGCGTGCAGGACACGGCAGATAAAAACAGAGAGGAATCACTTACTGTGTGTCTGACTAACTGTGAGCAGGCTAATTGAGAATAAAGAAATCCCCAAAGTATCTTTGTTTTAAGGAAGCTACAGACACAAATATCCAGAAATCGTTATCACACATCATTCAGGGTTCAACTTGCAGCATGTAAATTCAGATGCATTCTGACTGATGTCTGGCTTTGTGTTGGCTGTGCTACTTTTAAGCTAAGTGCACACATAAACTCAAATCAACTGTTAAAAGTCAGTATCTATAGCTGTGGTGGTACCAGAAATGTTTTAGGATCAAAGGCCCACATGCAAACAAGCTTGTGAACTTCAGGAAAACAGCAAAAATTCCCATTGGAATGTGCAGAGCATCATACAAACATCATTTAAAAAGTATTAATAAAAGTTAAGACTCCAGATGCTACTTTTATTTCCATGTACCAGACCCAACAAAACAATGACCCCTAAATAATGTCCAAAACTAAGCGGCTCATATACATAAACATTTAGAGCCCACACCAGCTGCCAAGTTGAGAACCGGATCCTTGCCGCTTCACCAGTGGCTGCTTTCAGCTAACAATTGCTCCTCCTGTAATATCATTTCCGATTTAAAATGTGAATTTCTTCTTTCATGTGTTGATCAAATGTTGTGCATCTAAAGCTCTGACAGGTGGCACAGAGTGTCCATGTCAAGCATGCTCTGATTTGTTAATTTGTTGTTATCGTTTTGCAAAATGCTTCTGTCCAAATTTATACTCCCAAGGTAGGGCTGCACGATATGAGGAAATGATCTAATTGCGATTATTTGCGACTGATATTGCGATATGATTTACGATATTGAAGGGAATGGTGATTTTTGCATCATTATTGTCATTTACATAGAAAAATATTAAAATCTAAAAAAGGAAAAAAACATTCATAGTGTGATTCTTACAAGGATCTGTACAAAACAACAGATTTTCTTTAGTCTGTAGGAACTTGTAGGCCGGGACGTCTCTGCAGCACCACAATACTTCCTTCAGAATTGTTTGAGACATATTTTGCCTCTAACAAAAAATTGCACCCCCCCCCGATTTGGATATTGCAGTCCTCCATATTGCGATTTTGATAAAATTGCGATTTATTGTGCAGCCCTATTCCAAACTAACCACTATTGAAAACAAAAGAATTTGTTTGTTTTGCTCTACACACATGACAAGTGTCATAATCACAGACATGCACTGTACATATGTTTATGGTCCCAAAGGATGAGCAGGGAACACCATATTCTCGCTGTGATGTAACATTCATTCCTCTCATGCCCCAACCTGCCTGTGTAATGTATTTTATACCTCTGTGTGTTTAATGCCACGCCTGACATTATCAAAGACTAATGTCGTCTGTGGATGTGTATTGTAAATGTAAGCAGGGAACATCCCTTTCTGGTGGTTCAACCCAGTGAGGGTATGCTTTTGTGCTTTGTGGGTGCTCACATGTAAATTTGTGTAAACTGTATTTTAAGTGTGCTGCAAACTACAACCTCTGCAAACGGTCTGGTGGTTTGTGTGTGTGTGTATTCTGTAGTTCCCCAAGGCCTCACTTACAGTCAGTACCATGTCCAGGACGTGAGTCATCAACAGGAAAGAATGTGCTCCGTGCTTCGATACCCCCGACACACCATAACACCCAGCTAGCTACGGTCAACAGTGGACTAAAAGCAGCCTGAAATACATTGGCCGGCCCAGTTCCTTCACGCCTCTGGAGCACAGACTAAAAAGAGAGATAACAGATTAGAGTAGGCTGCAAATGCTAAACTTGGGGAGCTCAAATTAGCCTAGCTCATCAAGTCGTCATGCTTGCAGTTTACACTTTTCAGGATATGACATGCCCAGCTTCTTCAGCTGCATCTGAAGCTTTATAGAATCAAGTTCAGGAATTCACAGATAACTTCTGCATCTCATCTTATTATGCACTTAGTGTAGGAGCTCAGGGCCTGGATGGTAAATTTCCAGCACAAACTGAATTCTTGGAAGACTACAATCATGATTATAAACACAATACGTGGTGAGTAAGGGCAGCAGCATAAAGCACCACTTTACATAACACACTCAGCCCTGCCTTCCATCCCTCAGCCTTTTCCCTTTCACACAGCTCAGCAGCAAAGCTTGCAGCAAAAACACTTCCTTTGAGTAAAACCTCAACAATTGCCACTGTATCTGTGCATAGATTTTGTTTGGAGTGTCACTACCTCATTACCACACTTCATTACACAAACTTAAAAGCCTGTATGAAAGCTGTGTATTAGTCTAGAACACTGTCTGCCCCAGATGAACTGTTGAAGCAGAGACATTTTGGTCCCCAAACATCCCACGGAGTGCCCTACTTACCTCGACTACATGCCACCAGCACTGTAAGACTAGAAGTGCTGCGGTTTTGCCTTTAAACTTACGTAATTGCAGTCAATCATTAATAGCACAACCGCTTGTAAATTATCTGTTAAGATGGAAAGGGGTCAATCCCACTGAGTCACAAGGCCAAAATGAGAGAATAAAAGGTTTAAAGGTGATAGAAGGGAGAAGTTTTATCTGGATGTATGAAAGTGTAACCCCATTAAGTGTGACAACAAACCTGTGTGCACAGTAAATGGATCCACCTTGGGTATGCCCCTCCCCCAGCATATTTTCTCTTTCACTGCTCTATGGGAAATAGTGCCTATAATTACCTTACAATGAGAAAAGATCTCTCTCCTGAACTTCATTCTTTAAGATGAGACTTAAAACCAGTTTCTAGGGTAAGCTTGAAACGCCATGAGCTGAGATGCAAATACACACAAGCGTAGAACCCTTTCTTCTACTTGTCTGATTTCCAGCAACTAACAAAGTGCTCAGCCCCATAAAATGACCACCGCACTAAACACTGGCGCTCCCTCGAAGCTCTCGCATGACAAACTTTGAGCCCAGGCTGAAATGAACTACAGGAAAGCTGCATTTAAAAGGCATCGTTCCACTACAACTCAAACCGTTATTTAAGTCTTTTAGAGGTTAGAAATTTAACAATTGCTAATTTTGTTGTACAATTAATTGTCTCAGAAAGAATTGCAATTAACAATATGATGGCCTCTCAGCCAAATTTAAACAAAATGTTTTAGTTATTCATTACATTAAGTTTTGAACGTGTTCCAGGATATGCCTTTTGGTTATAGTAACACAGGTACACAGCCTATGAAGTAATTCACACGTCTTTATTATCATAAAACATTTTTTGTAACTGTACCCCCCCTTGTCATTTTTGTTGCTATGTATATATGGGTCAAGTGCCAACAACTAACATCGCATTACAGTCTGACCAAGAATTAGTTATATTATTACAATTTGGCATATCTAAAGAAAATCAAGGCTTAGTCCTTAAGACCTTAGCTAATGTTAGCAATTAAATGCGGTTAAACAAAGAAACTGCAATTTTGTGAAAATATTGACAATTATGTAATAATTGTTACAGGCCTAATTAAAAGGTATACCATAGCTAACTGCACCACATTTTGTGCGCAATTTACAGGAAACCCTGCAGCTTTTCAGAAGCTGAGCCTTCACCAATCACCAGTTTCCATGACAGGAGCTCAAGACAACTAGCCTAAAGCCAGAAGAACTGTCAGGCTGGAGTTTCGAGTCCTGGCATGACAAAGACACAGACATAGATTTAGCAGCCAGTCCATCTGCTTTGTGCCTATACACATTCTAGCAACAGCAGTACTGCCGTCAACCCAACAATCCAAATCCTTGAAGGCTATATCCTCCCCATTACTGGCTGACTGGGACTGCAAAAAAGGTCCTCACAGATGGCATATCTGTGACTCTACCTCCAATAAACCGTCAATCTTCTGGTAGCTTCTTCACGTTAAAACTGTGCATCATCCGCTTATTATCAAACAGAGTGGGCATCAAATAGATTCAAATCTGGCAATGTTATCTGGCTACTTCAAACATTAACACCCTTATTTTACAAAAAGTAGAGAAACAGATGTGTGGCAGCATATGGTTTTGCATTGGTTGGTGGCAGCAGCACTTAGCTTATCTGACCCGTGACATGATGTCTGAGTGAGCGTTTTAAACAGTATTTCTCATCTGAAAGTCAAACAGTGGCAGTGCTTCCTGTATGCATGCAAGGAAAAAATTGATGTGGGCATCAGCAGAGGGATCAAAGAGGTAAAAGGCAGCCCAGATATGCCACACGGCAGTCAGTTATTTTCATGTGCACTCAAAAAGAGACAAAAACAGAGAACAAGCTTGTGAGCCAGCATTCCCATAGATCGTTGACCAATGTATTTTTGAAAAGCCGCATCGCTAAAGATGTCTCTCCGTCTCTTTCCTGCAGAGACAAGGGACACTTTGGGTTACTGCTCAATCAGAGGTTGCTATGGATACAAAAAGAGGCAAGAATATATTTAGTTTGTGTTTGTTCTTTATGGAGAATCTGAGGGCATAAAACACAGGGCTATTTATAGAACCTGTGCAGTTACCAGCAGAAACATAATTTCACATGAGTGTCAGAATCAAACCAGTCAGCTTGGCTGGAAGTAGGGCACAACATCCTATAACCTTATAAAAGCATAAGAGATTACAGACGGGCTATTCTCAGATTGGCCACTTGGTGTATTACTCAGGGCAGAAATGCTCTGTATGTAGTTACCAGCTTTTAAGTGGGTGTTGTGCAAAGGAGAGAGTGAGTCACATTGGCCATGCTGGATGGTCACGCCCAGAAATGTTACAGGAAGAATAAATATTTGGGCTGAACTGTAATCAGCTGACTGATAGACTTCATTGATTTCTGTGGCACAATCCTCTGTGGGGGAAAATCATGGAAGTTAGGCAGGAACAGCCTGGAACAGAGCCCCCTGAAGTCAGTTGGGATTCAGTCTGTGTCTTGCTTAAGGAGTTTTTAACAGAGCAGCTACATGCCAACACATGGGTTTGAACCCAGAGTGTTGCGTTGCACAGCAGCCTCTTACTACTTCTAATCTTTCTGAGACTGCAACTAATGGTTATCTTTTTTACCAATTAATCTGGCAACTCTATTCTTGATTAATCAATTTATCACTTGGTCTATGAAATGTCAGACACATCGGAAATTCGCAGAGACATCTTCAAATGTCATCCTCACTATCAGGATCCTCAAAAAGAAGCTGGCACTGTTGCTTAAAACATGACTTCCAAGAATGGATTATCCAAATAGTTGCTGATTATTTTTCTCATTTGTCAGCTAAACGTTTCAGCTCCAACTCTGCCTGCCAGATTAGACAGAGAACTGTCAGTAGTTTGTAGAATGTTTTTTTTTTAACATAGGAATTGTAATTAACATTTTCTATCCTTCTCCATTACTTCTGTGAGTAATTTTTATGTATGCGAGATATATGTGTGCTGATTGTGTTATGTTTGTATAAACTAATGGATGCCTAAAAGTTCCTTTGGGCTGAATAAAATATCTATTTTCTGTAATGTAAAAATCTTAACATATTCTATAACATCATTACAGCTCTGTGAACCAGCATCGCCCTCGGTTTAGATATGTAACAATAAACTTCAGGGCTACAGTTGTGTTTACACTAGGTTGGGTACTGGGCTGACATTGTGTGCCCACAGGCAGTCTGTGAATGCCCCAGTGATTGATAGTTATGCCATCACCACTCATGCATAAAGTGATCCTGTCTGAACTAGTAGGTGCTAGGTCAAGTATTGATTTACAGTATAATAAAAACAAAGCCACTCAAGCACAACAAAAGCCTGGAGTAAAAAAACCACTTAAGGGCTCATGGACATTTAATGAATGAATGGTGCGTAGGATGCAATCAATGGTATTGGAATTTACATTTAGAAAATAGTGAACATATTCAAATGTTTGTTTTGCTCAACCAATAGACCATTAATCGTATTTAATTGATGCCTAAGAAAACAATAGCAAATATTCACTTTTGAGAAGATGGAACCTGGAATGACAGGGGTTTTTTTGGGCATTTTTGCTCAAGAAATGACTTGTTATCAACTTGTGTATGTTGATTAAGGATGTGTGTGTGGCCTCCTAGGAAACATACTGTCCTCAGTAGGCCTACTGCATATAAAAACACAGGCTATGGCTACAAAGACTGTCCTTTCGAAAATACACAAACACTGCCATACTGTAAACTCAACTTTGAATGAATGTCTCCCATCAAATCAGACCAGCCTACATCCTCACTACGTTTCTAATCTGAACACGCTGAATAACGTTAAATGCAATGGCACTACTTTTCCTATGCTGGGGTGATGTCAGCACAACAACCAATGCGGATTGGTTAAATTATATTGTCATGACTCTACGGGAACAAACCACAGGTGTCTCGTTTAAATGCACAGCCCTGTTCTCAGTTCCTGTTGCCAACAGCCAACACAGCATTTCAAACTTGTCGGCGCAGGCAAAATGTCCAATATTCCATGTGGTCGTGAACCCTGCGCTCACACAGCTTCGATAAAACCCAAACAGCACGTCAAACGGGCACACGAAGGCACCAAATGCCACGAGAAAGTCCATTAATAATTCTATCGAAAGCGATATTTTATTTCAGCGCTGAAACAGTGAGCTAAAGCCACGACAGAAGCGCTGTCAACTCTGCCGCTTAGTTCAAACGAAAGCTAGACAATAACCGCAAAAACAGAGACATAATTTCACATGAGTATGAGTATTATTGACAAGAAATGCTTACGGTTTTGTGGCGAAAGCTACAGCATCCTATCCTTACGGTAGAGACATACCTGGCTTTGGGCTACTGCTCCTCCTCGTTACAATGCCGGGGAGCTATGTGGAGGAGGCGGGTCTGCTTGGAGGGCAGGAGTGACTGACGCTCAATGAGCCAATCAAAATCGAGGACAAACACCAGGGGCGGGAATAAGGGTTGGGCGGAAACCTTTTTGAACGTACCATAGAGTGACGTAGACAAAAATGTCAAAGTAAACATTACAAGGTGAAAGTTTAAAGTGCCCATGTTATGCTAATTTTCAGGTTCATAATTGTATTTTGAGGTAGTACCAGAATATATTTACATTTAGATTAATTTTTTGGTTTGGTTTCATTTTCACACCATATTTTTGTAGGTTACAATTACAGTAAAAAAAGAAGAAAGTTCTGAAGAAAAATGAAAATACTAGACAATACCTGCTGCATTTCAGTCAACACAGTTCATAATCAAATAAAACTATACATATATAATATATAATAACATATGTATATACTGTATATTAGGGCTGCACGATTATGGCCAAAATGATAATCACGATTATTTTTTATCAATATTGTGATCACGATTATTCTCACGATTATTTGTTGATTTTAACCAAAACAAATTTTATTGTCACAGGCTCAGAGAGACGGCTGACTCATTATGAACGGGTCCAGCACGGGGCGAACGGCGGATACACACATCGTGTGTATGAAATGTCTGTATCGTCACTGCGCTGCATTTTTATGAACTATGATATTCTGGCCATGGGTCACATCTCTCGCCCAGGTCCAGCAGCTCCGTCACACACGCTGTTACTCTACCAATGGAACTGTGAGCTAACAGAAGCTAACAGAAGCTAACTAGCAGCGCCACCGACTAGCACTGCTCACTGCTGTTGTCTGAATAACACAGACGGGACAACATGTTGCGTTTACTGATAAACTGGTAAACCTTGAGACCGACGTATAAACGACTGCTATCTGTTGAATTTTCCTCCCGTTACACTGTCCTCTGTGACTGTCTACATCTTGAAACTAAACTGCGCAATGCAGGGAACAACTGGCACATGAGCAGACAGTGGTTTACGGAGCGGTAGATGCGCTATGCAAAAAACCCCGGAGCGTTATTAAAAATATCGCTTGATCATGCAAATTTAATCGTGGGAAGTCAAAATTGTGATTAAAATTGTATTAATTGTGCAGCCCTACTGTATATATATATATATCTATATATAGATATATATATACTGTATATATAATAACATATATACATAGGTAATTTGACACTCAGTGCTTTGGAAATGCAAGGAAGTGACATCATGATATACGTCTGTGTCTAATGTATACAACTGTGTTTAGTGTTTTGCAAATCACTGTATGTATTGTTTAGCAAAAAGTGTGAGGCTGACATTGTGCTTATAGTGGTGCACATCTGGGCCAATGTGTTGCTCCTTGCGTGTAAGGTTTTCATAATTGTGTAATACTTTTGATTTCAGTGTGTAAAATTGCAATACATGATTTAACGTGCTACTGTGTCTCAATGTAGGCTATCATTGTATCTGTTTGTTACCCCCACTCTCATATTTGGTTTAACTCATTTTAACATAAATTAGGCTACACACTTGTTTTACATCCTCTCACATTCATTCTGCCTTGTAGTCAGAGCTTACTGGGGTGGCAGTAGCTCAGTCCGTAGGGGAGTTGGGTTGGGAACCGGAGGGTCGCTGGTTCAAGTCTCTGTATGGATCGAAGTACAGAGTGTGGATTGGTAGCTGGAGAAGTGCCACTTAACTTCCGGGGCACTGCCAGATGCTCTTGAGCTCCCTACTCCTACCTACTCCCCCCTCAACTGGTCAGGGCACTGGCAGCCCACTCACTCTGACATCTCTTGATTTGTGCATGAATAGGTGCTGAGCATGTGTGTGTATTTCAGGCCTGTGTGTAGTGATTACTAACAACAGTGTAAATTGTAATTTCCCCACTGGGGATCAATTTGAAAACTGCTAAATTAAAAAAACAAAGGCTCCTTTTCCCCCTTAATCAATGATCACAACACTAATTGTGTACTACTACATAAGAACAGAAGGTGACAGACAGAGGTTAGACTGTAGACCTACTGTCATACTCCATCATGTAACAACAAATTAGGGCATGCAACTAATCCTTTTTATAATTGAGTAATGTGACAATTATTTTATTGTTTAATCGTAATGAAGTGGAAAAATGCCCATTCTTACAAGTGATGTCATTAAATTGATTGTTTTTTCTTTAGAACAGTCTAAAACCTTAATACATTCAGTTAATTATCACTTAAGACAAATAAAAGCATCAGTAGGCTATATGTTTTAATAATCTGGTCACATTGCTTCATCACACAGTGAACAGTCCAATGTCAGAGTGTTTGGTGCTTTTCCTCAGACATTCTGGTTGCAAAAGATGGCTTAACCCACAAGTGCTGACTGTTTGCTGAAAGGATGAGTAAGTGAGAGAAGTTGTGTGATTGCACACAGACGGAATGAGCATGTGGGTGAAAGAATGAGCATGTGTTTATGTGTTTCTATTTAATGTCCATCTTAAATTATGCTTTGCATGTCTTTCTTTGAAGAAAACTCTGCTCAGTCAGTTGACCTCTATTGCCCTTCTAGCTCTCTCTACCAGCTTCATACCTATGATTTGTTTACTCAACAAAACAAATGTCCTTCTTTGCATGGGCATGAGGCTGTTACTTCCTGTCTGGGCTTATTTCTATGGCAACAGAGGTGCACGCAAAACATAAAATGTTAGGAAAAGACGTCTTTGAAAGGGAGAGTAAGAGAGCCGGGCGTGTCCAGAAACTTAGAACCAACTAAACTAATGGCTGTTTTTGGAGTTTAAAGGAATGTCGGCCTGACTGACTGAGAGAACTGATGGAGAGAAAATGAATGTTGATTGCTGACTTGAAGTAGTGTGATGTGAAGTGGAATACACAGAAAGATTAGTGTTTGTATCACATATCTTTCCATTGTCAAACACAGGTGGGTACCCTTGTACTTACCCAAGCACAATTGTAGAAAGGAAACACACCCTGACGTACCAGACAAGAGACTCTGAGCCACGCCTGCCTACACACACACACACACACACACACACACACACACAATGAGGTGGCAAACCTGCAAATGCACGAGACACACATTAATGATGACGTTCAAACATTGTCTACTAATAGCACAATTTTAAAGCTTATTTAACAAAGGGAATAATGAAGAATAGACAATGAGACTCTCATTAATAAAATAATGTAATGGGAGCTGATACATGACACTTGGAAGTCTGTGTTTGCCACAATGGCTATTTATATCCCCTATTACTTTACTGTCACTTACAGTACACACACAGACATATATTGTATGAGCAGATTATGTATGACCGTGTCATCTATAGGTTAGATGTGATACTGCCCAGTAAGCAGCTTGTATACATGCAGGAAATTACTGGTTGTCAGTAAGCTCCTGTGGACTTCTGTTTAACAAAGAGGCAAAGAACATGAACAGCATGGAGGTCCCTAATGCTGTTTTAACGGCATAAGCTCTGTCATTTACTTAGCTCTGTGCACTGCTTAGAGACTACACCCTTCAAATAGAGAACCTTTGTTTTAGAAGTTTAAGTGCCCTTGAGCATGACACGCTGTGTGTATTGTCTGCGTATTAGTGCTCAGTAACATGTTTAACTTGATTTAGCAAAATGTAGGTGTGGTAAATATGAAGCAACAGCCAGCAGTGGGGTAGTTAAATTTAGCACAAAGACAGGAAACAGCTGTTTAATCCAGATTATTTTTATGTAAACTCACCTATTTACACATTTTGTGTGTCTAATCCCTGCAAAAAGAGAAAGAACAAAAATGCAGAAATTATAGTCTTTTCTTTTTCTGGGCCAGGGTTCAATATTTAATAGAACAAACTAATTATAATGTGTTAATTAGTGAGCTTTAAAGGTGCTGGTAGGTGGATTTTGTTACCCATGGCCAAGGCCACTCCAGCGGTTTCCTATATCTCACTTCCCCTGCTCATTAAACATGCAGATCTTAACAACAGCTATCTTGGTTTAGCTATATTTTTATGCTAAGCTAACCTGTTGAAGGCAGTAGTTTGGCCAGACATGAGAGGGCTTCTCATCCAACTCTCCACAAGATAGCAAAAGTGTATTTCCAACTATATTTCAACTAAAGTGTTGTCTTAAGGCCTCTATCATTTCAGTTTATATTACAATGTAGTAGTGCATACATATATATAAAAAATGCATTTAATTAAATGACATTAAACTACACAGCCTGGTGTCATTGGGGCCTGTAAATTGCCCACTTTCCCTGGTTGGTAATCCAGCCTAATCTGACCTCCCCAAAGAAGGAGGCAAGCAAAAATAAAGTTTCTGAGAAAGGATCAGCACTTTACTATAGATGTTTGCCTCCTCGTGCTATAATGTCCCATGTCTGCAGAGGGCGATATTGCACAGAAGCAACTCAGAGTGAGGACCATATTGTGGACTCAAGAGTCGACAGCTGGAGATCAGATGTCTCAGCTATGAATTACTAACTGACGACTTAGTTTTAATGACTCATAAAGCCCCCTTTTTGTACCTTGTTTGTGACTTATTTTGCATTATGATTGCTTGAGTGATGATAATCCAGACTTCATGTGCATATAACTTTCATGTGTTTGTGTGCCCATTCAGCCGTGTACAACCTTTCACAGTTTTCAGGGTGCTTGAGTTCCTGCGTATGAGTGTTATCTTCCGTGCAGCTCAGGGATCTTAAGATCTTGAGTCATTACGTTGGCTCAGTGTCATTATGTGAATGAGGCTGATTATGTGCATGCAGACAGTCCCTATCAAAGTCGGTAGATCAAAGGGTTGCCCTCCCAATACACACACACACACACACACATACACACGCACGCACGCACACACACACACACACACACACACACACACACAGACACACACACACACAGTCTATCTTTTACACAGCCCTCCTTATTCCTCTATCTCCCCCTCCACTCTCTTCACCCTTTCAACAGGGCAATAGCATGTGCTGTAATATTTTCCAGATGTCAAGTACCTCCCTTCTTCCCTTTCCCTGCTTTATTCCCTCCATTTTTAACTCTGACAGGGGGGAACTGAAACCTGGAAAGTTCTGCCCTCTCTTGCTCTTTCTCTTCGCCTCCTCCCCTCTTTCTCCCCTCGGCTCATTCTACATGTTGGTCTCAACAACAAAACAGGACCCCAAGAGGTCAAGCAAGAGAGGCTGGCACTCTCCCAAAGCAGAAAGGAATGCCAATGGAAATGCATTTCCCACATTGCATGATGTGCTAGTATTGTTGCAATCAGCCGTTTGGTCGATGGTGCACTTTCAGTACCAGCTGTTTGTGTGAATTTTGATGAAATTGTTATTACTTTATAAGCAGTTGAGACGGTTTTTTTTTCAGTTGCTGAAACGGGACTCTGTCTTCTTCACTATTTCTCCATCTTGCCCTCCGTTTCTCCTTCCTGTAGTGGGACCCAACTGGGGGAGTTGAGCAGAGGGGCAGTGGGAATGTTGGGGGTTTTAAGCATGGGGCCCAGGTATTCCCTCCACCCTTTTACTATCATTGAAATACACATTAAATGTGTCTGTATCTTCTCTATACAATACAGTATACAGAGTGCATTTAATCTCAGCTCACAGCTACATGTCAGCCGCAGACACAAGTTTAACAGAGGAGATAGAGTCTTTTTCACCATCTCCCACTAAGTGCATAAACATATTCACTCATCCTCTCAGAAACGCACAAGCACACACACTACAAATATGTGTCTAGCTAAAGCACTTAACGATCCCAGCAGCTGTTGCTCATGTAAACTCTTCTCACAGACACACACACACACACACACACACATACAATCCCACCTCCCCATTGCTGTCTTTTCCTTCTCTTTATGTTTGGTCTCCCTTTTTTTATCTACACAAATGGACCCACATATGCTTTCCAATTTTGCTACACACAGTGACAATCTGTTTTTTCTTGAACTGTTGATTAGCTAATCTAGGGAACAAAGCTGCTGTTCTTCATTGTGGCCCATCCTGAACAGTAATTACTATAATAAGTTCCAGATATCTGCTGGTTTCATGCAGTGTTATGTTACCAGGATGTGTCCCATACAGATTGTCTCTCTGATGCATGTTAGGACCACTGAGAAAAGTAAGTTGCTGAGATCCCTGCATACTGACATACAATAGGATGCAGACTCTGTGGGAGGCTCATTGGTCCCATTCACTGTCAGCCCTGCTGCATGTGTACATTGGTGCACATTTGAGTATGTATGCGCATGGTGTACAATGATAATCATTATCATTGAGATGGTCATCAAGAGTATCACCTACAGTACTGTGTTTAATGTGTTTTAAGTAGTCCTATGTGTGCAAGTATGTGTTAGTACTAAATCTCTTCTTGTGCATAATCTATCACAGCATGGTAAAATGCTGAATTTAGCTATTTTTTTAAATGTTGGCCTTGCCACAGTTGTGAAAAAGTACTCACATCCATGAAAGGAATAGTTAGACATTTTGGGAAATACACTCATTAGCTTTCTTGCCGAGAGTCAGATTAGAAGATTGATACCAGTCTCACATGTATGGTAAATATGAAACTGTACAGAAACAAGATGGTTATTTTAGCTTAGCATAAAATCTAGAAACAGAGAGACTGACCTGAGGATTATGTGTTAAAAAGGTCCTTGTTCCAGAAAAGTTCACACTTCAGAATATTTAATTATTAATGTGCTATATAAACAGCGTTTTAACATTGTATGGTTGAGTGTGTTTTGCAAATGTGAAACGTGAAACTGTAGGCGTTCAAACTTTCCACTATTCTGAGCACTTTTATGTCTTACACACACACACACACACACACACACACACACACACACACACACACACACACACACACACACACACACACACACACACACACACAATGAGGTGGCAAACCTGCAAATACTTGCTCATTCATAGAAAAGTGGTTTCAACACCTAAAGGCTATGCAGGAGAAATGTAACACTCCTAAGTGACCTACATAGACTGCAGCATCAGATCATTTACACACACTCAACTCACCTGCACTGACCTGGATATTCTCTATTATATGCAGACATACTGTACTTACGCATACACAAAATGTTGTCAGTCGTGTGAAACAGGCACACTCAGGTGCAGACAGATATACAAGCCATTGTCTCTCTCCCACTGATAGAGTTAGGTTTCTCTCCCAGATACAAAAACACACTCTCTCTCTCTAAAATATCATATGGCCGAGTGGATTGGACAGTGAGAGGCCCGCTAGGAAGAGATGGGAGTGGTGAAAGGATGGGCTGGTGAAACCAGTCTGCAGCTTTTATTGTGGGCAGGCACAGTGGCAGACATCACAGGGTCCTCATTCCTGCCTAGTGTGCCTTTGAGTCATTGTGAATCTGGCCCAGAACACTTTTTCTCTCACAACAATCTCTACATCAGTCAAACATTGCACTCACTTTCCTCCCCCTCTGATCCATTGCTCTCACTTTCCTCAGGTTGTTTGATCTTTTCTTAGTCTGTTTCCATCTTTCATTCTATCTGTTTATCTCATTTACACACTACCCTCTCTTAGGAAAGAATTATTTACCCTTATCCTCTTCCAAATGTTTTAAAGTTAAACTCAAGTTATTTCTGATGCTACAGTGAAAGACAATTGGTGCTGATTGTGTATTCCTTTCAACTCTGATGAAGACCAGGCGACTGCCATAAAACCAACTGGACTGGTCCCACTGTGTCTGAGGCCAAATCTCTGAGTGTTTTCTCAATGTGTGTGTTCCTCAGAGAGACAGAATGGGATCTAGAGGGGGAGCAGTGATGCAAAAATACTATGGAGAAATAGTCAGACAGGAAATGACCTCCCAGAGAGAGGGGGCTTCCCCAAGGGTTGTATTTCTCGCTGTCTCTCACACACAGAGCTACAATGTCTATGATGTCTACCAACAGATATGCGTGTGAGAAAGAGAAGCCCAATCAGGGAGTGTTTGAGGCTTTTGTGCTTGAAATGCAAAGAGTTACAACAGTAGTCCATTAGCTCTGTTCTGGAAACCATTGCATCACTTGTTTCTCAAGGAAAGTTGCATGTGCCTGCACCAAAATGTGTGTGTGTGTGTGTGACTTTGTGTGCATGAGTGATTATGACTGATTATGACTGCTGACTGCTTATTCCTTCCATGGATGACCAATCTGTTAATGGATGTTGACATCATGTGTTACAAATGAGAGTGTGTGAAAACTAGTTAGCAAGTTAGCACAGAAGTTAAAAGAGTTAGCTGAACGTAATGAATAAACAGTTAAAATAGCTAAACGCAATTAATAAACAGTTAAAATAGCTAAACGCAATTAATAAACAGTTTAAATAGTTAGTGTTTTATGTTATCCAAAGTTTATTACTAGGTCAAATGTTCAATGTGTTTTTCCCATCACCCACAGTTTATAGCATAGGCTACTGATGTTATACTCCTCACTAGGCCCTCAAATTTGCGGTCAAGACAGTGTTCTTGACTTTTGACATTTTATATCTCCAAAGTGGCTAAACAGATATTTGCCATTCAAACTGCATTTGAAACATCCATCTCCCTTTATTGTTTTGCGATTTGAGCTATAAAGATAGCCCTTACTAATATCTTACAATGTTTATATCAAGAGACACACATGCCCTGGGAACATATATTGCCCTTGACCAAAGCAACCTAAACACTGATGATTCAATTGTATGAGAAAATTGTGGAATAACTAATAATGCTAAATATCATCCAGTTAGAAATTAAGGGAAACATGCCAAGTGGCGTCTATGATCTTATCTAATAGGGCTAGGCACATCACACGGTGAAAGTCGGGGAAACATAGATCTAGGCTGTGTGTAATGTATGGCACTGTAATGTAAGCACCCTACCTCATGTGCCATAAATGCAGATGTCTTGTCTGTAACACTGCATGCTTTTCAGACAAACTGGAACATAAACCTTCATGTATGCTGCAGAGAATCGTTCTTCACTCTGCATACTTTCTGCACAAAATCTCCACATGGATGGCCCACTCACCCTGCATTTATTTCCTCACATTCAAGTTGGAGATCTTTATCTCAGCTTTGGCACCTCTCCTTGTCAGTCTTAACACATACTTAACGTTCCGAATTCCTCATCTGCAAATGTCAACCATCTGTGCTCCTTGTGGCCCCAGCAGCATGAGGTACGTTAATGAGAGAATGGTAAATTACAGTAAAGCTGCATGATGATAGCGTATACTGAAGGCTACATGGTCCAGACAAAGCTGTTGATGTGTTGATTGTAGCCTATACTTACTTACATACTCACATAGCTGTTCACTAGGCTACAGCTGTTTCATAAATTATCTTTAGCTTATTAAAACCAATGCCAATATAAATGTAAGGGTTTTGTTAAACTTGTTTTATGAGCGAGTTTGATCTGTCTGCACCCTGCTGCGAGGGAATCCAACATTTCGAGTTTCTTTTGGGATTCCGTGGGAAGGAAATCTTCCTGTCTGCTTTGTCCATACCAGGCATCCGATCCAGATCTCAGACCCCCGGTGGCCACGGGTGCGCGCAGAAAACTCGGTCAAAGGGTTCCTCAATCTCGCTTTCCCTCCCCTTCTCGCTGTAGTGACTGTACCGTGTGTGTGTGTTTGTGTGTGCGTGTGTGTGTGATTACCTGCATGCACGCGCAAAGCTCTGGATCTCATGCGTCAAGACTTGTGCACATCTGGTTTTGGCAGGGTCGCAGAGTTGCGGAGGAGGGACTATTTTGTGTGTGCGTGTGTGTGCGTGTGTGTGTGACCACGCTCTGCGCCTGAACTCTGTAATTCGCAGCAGATGACCACTTGGGGGGATGGAGGCGTTGTTGGGGTGGTGAGCGCTCCCTCAGACAGCATGAGAGCGCACTGCATGAATTAATTTGCTTTATCGAAGATGCTGCTAAGTGATGGATCCGCGTGCTTGATGTGTACAGCTTTTCTCTCCAATTTTCATGGCAACAAGTGAATTATGGACAAGTCGATCTCCAACGTGAGAGAGGAGAGGGGCGACTGCACCTGAACAACACAAAGCGAATGCCGCATCAGTCTCAGGCTGTGCCAGCCGCGCAGTGGGAATGGATACGGGCAATTTCCTGGCTGGGACATGCTTTCTCCTGCTGTCGCTCAATGGGTTCATTTCTTCCTCACTGGCGACGAGCTTTTGTCCCGATCGTTGTGACTGCCAGCACCCGCAGCACCTCATGTGCACCAACCGCGGGTTGCGCACTGTGCCCAAACCCAGCACGCGGGTACCCGAGGAGGTGCTGATCTTCAGCCTTGGGGGTAATTTCATTGTTAACATATCCGCTTTTGACTTCACACGGTACAGTAACCTCGTGCGGTTGAATTTACAGTACAATCAAATACAAACTATTCACCCAAAAGCATTTGAGAAACTCTCCAAGTTGGAGGAGCTGTACTTGGGACACAATAATTTTTCAGATATACCCGCTGGGACTTTACAATCCCTAAAAAAATTAACTATTCTCTGTGGAAATAATAATGACATTAAGAATCTCACATCGGAGCTCTTTGCCAACTTGGATAATCTTGTTAAATTGCGTCTGGATGGCAACTCAATAGAAGTTCTGCAGGACTCTGTTTTTAAAAGTTTGCCCAGCTTACATTATCTCCATCTGGAATCCAACAAACTGCAGCATATTCACAGAAACGCTTTCTCTAAACTCACCAACCTGCGCTTTCTAAACCTGGCCCACAACAAGCAGTCGGCCGTGCGCAATGCACTCATTTTCTCCCAACTCAAAGCTCTGACAACGTTGCTTCTGTCTGAAAATGAAATACAGTACGTTGGAAACCACGTCTTCCAAAATCTAAAAAAGCTGTCCAAACTGTCCCTCAGCAACAACAGAATCTCTCGCCTGGACAGCGGGGCTCTGAAGGGGCTTTCGAGCCTCAGAGAGCTTCTGATTGACGGCAACGAGCTGGAGGAAATCCCCGCCGGTCTCCTGGACTCTCTGGAGCGCATCGAGGAGCTGGACTTCAGTCGCAACCGGATTTCCACCGTGGACTCTTTGGCTTTTTCGCAACTTAAACATCTGAGAGTGTTGAAGCTGAAGAACAACATGCTCACCAGCCTTTCCGGGGACATGTTTGCCCTAAACAACGTGCTTTACGACCTGGATCTCCATGGCAACAACTGGACATGCGACTGTCGCCTGGAGGAGCTGAGAAGATGGATGACTGCTGCGCATTCTCAGGGCAAACTACTGACTGTTTTTGTGCAGTGTCACCACCCAGCAACTCTGAGGGGGAAATATTTGGACTATGTGAACAGCTCCCAGCTGCAACCCCTTGGGAACTGGACCCACTTGTGTAAGAGCCAAGCTGGGCCTGAGGAGAGCCGTGGAGGGAAGGTTTTGATAAAAGTGGAGGGAAAAGAAAATGGAACAGTGGATACAATAAAGCAGAAGGAGAGAGGTGAAGAAGGCCAGGTGCAGGAGACAGAAGGTGTAGATATGAGACATGGGACCAGGGATGGAGTCATAATGACGAAAGAGGGAGAGAAGAGGAAGAGAGAAGGACAGGAGGGGGTGGGAATCCAGGGAGACCAAAGTGGTCTAGAAGTGGCAGAATCCTCTTCTTCACCAGAAAGAAAGAAACCCTCTAAAAAGAAAGAGTCACTCAACCCACGATCACAACCTGCTGCAGAGGCTGCTGGGAAACGGTCCAAAAGTAGGCAAAGGTCATATGTAATTTCCAGAACCGATCCACCAGCTATGTCCACACCAAGCCATGCTGGAAACCAGGACAGGGACTCCACTGATGCAAACACAGGGGTCAACACCACTACTCTGGTCCAGTCAGGAGAAAAGTTTGATCTTCTGAGATCGTCAGATCAGGAGGAGGCTCTACCTCTAGTCACAGATCCTTGTGTGTTTAACCGCCATTTCATCACTAATGTTTCAGTGGATCAAGTGACATCTAGTACTGTCACCATCTACTGGCTCACCAGGGATCATCACCGCTACACACTAGGATCTGGGCCAGGCCTAGATGAGGTCCACTACCGGATTCTGTTCGACCGCTTTGGCACTCCGGATCGTTTCCCTCGCTATGTTTACGCTCGTGGCACAGCTCGCTCCATAACCCTTCGAGAACTCAGCTCAGATGTGACCTACATGGTCTGTGTGGAGGGAGTAGTTGGAGGATCTGTTTGCCAAGTTGCACCCCGTGACCACTGTGCCGGGCTGGTCACTCTCCCCGAGGGCTTCAGCCATGGAGGCATGCTGACCTCTGACCTCCAGCTGGTGACGGTGGCCACGCTGGCCGGGAATGCCGTGCTTCTGCTTGTCATTGGCGGGGTCTGGCTGGGGCGAAGCCTGAAGAGGAGGCTGCAGAGGAGGAAGACGGCCGTGCACGTGCGGCACATGTACTCGACCAGGCGACCATTTCGTTCTGCCGTGGCGACCGCCTCGGTGTCAGCTGACTTCACAAGCTACCAAAGCAGCCGTCCAGCACGACTGGCCCCACTAGAGGAAGGGGACCTCATTGAGTTCCCGTGTGACCGCTTTCTGGACAGCAACAGTGTTCGCAGAGACAGTGACATGCAGAGATTCTCTGACTAGAGCCATGCACATTTTTAAAAGTGTTGACACTTTACAACAAAAACACATGTAAATTAGCTTGTGATGCAAACTTTGGTTTAGTCCCCTCTCTGCGCACACACACCACAGTATCATATTAAAAACATGGGTGTGTTTGTGGCTGTGAACAGACAAAGTCAACAATCCCACCATTTTGTGTTTTGGTTACTCACTTGACCACAAGAAAACTTTCAAAGCGACAATAGAACAGCTGAGCTCATTAGTGCCTCCTTTCAGACACCAGAGGAAGTCCAATCCCTCTGACATCCTCTTCCTGCTTTGTGCCTTTCCTCTTTCATTTCCTTGCACCTGCGAGGGTTTCTAAATGTGTGATTTGTTGATGTATTATGTGTACGCATGAATGATTGCTCACTGATTTCAACTACGGTGCTAATGTTGAGTTCATAGACATCATATTGTCTTATATTTGTACAGTGTGTAAAGATGGCTGCTGGTTGGCAGAAAACAAAAGCTTGTTTTGTATCACATCTATCACGTTTCATAATTTCTATATGAATTTGCATTACATGAAGAAGTAAAATCCCCAACAATGTGATTCATTTTTTGTTTGAGTGTTTATGGAGGATTTAACTCTACAATAGATGTTACTCTCTTTGTGGCTTTCAAATATCTTTAACGTAAGCCACTGATTATGTAAAGTGAAAGGGGATTGTATTTCTAGAAATGGGGGAATATATGAAGAGTATTCCTGATATACATTTATAAAAAAAAAAAGATTACTGGCATTAAAAGCTTAAACTCCAGATAGTGTTTTGAGCCCTTTGTTTTTACTTTTACTTATTCTTATGATACTTTTTTAAAAATCAAAATGGGTCATTTGCTATTGACTGGTAATATTAGCTGTAGCATAGTATATTTCTTGTATTTTCAAATATGGAGCAATTAAAAAGAGGCTTCCTGTACAACGACTATTTAGTGCTTTAGATGGAGACCTGAACAATGTGTGAGAGTGGGGAAGATACTAGTGTGTGTGTGTGTGTGTGTGTGTGTGTGTGTGTGTGTGTGTGTGTGTGTGTGCGCATGTGTGTGCGTGTGCATCCATGCTTTTGTATGCGTGTCAAGATGAGGTCTGGCAATAGTTAAGCAGTCTCTTTGTTTGACTAGAATAGGGTGGAGTGCAAATCAGGCACACATGCACAAAGACCCATGTATACACACACACACACACACAGATGCACAATTGCATGTATATAATATTCTGCATTAAAGACTTTTCAGCAGGTACCACACAAAAGGCCTTAAGTGTGCCATACTTTCATTTACTAATTAGTCAGAAATGAAACTTGTAAAAAAAGACAAAACACAATTTTAAATGCATCTTCTTGAAATAAATAGTAAGAAATATGTATGTGTTTGTACTGGGCAAACATACAACAGCCTATGATCTACTTTGCTGACCATTCCAGTTGTCTACCACTAACAAAATCAGTCACTAGATGGCAGACTAGACCATACTGTATGTACAGAAACAAACCGATAATTATAATCTTATTGCTCACAACCACAGGCTTACTGTGTCAAAATAATTCTGAAAGATTGTATATCATGAATATATTTTGAAAGCATATAAAATAAAGACACATGGAAATACCAGAATAAGAGTTTTTTTTTATTAACAGACAGGGATTGACACATGAGGTGCAGTTTATAGTTATTTAGTGTCTTAGGGCAGTTAAAAAAAGTGCTTGAAAGGAAATACTGTACAATCATGTTCTAAATGGCTTTCCAAGTTTGATTTGAAATGTTGAAACAAACACTTTTTGTCTTAGTATGAATCATTTTTAGAAAAATACATAGTTTTGACAAGCTGCTTCTGCATCAAAGATAAGGCATAAGATGTGCACTTGCAGATTCTCAGATAGAAATATAAAACTAATATATAGGCTGTTTTTTTAATTAGTGCAAGATATAGGAGCAAAAGATTCTGAAAAGATGTGTTATGATTGTGTATGTGCATAGTCAGTGGGTAGTAGGCAATGGTTAGATTGCCATGAACAGAAACATCCAGAAAGATCCAGTTGCCATGTTACCATCACAGGTTTTAACAAGGCTTTCAGAAGAGGTCATTTTTGTACCTGCTATGGAAATGTATCAGTATGTGGTTCTGGTCTCCTCTCCAACCAGAAAGGATGATGATCATGTTAAAAAAAAACCTCAGTGTTCACATGGATTTATAAATTCACCTACCCAGTTCAGTATTTCATCTATAATACACACGGCTCCACAGAGTGTGACTTTAGTGTAACAGAAAAAAAGAATTCAGTCTAGTAGGATTCAGCCATCCAGTCCCAGACCCTCCTCTATGTGGTGAGGGCTAACGTCCAGGCTTGGGGTTGTGCCCTGTGTTGCCTCCAGCTGTCGAGGAGGTGGAGATACTATTGTGTTGGACGGCCTGCAGATGAGACCCAGGGCCTACAGGGGTGGGACTTCCTCCTGGGCTCACCCCTGCAGCTGGACACAGAGACAGCTGTCAATCAAAGTCACAGATGCTGTGGATTGTCTTTTCTGTGAGCGGAGTTTGTTAGCACACACATGCAAATGAATGAAAAACCACTACAGCTTAGATTACAGGAAAATATCTCTTTTATTTTAACAAATGAATACTGTACATACAGGTAAAAAGACAACACTAGAAATATATACGAAAAGTAACACATGCCAATATTGCATCCATTTTTGATCTCTGAAGCTCAACACTTAAAACATAATGGCCGCTTTCAATTAAGCCACAAGGTGCAGTATTTTTTTTTTCAGTTAAGGTCATTGACAGTTTCAGTTATTGTTGAACATTAACTTTAGACTGCCTCAAGTGCAAGATGGGCATGGTCTGCATTTTATTCCCAAGCTAGCTTCATGCAAGTCAAATTTCCAGAATATTGCATTGCACTCCAGAGTAAACACTCCAGTCAAATAGTGTCAAGGTCTGGTTCATTAAATGAGTATGAAAATGGTAATGAAGAATGCATTCCTTAAAACGGAGAGTTAAGAGTGCAGTGCTTACCCTTGATTGGCATCTCCATAGAAGTAAAAGTGCATGTATCAATAAGTGGAGACTGGCAGGTTAAAAGCAGAGTTTTTACTCTTAAGTGCTGTTTAGCTGCACTCTCTGAGATACAGTTTAAGGTCCCTGTGTGTGTGTATGTGTGCTGAGGGGTGGCTGCTTGTCATTACAAGACAAAAATGGAACCATGGGGTATTCCCTTATGTGCACATACAAGTATACCCTCAGTGATGGATGGAGATGATTGGTGTCAGGCATCTGGAAAAGCTGGTGAGATTTCTAAAGAGGGGGTTCAGGGTATGGGGGTTTTACTCACTGGGGTACCCCTGTGCCTCTCTCTGCCGGGCAGTGACAGGACAGTCTTTGTGGGTGAGCAGAATCTGCTTCAGTTGACCCACCTCCGACCTCAATGAGGTGACCTCGTTCTGGAAACACACACAGAAATACTAAGTATCGTTGAAGTGCTCTACCAGGTGAGCTACACAGGCGCCCTATTTAAGTAGTTGCACATTTTTATTCCCAACTTGTTCTTGTATTGTTATGTTGTATTGTATCCTATTTATTATGTCATGTATATTCTGTATGTGTTCTGTGTGTCTGATATTTTGCTGCTGTAACACTGTAATTTCCCATTTTCTCATCTATCTATCTATCTATCTATCTATCTATCTCTCTATCTACCTGTGTGAGTACAGACAGTCCCACCTGTAGCTGCAGGTTTGTATGCGTCAACTCTTCAGCTTTCTTCTCCAGCGATGACACCCACACTTTCCTCTTCTGTCGGCAACGGGTGGCTGCGGCCCGGTTACGCTCCAGAAATTTCTGCCTGCGCTCGTCAGGGTCCTGTTCTGTCGTCCTCCTGCGGCGATTGCCGCCTCCCCCTCCTCCACTGCTGCAGCTGTCACTTGCCTGCACAGCATGCTGGGAGTGGGATAGATGGGAGGGCTGCATCTGCTGTGCAACTGGTGATAACTGCAAATAAAAACAAACATTTTCAAAGTTACCTAACTGTGCTTGACTGCAGAAATATGTCAGGCGCATCATATATACATATATATATATATAAAGAGTTTGCACCTCTGCTGGAACAGACAGGGGACGTGCAGGAGGCGAACCCTGGTGCAGATGGGGAGGGGGTGCTTGGTGAGCCTGAGCAAGGTGGCTGTGGGGGCTTCCCAGATGTTGCGGAGGTGGAGCATGGCATTGCTGTTGAAAGGCGAGGGGCTGAGTTGAAAGCTGTGGATGATGGGGATGATGGTGATGTTGTAGTGGAGGTGCCTGATGACGCTGTGACATCATCTCCATCATATGACCCATGGATGTCACAGGGTTGTTGATGGCGACCATTGCTGGGTGGTGCTGTTGGAAATGATGGCCTAGCGTCTGTTTGGATCTCTAAGAGGAGATTAAATAAATTAAATATAAGTACATGTGATGCACTGTTCAACGCATTTAAAGTTGCATAAAACAATAAATACCAGCTAAAAATCAACCCACAGAGACAAAGAGCTGTACATGTAATTTCTTTTAAAAACACAGTGGAGACTCAGTATGTATAAATTACAACTTGTATATTTGCACATCCTCTCATTTAAACTGCACATTAATTGAAAATTAATTCATTAAAAACGGCCTCTAGGAATGTCACGCTGGGACCTGTAGGGCTAAGAAAGCCCCCAGTGACACTGAATAGGAGTGGGTTCTTCACTATTTTATATATTGAAATTTTGCTGCTAAAAAAATATTCAGTCTTTTGTGTATCAATGAATTTAAGACAACTTAAGTTCAACTGGGCCACAACATGACACCTGAACCCCTGCTGACTGGATTGAGACCCCCGTTACATCAGTGGTGTCCCAACTGAGACTGAGCTGGTTGTTACCTAATAATTAGATTTGCAACATATCTCTAACAGCATATCAAATTATTCACATGTGTGGTTATATTCACTACAGTGAGAAAAAAGCTAACAATTGTCTGGAGACAATCAGTCCTTTTAGAAGTTTCCTGGGTGAGATTGTACAGAAATATTTTACATATTTGATTTCTTAGTATTTTATTAAAGTATAGGTTGTAAAATGCAGCACAATAATACATATACATTTGCCCCCCTTTTCCAAACTATCTTGATATCAAATTACAAAATAAACACATATTTCAAATACAATATGTTTAAATACTGCCTACTACTGTTCCCCACAGGGTTTTTATAAAATGTACTATATATATAATATACTGTATATATAAAAAACATTTTCCGTCTCTCTCCCACTGTGGTGTGTGTTTGACCCCCAACACTGGCTAAATTGGTACCAGCAGCTTAGCTACCTTACCTACAGGCCCTTTCAGGTACCTCTATGTACCAAAAATATCTCAAAATTAAAATTATAACAGATCACAGCCACAATTTTCCACTTAGCCCATCATCGCCTTTTCTCCTCATTATCCAACTGTGAAAACAACTGTAAATATAAGGGATAATGTGTTCTAATAAATGCTGCAGTCTGCAGCTTGATACCTTCACACTTTATCATTCCCGCGTATCATCTGACTAAACAGACTGTAAGAGCTAAATTAAACTTCATCTCACCTTTCTCATGCACTCAGCAGAGGAGACGGAGAGAAAGAGAGGTCATGTTTAGAGCATGACATCACCCTCCTCCCTGCAATATTGCTATCTGTTCCCTGTTAAACAATATTTCTTTAAGAGAAGAAGCAGATTTTTTTCCCTTCAACCATTCAACTACAAAAAAAGGAGCACATTTAGCGGTTGCCAAGGATGAGGTCACCAAGCAATCTGTGCCAGCTTTGCCAGGCTGACAGTCAAACACACACGCACAGCCGCACACACAATGAACAGGACGGGACACGAGTATTTCAGCTCTGTTTACTACATAGAAACACCCTGACACGGGGGCCTGTGATTACATCATAGGTCTCCTTGGCCTGGATGACACACCACGTTGATATTTCTGTCTGAGGGATCAGTGAATGAAGACACAGAACTGTACATGAAACACTGATCCACTTGTTAAACGTTTACTTTTCCACTTCAGCTGAGTGTGGAGTTACAGTACAACGGAGGCATGTTAATACTTCTTCTGTGGTTTTACAGAAGCAGAGTCCTGTTTCACACCTTGGAAATGCAAAATGCTACACATGACTAAATTACAATAGAATGAAATAAAATTGCTCTGGAGAAAAAATGTGTGTGTGTGTGTATTTGTGTGTGTGTGTGCATGTGTGTGCGTGTGTGTGTGTGTTCAAAGAAGAGGTTCAGATTTGAACCTGCGACCTGAGCAGCACTGAAAACTGAAACCCTACTCTCTATACAAGCTCTGCACATGAAGTCCTAACCTGTGTGTGTGTGTGTGTGTGTGTGTGTGGATGGATGGAGGGCTATTTCACAGTTTTCCCTTTTGAAGGTGCTTTTGATAGCACACATATATTTAACAATTGATACTACATGCTCCTATGAAGAGGACATTTAAAATATACAAGAGGAGAGATTGAGAGCATGTTAACACAAGAAAAATAAAACAACCAAGAAAGCCAGGGAGAGCATGTAGATTGTGATATCCTGTGGTGCGGACCTGTGTGTTTGTGTTTGTGTGTGTGTGTGTGTGTGACCTGTCTAAATTGATAAGCCAAAGGCAGAATGTGTGTTTTTGTGGCTGTAAATAAAATACAGAGATGAGAAAAGTGAAATCATAAAACGTTAAAGGAAAAGTTAGACATAAAACACTTATTCACTTTCTGGCGGCAAAGTAGCTAAGAAGATTAGCTATATATATGCATTCTCATATTATAGTAGTCAGTTAAATATAGGGCCAATTTGAATCTACTGTAGCCAGTTGTCGGTTAGCTTAGCTTAGCACAAAGACATGGGGAAACATGGGGAAACTATCCTAAAAAAAAACGACAATTCAGTGTTTTATTATTTCTTGGCTCTGACAAGTTGCCAGGCCATAGGTGGAGATTCCAGGAAGTTACTGTTCCCAGCCCAATATTTCACATTTTTACACGGACAAAGAAAATCAAATATAACATGTAGATAATATATACAGTACATACATATACTGTGTATATATATACACACACTGTATATAAAACAGTTAGAAGACTAATTAAACTTTCCAATAAGTGCATACTGTAGATGGATATGTATGTACGTATGTATGTAGCATGCACACACACACACACACATAAGTGCACACACACACACACACACACACACAGTGGAGCTGCCTCCTTTTTTGTGCGTCTTATTTTCCGTGAACAAAAAGTAGTGTAATGATTTTTGCACTATTGTAGTACTAAGAAAAGTACTATATATATATATATATATATATATATATATATATATATATATATGGTACATTTGTGAGCTTAGATGTGCTGGTAGGTGGGCTTTGTTGCCTTTGGACAGAGCCAGGATAGCTGTTTCCCTTGTTTTCAGTCTTATGCCAACATACTGTAAGCTAACCACCTGCTGGTGGTAGCTTCATACTTACTGTTAAAATATGAGATTATATAGAACATATAATCAACATAAATCTACATCTCCATCTCCATCAGAAAGAGAATAATTAACAACTAACAAATGCCTATCAGCTTTAGTCCATAAACAATGACATCGGTTTCAGTTTCCCAAAGCCATTAGTGGTCCATCTGTACTTAGTCTTATCATATATAGCATACAGAAAGTCTTTGATAGAGCATAATGTTATTACGAGAGGAGAAAGTAATTATCATTAGGAAGCGGTGAGAAAATATTTGACTGGTCAGTACCTGAGGCGAGGAACAGGAGGAGTTGTGTACAGGACCTGGTATACCCATTATACACGGCATTTGCTTCTCTATCTGAAGAAGTAAAGGAATTGACACAAAAATAACCTTTCAACCATGACAAGGAAAAGTTACAGCACATACATGACAACAAGTATAAAGAGTTCTCCACAAGGTCACGTCCATTTGGAGTTTGACACTTTTGATTAATTCATACACAAGAGTGAAGTGAATTTTTCTGTCATTCATAAATATTTCTAACTCAGGGATCTTGACCACTTTAGCCACTATACCTGCATCTATAAATCATAATGCACATGTGTCTGGATGCAGATGTATGTGTGTGAGTCCTGTACTTACGGGCATGTGCTGGGCAGATGCCCCTTGCATGGCGGGGTCTGGCAGGGTGCCAGGTAAAGAGGCTGGCAGCGGTTGTCTGTGTCTGTTCCGCATATAAAGGAGGGAGGACAGCGGCCCGGGAACCGGCCTGTGGTGAGCCACAGAGAGAGAGAGAGAGAGAGAGAGAGAGAGAGAGAGGTGTGAGTCATGCAAAGGAGCTATCCACAGCTAAAGTTTCACTAATCCAGTTTAGACAGAGGTGCAAGTTGAAACATTTATAGCTTTAATGGCAGGTGGAGGTCAGGCTGGGATAGACAGACATGGTCAAAAAAGGTCAAAGAAGAAACTAGGGATGGATAAATGGATGACATGAATCAAAGGGGTAACAGAAGAAGGCTAAGGTTTGTAGCTACTAGAACTAATTGATCTGATCAGTTTTGTGACTAACCCAAAGATGAGCGCCTTTTTTATTTACATATATATCCATCTTGGAGTTTTCTTTAGAGATATTTTAAGCTGTGTGTCTTTTCAGGAATAATGTCCCAGTTACTCCGGGTAATCCACAGACCTCACTGTCAACAGTTTCTATTGGAACAACTTCCTGCAGAAAATGTTGTCCCTATGAAGACTATTGTTCTGAGGATTATCCAGAATAATAAGGACATCTGTTTCTTTTTTTCCAGTTAAACCTTTTAAAAGTAATTTTTCAATGCAGTGAGCACCACAATCTCAATTATATTTACCTCCACTGTACTGAGGGTGAAGGCAGTTTTGCCATATTTGTCTGTTTTCCTCCAAATTGGGCTACTTTATTTTGAATTGATTGGGTGAATAAAAATGTTTTTGGGCAATTTGTGATAATTTTATTTTGTATTGTTAGGGCACTTGAATCTGGCTTTTTCCTTCCTATGCAAATTATGATTTATTTATACTTGTGTGATAAAAATACTTTTTGTGTTAATTTTCTCATTATTGTAATTTTGATGTTTTTACATTTTCTTAAACCTATACTATTAGAACAGAATATGTAAAAATAATAAAAACAGATATGGAAAACAATAACAGCTTGAGATGGAGGAGAGAAGCTCAGGGATCACAGCGGGGGATGTAGAGACCCAGGGTGCCATGTGCTGACCTAACCACTCTGGCTCTCAGCCAATCGGACAGCGTGGGCCTCCGTGGCCGCGCTGAGGTCATCGGCAATGATGTCATCACTAAATCTCGCGTATGCGGCCCTTGTAACATACAACAAAGTACAGACAAGCCAAAACAGCATTTCCAAACGTAACCACAACAGTTCTACCGGGCCAAGAGCCAGACACTCACAGACCAGGTTGCTATGGAAACTGGTCGTAAATACGAGGGGAAACAGTCAGACACACGATCCATGGTTCATTTTGCAATACTTAGCTGGTTTCACTGACTAAGATGCTGTCTGGATTCAGCTGGCACTGATTAATGTAGCATAACCACTCCCCACTGTCCTGTCTGGTCCTGGACAGATGTTTGGAGCATATTACTCTATGTCGTTGACTTATTTTGGGTACCTTGGTTCATTTGATCAACTGCAGAGATGTGACAGAGGCTTTGTATATGTATATGCAAATAAGCAGAGGCTCTTATTTTGTAAGACTGGTTGTTGGATGAGAGAAGGCTTTAAAATGCCTTTTTAGGCCCAAAAGTATTAAGAACAGTGCTATAAATGTGAGGCGTCCTGGTGAGCTGGGGATTTGAAGCACTGACCATGTATTCTCAATGTCCCCCGTCTGAGTCCGGCTGGATACCTGGATTGCAACTCATTCCCCGTCTCTGTCTGCCCTTTATTTTCTGTTTATACTGTCTACTCCCCGAATAAAGGCACTAATTGTCCAACAAACATATGCCAAAGTGTCACAAATGTAATAATGAAACTGCCCATTTAAATATATTTGATGATAACCATGACTAGTCAGCTGAGAATGGTGCAGTTGAAGCATTTTATATAGTGAAAATACTGAAAGAAGTTGAAAGTGGCAGTTGAATTACAAATAATGAATGAAGATGACAGTGACATTTATTTTTTCAGTACAAGTTTTAGCAATGAATAAAGTAGACGTGTTAATTCGACCATTCAATACAAGCGTTTGAGAAAATATAAATTTGACAAAATGAGCAGTCATTTTGCTTTGGTTTTATTCTATTTTGTAGGATGGTTTGACTGTGGGTAGGATACTTTTTTAACATCAAGCAGCATGCTGCAAGTTAATAAAAAAAAATTAAATAAATTGGTTTGACATTGTTCATTGTACCCCACAGTATACTATTTGTAATGAGATTTTCAGATGACATAAATCTAAATATAAAACTGAAATGTCAAGAAGAGGGAAAGCAGCTGCTGGGAGCTGGTCAGATGAAAGACAGGAAGTCCTCTAATCTGTCTGTTAAACTGGGTGATAACCAGGGAGCCATGGAAGCTGCAGGCGCTGAGAAACTCCAGTCTGGTTCGGATTCTTAACACACATAACAGAAGCAGTATTTGGGTGGCAGTGTAGGTAGTGTCAGTGGGTTTGAGTGGGTGTTGAGCAGCCGTTCTCCATCTCTTTTGCTATGACTTTGTTCTCTCAGTAAACTGATGTTTGATTTAGTTTCCTTCTTTCTCTCAGTTAATTAGTGCTGTGATAAATTATGCAGGGGGAAATGCCAGTCTGTGCCAGACAGTATGAGTTAATTCTAAGTCCAAAACAGGATGGGCGAGACAGAGGAAAGGAGAGAAAGAAAGTGTGAGTAAAGGCAACATTAAAATGAAATATATGTGTGTGTTTGAGCGTACGTGCGTGCGTGCGATGAATAGAATAAACGTTGCTGCATGGATGAATAGATGAAGTAAAATATGTACTGTATGCGTGTATGTGTGCCTTTAGGTGTGCATGTGTGCAGCCAAACTCACCCTGAGTGTGTGAGGGTGGAAGAAGCCTGGGTGATGACTGAACCGGACTGCGAGGACAGAGCTTGCTGGGCAGCCAGGCTGCAGCTGGGGCCCATCATGGCACCATGACACTGAGGGTGCTGCAGCGGATGGGTCTGGGGATGATGCAGCGGTGGCTGGGGATGAGGGTGCTGGGGATGAGGGTGCTGGAGCTGCGATTTCAGCTGCTGTGGGTTCATACAGCACGACCCATTATGAGAAAGCGTCTGTTGGGAGAAGTGGGATCGACAATCAGCTGGGACCATTTGGAACTTGCAGTATCTACTTTCATTATGTGTTTTGTGATCTGAGGTGATGTTGAGATGTGTGTCCGTTCATGCATCCATTTGTTTAGGCATGTGTGTGTGTGTGTGTGTGTGTGTGTTTGCATGTGCTTGTGTGTTTGATGTCTAGCTGTTTAATTTACAGGGGAGAATGTGATCGCCTGGTGTGTCTTTCCTCGCCGCAGGTCAGATATCCGTTGTCTAATTGGGTCTGACTGTTTTAATTTCCCTCACAGACAAGTGTTACTTAAAACACTTACCTGACAGACCTCACAAGCAAACACCTAATGGCAATACTGCCCAAGTCATCATTGTGTCTTTAGGCTAACCTCAGCCAGAGATAGCCAAAAGATGGAAAATGCTGCACAACTTTGGTGTGTATTTGTATATAAAATGTACCTGTTTGCTCTTTTCCTCTTCCTCTGCTTGAAGAAACTCTTCCTCTATCTCCTTGAACAGACCAACCTCTTCACAGTTCTGCAAAAATCGTGTTGGCGTTGGAGTCTGGTCTGGAAACATTACGTAAAAATACACACAGAAAAAAAGGAGAGACAGGTTTAAAAAAATTGGTAGTCATATATGTATCGCGGCCCTTTTGACACAATAGTCTCTTCCTGCTTCCTAAGTCGCCTGTGGTCCAAGCTGTTATGGCAAGAGGAGAAACGCGTCTCCTCTCAGCCGTGCTCTGTGTGTCCCTCCGTGATAACATCAGTCTGTCTCTCTGAGCAGTCTAAACATGAAGGGGTCAAAGGTCAGTTAGGCTCTTTGTTTTTGACATGAGATTTCCTGCAGGAGGCGTGGCAGGCTGCAGGACAGCGATAGAGAGAGAGAGAGAGAGAGAGACTCAGAGAAAAAGTCTGCAGAGGTTAGATGGCATGCTCATGTTTGTGTCCAGATGGACAGCTGTTTCTATGGTTACAGACAGTGTCACATGACCGTGTTCTGACCATGAGTCTGGATTGGGGCATTAGAAAAAAATGCTTGGCTAGTGAAGCTAATCAACATGCGTTTCCTTGTAGGGGCTTTTACATATACAACATTAAAGCTGGATTAGTATCTTTAAAAAAAAAGACATGTGTTTTGCCTATAGCTCCAAACCTGGTTTATTTAATGTCTCAGTGGAGACATTAAATAAACATTGGAGACATTTTTTGGGTTTATGAAAGATCTTTTTTCCTGATTCTTATTTTTGCAATTACAAAAAGTTTCTAAAACAGCATTTAGACTACCATGGGACCTCTCCCCACGAATACCATGATAATTCAATTCTCTTTGGGTTAGCAGCTCTTTTAACAGCATTTTAAAGCATAAATGCTAAACATTCACTGAATCCAGCTTGTCAAATGTAAGTATTTGTTGATTTTTTCTGTCTTTTATGATATCTTTGGGCAATTTGAACAAGTCACCTTGAGCTCTGGGAATTCATGATTGACTTTTAATTGTTATTAATTGCTATTTTGTGACAAGAAAAAGAATCTGCTCCACTGTAGTGTATTTACAGTGTGTAAGGTAGTGTTGTAGTTATAAAGTACACTACTGTCCATCTCACATTGGTACATATTTGTTCAATAATCAACAAATATAGTATTATTGTACACAGACAAATGTATCCACAAGCATTTGGTTACATCAGCAATCATATATTTCTTTTAAGATTATTTTTGCAGCTTTTCCACCTTTAATTTTTGAAAGAAAGGGGGAAGAAATTAAGCAAATCATCACAGGTTAGATTTGAACCCTGGACCTCTGTGCCGAGGTATAAGCCTCTGAGTACATGTGCGCCTGCTCTACCGCTGAACCAACCTGGCCACAGCAATCAGTTTTTATGCACCACATATCTGGAACAAACTCCCTTCTTTAAATAAATATTAATCTCTTGTACTGCATTGTAACTTTTATTCTTGTATTATATCTGTTTCTGTTTTTAACTGCTCTTTTACGGTTTTTTTAAGGCACTTTGAATTTCCTTGTTGCTAAAATGTGTTATACAATTAAAGCTGCCTTGCCTTGCATTATATCTACCTAATTCTCCCACAAACTTCTCTCCTGTACCTACCTTCACTCCTGTTCCCCTTATTTTTCCCAATATCCACATTAAAAGCCCAATATATATAAAAAAAAAAAAGGTTTGTGCTGATCCCTGCCCAACTCCTCCCTGGGTGTGAATCAGAGTTGGTCTTCACTTATCAGTGTGTTTGGTCTAATCTGAAGGAGTATACTGTACATGTTGCAACATGAGCAACTCTGTTCTCTCAGACTATCTGAGGGAAGGAAGCCTGTATCAAGCTATCTGATTTCATACTGTATAACGTAATGTCATCCTTTTTTTCATCAAGCACACACACACACACACACACACACACACACACACACCTGAAGCTGAACTGTGTGACATATAGCAAGCAGTGAATACAGATTATTTATGGTTATGGGGAGATAAGGGGACACACAAACTTTGTTAGCTCGTTGGTTGATGTTGGATGGAAGGCAATATGTTTTGTTTTCCTTTCATACTTTCTCACCTGTAAAAGCCGTATCCGTCTTGATGGAGGAGAACTTGAGGGACATCTCATGCTTGTGTCTGTGGATGAGCAGATGCTCTTCTAACTGGAAGCGCTGCAGCACACCGACAGAGTGAGAAAGATATGAAGAGATGCGTGCAGCTGCATGACGTGACACATGGGATGAGATGTTCAGTTTAAACAGCTGACTTGTCAGTCATAATGCTCTGAAGTCAGTGGAGTATTTGAGAATATTTTATAATGTATTCATTATATCATTTTTCTTTTTATTTCTTACTCTTATTATAGTTTCCTCTTACACACTAGCCTTTATCAGCACAGTCTTATCCTATAATAATAGGATCTTATCCTATTATTATCAGCCTTGAAATACAATAATCACATGGTAAAGACTTTTCTACAATATGAAAGCATTTTATTTCACCAACAATAAAATCAGGATTTATAACAATAATTCATAATAGTAGTCATATATTTCCCTGCAAAATCATTTTCTTTACAGCTGTGGTGCAGGTGTAACACAGATACTGTATCCAACAGACCTGAGAGCAGCCCGGGGCGCCGCACATATAAGGCCTGTCCTGTTTGTCATTCATGTCATACAAAAGCCTATAAAACAGAAGAAGCAAGAACAACATATTAACCTGCTGCATCCACACATTACACCAGGCAGCTTGTGCCTATATTTTTAATAAGATAGAGAGAGTGTGCTCTGATAAATCACTCACTGAGCTTGTGTGATACAGTTATCCTCCTATTATCACGTCTTTATTGTGGAAGCGGTGTGTAATGAGGTAGATGCCACAGATGATGCATGTTTTACCCAGAGACATCTCAAGGAAAATGATCCCTCTAGTGCCAGCGGGGGAGCAACAGTATTGCTGATGTCTACTCAAGGTAGTCATTTTTATTACGACAAGTACTGCTGTATAATAAATACAACGTCTGTGTGTTTTTCCTAACTATTCATTACACAGTTGGCCTAGTAATAACATGTACTGTAAGCACCAGAAGAGAATCAAAGCCTTACGGCATTAGGATCTTTACTTTTCACAGTTATTATGTAGCAAAGTGCTAAGTGTGGTGCCATTAAGCTTTCATCGTGGCATCAGTTAATAATACAAGCTTGATGAAAAGATACATGCTTGTCATGCATAGCATAATAATAAAGTCATCATGGAGTAAATATTTCAACACAAACACAGAATAAAGTACAACAATAAACCCACATGCAGCGCTAACCCGGGCTTGACCCACTCAGTTCTTCAGTGGAGATATTAAGCCAATCATGGGGGGTAGTTATGACATATTTGAAGTGCTTCTTCTGCTGACCGCTCATTTTCCACTGAGAGCAAAGGTAGACGGCTTCATCTCCATGGCCTCAGGCATTCCTCTGAGCTGTGTGTCACCAAACAAGTTTCACACACTTGTGGAGAGGTTGACCTTTGCTTGACTTTTCATTCTCCTACAGTACATGTTTACTGTGATCGAGAAATATTAAAGATGCGGATGAGAAGTGTGTGTGTCACTTATTTCACAGGTACACACACGCTTTTACCCTCAAGCAAACGTTGGGTTTGCGTGAGCATAAAGCGCTGAGGAGACAGTAAAGTGGGTCCTGATGTCATGGGAAAGAGTGAGCACTAAAGAGCAGAGCGAGGAGAGAGAGAGGGCAAAAGTACATGCTTCCTAAAGAAATGGAAAGTGTGTAGGGTGGGGGGAAGGCTTAAGGGGTTGGAGAGTGGCATCAGGGTGATGGAGAGAGGAATGGAAAGGGCAAGTGGCAGTGAGAGAGAGAAAGAGAGAGAGAGAAGGAGGAGGACACAATGAATGGAAGAGAGAAGGAATGAGGGAGGCGGCAGTGGGAGGGCTGCACTGTCGGCCTACTCCTGACAGGTTTCAACCTGCCTCAGCCCCCATTTTCCAACCCCAGCAAGTAGAGGTGACTTCATAGGAGTGTGAGTGATTGTGTGTGTGTGTGTGTGTGTATCACAACATGGAACAAGCAAACAAGTGTCCGCAACATCACAATCAGATAGAGAGATAGATCATTTACAAAACCAGTTTAAAAAGACGGAAGGTTTTCATAGTTTTATACACTTTTATACACTTTGCTGTGTAGCCTTCCATGGTGCATTGCAAGTACACTACATAATATGATCCTCTATTTCAGAGATAATTACATAGATAATTATGATAATCATGATTATCTTCCAACAGCTGTTACCCCGCTCTCTCTCTCTCTCTTTTCTTTTCCCCAAAGCAGCACTGGTACTAGATGAGCAGACTCAGCACATCTTCAGCAAAACCTTTGTCAGAGCGCATCAATGCGGAATGACGTCACGCGTAATACATAAATCCAACAACAGACAACATGTTGCCAACTTAAGACGGATTAATGTACCATTTTTTTGTTGATATCTTTTTTGGAAAGATAGTATTTTTTCCCGCCTCCTCCTCTGTCATTCTCTTTTGACGAATGACATAATGCACTCCCAACTTTTAAAACCGCCTGTGCTTGTGAATCATCTACAGTATTCTAATGTCCAGCTTTAAAACAGTTGTCAACTTTGGTTACTTACTAGGTCTCAAGGTTGCCATGTTTGATGGATGAATGTCAACTGCATCGAAGCGCTCGCGCCGGCTTGGAGCTCATTCGGCTCAAATTAGGCAGCGGTTCTGACCAGCAAACGATCCAGCAGCCGGGCGGTCAGTCAGTGTCTGTGTCTAAAGAACATGCCGGTGTAGTTCCTTTGCTACCGCTCCGTATAGCAACCTGTTTAACTTATAAACAAGCTCGCCACAGCTGTATGGAGAGTGCTGTCACACCCCCCAAATAGACACTCGCGCTCAACCTCGTCCGCCTGGTGATGAGACTTCACCGAGACAACTAGCCAATCAACTTCCCCCGTTAACTTTCCAGTAGGACTCAAATATTACAAACTTACGTATAAAGATACATTCAGCAGACTGTGTCAGCGTCAGGCGAGCGCTTGCTACTGAGTTTAAAGTTTTGTGAATGAAAGTAAATAGCGGAGGCTTACCTACAAGTAGAGAGGGACAAGCGGCGCCCAAGAGAGGAACCACGTTGGACTGGAGCGAGATTACAATACTTTCTATTTACAGAAGCATTACATCACCCTACCGGTGACGTCACGTGGGATTCCTGAACTTCTAAATCATTGCGGTCCCGTACGGAGAGAGGGATTGAGGGGGGCGGGGTTTCAACACCGGCCCGTAGGGGGACGGACGGGCAGGACAGCGGCATGGTGGCGGGCCGGGACCGACAGACAAACCAAGTCAGGCCAGCCAACGACACCCCAACAGCAACGTGACGGGCATTGCAGGGTGGGCTGATGAGACCCAGTTTTTTTCACTCTCTTTCTCTCTCTCTCTCTCTCTCCCCCCCACTTTCAGTGTCTATCTTAAACGGGACGTCCAAGCGTCTGCATCGAGTTTATGCGTCAACATGAGCATATAGCCCTCAAGGTTTAAAAAAATAAAAAATAAACTTTTGTGAGGTTATGATTCTATTCATTTAAGAAGAAAACTATTATTTTGAAACATAAACAAGCTCAAGGGAAAGAGAAATTAGGCGGTGCTTTGTCCCCAACTGATCCTGATAAACGATAGCCTACTAAGAACATGATAGCCTACTAATAATGGTGCTAGAACTAAGCTACTTCCAATAGTAGCCTATAATAATAATAATAATAATAATAATAATAATTTCGTGTTGTTATTATAAATGAATATATTAATACTATTAATAAATGGGTCCAGTGACCCTGTTTTAATCTCTGGTGACCCAAAAACTTATTTTGCTTCTGTATGCACATTGTCAGGTAGTAACATTGAGATCAAGATCTCTTTTCAAGATAGACCTGAGAATGTTTTTTTTCTAATCAACAACCAACAACAATCAAGCGACAAACAGAATTAATAGAAATAATGAACACCCATATAGACCTACTGATTCTATTACAACAGTCATAAAACACATAATCCCTATGTGTTTTATGACATAAAGCTCCTCCAAGGGTTTTAAAATGATTTCTCTTGAAAGCTGTTTCAAGTTCTTTTCATTTAAAAGGTACATATGTCCTACCTGAATTCTGCTAAGATTATTGCAACCAAGCAGGATGGCCTCAGCAAGACAAAATTATTAATGGATCATCCCTCTACTGTGGTGACAGAATGAATTAAATAAAAATGGGAGGTTGTTCAAAAGTTTTAGCAGTGTTACATTATTAATAAAGTTGTTACACATTGTGACAACCACAGTCACTACACATTGGTAGTGTGTTTAATATGATGCCATAAGTCACAATCAGGGCAAAGAGTCCTGCTCCAGTCACACAAGTTTGTGTAGGGGACACATTTTACACAGGAAGAGCTTTACAGTTTAAAAAGGTGTTACACATTGTGTTGTGTATTAAAAGAAGAGCTTTTTTTACTAGGGTTTGGCAATTTTGATAAACATGAGAGATGCCATTTTAAATATTCAGGGTTAAGTATCCTTTAAGTGGTTTTTAATTAAGTTGCAATGAATTTAACTATTGTTTCCAAAAATAAATAAAAGCCCGCTGTTTTGTAACTTGTTCAACATAATCTATAGGATGCCATGAACTCCTGTTGGTCATACAAAAAAAAACAGGAGGGTCTTTGTTCATTCACATCTCCACGGAGCTAAGCCATAGAGTAATATCTGCCATCTTTGGTCAAGCTTTCCGGTGCTCCAGCTGAACAGAGGGATATGGTTTTGTTGTGGTTGAAGCGCAAAATAGGACCAAACCCTACTGACTCATCATCCACCAATCGCATAAAGTATGCAAATTCTGGCAGCCATGACAACAAGAAACAGGAAGTTGTGATGATGTCACTCTGTGTTGTGAGCTCCTAACCCCTGTGGATGTGAATCACTGAGCTTTGTTTTCACTGAAGATATGGGATGTTTTACAGCACATGTGCGTGCCTGTGAAGCGTGTACACTAAAACACACTAAAAAGTGTATGACGGCAGCCAGGAAGTCTCTGGCTGGTGCCCTGGAGCAGACAATGCCACTGAGATTACAACTACCTCCATAACTCAGTGGCTATACCAGCCATTACCATCTGGCATCTTCACCTCAGCCTGGCTTTTAACAGCCAGACTGGGAGCTTAAGAGCATTGCCTGCTCAGAGCCTGATGTCACCCTGTCTGTAAAAATATGGCGTTTCAGGTCAAAGACCAAACAAACATACTGACCTCAATCCCCATGTAGCATTATCCTCACTGTGGCTACATAACACATCCGGCTCATTTGCCAAACTGTTTTGATTTGATACACAATGGTCTCTGACTAAGTGGAAACTAATGTTGTAGGCTACTAATGTGCGACTTAAAAAGTAACAGAAAACAGATACTTTAAACAGAATCTGAGTATACAAGTTACAATCATCTGATTCTGTAATGCGACTGCTGGAGTTAAATTTACATCCAACTCAACATCCCTTGCATGCAGAGCCACTCAAGAGCAGCACCCTTGTGCGTGTATTTGTTATGATTTGGTTTGGTACACATTGCACAACACGTGTATACTGGAGTTGTGTGTTGGTCATCGTACTGGTTGGACTGTTTGTCTTCAGCACAAAAGGAACTGAAAATCAGAAAATCCGTGCTAGAAATCTATCCAAAACTGTTACATTGTGCACCATTCACAGACCTCCGATATGATGATGTCATGCACCATACACTCACTCTCAGTCTCCCTGTTTCTCTTGCATTTCACAACACATGCTACCACTTCTCATTTATGTAATGGTGTTGGGAACTGCGTCCCTGTCACAGGTCTTTATACACCATGTGTGCGTAATGAGTGTGTGTTATGATGAGTGTGTGTACTACATGCTTGTGTAAGAGAGAACATCTGTGTCAGGCTGATGAAGTCACTTAAGTTCTACACTGTACAAGTGTGTACGCTGGTGATGTCATGTTGTTTGTGTTTGTAACTTATTTGCAGCTGTGAATCAGAGTTTATTTGGTTTTTGTATGCATGTATGTATGTATGTATGTATGTATGTATGTATGTATGCATGCATGTTTATGTATGTCTCTGTTTAAAATGGTTGGGTAGATTAGGGCATTCAGAAAAAAAGAGCGAGTGTGTTCCCAGGTCTTAAGGTTGTTTGCTGAAGTCACTGGCCAGTGGTTTATGACAGACCATTTTAACGCTTGATTAACAGGTCCAACACAGGCCAGCCGGCCATGGTTAGCCAACCCTAGTGATTTAAGGACATTCTCCTCTCTCTGGGAGCCACGCACACATATACACATTACAAAGTTCACTCCTCACCACTGTGCCATTACAGGGAAACGTTAATCCTTAAACTTTATGGATGTGATAGATGTTGTGAGTTATGCAATTGCAATAGGCCTACCTTAAATATTGACACACACACACACACACACACACACACACACACTTTTCATTCCCATTCAATTCTCCAATTGACTTCTGGAAAAATGTGTATATTAAAAGTTTTAGACCATGCCTTAGGCTAACCAGCTACAACAAAACTCATAAACATACAACATATCATTTTGAGTCAAAAGTCAAAGGTACAAGACTGTGTACATATTTTCATTATGAAGCAAAGGAACTAGGCCTACTCATCCCATAAACCACCGCGCACCGCAGAATAAAGGAAGCTAATGTTTGCTTAGCTAACAGCTAATTCGGCTAACCGCTAGCTGAGACAAAATGTAATAACTTTAAAAGACCCTCAAAATAAAACTTGAAAGTAACAGTTAAAGTACATAAAAGCTGTTACATCAGCTGTAGCCTGCTTTTTTCCAGTGTTTAGTTTGAGTTAACATTATTTTACACAGAAAAAGCTGTCAGCTAGCGGTTGCCCGAATTATCTGTTAGCTAAATGTTAGCTTCCCGGTGGAGGCTAATGGCAGAAGCATGGGAACAGATTGTGATTCGTGCAGTGTCGTAAATCCTCGTGAAACAGGATTATCATCTTGTGCATGTGCACATTTCGGGTACAGACAGCTCGCCCTCCTCACAAGCATGAGTTCCACCAATCACAGGCAACGCTGTAGGATTGTGGGATTGTTCATGATTGTGGGTAATGATGTACTTATCTTAGACATCGCAAATAAAAGACATTTATCTCAAAACAAGGTTGGTGCCCCGTGAACTTTAGGCATCTACTGTATATGAGCAGATACAATCGCTTATTCATGTTGTAGCTAGTTTTAAGTGTACCATCGTCGGTTAAGATTTTATGGCTTAAACTCCATTTGTCAATGGAGAAATTGCATTGTATTTTTACTTCTGGATGGGAGTATATGGAGCTGCACAGCTAAATTTGTCTCTTTCACCTGATTATTGTTGAGAAATTTCAGATTGGATTGTAGTTTTTGCAAGTTCAACATGGATTATAGGTTGAAAGTTGAATGAACGTGTACTATGTCCTTTCAATTTCTTAGAGTTTGAGTCGTTATCACCCCTAACACACTAGCATTCTGCCGATTGGTCAATGAAGGACTGATTGTGACCAGAGATATCGCTTGATGGCATCCAAAGTGTGTGTGTGTGTGTGTGAATATTTCGGCGTGGTCTTTAAAACTTTAAAACCTCTCAACTCTTTTTAGCACGTGTATTGACAGGGAGAGCCTAACCTGTTGTCGATGCCTCGCGAGAAGAGTATCTCTGGCTGTACGATGTGTATGACGTCACTGACATTTTAAATGGCTTTTTAGAACAAAAAAGCAAATAAAAAAAACTCAAACACCCAGCAGTGTGTATTTTCAATGCCTCCCCTTTCAAACACAGCATTTAAATTACTAGACAAAAAATTATATCCTGAGAAAAGTGGATTTTTGATCAATTCTAGTTATATGGAACCAGAGTGGAACTGCAACCAGTTCAGAAGGCGGAAGTTTCCCGACAGTAGAAGTTCTTCCCTTATTAGACATTCTCTGGTTATCCTATAACATAGCATAGCATCTGACTTTGCGACAACGGTGGAAAATAACTTAATAATTTAAAATGCTACAAAACAATGATTGATTTTAAGATTTCCAAAATTCCATTTTGGTCTGTTTATTAACATTACATGGCAAGAATTGCATTATTTCCATTAAAACAAGAAACAAAGGCAAGAATTTATATTGCCCCTTTTAATACTTAAAGTTATTGTATATGGCATAACAGACATTGAAAAGTAATTACAGGAGAATCATTTTTTCTCTCTGCACATTACTGGAAATGACTGTTTGGACAAAATGTAATCCAGCAGTTATTTACCATGATGACTACTAAGACAAGAATTTAGATAGTCAGCATCTTTCCAGCTGACAATCATTCAACCAGTTGTTATTCTGGGATGCTGCCACTCCTAGATGACTGTGGTCACCGGGAGTTTGTTTCATCTTCCAGTATGGAATGACTGCTTGGGCCTAATCATTGGCAAGCTCTAAGATCCTAATGGAGCTCTTATTTAATGATTCTCAAGTTAAGCATCAACTTTAGGGCAAATGCACAATGAATTACCTGCTACAGGTGGTCTACAGTCCTCATACTCATATATTTAATTTGGGCATTTACAATGCATGTAATATTTGAACTGAATTCATACTATATTGAATTTACTCTCCCACACAATTTTGGAATGACTGCTTTATTTCTGTGTCCAGTGTTTTCACCAAAGACTTACATATAAACGTTGATGTTATTAAAGACTGTTGCATTGTACAAATCCTTATGAAAATATATTTTAAAAAACACGTACAGTGTAATACCAATATACAGTATTTTACCTGCTATCGGTAATCAATAGCTACACAATTTTAATCAAATAGAAACTCACTAATATCTATTCCCTACATATAGGGATAATTAAGGGATTTGCAATTACATTAGATGTAGTAGGCCTATATAACCAAACCATATAAAATCAAAAGGTGTTAAACTTATTAAAATGAAAAATGTTAATTAACTGCCCTGGCTTTGCTTGATCGATATGAGCAACACACACAACATAATGCATGCATAGATTATGCATTATGTTAGATGTGTCTATTGTCAGTATCTGCAGAATTTTGTATGGATGTATTTCAGTGTGTTTGATGTAGTTATTAATAATAATAATAATAATAATAATAATAATCAGTCAGAGCTTTGGGGGCACAGATCCCAACAGGTAGGCTGGTTGTGACGTAGGCTGCCACCAGCCAGCCGTCCTCCTCCCCCATCCCCATCCCTACCCCCACCGTCCCGCCTGTCTCCCAGTTGCGTTCGCCGCTGCCCTGTCTGGCCGCCCGGTGTCTGCTCCGCCGCTCCGCGCTCTGCGGCTCTCACCCCACCCCGAACCCGAAAACTCTGCCTCCTCGTTTACCTCCCCCGGCTCCCGCACCCCCCTCCACCCGGTGAATGCACCAGCACCGAAAACATGACGGGCATCGCCGCCGCTTCTTTCTTTTCTAATTCCTGCAGGTTCGGGGGCTGCGGTCTCCAGTTCGAGTCTCTCGCCGAGCTCATCGTCCACATCGAGGACAATCACATCGGTGAGTCGGGCAAGAGGGGGGAGACGGAGCTAGGCAGCTAGCTGGTGTTAGCTAGCTGCCTAGCTAGTTAGCTGAACGCAAATAGACTCTGCTTTGCATTCCGCTATTCCTGCTGCTCGCTCTCCGTCGATGCTCGTCGGAGTGCGAGTTATTCAGCAACATTAGACGTTACTTCATTGGAAAATACTGCTTCTCTGTATAATAAGTTACCGGCTTGTTTTATTTTGCATTAGACATGATAGTTACCTTTTGCAGCGGCAACTCGACTTCGAGGGCCGCGTAGGTCTCATAGGTGTAACTAGCATTCCGACCAGGCAGCGGTTCCACAGCTAACATTGCTGAAGAGTCGGCGTGTTTACGTTTTCAGGCCTGATGCCGTGCAGCCGGAGCTTTTCTCACACGGCTTGTGTATTGAGCTGCCTGAAGCTTTTGTCACCTCAGGTGTCAGCGAGACGTCACCTTTTGCAGTGCTTTCTGATATGTTGATGTCACTTAATTACTATGACCCCATACTGAACCTATTTGTGGCAGACATGCAATTAAACAATTATATATTCATCCACATGCACAAGCTTAAACTTGTTGCACCTATTAGATATTCTATCACCTGGTATGTATAGACTGAAAATCAGTTTACCCACAGTTTGACATTATATAGAAACGAACCGTTACAGGGTAAACACCATCGTTGATAATAAAGACTGAATGCTGTAGTATTTCTTTTTGTATATTGGTGCTAGGTTAATTGATACATTTATCAACATATTAGATGCAGGCACAGTAAATGAAATATTAGTAATAACAGTAGTAGTAGTAATAGCATCGTTTTCATGTGTGAGTGCTCCTTTGCTATTGACCTTATCTAACTGAGACAATTATTCACATGTAGTCTAATTAGTACAATGCAATGTAATGGTTGTTAACACGTTTTAAAGCACAAATGGTTTAAATGCTTGCTTCTGTTTTAACACAAAATGATCCAATCAGGGAGATAAATCTATAATCCTCCATAGGAAATTACAGTGTAGATGAATCCAGGTAATGGTGATCCATCAAAACACAGGTTGATGTTTGCTAATCATTATTTGTGGCGTGTATCCATCCTCAGGAGGCTGTTTGAAGCGGGTGAGGCGGTGGGGTGAAGGGTTTGAATGGATGCTTCATTGAGCCAGTCTCCATAGCAACTGGCTTTCTCCAAAGGGGTTGGGGGCAGTATATTGGCTGAGTTATTGCACACCTGCTGTCTCACTAACAAAGAGCGCTCTCGAGCAGCCAGCTGTGGTGCGGACACCTGACATGTGATGTAACATCAAATGTGGGACAGGATTCATGTTCTGTTGTTTAAAAAGGGGTCAAGTTTGGTGTGACAGTGGTGTGAGCGGTGTGATGATAGCGTTTTGGACCACCCTTCATCCTAGCATATGCCCAATGGATCTCTGGGAAATTAACCAAAGAGGGGGGAAATTAACATTGTGAATGGCCATTTGATTTTTTTTTACACCATGTTGGTATTACCCCAAACCAACAAGTAAACAAATTAAAGGATTGAAACTGACAGAAATTTAAGAATGAACTCTGTCCTTTCAGTCACACAGTCAAAACCCCACACTGATATATGCCCCATCTGGCTTTCAGCTTGACCTTTGACCCCAACCATTAGCTGAGCAGAAAGGCAGTTTACCAATCAGATCACTCGGATTAATGAGTTTCCCCTCTGCTCGCTTTATGCCGCGGCTGGTCAACAGCAGCATCAAGATCACACAGTCTATCAATATACCGCTCCTAGATCAGTTACCACAGGGATACGTGTTACAAACAGATAACACAGATTGAGGTGTGGGGAAAAAGGGCGATAGTGGCTTTTAGCTTCAACTCTCCTTCAAATGGTTTGCGATCAACAATCAATCAAAAGATAAGCTAATTTGATCCTCCTACGCCAGGCATCAAATAAGCTGTTTGAGGCTTTGCAGATAACAGATGGCCTTGATTGTGGTCTATCCTACAGTGTGCAGACAGATTATTTAAAAAAGGAACTAACAATAAATCAGATAATCCAGAGGCGACAATTTGTTGGGGATTGCCGGATTGTGCTATCAACGTAAACAGCTGGAAAAGTGAGTCATTAGGTCTTGGTCAGGGTCAAAAATCAGTGTAGGCCTATGCTAGAAACTTGGTCATTACTACTGTGCTGCCCTCTTGTGGTGGGACATCCTATGTGCTACATTGCCAAAGAAAAAGTCACATTTTCTTCTGCCTCTGGATTGGCCCCCTGTGTATCCCAGTTATCTTATTTGAACTCCTGTCTCCTCTGACACAGCACACAATAGCTAGCCGCAAATAAACCAGATGAGCCTGTCCTGATCCTTTCTGTGAGAAAATGAGGTAATATGTGGGTCTTCATTGCTGACCTCATTCTAGAAGAAAGGATAGCAGCCTTCCAATACATACCCACACTGTTTAGATTACAGCTGAATGCAAGAGGAAATGGGTTAGGTGAACTGTGTTCAGTGTGGTGTGTGGTTGTCAATGGCCCAGTGCGGTGACTCTAGGTAAGGTCTGAGGAATGTAATGATGTCAGGCTAATCTGCCTCTATGCAGCACTGTGCTGTGTTCCCAACTACACAAGCACATACCTGCCTCTTACCTCAACAATGAGGAGCTGGGAGGGAGGGAGAGGCAGAAAGAGATTAAAAGTGGGGAAGAGATTTGAAACAGAAGGTTAAGAGAGGAAAAATGTGTGGGGGAGCACAGGGAAATCTCAGCTTTGTTTAGACAGATTGCACTTGCTTTTTTGCTCATTTGGACTTGGCTTTATAGGGGAAATCAAAGGACGAGGCGTGACTTGACAAGAGAAGTAATGTCAGCGTTTTGTTGTAATAATGCAGTCACTGCTGAAACATGCAGATAATTTACCTACAGTAACTTTTAAATACGTAATCCCTCAGCCCACCGGCCTGGTTTGGCAGTATTCCATTATCTGCCTTGGCTCAAAGAAAAGGCACACACAACATGGTTAAGCAGTTTTTACCTGTCTGTTATTAACAGGTAGGAAACCCCCTTCCCTGCTGTTGTTACTTTTTTGAGTGAAGATATAATTGCATAGCAGAGGAGGTATTATGTGAATTACCGGAGTGTGTCTTGGCATTATTTGCTTTGATGTTGCTAGTAGGTCTGAGCATTATTTGACTTTCAGGTGAAATCATTTTGTGGTGCACATGATCTACAAAGCTGAAATGATTAGTCAATTAACAGACTAGCTGATCGGCAGAAATAACCGTTGAATCATTCAAATTATTTTTTAAGGAAAATTGCAAAAGCTCCACTGTTTCCAGCTTGTCAGATGTGAAGATTTGCTGCTTTCTTTGTCTTACACGATAGTAAAAAAATGAATAGTCGATTATATAGTGTGGTCCTACTCTATCTGTAAAGTGTCAGGAGATAACTCCTGTTGTGATTTGACACTATAAAAAACTGATTTGAAGTGAATATCTTTGAGTTTTAGACAGGGGGTCCCCGGCTTTGACGCTGGGAAACTGTGGTTGGCATTTGTCACTATTTTGGACATTTCATAGTCTAAAAGTTAAATCAAGAAACATAATAATTAATCATGAACATAATCATCATGTTATTGTTTTGCAAACCAACTGTAATATATATATAATTTAAGTTTTTGCCTTTCACAAGGAGAGTTTGGTCTCATAACAGCGGAGCACATGTTCATTTGATCATTTTGTATGTGGGCTGCAACTAACGATGATTGTTAATTGTATTATTATTAATAGTATTTTTTTGATTGAGTAACAGATTATTTGTTTGGTCTATGAAATGGTACAGAATACTAAAAACTAAACTAACTAAATCCACGTTGACGCCTTCGCACTGTTTTGTCTGACCAACAGTCCCCAACCCCCAAAATCTTTATAGTTTACAGTGATGTAAAACAGAGACAGGAGATAAAACTATGACATTTTCAGCAATTTTTTTGCTTATAAAGTACTTTGGATAATAATTGATAAACAAAATATTTTCTGATATTTTATCTGTGGACTAATTAAGATAAAGGAAACCATATAGCCCAGCCCTAGTTGCCAGAATGTTTCTCATCCCACTTTTTGAGGTGTGAGACGGGAAGGGGCGTGTGTTTGTGACTATAAGAGAGTGTGTTCACCATACTTCCTAAATGACCTGTCAGGGTGTAGTGGAGCAATTAGTGGATCGGCATCCCAAACTGGAAACTACAGGCCCTCTCTTTTCACGCTACACATACATCCGCATACACACAGTGACACAGATTGCCTTTCGGAAGTCACAGGGCCCAAACAGCCCACCAAGCACTAAGAAGTGTAATTACAGAGAAGTTTGCCTTTCCCCCCACCCATATCCCCCCTGCTCCTTCTCCTCCTCCTCTCTTCTCCCTCCATCCGGTTGCCTGCTGCTCTAGAAACACGTTAAAATGCTCTCTGTGGCTTAATTAGCAGTCTGCAAAACAAGCCGTGCATTCTTTGCCTGGCTTCAACACATACACACATGTACAGACACACGCACAGACCTGTACATGTGCACATTTACTGAGGACACATGCACACAGTGTTTATTCACCAGGGGGCAGCAGTGTACTGTTGGTGAGAGATGGATGTTTGCGTTGAAATGAGTGAAGCAGCAGTTGATTGGTTGCTGCTTTTACTGACAGGAATGCTAATTAGGGATATATTTGTAGACCCTCAGGACTCTAAAATGTCTCAGACATGCAGCTCACATTCACTGAAAAATGTAAACATGCACACATGCTGATAAAAACACAGAGAGTAGGCTGCAGGCAATGGGCCGTGTAGGTTAAATGTAAAACTTGCGAATTAAGTCAGTGAAAATTGTTATTCATGTAGCTGCTGTGTGTGTGTGTGCATGTGTGTGTGTGTGTGTGTGTGTGTGTGTGCACGTGCGTGTGTGTGTGCGCGCGCAGGTCCCCTCCTGCTCCAGAGGCAGGATCAGCAGTGTATTAGCTTCCTGTCCTGCTAGGTGAGCGGAAGTCATAAAGCCAGTGAACATTTACTGCAGCTTTCTCTCTGCACCTGGCTAACTCCATTTCCACTAACACCCTGCCCCCTTCTCTACACACACATGTACACACTTACCTCATCTTGATGCAAAAACCTGAACTCCTTGTACATCCCAAGTATGAACTCTGGCATTTCTTTTTCTGGTTCTTGTTCTTTTATACCTGGCTGTCAAACATTTGCCTAAATGGCATTTAGCTTGCTGCCACTGTTACAGTGTTTTTTTCTGAGCATATCCTACCATATACAAGTTGGCCTCCTGGTTCATTATTGCAGACGGATGATTAGTTGATCATTAGACAATTACTGTCTGTGAAGAGCCCTAAATGCCCTAGCCTTTTGAGCCCTATTACACATTCCCTTAATACATTTTTCCTAATAATACATTCATTTTTTACTCTGCTTTTCTAGACACTCAAAGACGCTTTACAGACTGGTTACATTGATACAACTTGTCCTTAAATATCCTCAGAGTACCTCAGTAGTGATCTACAGTATATTATATCATCATCACGTTATATCAAATATAATGACAGAGAAAACATATTTGGCTAGTTATAAAAATAGTAACACTCAGTGATTTTAAAGAAGCCAGACTTCAGGGTGCTGCTAGCTCTCATTGTCATGTTTGGTGACTCAGCCTTAGATGGTGTAGGTCACGTTATGTGTGTGTGCGTGTGCAGAGAGCTCTGGTCTCTACATCTGAGCAGCAGGTAGGATTATTAAGGCTCAGCTATAAAATACTGTCAAAGACCACCTCTGTGGACCACCTCAGATGTGTGTGTGCGTGCGCGTGCGTGCGCATGTGCTTGATGAAAAACAAAATCATTCAAAAAAGTGTGTTTTTAATGATGCATGTTCCTGCTATCCTTTTTCATCACCTAGCATATTCAATGTGTTTACCTATACTCAAATGTATAAGACTCTGGTTTCTAGGTTGTTTTCGTGTTTGCTGGTCTCCTTGGTGTTCTCCCTCACTGTGGGAAGTCTGCATTCTTTTTTAATTATGAGGTGTGGAAGCTTGAAAACTAAAAGGCTAAGACGGCCAACACGCAAACACACACCCAGGATTAGTTGGAGGAAGTGTCCAGGAGTATGTAGTTAATTGTTGCACAGAGATGATCCAGTTCTTAGATCTGAATTGCAATACATCTGCTAGCCATTACATATAAAGCTGCAATTATGCCCCCCCCCACACACACACACACACACACACACACACGCCATGGCTTAAACCTACTAGTTTTTAGTTTAGCGTGGAACCCTCTAAATGTTCCCGTTGAACACTTGATGGCACTGGTACTTCACAGAAGCACCCACCCGCAGTGTTTTCATACACACTTGCTCCTGTTTTCCAGGGCATGGGAGGTGGGGCTTTGAAGTTAACACTGTTTCCCTCAGGCAATGCAAGTTGCCTACTGTAGTGTTACTGACTTAGCAACTCAACTGGAAAAGGCGTGTGTGTGTTTTGAGTAATACACTATGTACATTCATCACAGCCTCCAAGCCACTTTTTCACTCTCGGACAAATTTGCCACATTCAGACGATTCAGGCGATTAATCAGCCTTTGGTCACTTTAGGAAAGGCATTCGTAGTAAATTAGAGACGGCTTGGCGTTGGCATAATAATGTGCCACTTATGTAAGTATCTGAAATGTATCTTCGTGGTCTAGCATATTACGGACTAATACAGAGAACGCAGTGTGTGAGAAACAGCCAGTAATCTATTAGCCAGTCTGGCAGGAAGAATAGATGTATGAGTCAGCTACATACTAAGAGTATTCACGCAACATTTTCCCTCCACAAAGAGCAGTGATTAATCTAAATGTCTCCTTCTCTCTTCTAGACACAGATCCACGGGTCCTGGAGAAGCAGGAGCAACAGCAGCCCACTTATCTGGCCCTAAGCTACATCAACAGGTACACACACACACACACACACACACACATACTGCCATAGGTGTCCTTCTGAGTGTAGCATTGCTCCACCAGTAAAAGTGTGTGAGTGTGTGTGTGAGTTAGTGTGCATACATGTGGTTTGCGGAGAGCAGCTCAAATGACTTCTTCCCATAGTCACAGCAGTGACTCATCCACAGACCAGCGCAGAAAACCACACAAGACAATCACTCCTGATTCCCTGCACTGCAAACGGCACAGCCAAAGGCGGCCTTTCAGGGATTTTGCATGTGTGTGTTTTTGTGTGGTAAACCGATGTGTCACGTCTCACTTAATGCCTCATTAAATCACCCCAAGACGCAACTTTGAGAAAGATAACGGTAAGACAGAAAGAGTTAGGTTTGTTTATTGTGGTAATTGTTCAAGTGTCGAGGTTGTAAATGTCACTTGTGTTTACTGTACAATGTCGAGATGACTGTATAGTTAGATGAGCTGCTCATTCAGCAGCTCAATTATGTCATGTCAAACCTCAGACTTCGCTCTCATAGCACCAGTGCACAGAACAGCCATAATTAGATGAAACCTTAAATGCTCTCATTATAGTAACAAATAACACTATAGAACGCTAAAAAAGGACAAACAAAAGTAAAAATCAATCAATCAAATCAAACTACAGTACATCAAGTTAAGTATAATTCCTGTTAATCACAACTGAACTGGGGTCATATATCTGTAGTTTTGACCCTCGTTCTTTTGAGTAATTATACCATTGGCTAGCTGGCATGTCTGTCTGTTTCAAGATCTCAGGAATTACTTTGGTCAGTATAGTGCCTCCATTTTTAAGGTGCTCAAGTTGACATCCCCAAAGATCAGATGGGAGGTGTGTTGGTAAAAATTATATTCAGGGTCTGTGCCTTGTCATGGGAGATATTGATGAAGAGTGCCCCCCGTACCATCACAGGTTCATGACAGATGCGGCTCGCCGGGAACAGGAGACCATTAAGAAGAAGGTTACGCCCAAACTGTCCCTGTCCATCACTGGTGGAGTGTCCAGGAACAGCACAGCCACGCCTCCTCGCCAGACCAGCGGTAACCTGACGCCTCCCGTCACACCCCCCATAACCCCCTCCTCCTCCTTCCGCAGCAGCACCCCAACAGGTATGACAGGTGTGTGTCGAAATGTGTGTTTGAGACAGAGAAAGATGGATTGCTTGTACATGTTGAATGATTGAGGTGACGAAACTGACCAATGCAAATTAACACTAAAATGGCATTTTTTAAAATTGTAAAAAGCTAACATTTTTAAGGGTCCCATGGCATGTACATTTGACTTTGAGTTTTTTTTTTTACATTAATATGTGTTCCCCCAGCCTGCCTGTGGTCCCCCAGTGGCTAGAAATGGCGATAAGTGTATACCGAGCCCTGGATATCCTGCTCTGCCTTTGAGAAAATGAAAGCTCAGGTGGGCCGATCTGGCATATTGCCCCTTATGACCTCATAAGGAGCAAGGTTATCTCCCCTTTCTCTGCTTTGCCCACCCAGAGAATTTGGCCTACCCATTTAAGAGAGAGACATCATGACTTTCAAACGAGCAAAGTGGTAGTTGGTCAAGGCCACACCCCCAGCCTCCACCTTGCCCCCCCCCTCCTCCTCAAAAGCTACAGACTCAGTAATGGCACATACTAATGAAAGCTCATAGTGGCTGTAATTCTGCACCAAGGCTGAATTTGGGGAAAGAGACTTCAGATATGGTATAAGGGGACCAATATATTATATAGACTAAGGTCTATATAAAAGTATCCAAAGAGCACCATGTCATGAGACCTTTAAGAGAGGACCCTTAAACACACTGCCAAATACATGGACCTAAGTCTTTCCCTTCCTAGGGAGAACACTGATGAACAATGAAGATTTTTGTGCGTTAATTGAATCCAGACTATCATACCTGGTGACTCTAGCAAAATTAAAAAAATAACTTCAAAATACAAGCCAGCTCACCTTGTATTCAGTATTGCAAACTGTATTTGGAAACTATTCACTTTTATGACCAAAAACAATCATTTTGTGATAAGTTGGATAAGCAAACCTTCCCATGCTAATGTTTTTTTTTTGATTTTTGAATCATGAAGAAAATGGAAACCCCAACCACTGTCTACTGCTGCTGCTGCTCTGTGTGTGTGTGTGCGTGTGTTTTTGTTTGTGTGCGTGTTTGTGTGTTGGCTTTGGTGGCTCCTGCAGTGAGCAGACCAGTCAACACTCTGCTAATTACATAGCAGATGTCATGCTGTGTGTTCACATGGGGCTGTGTGTTGCACAGCCCAGAAGCAGATGTCCAATTCCAGCCCAAATGGTTTCAAACGTAGTGTTAGGTCTGGGCTTATACACCAGCATGGCTACACACACACACACACACACACACACACACACACACACACACACACACACACACACACACACACACTCTTTCGACATGTGCCAGGGTGCCATCCATTTCCTCATGCTGAGGTGCAGCATTTCCTGTGAGATGGTGGGGGGTCAGTGGGACTTTATGTGTGTGTGTGTGTGTGTGTGTGTGTGTGCGTGTGCGTGCAAGCAAGCAAGCAAGCATGTGAGTGGAAAATGCACTTAGCAAAGCGCTTTTTCCAGGCTGAGCAATGGGGATCACTCCCACTTAATGATCTCTTTCTCAGTGCCAACCCCTGCATTTTGACTCACAGAAGCACATACACACACATGCACACCACTGCTGTTTTGTCTGAACAGTGCTTTCAGTGACATGTGGGCTGCTAATACATCCGAACAGCAGCAGAATAGGCAGCAGAAAAGGTTTTAATAATAAGTCACATATCATTTCTGTTTGGTAAGTTCCCAAGGCAAGATGTATTTTTGGGTATGACGCATTAGCATTTTATTTATTTGTCCTGCTTGTCTCCATTGTGCCTCCAGGCAGTGAGTATGATGAGGAGGAGGTAGACTACGAGGAGTCGGACAGCGATGAGTCGTGGACCACAGAAAGCGCCATCAGCTCTGAGTCCATCCTCAGCTCTATGTGCATGAATGGGGGCGAGGAGAAGCCGTTTGCCTGCCCCGTCCCCGGCTGTAAGAAGAGATACAAGGTATTTCCAAACCAGAGGACTGAGAAGTCAGCCCCCAGCTACACAGCCATAGGACACTGTAGCTTTTGTCTGAGTATAAAATGTCTGGACATAATATTTAAAAAAAATAGCACATAATAAATGCAGGATGTCATGATTGGAGGCGGTAATGAAAATATCATGGTATATTTGCTTTGGGTGAATTTTATAACAGCTGGTAACAAAAACCTCATTCAACTTGTAGTCCTTGCTCTTTAAATAATCAACAGTGTGGGAATGTTAATCTATTACACCCTTTCAAACCAAAACGGTGACATGGGATAAAGTCACATTTGCTGTGCAAATCTGAATGGGTCGACATGTGTTATCCAACCTGACTTCACCCCTCAATTTGTGACCAGGGTTTGGTGTAGGCCAGACATTGTTCAGCCTTCATATAAAATAGCTCTTAAAACCGTTAAAGGTTCCTGTAGAATTACTTAATAGTAATCAGTAGTATCAGTAACCAGTAGTTTTAATAATAATAATAATAATTAATAATAATTCTAACATTAATGGACTTTAGGAATATTAGCAACTGCCACTGCAACAGTGAATGGGCATCCAATAAAACAAAAAGCAAAATGTGTAAAAATAAGCAGTACAATGATTGTAAAGCTATAATCTCACTATAATAGATGTTGTCGGCGATCTCAAGCCCTACATATCTTAAATTCTGCTGCTTTCAATCTCTAAAATCTAAAAATGTTTGTTTAAATGTAAATTATATGTCATAAGGAGACCAAGAAAACTTTTGGCAAGTAGCTAACTATGCTAAGCAAATATGCAAATTGTGATTTGTCAAAGCTCAGATTTGGATTCCTAATCTGTGTTGAGGCTACTGCCGGTTAGCATAGCGAGTTGCAGACCTGGGTCAATAAGCGAACAACCTGTATAAAAGGGTCGCACACAGGTTGTTAATTACATGGTCAACATTCCATGTCACACATGGGCTTTGTGTGTTAAAAAAGGGTGCGTGTAACCTTTCTTCCCTTTTTATAATGTGCCTCCACTTCCCTGTCTCTTCAGAATGTGAACGGTATCAAATACCACGCCAAGAATGGTCACCGCACACAGATCCGTGTGAGGAAACCCTTCAAGTGTCGCTGCGGCAAGAGCTACAAGACCTCGCAGGGCCTGAGACACCACACCATCAACTTCCACCCGCCTGTCTCCACCGAGATCCTGCGCAAGATTCAAGGCTAGAGCCCGGCTCACACCAATCACTACCCCAAACACAGCCCTATCCTGACTGTCCTTTCCCTGACCCTTTTGTATCAATCCTGCACACTACAGGATCAAGTGCGTGCTTTAAGTTGTTTTCATTTTTTTTTTTTCCCATCTTTTTTGTTTGGATGTTACAATTGTTTTTCTTCTATCCATGTTATATCACTTGTATTTTTTGAAAAAAAAAGTATCTTTGTAGTATTTTTTATTGTTGTACATTTGCACATTATTATATGCTATCACGTTATTCGTTCTCTATTGTTTGACTTACATAAGGTGCTAACTGTAAAAAAACAGACAGAAAAGACTAAAAACAAACGATATGAAAGAAGAGGGGGAAACGTAAAAAGAAGAGCAACCACGCCCTGCCCCTTTTTCCTGCTCGTCTGTGAGCGGGATGAAGTTGACATTAGTGCTGATCTGAGTTCAGGAGTCCTTGCACTCCTTTTCCATTAGATGCAGAGAGTTTGCTGAGCTTAGATCTGTGCCTTCGCTGTAACTTCTGGGGGTTTCAGTGTGAGTTAAGTTATACTTTAAATAGATATATTGATATATATAAACAATAGACAGATATGTATGTGTACATACAAATATATAAAGGTATTCATGAGCATATACATAAATAGTTACACTTTATTTTCAAGCTTTATTTATATATATATCTGTCAGTGTTTTTCTTTCTGTGTATCAGTAAGTGTTCCTTTCATTACCTTTTTGCTGAGACGGCCAGTTTTGTCACCTCAGAGGTCAAGCTGGCTGACTTTAGGTTCGGAGAGATTTCTCTCACCGCACCCTAGACATAAGGAGCCAAAACGCCTTTCGGTTTGACACTCTGACTTGCGTGCAATGTTTTACTGTTGATCAGTTAGGCTCGATGTATTAGAACATGGCCTGGGCCAACAATCCATATTTTAAACATTTCATCCCAGCGAAAAAGCCATCCATTTCTTTCACATTTCCAGTGTTTCCACATTCAGAGTGCCAGAGCTGTGTTCAAGAGACTTAGCCGTGAAACCGGTTTAAGCATCATACTGTATTCCAGTTGCCAAGATCTTTGTTGTTTTGTTTATTTTTCCATGATGTTGCCAACAGCTCTCCACTGCCAAACATTAACCATACCATGTGCCTGGGGAGGGGGGAGGGGGAGTTGTAATTGTTTCACCCTGGAGGTCGCCAAACGTGTGGCAATGATTTTCATCGCGCCTGCAAAATGTGCGGATGAGTGGATGTACATCGACTGAATGTTTTCATGCATGCTTTCTGTGTCAGACCGAGAGGAATAATGTGTGAAAAAAGATTTGTATTTGAAAGAGATTACCATCTACAACCTGTCACCTGTGTGTGTGTGTGTGTGTGTGTGTGTTGTAGACAAGAGCATTCTAGTTCATTCTGTTGTGTGTGCGTGTGCCTGCGTGTGTCAGCTCCATGTGTGTCTGTTTTTTCAGCAGTATCCAAGTCATCAGCCTATAGAGTGTAACTGTATTCTGCGTGTTTGTGCTCGGATCTGTTGTGTTGTCTGTGCCAGGCCGCTGGTTTGACTCCTGTGGAGCAGGATGGCTGGCATTGTTTCATGTAGTGTAGGAGGGGCCAACTTGTTGCCCCCGACTGGGATTTCATTATTCATTGCCTCTAAGAAAAACAAGAGCGGTGCAGTGCAGCCGCCGCGTGCCAAGACACATTGATTCATACCATCATTTCCCTCATCATGCACAAAGTTTATAATCTGCAGAACGCTCAAAGCGTGAGCTTCTTCTCTTTTGGTCTTTTGATGGTACAGTGACCTCTGACATGCACACACCCTCCTGTCCTCCAAACTGCTGTTGCCATGGAAACCACAGTGATATCTTGGCAAAGAAACCTCCTTTTCTGGCATTTGTGTTAATGTCATTTATTCAGGGGGTTAAACATACAGTATTTAACACTTTCATTTCTTTGTAATAGCCTATTCTGATTATAGCAATTACCATACGCCTGGATTGTAATCACAATGCCTTTCAGTGCGCTACCCTAACAAATACTTGAAAGACATCCATGTCTATTCTGAAGCCTCAATACATGCCAGTGGACCAAGACCTCTTAAAATCTTTGTCTCAGTTTCAAAGTACATCTGTGGACGTACTACCCTGAAAGTACCCCTTAGGTAATGGTCCGCGTGCGATAGAAAAACTTAATTCCTGCCTTTCAGGGTAGGGGAAAAGTTTCCATGGCTGGGATCAGAGCAGAGACAGGCCAAGATGGACGGAGACTGAGAGTCTCCCGTTAGAGTTCTGTCAAACACTCGTAAAACCATCCCTGCTTCACAGACACCACTGTCACCATGGCAATAGTTTCAGCTTTACACAGGGGCCAAATGCAGTATTACACATGGGAGAGGAGAAGCGGAGGCTGTGTGCACAAGGAGACGAGGGAGGGGTTTCAATATACTGTGTATAGTGAATGTATTGTAACGTGTCTGTTGTCAAGTGCTTTTAAATTATATTTTCGTATGTAATGTGGAGACCAATGTTTCCTTTTTGTATGGGGGACAACAGGTTCTCATCAGAGTGACTTGTAAATGATGTCAAACTGTCTTTCTATATAAAAGAGAAGCTGCTTAAATGTAAACAGGAAATGACTCCAGTAAAAATAAAGTAAAAAGTTCTGTAGCTCGGACTGATGGCCATGTTATTTCTTCCCTTTTCAGCCCAAATAGAAAAAAACATTACAACTAAATGCATCAAGACAAGCTTACTTTATTCGTAAAGATCTTTGCAGTACACACTTAAACCACTGTCCTGACATTCTCATATGAAAAGGGGCTGCATCGGACACATGACATACACACACACACGCACACGCACACACACACACACACACATTTGCCTTGTGATTACTGGGCATGTGCAATTTTTAAAGCCTGAATACGACACTGTCAGGGATCACTTTGTAATGACAGAAAAGAGACAAGCGGTGATGTGGAGCCCTGCGGAGACACACATAGAAATGACACTCACTCGTGATTTGGACTTGCACACAAAGCAATTACTTTTTCTTTACAGTTCTAACTTTAAAATGTGGAATTACATAAACAAAAAAGTGTCTGTAACTTAGTGTCCAGCAGTCTATTTACCTAAAATGTGACAGTATCTCCAGTAAAATAAAGAGACCAGCCCAGTTTCTTGCCAACTGACCGGAAAGTAAAACGTCATTGGTCCATCACTCTTTCATCACTAAAACATTAAGGAAATAACAATGAGGGGAGGCAGGGTCACGACAGTAATTCACAGGTCTCTCCACAACTTATACTTATTTTTCATATGTACAGTACATTCAGAATAAAGCCTTTTTTAGTGCAGATACATGAAAACGTAGTGCTGTTTTTGTTTAAACCATCTGGCGTCTTGTACGTACAGTGGTACTGTAGTTTTGGGAGAAATCAGAGATCTCTTCCCATTCAAATAAAAAAAAGAAAATCTCCACCACATCACTCTTCAATTAAATATACACACTCAGATGACTCTTAAAGACATCACATATTCAGATCTCACTCTGCATTTACACTTTAAAAAAGAAATAATTTTCTTATACCTTCTGCCTTTCCAAGAAATAGACAATTAAAAGATGATGTCTCGGCTGCTTTATCACATGATTATCCTCCTCATTGTATATACTATTCAGTGTAGTTAAAGAACAGGGACATTGGCATACTACAATGCTTTCTCTTCAAAGCCCTGGTTCAAGCTCCTGCTACAATTCACTCTTTTTGCTTGAATGGCTGAAATTTTATAGTTTTGTAAAACAACTAAAACAAATGCATGCACTACCGATGGTGCTTTAGTCCCTTGAAGCAGAAAGATGAGCATGGAAATGATAGAAAAGTAAAAAGGACAGTGGCACGTTTCCCGAGTGTTAATGACCCCTTTTAACCATGGTGTATCCAAGGTGAAAGCTACCCTACTTAATAAAACACCTTGGTGGAGTAGCGGCCACAGGACAAACTCTGCTTCCTGGGCTACATTCTTTCTAACCTTTGTTAAGATTGCAAAAAAAAAAAACTTCTAATGATTGTTTATTAACAAGACAACTTAACCCAAGAGCTGACGACACACATTTACTCATACGGTATGTCAGAATTCTAACTTTGCCCTTTACACCTTTCATTCAATCTGCTCGAAGTTGAGCACGTGGCCGTCAAAGTGCGTGAGGACGTGTCTCTCGAAGAGCTGCTGCTGACAGTTGAGGGAACTGCTCAGAGCACATGGGGCAGACCTTCCAGTGGCTTTCCACGTGCTGCTCGAAGCTGCGCTGCTCAAAGTGGGGTGGGAAGATCACCTCGCACAACGGGCAGCGCTTGTGAACACTACTGGAGAGAGAAGGGGAGAGTGTAGTGGGGAGACAGGTGAGATGTGTCCGTTTGGTTAGGATCATAATGTGGTAATATGTACAATGACTTAACCGTTGTGGCATTCAGTTAAAATTAGACTACGTATGGCTATTATGAACATCTCTAAATAAGAAATGACAAACAATGACAGTATATATGTTATATGTTTTTAATTCCCTTTCCTCTGTTGCAGTTGTTGCTCGGTTTGGCCACGGTTACACTCGTCTTTTCAGTGCAGCGTTTGTCATCTGATCATGCCAGGATCTTGCTAGCATTGGGATCCGATCAGTCAGACCACATGCAGAGGTGGCCTATCTTTCAGATGTCTGCTGGATTTTACTGTTATGTACAGTATATACTGTAGGCGTCGTGTTAACTTACTGCTGATGAAAACCTAACATTGTGATTTTGCTGCTTCACTGTAAAAGCTTTTCAATTTCATAACGGGGTTATTGGGAAGAATTTATTGTAAATGAAATGTGTGTGCTTTGTTCGCAGCTAGTCTTCAATAAAAACCAGGGGCTGGAGCACAGCTGAGACCTGCTGTCTCCGCTGCTCTCTTGTACGGGCCCTGTCCCCATTACAAGATAAACAAAATAGAAAGAAAAGAAGAACACTCTCTCATGCACCAAGTGCCATTTTGGATGCATGCAATAATGTTACATCCGTGCAGAAATATATCCGATCCCTATCCTGTCAGGCGGGTCCCACTGAAGTGTCAAATGTAGACGAAGGGTAAACAAAGCCTTTGTTACATGTTTTTGACTGTCAATCCAGAAGTTTATGTTTATTTCATACATTAATAGGAATGTGAGCACGTGGTTTTAAACGGCTTCATACTAAGACAGATAGGATAGTAACAAACAAGAAAATGGACAAATGTCTGTATCTGTAGGAATGAATACTCAACACTTGCTGTACACATGACCACTTTACACTGTGAAATCAGCTAGCCAGTCTGGCCCAATCAAAAAGCATTTCTATTTTATTTTTATATCCTCACCGCTGGCATAGGGGGTTGACTGCCTTACTGGGAAAAGAAATCCCTTCCTAACCTCTATATGTTTTAATCGATGCCCTTGTCTCTGCTTGTGTAATCTTGTTCCTCAATAATGTGTTTTGATTTTGAAAAGTCTATTTATTCTAAAGTAAGCGTGTGGGTAGGCACACTACCTGGAGTCAAAGCAGAAGCTGCCCCTGGCTTCTTTACGTCTCCTGGACTGATGATCACAGGACGGCTGAGCGCCATCAGCAGCCTATGAAACAACACAAACGCATTGATGATGTTTACTAAAAAATCAAATAACTGAACCACTATAGATATGTGTCGTGTTGCTATTTAAAGAGGAACACACCCCTAAAATAACCTTCCTCGATAATCTCTGTTCAATTTGCTCAAAAACAACAAGATATACTCCGACACTAACGGGTCTCGGCTCTGTCCCTTTGCAAAACCTCCCCTAATTACTCTTCAAGCCCTTGTTATCTTCGTCTCTCTTGAGTTCTGAGGGAGTGACAGTAATTAGAGCTTTATGCAAATTAGTTCATAGCTTCATCTTTTAAGGGCAAGATACTATTCCCTTCATTCAGTGAGGAGGGGCACTCCAGAGACAGAGAGAGAGGGATTACCATGACAGCAATTCTTTAGATGCTGAAAACAAAGTGAGGGTACGAAGGCAAAGGCTGTGATCACACTTTGTCATGCATTTATGTTGCTTTGAAAATGGGTAGACAGTTCTCCAAAAGGATACCAGACCTATTGCTGTAATGAGATCAAAACGACACTGTGATCCATTATGGTACTACGAAATGTTTTCATCAGTAATTCTATCTTTGAGGAGAGAGGGCAGCAACAAATTATGTTTGCATAATCTGATGCATATGAAACCTGAAATGATACAGTGACTCAGGAAAATAATTACATTTTTTTGGCTTGTTTATGAACGTCACACAAGCCTGGGTTTTAGTCTGGTGAGTCGGTGTGTTTCCGTCCTGTATGGTCGTATGACTTACATTTCTTGGCTCCTCCGGTGGAGGCTCCAGGCTCTCAGGGGGGCTTGTGCTGCGCGAGGGCTGGATGCAGACCACCTCTCGGTCCCAGCCTGGTGCCCCGGGGCCCGGGCTCGGGGGTGTGATTGGGGGTGCACAGGGAGGGGCGCAGGGCGGGGCCTCAGGCGGAGGACGGGACATGTGGTCCGGAGAAAGCGCAACATCCACCAAGTCTAGAGAAACAGTAACACATGGGAGGGTTCGTCCTGACCACATTGCAGCAACATATAACTGAAGGAGAACAGAGTCGAAGAGAACGTGAAAGATTCATCAAAGTTGTACTTCATCCCACCTCTTGTGGTGTCAGTTGAGTAGGGGTTGCCGTACTGCAACTCAGCAGGCCTGTGTGGAACCAGTGGTGGAGGGGAGGGGTCCTGCGGGTATGGCAGGGGGTAGCGCAGCACCATCGGCTGCCTGATCTCAGCACCCTGGACACCAGCGTCCTGCTCCTTCTGCCTGGACACAAAGCGCTGCAGCTCCTGGAGGGGAAAAGGAGACAAAATCCTCACAGGGATAAACTACATATTGTTAAAATGTCTTTTAAACTGATATTACTGGTGCTCATTAGACTATGCAATCACTTTGAAAACATACAGATAGGAAGCCAAACTGCAAAAAGATGCCAGAGCATAGTTACATTAGATCAAACATCTATTGCACACACTGTCCATTTTCCCATAGTTGCTTACAAATTCTTATTTCATACATTTATACTATAACTATTCATATTTTTTCTGTATTTCAGTATGATGTCAGCTATATTTTCATCTTTTCCTTTCACAGTAAAGCCTTTGCTGCAGATTGTTGTAGCTAAATGGGTAAACACTGTCTGCACAAGCCAACGTGATCTGTTTGAAGAGAGAGGGACCGATGACAATAGCTGTGCATGAAGAAAATAGAAATTCAGTCAGGGTTTCCACGGCGCAGTTTCACTGTTGGAACCACACGGTGAGGAAGTATCTTCAGCTCAGAGTTAAGTTTCCCCTCTACACTGTTTCTGCCCTTTGTGATTATATCTGAAGCAAGAGCATTAGTTACCCTACTCATTACTGTAATGGGTTTCGGACTCTGGCTCCTTCTACTCTGGCTTTGCTATCCCCCCCCCTTGACCTCCTCTCTTGACGACTTCATTAGTGCACAGCTATCAGGTTTAACATTTAAACCAGGGTTGGGAAGGTTAAACAGACATGTCGCGTGGCATTTGCACTGTCTAATGGCACTGTACCGATGGCAAGTATAGATGTATTAATTAGTGGGAGGTATGGAGAAGGGAAGGAAAATCTACAGGGATGAGTTCAAACGCTGCACTAAAACACTCACAATTGAATGGGATGATATTGCTTTTGACTTTAGTGGAGAGACTACATTATCTACATAAGAGATTTCTACTGTCAGTAGTTTTCAGTTAATATGGAAATGTCTGTAGTTTGAAAGCAGATGGAAGTTACAATACTGTACTGGAAACAACCGGTCGTGTTTATAAAGCTTACACTGTATAACCGGATCACCAAATTGCAGACCGTGGTCTGGACCTGGGCCAAGTGACTGTTCAATCCAGACCTGTGACCAATTTCTGAGTAATTAATGAGAATCCATAATAATCCTCATGGAGCCTTGTTTTTTTTGTCCAATATTCTCAGCTATAGGCCGCGAGTGCAGCTAAACCAGCTGATATGGCAATAACTTTACTCAACTGTGTGTAAGGAATATCGCTCGAGAGAATAACATCATCTGAGAGGAGTGAGAGATGACAGCGTGAAGCAACTGAAGGCCATTTTATGGTTGTGCGTAGAATCGATGGCGTTCCCCTGCAGACCCCTCTGCGTCTACGCCGGTCTCTACGCGGTAGCCTGACGTGAACCTCTCGAAAAAATGTTACTCTCCCTGCTTCTCCTTCTCCATAAACAACATGAAATCAAGGAAAGGGTTAACTTTTCCTGCAACAGATTTCCCACTGTGGTCAGAAAAAACAGGGGAGACACTTTGTTTCTCTCACTATGACTCTACAGTCGCTAATTGCGCCGAAGCTAATCGCCGTCACTATCTCGCTTCTCCCTTGCTCTATCACCCACTCCTCATACACACACACACATGTCGGCTTGACGCACACACCAACGCACAAGTATAAACATCAGGCCACTTAGGTAGGCTACGGGGAAAGCTCTGCGTGGAGCCTCCGCACAACCATAAAACAGCCTTGACTCGGCTACTTTCACCTACATACAGTATATGCATGAGAATGGCACTAACTCCATTCAAGATTCAAACTACTGGCGGGCCCATTTCTGTCAATAGAAAGGGAGTAGAAAAAAGGTAAAAAGAGTGAAAACAAAGAGAAAAGGGGCGGCTCTAAGCTCTGTATGCAGCTTTTATAATATTTTTTTATTTAAGATTCTATCTTGTTTTGTTTTTACTTGAAAATGTGCTAGAAATTCAATTAAATTCAATTTGTCTATATTAAAAGTACCCTACTCTGAAAATTGACAATACATATTGCCGACATGACAGGAAAGAAATTTAGATACTATGCCGGTTCGGTCCATTGCTGGGAGCAAATTTTAGTAACTGGACCTCTTTAAATGATAACTGAATAGCCCTGCTGTATAGTGTGCACTTGACGTGGCTGCTTTACCTCCTGTAGTTGCTCTTTGTCTCTGAGGGCCTGGGCCAGGTTTCTCTTCAGCTCTGTCACCTCGCTGGCTCGCTCCGCCATGTGCACCTACAAACAGGGGAAAGAGTTCCTAAAAAGGCAGCACCTGTACATCAAATAACATCAAATGCAATATATAACATTGGAAGTTGGAAAAGGTATGTTCCATTGTTTTTAAGACGCCAATCATTGTGCTTAAGGCGTGCAACCATTGTTCCGTCAATCCCCCCCCCCCCCATCTCTCACTCTAGTAATCTGTCTACTGTCAACTATCTGATGTTGCACTGTATGTCCCCTTAATAATAATAATGATAATAAAAACGGTCTCATTAGTGAAAAGGAAAGAAAACTGACACAAGATATTAGCTCATGCTATTTTGCATATCACAGAAAGGCACACATGCAATAATGTAGCTCTCCACTGCTCCAAATAGTAGACAGGTTAGGCAGAGGTTGAATAATAACATAATTAGGGCAGCAACTAAATTACTTTTGTTATGTATTCATCAATTGTTTTTTTTTGGCTTAAAAATGCTTAAACAATTAATCAAATATCAGAATAGCTGTTGACTAATTATCTGTACATTGACAAATCGATTCAGCTCCAAAAATAACAAACATAACATAACATAAATGGTGACAGGTTCTCCCAGAGTTGATGGAAAGGGCGCATCTGATATGAACCCTTTCCCTTTATTTTCACTCCATATGTGTTAACCGACGAAGAGGAATCAAGGAAAGCAAGTGAACTAAATATTTGGTCGGTTGAGTTTTATTTAACCTGGATCGGCGTCAAATGTGTGGGTGCTTACAGTAAAAACACACAGCTAGAGCCACAGACACACAGTCTGTGCACAGGGCGGACTGGAGCGGACCAGGGGATTGTAGTAAATCTCTTGCGTTCTAACAGGACTGACCCTGTGGGATAGTTTACATGGCTAGTTGCCTGCTCTTCTCTCATTTTATCCCATCACAAAGGTTCCAAATCCCCTCCCTTCCCGTGCTTTCTTTTTCTGCTTTGTGTCTGTCTGTCTTACTTTTTTCACTCTTAAATTCAGTTTGCTGCTTCGGCTTTCCTCCGTCATTCTCTTTTATCTCCTTCTGTCCTCTCTTGGCCTCTCCCTTTTCCATAAATTTACTGCGTGGCATTAGAGGGTTAAGTTCAGGTGAAGGGATTCTGCAGCAGTGGGTTTCTGTGGCCCCCTCCAACCCCTCACTCTCTGTCTAGTCCTCTCCCTGGGCCCGTCCTCTGGGTGGCTGATGTAAACAGCCGTAAAGCATGGTGCTTTGCGGCTGCCTGTCTTGTCAGTCTCCGGGGCCATTAAGAGCGGCTCGGGGCCCGGGGCACTCGCCTCAGACAGGAGACTCTATCAAAGACAGCGGAGAGCCTTATTTACAGCGCCGATAAACACACACTCACTCATGGAGTTTAAATGCCAGTAGGTACTTTGGCAGACGCTTGCACGCAAATGCAACAGGCCCACATCGACAAGCTCAAGTGCTCGTATTGAATCACACACACATACCACACACACTGGCTCATGTGTGGCATGGAGTAACCCGGTTACTCTGGTTGATGCATGCTCATGTAAACTGTTATGACCATTTGGTAAACTGTGTACCAAGTGTAATTGTTGCTGTATAACCCAATTAACACAATAGTCATCCGACAACAATTAGTTAGTGTATCTGAGTGCTGCCAGCTTTACCCTCTCTCCTTTTCTTGTTGCTTTTTTTAGAATGTTTTATAACAATTGCCATATTAATCAAATAGAAAAGTATTGTTCAGGTAATTTATCAAACAAAATTAAGGAACAAAAGCCAAACATATTGCTGGTTTCAGCCTCTTCATTCACCCTTAGAACACTGTGTTCATAAACATCTGAGTAGACAGTAACTGCTATTGTGTGTTTTGGTTACACCAAAATGTATTTATAAAATGAGTCAGACATATGTTAAAGATCAAAGATAAATACAGGACAAAATAACTAAGTAGCTGCCGTGCTTCAGCCTCTGACCAATGGGAGAGGACCGATCCCTAATATGGGGTCTATGTTTGTGTGTCTTACTCTGAATCGTTCCTCCTCGTTGGCCAGCCGCTGTTTGAGCGTCTCGTTGATTGCACACTGCTGCCTCCACTTCTCCTCCATCATTGCCAGCTCCTCCTCCACCGAGCGAGTCTGTGCCTTCTCTGCCTCCCCCATGCTCCTCCCCTCCACCTCAAGCAGCATCTCGTGTTCCACAACATCCCTCCCTTCCTCGGCCTTCCCTGCCATTTCCGCCTCACTGTTCGCTTCGGCACTCTGCCTCTCGTTCTCTACCTCCACCCAGCTCGTCATCCTTAGGCTCTCCTCCGGCAGACTGTCCTTCTCCTCTTTTTCTTTCTCTTTGTCTACTCTCTCCCTGTCCTCTTGGTTTTCTTCTCCCTCAGCCTCCACCTCGGCCCTCTCCTTTGGCATTTTCTCTCTCTGCCTTTCTTCCCTCGCTGTGCTAATGTATCCATCGATGTTTGTGGATTCCTTGTTATTAGTTTCCGGTGTGATTATCGTCTCAGCGGCTTCTTGTAGGACTGCAGTAGCTATATTCCCTGTAAAAACACAAAGTAAGTGAGAACAAAGATCATACACAGTCAGCAGGAAAGTTGTTGATTCTGGTATTAGCACTTGAATAGAATTGCTAATTACGGATATTTCAATACAATCAAATTACAAAAGCATCTTTTAACAATGGTAATAAAAAGCAGGACAATGAAACACTGCAATTGACATGTTTGGTGTAATCACTATTGTGTACACAGGCCTTTCTATGTTTATTTACTTTCTACATTGTCAAGAAAAAATCTTGACATTTTTTTTTTTTCCAAAAGAATCTGCATTAACCTGTTGTTTTAAGATGTGCATGTTAGTGTGTCACACACACACACACACACATATATACACACACACACACACACACACACACACACACACACACACACACATATATATATATATATATATATATATATATAAGAAGCACATAATGTAATCTGAAAACCTCTGCCCTGGTTAAAAAAACAACAATGCAACTGATCTCAGCTGGCATTCTGTCTACAATGGAGTGCAATGGAAATTTCTAAGTGACCCCAAACTTTTGACCGGTAGTGTATATACATATATATACTTTTGCCTTTGAATGTGTACCTGCTGTGGGTGACTCGGGACTAGGGGTCAGTGGCTCTTGTGTTGTCTCGGTGGATGCATTTCTCTTTGGCTCCTGCATAAAAAAAAATATATATTTTTTTGAAAGTATCAACAACATGTTGTTCCTACTGCTTTAGTCATAAACTGGCCATCATGTAATACTTCCTTTTGTAAAAGTTTAACTATACAGTACTCACCCCCTGTGACTCAGTTATGTTCAGTTTGGCCACCTGCCTGCGGAGGCGCTGACACTCCCGGTACTTTTCCTTGTAGTGCTCAGCCGCCATGTGAAGACGCAGCTTCAGCTCCTCCACCTCTCTCTGCAGCTCGGCCTCTGCCTCTGACACCACCATCATGCTGGGCGTCATCTCCCCACTGGTCCCAACACACTGGGAGGAAGGGAAATACAGAGGATATTTCAAAAACCTTTTTCCATGTCTTGCTTCACAATTTCCTCAGTCCTCCTGGGCTATCATAGCATAGAAAGAAAAATAGAAGGTGGACACAGACCACTTCCTTCTGTGCAGTGCTCCTCATGCGGTCTAGCTGGCTCTCCATGCGTTGGCACTCGGCCTGAGCATCGGCTAGACTGGCACGGAGCTTGTCAGCTTCCAAGCGGGCGCGGTACAGCTCGGTCATGGTGTGGTCACGGGCGCTGGCTGAGTCGCGGAGCTCCGAGGCCAGCAGGGAGGCCTGCTGCCGGGAGGCCTGAAGCTGCTCCTCTGCCTGACGGAGCTCCTCACGCACACGGGCCAGATCTGCCTAAAGACACGTTGAGGGAAATTATACATAAATTATACAGATTAACTGATTTTACCATACAGACACACACATATGGGTACGACCACCACTACCTTGTCAGCCTTGTGTGCCAGCAGCTCTTTCTCCAGGCTGTCCCGCTGGGCAACGCAGAGCCTGAGTCTGTCCAGCTCTTCCTGGAACTGGGCAATGGTCACCTCCCGATTCAGCTCCACCGCCTTCAGCATCTGCAGCTCTGCGCTCAACTTAGTGTTCTCCAGCTCGGTGCTGCGCAGGTGGGCCTACACAGGTGACAAGAGAGACAGAGAAAAGTGCAAAAGTTGAAATTAAGACGGAATCACACAGGCTTTGTTAGTCAAAATGCACCTTTTCATGTGTCTGTCTCCCACCTTGTAGAGGTCTCTCTCATCTTTCTCATTCTTCAGCAGGCTCTCCAGGCTGTCTCTCTCTGCAGTCAGCTTCTTCAGACGGTCACGCAGACTGTAACATTAAATAAGTTAAGTTTTGTACAGCTTCATCCTTAAACCAATCCCCCACGTCATTATATTACACTAATTCTTTCATGCCATTCATGCTGTTTTAGTAATAACTAGATCCTCAGAAGATCTTTCTAATGGTATAATATGTGTGTAGGTTCTCAAACAATTAATCACGGCCCAGTGGATGACAGCAAAATCTGTTTTAAGGGGGTTGAGGAAAAACTTTTTTGAGGCTGTGTTTTGTGCCTTGCATTATTTTTGCGCACACAATGTAGACGATTGGAATGATGAAGATGTTGAGGAAGCAGAAGACAGGCAAGAAATCGTGATCAAACTGTTAATTAAACAGTCACATCCTCAGAGAAAAGGATGAGTTTGATAGATTGATGGTCATGTGTGAGCATTCTCCACTCACCAATCGAGCTCAGTCTCCTTTTGCAGGCCTCTCTGGGTGACTCCCAGCAGGTCCTCCTCCAGCTGGCGGACCCGGTCCATGGCCTCTGATAGCCTCCTCCTCACATCCTCCCTCTCTTCTGACAGGCCCTGCGACGAGCGCAGCAGCTCCTGCGGGACAGAGAAGCCGCTGTGGATCACAGTGACAGGAGCTACAGCCAATCCCAGCGGCTGAATCAGCAGCTAGAACTTGGCAGAGGAGAATCAATGCTTATGAAACACTTCTGATTAATCATAGATATTTCATATACTATTACTGTGATATACGACGGTCATGTTGCATATATATATATATATGTTGTATATCATTTATCATTTGTAACTACACTCCGTTGGCCCTTTTTCAGGTACGCCTACAACAAGTAGTCCACTACTTTACAAAAATTGGTTCTTGTCTAAAATGTTTAAGATTTGCACTCCTGGACTTTAATTTCTCACATCTATATTTTCATCTATATTACATTTTCAAATATTTGCAAAAAATCCAAATTCATGTATATGTCTAAAGCATTATATTATTATATAATGTAGCTTTTAAATCTTGTTTCAATTAGGTTTTATTTTTTTTCTTTCTTTTTAAATACTTCTTTTTCGGTTCCCTACCTCTAAAGCCTGCTTCAAGTCCATCAGTGACATGTGAATTCCTCCCCCTGGGGATCAGTCTTATCTTATCAATCACAGATCACCATACATACATAACATCATGACTGATATCAGCCTTTTGATGGATGAAGAACACCCACTCAGTGACTGAGGTTATTGAACAAATGCTTGCTAGTTTCAATGAATTCCTTAAAATAATTGCCTGGTGGAGCACAACGGATCATATGTAAGGTCTTTTTTCTCTGTGTGGTGTGACGACTGAGGAAATGCCTTGTTTGAACTTGCTGCTAATCAGCAGTAAAGGACGGTAAATCATCCACCGCCAATATTGGTTGTGACAGAACAACATTCCTCTGCACACACCCTCCTTTCAATTTGTCGCGTTGACACACACATACATACTCACATTTACGTGCACGCACGCACGCACACACACGGTTACAGAAAGACGGACACACAGCTTCACATTCAAAGAGATATGGAAGGCAGATAGTTCATTCAAAAAGGACAGAGTGCACAAACACACACCAATGCATACTCAGGCCTGTCTCCCTCTGGGCTTGGCTCTGCGTAGATTACTGTATGATTTTTACGGCTGGCGTTTGAGAAGCACTTTAGCAGTGCATAAAGACCTTATAAAAAGTGTACTCGTAAAATTAGCAGCCACAAAATATGTACTTATGTTTTCATGTTAAACTCAGTATATTTTCATCAGCCTGGTATGAGCTAACGCACCTACTGTAAATGCTCTACAAAAGAGACACACACCTACTCACACAAGTCGTATATCTACAGATGGACATGCCTGTTGAATGAAAAGCAGCATGGTAATAACAGAGTGTGTGTGTATTACCACGTAATTTATGGCGATTTTGTCCTTCGTAAAAAGAGCAGACTAACTCAAAGCAGCCTGCTCTTACCCTGAGCCTAGACCAGAGAGCTACACTAGGGGGCGATATGAGACTGGATTCAAACTCACAAATCTCGTGGCAAGTTTCAGTGTTTCACTTCTCCCTTCTTTTGTCACCCCTCTCTCTGCTTTCATTGAGTTGACTGTTTTTAGACATGTGGTAAGATATTGCTTATAATTATGAGCAACTCATAAAATACAAACATTTGAAATCTGACTCTGGTGAGTGAGTGAATGGGGAAGGAATGAAGTAAAAAATAGATGGAATTGAGGTAGAAGTTAACTTTCAATATAGGTTTTTGTTGAATTATGAATAATGTTCCCAAATGTACTGTGTTTTTCTTCACCTTGCTATAGCAAAATCATTTATATTTTATCCATCCATCTTCATGGATTTATAATTTCAATAAACAAACTCCAAAACAAAAACTTTGAAAATTGGGAAAGACAGAGACAGACAGGAAGACAGACAGACAGGCAGACAGACAGACAGACAGAAAATAAGACAGTGAGAAAGCAGTGGCCACTGAATCGCGTGACTGAGTGGTGTTTGTCCCTGAGGCTGGGAAGGGCTCTTTTTTCAGGCAGGCGGTTTTGCGGACTACCCTCCTCTCATTCCACACACAGACTAAAAGGGTTTGCAAGCTGGTGGCATAATGACTGTGTTTGTGTGTGTACGCTTGTGCATGTGTGAATGCACATTAGAGGGGCCCTGTGGTTTGCAACCTGAATGTGAGTGTGAGAGTGAAGGGGGGGCGGCAGTTTTTGCATGCGTATGAGTGTGTGTGTGTGTGTGTTTGACGTCATGTTTGTTAACTCTGTGGTTGCGATGGCATCGTCCCTGACGCCAGATGCCCAAGAAAACTGCGACCCAATTCCGTTCTGGCCCACTGAGTCAAGTCGTTAAAGAGAGAGAGAAAGACTGGTGTGCGTGCACACACACACACACACACACACACACACACACACACACACACAGCGTGTCTCTCAAACATGGATAGAGATTATTCATAAATGTTTAGCCTTTAAGGTTTTCGGACCTGTGATCACTGGTGAGGAACCGGCTCCACACGTGTGTGCAAAGAGAGACTGTCCGTCTACGCACACATTTATATACAAATACACGCGTGCAAACACACTGAACCTTACTTCAAGTATGAAAAAAAGTATATTTGTTCCCAATTTGCTGAATTATTGAAAGAACGTATTTTCTTCTTTTGACTCATAAATCAATAACCTTTTCATTTTTTGAGCGACCATTTTTGGAACTATGAAGGTTAACTAGATGATGATGATATGGAGGGGGTTTACTTGAGCAAGCATGTAGGATTGGGTGTGAAATGGGGCATCGGCACAATCTTCAACCTCACGTTGGACTCGGAAATGTTGTTTGTTAAAAGACAAATTAAATCATCTGAAATGAAAGCAACAGTATCTGCGACTGTGGCCTTGTGATTTGGACGAGAAGCGGAGTGGCACAAATAACGTTTGATTAGTAATATTAAACATTTATTTGGTTGTATAAATGCATTCATTAACTATAGCTGCTATATCTATACTAACGTGCGTTGCGTGCAAAAGAAGCATAACTCCCTGCCACCACTCTAACCTGGTTGTGTGTCCGCAGTAGGCAGCACGTCTCCCTCTCTTGCTCCCTCTCCCTGGCCAGTCGTTTCTGCTCCTCCTGCAGCTGCTGTTTCTCCTCCTGGAGGAGACGCATGGCCTTCAGCAGCTCCCTGCGCTCCTGCTGCGCCTCCTCCACATGCTGCCAGGCAGAAAGGAAGTTTATGGTAAATAGAAAGAAGGCGAGAATGGTACTTGCTTTGTGAAGATTATGGTGTTCAAGTCACTTAGTTTTGTCCTTTTAATGGCAGTCTTGGGTTAGTGTCATTTTGAAAACACCAGAAAAATGTAGTGAAATGCAAAAATGAAATTGAATTGAGTTTTAGATAACATTAGATTTGTGTTGTGTAATATATTGTGTGATGTATCCATTGATGTCTTGAAGGACAATCGTGTAGTGGTTTATAAATGCCAGAAGAGGGATTTACTCTACTCAGTGAGGTCAGAGGTCACATTGAAGTACAGAACAGAACCTCAGGATCTGGTAGGGATCTAGTGCCCTGCTGTAGGACCCTTTAATGGGGGCTAAGACCCAGAAAAAAAGTGGAAAATAGAAAAATAAATATCTTCATCTCGTGTAGCGTACCTCCAGAAGTCCAGTCTTGGTGGTGACGACCAGTATGTCTGAGTTGCTGTCGTCCTCGGTAACAGTCAGAAGCTCGTCTGTGGGTGTGGCTGACCTGAACTGGAAGGGCGTACTGGCTCCTCTAATGTCACCAACATGTGTGACATAACAAAACTGGTAGAACTCTCCATCAGATTTAGGAACATAATAACCTACAAAGAGATAAGAGTTTGCGTTCCCGTTTTGTTTTTCATTTTTGTTCACATTCATTTAATCCCGTAGCACTTATTTCATTTAAGCAGGAAGTAGGCCTGGCCAAAACATTTCAACAATATCTAGAACTGTTCTGCTTCAAAATGCCACTTTCACACAGCACAGCAGGAAGAGCACATTTTTCTAAAAACATTCAATATTTCCATCATTTACTGTATAGAGTATATGCTTATATTTCAAGCAGCTTTAAGCTAGACTGGGAGCTCACTGGAGCACATCATTCACATTAGGTCTGGTTTTCTGGGACAGAGGAGTACATCCAGAACATCCGGCAGCCAACCGGTTTTACTGACTACTGACACACCACAACACACTCTCATATTTTCACTGTGTAATATCTGACTGTTCCAGGCCCACTAAAACCAGTTTGCAGGCCCTCAACCTGTGTGTGTGTGTGTGTGTGTGTGTGTGTGTGTGTGTGTGGTTTGAGAGGTTCTCAGGTCCCAGGCCGCCGTTTGCGGTTGTGTTCCCTTATTAAATAAAAGTGCTGGTTTTTATATACGCCGTAAAATGGAGGAGTTACTTTGGAATATCCTAGGTCTGCATAGCAGTTTACATAGTGTGTGTGTGTGTGTGTGTGTGTGTGTGTGTGTGTGTGTGTGTGTGTGTGTGTGTGTGTGTGTGTGTGTGTACCTTGAAACACTACAGCCCTGTGCACAGTACTTCCTGGTTCGTAGTCTTCAGGCATAGGAGACCAAAGGAAGGTGTAGTAATCTCTGGCTGTGCTCCAACCCACCTAAGGACGTAAATAGCACCAAAAATATTGATCCACAACATAAACTATATCCCTATTGGACATTAATATGTACTATTAATGTACTACTACAAATATGTAGTTGGAAAAAAAAAAAAAAAAAATCACAAATTTCACGAATGTTCTTCACAAATCATTAGACTTCCAAAACACACTGAGTGAAAAAATCTGGAGGATTACACACAATGTTTAAGGCAAGAATGGAAACATTTAAAACCATGCCCCCTTATTCCTCTACACACCTCCTCCTCCTCTCTCCTTCCCCTCAGTTCCTTCCCCGTTTGGGCTCACAAAAAAGAGGAGCAGTGAAGGTGTGAGAATAGGGTGGGAAGGCAGGGGTGTATGTAGCTTTGTGTGTGTGCACAGAATCATGAGACTGAACAGCCTACGTGGAAATTAGAAGGGGGGAAGGGGATAAGAACGAACAAAGAAAAGGTGAAAAATGTACACAAAATGGCAAGGGAGATGTAATTCCATGGATTTCATGTGTTGTTAGGTGACAGATGATGAAAGGGAGTTGTGAACATCATAACTCAGGTCCTGTGTCGTAAATCTGTCTGGGCCGCTCAAGCACATACACACACCTCGTTTCAACTCACATGTGCGATGCGTTTTTGTGACATTACATAACTACACTTTAGCTGTGGATAACTCAACCCCCCGTGGCTCGGTGGGACAAGAGAAAGTTTCTCGGCTGCCATATAGCAATCATTTATTCCAGGTTAGGCTGTTGGTCGACAATGGTATACTGGAAATTATAGGATCACAAAACACTGGGAGGGATTACTTGATTTTGTTTCATTTCAATGCCAAATGACTTTCAAAGATGAAATAATAACCACATTTTACCACGTTTACATAAAAACATTTCTGCAGTTTAATATTTGAATAAACAACAATCAATCAATTTATTTAAGTTAAAAAAAGAAAGATAAAAAGAATGGGCCAATACTTGAGAAAGCATTGTGACGCTCAAACTATCAACAGTAAATCAACGGAGCTACTCAAAACATTTGTCAAAATTTCAGGTTAGATAATGCTGTTGAATGATAAATAATTGCAGCGTGGGGCTTATCAACCCATTACACTCAGTATAATGTTACTCCAAACAAATAGTAATTGCCAGTAGGGAGACCTGGGCCAAGAACATTCTTTCCTCCTCCAAAAGGTATCTCAGTGAGAGGTTAGAATGTGTTGGGACACCTGCCAGGTTTGCTTGTGTGCTCACATGTTTGCTTAAGAGAACAGACATAAATAATTTTGCTAATTGCAGAGTGAAGTTGACTGACGTTTGGTTAGGTATGGTGAGGCATTCCAACACAGGAGTGATGTTATAAAATAATCACAGGCAAAGCAGCTATCAATCACTCAGCCAAGGTGTGAGGGAACAGCCTGATGACACTTTAATTATACACTCACACAACGGGTTTCTCCCGGCCGACCCAACAAACATGCCACAACCAAAAACCACCCCAGGGCTTTTTTTTTTTAGGGGGCTGTGTATGTGTGTTCATGCGGGATTCAAATATTGAACTCAACCATAACTAAACCAAGTTTTCACTGGAAAACAAATATGTTCGATTTATCATGTGTGGAACAAGTACCATGCTGAAAAACAAAAAAGAAAAAAAAATCCCTAGCTTGATTAGAGTGTACACGGTTGATGTTTACTGTGTGTACACACTGCATGTGAGTACTGTTTGAGTGCACCATCACCTAGGAGCAAGTTTGTTACACAAGGATCCGTATTATTGTACCAATAACATTTAACAGCCACTAGGGGGTGTCTGTGCACAACTCAAATGAACACAGCGTGTCAGTGCAGTCTGAGTCATCCTCACAGCAAGTCTGCTTAATTGCTCAATCTTGTTCAGTCTGAAACAGGTAACGCCTATAGATATGAAAGGTAAGAGGGAGAAAACACTCTCTCCCTGAGTCATCTCCGCACAAAGGTATCACCTCTGGAAGGCAAAAAGACCACATGCCACAATGTCATCAGTGTGAAAATCAAATCTGAGCAATAATTTTTTTTTTTAAATCCCCCAAACCTGTTGATTTTTACAGTAGAGTTCTAGCAAACTTCTAGCCAAAACATAAGATGTTTCAGCATGCGGTGGCATGAGTTAATTTTCTAGTACAATCAAAGTGTTACTTGTAAAAAGTTGAATGGCTCATATCACTAATAATATATTCACACATATATAGATACATACATACACACACACACAGTATATGTATATGGGTGGTTGACGTGAACTCAAATCCAAAGTGGAAAAAAATATATTTATAAAATTTATGTCAAATGACATATAATTATATTGCTTAATATGTGAATAAATAAAAACTGAATCTGTCCCTTTCTAATTCCTTATTTATTTAGTATTTTATTAACTTTTTTGTGTGGTAGTCCCAAATATTGTCCACCGGTGTGACAACATTTTTAATGTTAATATTTAATTCAGAAATTGTGTGACGGATAAGACAAATATTCACAATCCTTATCAGTTTGTCCTAATTATATTCCCACATCAAAAGTAACCAATACAAATTCGCAATCATGTTATTATCTGACTATAAGATGTACACATAGGGACTTTACCCAAAGGTCTAGATTATATTCATTATAATTACTATAAAACCGAACGAAACTTCATTCCATCCTTATATGTGCATAGTGATGATATTATTATTGTAGTAGTCAACACTTTTTACATGAATTTGTGCATTTAAATGCCTTTTCCACTTATAACTCAGTGTGTCACACCACAGGACATTCCGTCACACCATTGGACAACAAAAAGTACCGGTATTCCCCTGTTTTCACATTTATTGTTTCTTGTTCAAATTAATTTAAAAAATCATTAAATATATTTACAACTTTAAGTTCAAATGTTTGTTGTACAATAAAGTCAGAATAAAAAGGAAGAAACCAACATTCCCATAAAAAAAGACTTGGGAGCCATGGTAACATTTAGCAACATAACATGAACATGTAAACAAAATTGACCTGGCTTATTACTTTTCGTGTTCAAATTTATTTTAATATTCTCTGAAATAAAAAGGTACAAGTTTTAATTAAAGCTGCAAGCAGCGTAGGACGAGCCCTTGCTCATCTGCGTACGTCGGGGTTACTGGCAGATGCCGCTCGTTGCGACCGTGTATTTGCGCGGCACTCAGACACCGCAAGTTGTCACCAATGAAAAGGAAACTCCCTGCTGAGCTCAATGATACCTCACACGAGACTATACGTTGTACAGTTCATTAGCTGTGAAAGGGGGCGTGGCCAAACCATAGGGGTTGGGGCAAACCTTTACCAATGAAAAAGGAAGTCTGTGGAGGTCAATGACCCCGGCGCGTGCAGAGGCGCTGGGGCCCGGCCAATACAATACGGCCAATCGTTAGAAAATGGAAGAAGCTAAACATGACTGTCAATCTCCCTCGGACTGGGGCTCCATGCAAGATCTCACCTTGTGGGGTCTCAATGATCCTAAGATAGGTGAGAAATCAGCCCAGAACTACATGGGAGGAGCTGGTCAATGACCTGAAAAGAGCTGGGACCACCGTTTCCAAGGTTACTGTTGGTAATACACTAAGACGTCATGGTTTGAAATCATGCATGGCACGGAAGGTTCTCCTGCTTAAACCAGCACATGTAAACCAGACCATTTGGATGATCCAGAGTCAAGGCCAAAATAGAACTTTTTGGTCATTTCCAAGTTTTGGAGGAAGAAGAATGATGAATGAACCATTTGGATGATCATCATGAGGGACAGGGCGACTGCATGGGAGAGAAAGGAGTCATGGGAGAAAGTCATGATGAGACCAAAATAGAACTTTTTGGTCATAATTCCACTAACCGTGTTTGGAGGAAGAAGAATGATGAGTACCATCCCAAGAACACCATCCTTACTGTGAAGCATGGGGGTGGTAGCATCATGCTTTGGGGGTGTTTTTCTGCACATGGGACAGGGCGACTGCACTGTATTAAGGAGAGGATGACCGGGGCCATGTATTGCGAGATTTTGGGGAACAACCTCCTTCCCTCAGTTAGAGCATTGAAGATGGGTCGAGGCTGGGTCTTCCAACATGACAATGACCCAAAGCACACAGCCAGGATAACCAAGGAGTGGCTCTGTAAGAAGCATATCAAGGTTCTGGCGTGGTCTAGCCAGTCTCCAGACCTAAATAGAGAATCTTTGGAGGGAGCTCAAACTCCGTGTTTCTCAGCGACAGCCCAGAAACCTGACTGATCTAGAGAAGATCTGTGTGGAGGAGTGGGCCAAAATCCCTTCTGCAGTGTGTCAAACCTGGTGAAAAACTACAGGAAACGTTTGACCTCTGGAATTGCAAACAAAGGCTACTATACCAAATATTAACATTGATTTTCTCAGGTGTTCAAATACTTATTTGCAGCTGTATCATACAAATAAATAGTTAAAAAATCATACATTGTGATTTCTGGATTTTTTTTTTTTAGATTATGTCTCTCACAGTGGACATGCACCTACGATGACAATTTCAGACCCTCCATGATTTCTAAGTGGGAGAACTTGCAAAATAGTAGAGTGTTCAAATACTTATTTTCCTCACTGTATATATACACACACACACATTTTTGCAGAATTAAATAGATAAATTTCTCTATGAATACACAAAAAGACAGATGTACATCAAAATGATTAAAGAAGCGCGGTCTGCTTGTTCTCTGACATGAAGCACCATCAAACAGGTTTCATTAGCGCGGATTAAAACAATTACATTTTCCAATTGACTTTTTTTTCCATATAAACACAGCGTCTTTATTCCTTTTTAATTGAGCTGGTAGATTTGAAGTCAGTTCTTAAACAACAATAAAATGTTTGTCTTTTGACTTTACGAGACATTAAGTTTCCTAGTACACATTTCCTGCTAATTACGTGTGAGATTTGATGGCCTTGATAAAAGAGCGGAGGGGGTGGTTGTTTAGCAGGAAGCAGAGAAAAGACTGATGGAAAGACAGAGGGGAGCGAACAAGTGAAGTGTGGGGAAAAGAGGTCCTAATAAGAATCAGAGTGGTTCATAAAGAGCACCAAATGTTTGCCCCCCAGCGAGACCTACTGCAACCAGCCCCCCATGTACACTCTTCCTCTTGCAGCATGCAGAACAACCACACCAAAGCTTGTGGTGAGGTTTTAGGCATGTAGTGAAGAGGTGAACCATTAGTGTCACGGCGGATGTACTGTATGTGTTAATATACCAACTGCAAACCTATGGCCAATTAATAAAACCATAACACATAATCCATTGAACAAACACTGTAATGGGCTGGGAATGGTTCCATCTAAATATCTCTTAAATCATTCAGATTTATAAAAGTCTGGGCCTTAATTGATTTTGTTTGACAATGTCTTTGAAGCATGGGGAGTGAGTAAAAACTGCTGTGGTGTGTGTGAGGTACCTTGAAGATGCCCACCCAGTCTTTGGGGTGGGGAGTGATGTAAGGAGTCAGGGTGTAGCAACACTCCAGGGGTGCCTGGGGCAGGAAACTCTTTCCCACGTTCTGGAAGATCACATGGGCAAAGTTGGACGTTTCCATGATGCTGACGCTGCTGCCCGGCGATGAGTCCACCACCTGGAACGATGACATTGTATCCTGTTGCTCACTTCATTTGTCTGTAAGACAAAAGAGCAGAGGACAGAGAAGTTCAGCATTACAAACAGTAGAGTGGAGGAAAGGTAAAAGGCTTTCTTTCAGTCGCGCACACAACAAAAAGACAAACAAAAAATGGAAGTGAAGGAATTAAGCATATTACAATCTAAAAAGAGGATCTACGGAGAGGGTGGCACATGCTGTGCAGATTAAAAGCCATCTATGGCAACTTTGCACTTTTTGTGCTGTTTAAATATAGTTGACTCAACTTAAAATAACCACTGGGCCTCAGTGTCCATCTTGCAGAAGAAAACCCTGTAACCAATTGAAAAACAATTTATTTATGTAGCCAAATCCGTAATTACAGTAAAGAAACTTTTGTTTCATAACTTGCCTTTAGTGCTGCCACCAGAACAACTGATTTTAGTCATCTTTATATTTAATATATTGTGGTATTGCACTACTATTACTGTATTGTACTTCCATTTTACTTTTCAAAGCCAATTCATTTACAAGCAAGAAAGAACTACTACGGTAAGGTCTAAAAACAGTGGTATAATGTGTCGTCTGTGGCTCTGGAGGAGCTTTTTCATACTTGCACTGTCGAGCCCTGCAGTGTAATGCAAATTGTATCATAGGACATATAGTATCCAGGGTTTGGAGCCTGACACATTACTAAAAGTAAAGACATCTCTACAGCATCAATTTGACTATTCTTTAAAAGTTGTCTCTTGCAAATCCAACAACTTTATACAAAAACACAACACTAAATTAGAGCTCTTACTTACTAATAACATAACTGATGTAGTTAAGAGGGTTGGAAGCCACAGTATACCCATCTACCAAGAAACTACTCTGACTAATTACTTTACAGCAAGGCAGTCGACTCAACTGTTCAAACTGAGCCATAGTTGTGGTCAAGAGTAGAGGAAAAACAGGTGTGAAGGGGTAGCTAGCTAGCTATTAGTACGTGATGCTACCGCTTCAGCAATTCATCGTTTCCTTGATGAAAATAAAGCTAAAACAACAAACCCCCGTGCCCTACATTTCCAATAAACCCAACTTCTGACGAAGATATGAATGTGACAGTGATTAAGTCATAACCGATTCTCAATTCTGCTAACCAGCTAACATAACACCGTCTGTAAGCCATGGTGACCAACACCTAGTCCATTTTAATCGAAAAAGCTCATGAAACGTTACAGCTAGGCCGTATAGAATCACCTCGTTTAGTCAGAGGATTATCTTATTTTCGGTGGCTAGGCAGCTAACAAGAGCTTGTGAACAGGCCATGTCGTGTCAAGTCACTCGCTAGCTAGCTAGCTAAACATTCTCCTCGTCGGTCAGCTAACGCGAGCTTGCTGACACATGACACGAACATTAGCTTGGAAATGAAAGAGTACCCGTTTTACATGAATTCCACTGGCAAAAAAAGAGTGGATTTCCGCCAGGCAGGCCGATGTTTCAGCCACTGTCCCCGTTGTTGACAAAGCTCTGACGATGATGCGTCTCTTCCTGAAAGAGCAGATGATGCTGAACTTCCGGGATGCTGAGGAGTACCAATGATGCTGAGGATGCGGCGTTTAGTCTGGAGAGAACTCAAATATCAATTACCAAATCTCTTTCCTTGATTGATATATTTATATTCCTTCTGATTTACAACAGCACAACAGGAAACAGGGATATAATACCACACTTTATAATTAACACAGCTCCAAACACAAGACGACAAAAACAAAACTGACACTCATGTGTATTAAGGTTTACTTATCTTTACAATACTATTATCAATATGTTATCAGTACACTGTGTATACTGTGTATTAAACCCTTTATCTGCTTACTTATACTTATTTTGCCTGTTGATTTTACTGTTTACATTTGTATTATTATATCTTGCATTCTTTACTGATGCCTCTCGTTTTTGCACTATCCCCTTTGCTGTTTTAATACTGCACTTTTCCCTGTTGTGGGATTAATAAAGAATGATCTTATCTTAAAATAAGAGATAATTTGCAATCCTATGTACTAACTATGTACCATTTATTGCAAAGCAAAAGATATATTGCACAGCTAATTGATTAATTGTTAACTCTGTTGCTGTACTAGAGAAGCGGCTAAAGGGTAAAAATACAGGATATCCCGCCTTTGCCTCGTACCCATTGGCTGCGGAAACTTATCGAGTTGTTGCGATTGGCGGAAATCACAGTTAATCATAACAGTCCAGTTGGGCTTTCCTGGTTTGACAGCTGCCACTGTACGCCGAGGTCAAGGGGAAAGTAGCATGGCTGCGTTGTTTAGAGGGTCGCGAAATATATTGTTACGGTGGAGTAAACATGTCGACCTTGCTTTCGGTAACGTATTCGCTTATGTTGTTTGTTTCCTTGTGCCGTTCCCCCCCGTGTGTTGATAGGAAAAGTCAAGCGGAGCATGCTCTGCTCCAGCCTGTTAGCTAGCTTGTTAGCCATTTAAAGAAAGCATGAATACTTACTGCTCGTGCTAGTTCAGCATGACATTCTGGGCACAATGTCTGAGTTGGTCACATGCTGTTTGGTGTTCAGTCTAATAAAGCGTATGTTAGGACAATGTGCGTTATGGAATGAGCATAATAAAATGTCAAGTAATGGCCAGTAACAGCAAATTTTAACTTGCAGTGATATCTAAAAATACTTCTAGATAGGTAAGATCTGCAATGAGTTCTGATTATGTTAGTGTGCTTTAGGTGTTGCTAACGTACTTAATACAGCAACAGTTGTGCTATGAACCGTTATTATAGTTGTCTTTAATGTATCCTGGCATTGCATTGCAATGGTTAAATTTGGCTACAGGAATAATTTCTGCAAAGTACTTTCCTCTAAAGGCCCAAATACAGTGCTTTCCCTTTCCCCCGGTACTGCCTTTAACAAAGCAGACATGGTCTTTCCCAGTACTGTATGGCCAGTTTCAAAGTCCATTGTACTGTCATGCTAGCAACCAACTTAAATGGATTATTATTATTATTATAGTAAAATAAATAGATACTTTAATAGATGTATAATATAATAGATAAACTAGTAGCCAAGTATGCTGTAATGGACTGAATAAGAACTGTAGAGCAGAAACAGACAAATTACTCGTCGACTTAATGCCTCCAGTAGCCATATACTAAAAACTTGGAATTAAAGTGCATAGTTATGCTTGTGTTACATGCTTATATTGAATATATAATATGTTGAAGGGTTGGTTGAATTTAAGGTAGGGCTTTCTGTTTGGGCTACACTGTCCAGTCCTAAAATCCTGTGTTTGTATTCTGGTTGGTTCACTGCCAGAGTTTCCACTCAGTTTAGTACCTGTTAACCTGGCTGGACCTTGGCTGAGCCAGCAGTGTTTAATAGCCTGACCAGACTGCCCAAAAGCCGGTCTTAAGTTAGAGCAGAAAGATTTGCTCTGTTGTTATGGATTCTGATTAGAGCATTTCCTTTTGGACAATTTAAGTATAGCAGATTTTTTCAGTTGCTTTTAACTGTCATTTAAAGGCACTTTGAATTCCCACTGTGTTTTAATGGAGATATACAAATAAATGTGCCTTAGCTTTATTAGGTAAGCAGATTGAAACTAATCAACTGCACTGTCACAATTAAAAAAATATGTTAGATACAAGTGACTAGTGTGGGCTTCCTCTCTGAACTGTTTGTCAAGATATTGAGGATTGTAATGTGTTGTATTGCTCCGGACTTCACCTAAACAACAAGTCTCCCATTTTTTCTCACACATCTAATGGCATCTTTGTCTTCCTCCTTCAGTTTCAACGCGATCAATGGCCTCAAAAACACCAGTGGGGTTTGTTGGTCTGGGAAACATGGGCAGTCCCATGGCCAAAAACCTGTTAAAAAATGGTTATCCCGTTATTGCCACTGATGTCTTCCCTGAGTCTTGCAAGGAGCTGCAGGATATTGGTGCACAGGTAACACATCACACATCACATATGGACATTGGAACATTTAATAGAAAGCAATAAATATATAACATAAAAAAAATCACAACATTTATCAGGCAGCCAAGAACTGCATATTGATGAGTATTTGCAAGCTTTTACCACCCATTCATTGAAATTTACTGCAGTTTCTTTAGAACAACAGCTACTAAATAAATATATGCTTCTGAGGCAACAAGTTTGAGAATTACGAGCTAAATTTATAATGTAATAATAATGTATACTTTATTAGTCACGCACAGAGAAATTACAATTTACACACTATTGCTATTACACACATTACACACAGGCCTGAATTACATACACATGCTCAGTACCTATACACACATCTCATTACATCATCTCCTTTATTCATGAAAAGGTTTATTTTGTGTTGATGACATGATGATATTGTGCATTGATGACTCTAATATTCAGGTAGTAGACTCTCCAGCAGACGTGGCGGAGAAAGCAGACCGCATCCTCACAATGCTACCCTCCAGTCCCAACGTCATTGAAGTATACACAGGCCCAAATGGCATTCTTAAGTAAGCTAACCTAATATCACAGGCTCTGTTTGTGACATTTATGCACTTTTTTAAAAACTATAACAAAGAAACAGCCCATTTGCAGTGTGTTTAATATACAAACAGAAAGGCTTGGCCAGACACAACTTATGTTATGCATTGTATAGGAAGTGTTTATAGGAAGATTTTTGTCTTGCCCTCTTTAGAAAGGTGAAGAAGGGAACACTGTTAATTGACTCCTCCACCATCGACCCTGCCGTCTCGAGAGAGATGGCAGTCGCTGCAGAGAAGATGGGTGCAGTGTTCATGGATGCTCCAGTCTCAGGAGGTAATGTGTCACTCAACAAATTAGTGAGCTTGTGAAACTTTTTGATTTGCTGTGTTCAAACACTTTACATCTGGAAAGTCCATATCTGCATATTTGTCTCCTTCCAGGCGTAAGCCGATCATGCGTTTGGTCATGTGTGTGTTTGTTTATCTCTCTATTTGTCTGCTGCTAATGTCTCTTAGTACTGAACCCATCCACCTAATATGCCTGTATGATTAAGGATTTCTCGTGGTCGTGGAAATCTTCGAAAAACCTATGTTATTCAGTGTTTTATACTGTCAATGATTGCTGACTCCTTACCATGGATGTATTCTTCTTACTCCTTTTAACCAGCTGGTTTTGGCCGCAAGTGACCAACAGCTGCTTTAGTGACAAAGCAAAAGGAATTTCTGGCTATCTGCTAGGCTAAAAACCAGCCTTACAGTTCCTAGTCTTTTGCAGGCCACATTTTGGCCTTTGTCAATAAGGGGCATCTATACAAGATCAGAATGCTTGCGGGAAAACAGTCTGCACAGGGCTCTAACGGGAGGGACAATTAAGTGAGATTCAACCTTTTTTTTTTTTTTTTGGATGGGGATTGGAAGACACACGGAGATCTGCACTCTACTGAGTGCATTTTTCTAATTGATTTTGTTGTTCTGTGTACTTCGAGCATTGTAATTTGATTGCTTTGCTAATGCAAGCTACGTCTTAAGGTATCGCAGGCTTCATTTCTCTCTTCAAGACCTTTATCGCTGGTCAGACATTATATAAAGGGATTGTGAGTATAGGTGTAGGTGGCAGTATCCCAAGCAGAATCAAACTGCTAGTTGTTTCATTTAAGTATACCAATCATAGTGTTAGGCTTCTGACCCTTCAGCCTTACTTCTGATTACATCTTACACTCTTTTGTATATCTAAACTATGGGACCTTTTGGGTTAGTGCTAGGACATGGGTTGTAATTACTGAGCGGGCCAGCTAGTAGGTGCCCTCTTGACGTTTTATTGCTGCTTTTGACCAGGGGTCTTGAAGGCAAGGTTAAGGTTTTAAGTCCTCATTATGTTGGTGCTGTCTGCTTTTGACGACTGCTTGACAGAGCACAGGATCACCAGTCGTCCTTAATGGGCTGAGCAGCAGTGGAGAATCCCGTGTCAGAGCTTTTCATGTTGATGGAGCCGTAATGGCGGGTATCCCATGTTAGTGCCTTTCATGTCAGATAAAGAGTCATAAAGAGGAGAGAATCTGTCCTCACATGGAGTGCGGGAGAGGAGAGGAGTGAGATAAGACATGAAGGAGACACATTGCAGTAAAACTGTCCATCTCCCTCTCTTTCAAACATACACACACACACACACATATGCGATTATTTTCATTCAGGTATGCAGTTAAAAAATGCTACATCTTGACACTCCAGCACATCTGACTACTAACTCTGATTAAACTCTATTTGTTTTTTATTGCACAATATTTAATTCACGCACAATGCACACTCACACCCCCGCCGTTGGCCATACAAACACAGACTTGGCCCACACTGGCATGTTTACCAGCTGGCGTCTGCAGTCAGCGAGATCAGAGCCTTGAGCTTGTTACTCTCCCAGTTAACACACACACACTGTTTACATACTACAGACAGTGCACAGTTTGTGTGTAGTCCTCTGTGAAGGTTCTTCCTCTCCTGTCACTTAACTAAACCTCTTTTACTAGCCTGGGATGACCAATGATTTACCTGCTGCCTCTGCAGCTAGCTCTGCAGAGACTCTTTTGTCACACACATGCTGCATGTACCCGCCCACCCAGTGTCGTCACGACACATCCATAAGTCATATCCATAAGGGCATACAGCTCGTTTAGTGCACAAAAGCAGACACATTTCAGTAGAAAAGTCCATTTTGAGAATCAGTTATATTATTACAATTAATGTAAATCATTTATGAAGACAAAAAACTAAACATTCACTAGTTCCAGCCTCTGAAATGTAAGGATGTTCTCTGTTTTATATTATTGGAAATGGCAACTCTGGACTGTTGGTCTGACAAAACAAGTTATTTAGTGATGTCAGTCTTAATTTTCTGACATTTTATAGACAAAACAATGAATCGAAAAAAAGTGTTGACTGATTGATAAGAAAACAAATGCTTAGTTGCTGCCCTTAAACACACACACACACACACACACACTCTCGGACATTCAGCCCCACTTTGAGATATAGGGGTTGGTAGTTGGTGGTGATGGTATGACCCTGATAAGCCTGGCTAAACCTGGCTACACCTGTGGAGGCCAACCGTTTCAGCATGTGGCCACTGTGACCTGCGAACCCCCATCCCCACTTTCCACATCTCTGGGTGGGATATGAGGTTACATGCTTTCTTCCAACCAGGAGATGGCACCCTACCCAAATAGGGCTTTGTCATCGTGTGTGTGTGTTTGTGTGTGTGTTAGAGTGTGTTAGTCTGTGAGATGATTAGCCTTCTCTTAATGGGAAAACAACATCAGAGCCACTGGGACATTTACAGTGAGGAAAATAAGTATTTGAACACCCTGCTATTTTGTAAGTTCTCCCACTTAGAAATCACAAAGGGGTCTGAAATTGTCATTGTAGGTGCATGTCCACTGTAAGAGACATAATCTAAAAAAAAGAAATCCAGAAATCACAATGTGTGATTTTTTAACTATTTATTTGTATGATACAGCTGCAAATAAGTATTTGAACACCTGTCTATCAGCTACAATTCTGACCCTCAAAGACCTGATAGTCTGCCTTCAAAATGTCCACCTCCACTCCATTTATTATCCTAAATTAGATATACCTGTTTGAGGTCGTTAGCTGCATAAAGACACCTGTCCACCCCATACAATCAGTAAGAATCCAACTACTAACATGGCCAAGACCAAAGAGCTGTCCAAAGACACTAGAGACAAGATTGTACACCTCCACAAGGCTGGAAAGGGCTATGGGGAAATTGCCAAGCAGCTTGGTGAAAAAAGGTCCACTGTTGGAGCAATCATTAGAAAATGGAAAAAGCTAAACATGACTGTCAATCTCCCTCGGACTGGGGCTCCATGCAAGATCTCACCTCGTGGGGTCTCAATGATCCTAAGAAAGGAGAGAAATCAGCCCAGAACTACACGGGAGGAGCTGGTCAATGACCTGAAAAGAGCTGGGACCACCGTTTCAAAGGTTACTGTTGGTAATACACTAAGACGTCATGGTTTGAAATCATGCATGGCACAGGTTTTCCCATGACCGGGGCCATGTATTACGAGATTTTGGGGAACAACCTCCTTCCCTCAGTTAGAGCATTGAAGATGGGTCGAGGCTGGGTCTTCCAACATGACAATGACCCGAAGCACACAGCCAGGATAACCAAGGAGTGGCTCTGTAAGAAGCATATCAAGGTTCTGGCGTGGCCTAGCCAGTCTCCAGAACTAAACCCAATAGAGAATCTTTGGAGGGAACTCAAACTCTGTGTTTCTCAGCGACAGCCCAGAAACCTGACTGATCTAGAGAAGATGTGTGTGGAGGAGTGGGCCAAAATCCCTTCTGTAGTGTGTCAAACCTGGTGAAAAACTACAGGAAACGTTTGACCTCTGTAATTGCAAACAAAGGCTACTATACCAAATATTAACATTGATTTTCTCAGGTGTTAAAATACTTACTTGCAGCTGTATCATACAAATAAATAGTTAAAAAATCATACATTGTGATTTCTGGATTTTGTTTTTTAAGATTATGTCTCTCACAGTGGACATGTATGTACCTACGATGACAATTTCAGACCCCTCCATGATTTCTAAGTGGGAAAACTTGCAAAATAGCAGGGTATTCAAATACTTATTTTCCTCACTGTAATCCATCTGAGCTGATACTGTTCTACCCAAATAGGGCTTTGTCATTGTGTGTGTGTGTGTGTGTGTAATAATTTGTTACTATATGTCCACAATATAGCATCAAGCTAAATAGAAAATATTTCAATACTTAATTTTAGTTTTAAAACAAACAGATCCCAGAGATACACAAAAATAAAGCATTTTATCAAAATGATTTTTTTATTATATATTATATATGTTGGATACACCTGAGTCATGACCGAAATAACAAGATCCAAGGTACAAGCGGCCGAAATGGGTTTCCTCAGGAGGGTGGCTGGCGTCTCCCTTAGAGATAGGGTGAGAAGATCAGTCATCCGTTAGGAGCTCGGAGTAGAGCCGCTGCTCCTTCGCGTCAAAAGGAGCCAGTTGAGGTGGTTCGGGCATCTGGTAAGGATGCCTCCTGAGCGCCTCCCTAGGGAGGTGTTCCAGGTGCGTCCAGCTGGAAGGAGGCCTCGGGGAAGACCCAGGACTAGGTGGAGAGATTATATCTCCAACCTGGCCTGGGAACGACTCGGGATCCCCCTGTCGGAGCTGGTTGATGTGGCTCGGGAAAGGGAAGTTTGGGGTCCCTTACTGGAGCTGCTGCCCCCGCAATCCGATACCGGATAAGTGGATGAAGATGGATGGATGGATGGATACACTTGATTAAATTGCCTCAAATAAAGGCGCTAACCAATCAAAATGTATTTTGTTCACTGAGGATAACAATACACTCAGTACTGACGGGCAGTGATCTCCTCTTTCTGTGGTTTCTGCATTTGTTCTTGTTTTTAATTTAGATTTTTCCTCTTGAGATAAAATGTATCCTTTCGTGTATGAGTGGTGTGTGAGGTGGCGTATTTTACACAGAAATGTGTGTGTGTTTATGTTGTGTGCGTCACTAGAGGTTTGGCAGCCAACCGTGGGATCTAAATAGCGGAGTCATAACACTTTTTTTTCAGAAGAGCAATAAAAAAAAAACTCACTTTATTCTCATGGTCATCTTGCTGACTTTCATTCTTGCACATTGACCAGTGTCTTGGCTTTAGACTTGCATTACCCATGTGGTGTCCTAGTACGCACACACACACACTAGGGTGACCAGACATCCCCAAAAATTCGGGACAGTCCCGTAATCCAAGCAGTTATCCCGAATCCTGCCCTAGTTGTCCCAAAAATTAGAGCAAAGTGCCAAGAGCAGACTCTCGAGTAGTTACAGTGGTGTGAAAAAGTGTTTGCCCCCTTCCTTATTTCCTGTTCCTTTGCATGTTTGTCACACTTAAGTGTTTCGGAACATCAAACCAATTTAAACAATAGTCAAGGACAACACAAGTAAACACAAAATGCAATTTGTAAATTAAGGTGTTTATTATTAAAGGTGAAAAAAAATCCAAACCATCATGGCCCTGTGTGAAAAAGTGATTGCCCCCTAAACCTAATAACTGGTTGGGCCACCCTTAGCAGCAACAACTGCAATGAGGCTTTTACAGCGTCCTGGAGGAATTTTGGCCCACTCATCTTTGCAGAATTGTCCTAATTTAGTTACATTAGAGGGTTTTTCGAGCATGAACGGCCTTTTTAAGGTCATACCACAACATCTCTATAGGATTCAGGTCAGGACTTTGGCTAGGCCACTCCAAAGTCTTCATTTTGCTTTTCTTCAGCCATTCGGTGGTGGACTTGCTGGTGTTTTTAGGATCATTGTCTACTGTTGGTATAATGTTCTTTTTATGAAATGCAGTGTTCCTTCTATGCCAGATGTACTTGGACACACACCTTCCAAAGAGTTCCACTTTTGTCTCATCGGTCCACAGAATGTTGTCCCAAAAGTCTTGGGGATCATCAAGATGTGTTCTGGAGAAATTGAGACAAGCTTTGATGCTCTTTTTGCTCAGCAGTGGTTTTCTCCTTGGAACTCTGCCATGCAGGCCATTTTTGCCCAGTCTTTTCCTGATGGTGGAGGCATGAACGCTGACCTTAACTGAGGCAAGTGAGGCCTGCAGTTCTTTGGACGTTGTTGTGGGGTCTTTTGTGACCTCTTGGATGAGTCGTCGCTGCGCTCTTGGGGTAATTTTGGGCGGCTGGCCACTCCTGGGAAGGTTCACCACTGTTCCATGTCTTCACCATTTGTGGATAATGGCTCTCACTGTGGTTTGCTGGATTCCCAAAGCTTTGGAAATGGCTTTATAACCCTTTCCAGACTGATAGATCTCAATTACTTTCTTTCTCAATTGTTCCTGAATTTCTTTGGGTCTCGGCATGATGTGTAGCTTTTAAGGATCTTCTGGTGGACCTTACTGTGTCAAGCAGCTCCTATTTAAGTGATGCCTTGATTGTGAACAGGTGTGGCAATAATCAGGCCTGGGTGTGGCTAGAGAAATTGAACTCAGGTGTGGACAACCACAGTTATAGTATGTTTTAACAAGGGGGGGCAATCACTTTTTCACACAGGGCCATGATGGTTTGGATTTTTTTTACCTTTAATAATAAACATCTTCATTTACATATTGCATTTTGTGTTTACTTGTGTTGTCCTTGACTATTGTTTAAATTGGTTTGATGTTCCGAAACACTTAAGTGTGACAAACATGCAAAGGAACAGGAAATGAGGAAGGAGGCAAACACTTTTTCACACCCCTGTATGTTCTAGTCGAATAGAACATTAAAAACTCTTCATGGTGAGTCATCCTACATCTAGCTCCCGTCAGCTGCTACATAGGCGTGTAAGCGCGAATTTGGATAAATACACATTGCTATTTTTCATTTATTCATTGTTGAAATTGAGGCAAAACTGTACAGACCATCCTTCTTTAAGCGGGAGCTTATTTTATTTTTTGTATTTTTAGGTTTACATGACAGTTGAATTCTTGAATATAAATAATAAATAATAATTTAAAATCATTTTGGTGCAGAGTTTTGAAAGTAATGTTAACCCCCCCCAGCCGTCTCTTCTCATCCCGAATTTTACCCATACTCATCTGGTCACCGTCACACACACACACACACACACTTGAAGTCTCTGTGCAGACACTTTCCTGCACAGACACAGACAATGGTTTGTTAGGCATGCCAACATTTGCTTGAACACACATTTCTACCACTGTCTAGTGTCATTAAAAACGTCCACATGCAAAGTTGACCCACAACAAAACAAGCTCTGATGTCACAGGCCCAGGGTGTTGGCACAGCAATGGCAAAAATAGGAGGTCTAGCTAACAAGCGGCGGGGTCGTTACCAGTAATTACCCAGAATTCCTGTGTTTGTGTTAGTCTGCCTATGGTGGGCTGCCACATTGCTAACGGACGATGGCTTAAAAAAAGTCCCTACAAAACCCTTTCATTGTGTTTTTCCCAGCGCTGGGAAAGTCAGCTATCAGTGCAAATGGAAGCAAGAAGGAGCTTTTGTGGGACCATGGGCACTCGGGCTAATGTTGCTTGTTTGCGAGGTCTTATAACCCTTAGCTAACTACCTCTTTAGACTGAGTCTCAACACCACTCTAATGATATCCATACCACATCAGCTGAAGCCTGAGTGTTGCAGTGTGTCATTTGCCGACAGTTTGAACGTCATCTTCCAGCCTGTAGGAGCTTGTTCTAACCAGTGCTGGCACCGGTTTGTTCGTCTGTCAACGCTGCCAATCCACTTCTCTGCTGACTGACATACTCTTTTTTTATCACCTTCAAACTATTTCTTAGATAAAGCAGGAACTCTGATTAATAAAGTCCCCCTCCACTCAGCAAATTATTTTTCTCACTGTTACATCCCTTGGCTGTTTGAGCTTTCCCGTGCAGAATGATGTACAGTAAGACACTAAAAGCCTGTTTTCACATTTATCTGCTAAAGGAATAAAGTTTCTATGTGCTCCCCTGGAATAACACCTTAAAAGACATGGATATATGAGCCGAATGTTGAGACATCACAACTAGTTTGGAAGCCAGTCGTGGTCCAGTATGTGACTTATACTTAAGTGTCATTTGTAAAGGTGAACCCTCCATGGCATGACACTGAGAGTGGACTTTTCAGTAACGTATAGGACGCATCTTGTGTCCGGTGAAATCAATAATATTTGCATATTCATAGATTCTGGATCTTTCAATGAGAGGAACAGATGTTATTTTAAGAGTTTATTACAAGGTAGTTGTAGAAAAACCATGTCAGACATGAATTATTATGGCAAACAGACATTTTTCAAAGGGATTATCTTGGTACCAGAAAAGTATCTTAAAATGTCTACAAATAGTGTTAAAGGTCTGTCACAATTTCCTTTAGTCTGAGGTAATGTCAAATTGTTGGTCGTAATTGACTTGGTTAATCAAGTAATAGTTGCACCTAAATGAGTAGCCGTATTGTAACTTTGGTTTCCTGTCAGAGAGGAAGGAGCAGAAGAGCACTCAGGCACTGAAGGCCATTTAGTGAGGTTAGTGATGATTCTCTGACACTAAGTTAAGGAATCAGGTTGGATGGGCAGGGGGTGGTGCTGTCGCAGTCTGTCAAGTTGATGGCTTACCAAGGCAGACCGTCAGTGGTCCAAAGACTAGATTAGCATAACAAGCCTCTCACTGACGGGTTCTGGTGACACAGGGGGAATTGGGGTGGGGGTGGGATTGGAGGGTGCAGGGAGGTAAAGTGACCAGGGCTGGTGATGATGGAGGGATGGTGACGGGGGACTCTAGCCAGATGGGGGTAGACCCACAGCAGCTGGGGACTGGCTCTCACATCTCTGCCCGCATGTCGTCTGGTGTGTGTGTGTGTGTGTGTGTGTGTGTGTGTGTGTGTGTGTGTGTGTGTGTGTGTGTGTGTGTGTAGATGGTATATGAGCCATTCAGAAATCTGTCAAATAGAGACCAAACGTCATACTACATGCCACTCACCTAAAAGCAAATTAGCATCCTGTCTGTATGAAGGAGTTTCTGCACCTTGCGTGTGTGTGTGTGTGTGCGTGTGTGTGTGTGTGTGTGTGTGTTGGTCTGTGTCCCCTGCCTGCTAACGGCCTAATTGCAGATCCTTATCAACTTGATTCTTCTTAGATGAGTCTCATTGGGCCAGAGAAAGGATTGATAGTGGACCTTTTCTTGCCTCTCCCCTATGGGATAGAGCAGTTACTGATGATGATAATGATGATGATGAGGGCTGGCCTGGTGGTCAATGGACCGGCATTGCAAACTAAACCCTTAAGGCTGTAATAACATGTATATACTAGAAACTATGTGTTTTTTCAAAACCCAAACTTTCTCCACTCAAGATTCTCATGAAGTGCTTCTGTGCAGAAGTCCGTTCTCATGGCTCTGTGCTCGTTAACTGGAGCCGATAAAGAGTCTGTTTTTAACATTACAGAGGAGCATTAGCAAAGTTGGCAGATAGACTGTTGAAAGTGCTGATTTAAAAAGAAAAATGTTCATGTGTGTGAGCGATTTTGGTTAACGTGCACCCTCGTATCGTTTCACGTATTTACTCGATATCCGCTATGTTTTTACTGGGTCTGTTTGGGTTTTTAAGTTGTTTGAGAGAAAAAAAATCTGCCTTGAGGTGTAATTATAATGGTGGACCACATAAGTCTGTGTTGTTGGCCTGTAAACATCCTACCCCCACTGGCTTACACTGCAAGTAGTCAGCTCCCATTGACTCAAGGCTCTTTTCAGTCTGAATTAAAGAGGACTGTCAGTTGAGCCAAAACTTTACATGTGCTTATAGTTAAAAACTTACTAGCAAACAATGTAGTATATTGCCAAAGCCAGAGTTTGTTTACACCAACTTTGCACTTGAAGGTGTGACATGAAATCAGGCGTCTCTCTAAATCCCTCTCGGGGTTCTCGAAGTAAAAACATTACATACATATTATCATTTTAGGAAATGAGGTGTTTGGAAGAGATCTGATGATATTATAGGTGTTGTTTTTGCTCAATGTGTTTTTTCTGTATACGGGGGAAAAAGCCCGGGTTGTGGCTCGTTGTCAAATGCGTCATTCATTACCAAACTCTGGGAACAACCCTTTTCGTGTGTGTCTGTGTGTGTTGTTTGCGTAGCCTCATATTCACAAATGTAGTTTAATTTAAACTCACCACCAATAAAAAGTGCCTACTGGTTTAGATGCTGCTCGTAACTCCGAGATACGGCCTCAGAAGCTCCAACTGACGTCTTATTGGCGGCAAGCTCTGGGATCTGCACCTGTCCCTAGTACACACACACACACACACACACACACACACACACACACATACACATACATACACAGGAACCCACAAACTGAAACTGCATGCATGTGTACACAGACATTCTCACTTACTTTGTACATACACACACCACTTCAAAAGAGCCCAAGTTTAAAAGGTTATAAGTCATGAATTGCTTTGGTTGATTCTTTTGTGTGTAGTAAAAGTAGTGCTAATGAATTGAGTGTACTACAAACAGGCCAAACCAACGTCGTTTTCTCTGATCTTCCTTTGCCTTCACAGAACCAGATTCACCCTCTTAATGTTCACAGTTGATGCCTTTCGTCGAAGCCTGCTGTCAAGCATCTGTCCTAATAGTGCTTAATTGCCTGCTTATTAACTTGAATCTTGTTAATAGAGGAGATCAGATGAAGGAGATATACATGTGTCTGTAATTGAATGGAAGTTAACTTGCATGGGCCACACACAACTACAGATGCATGCTCACAGACACAAATATACACACTGCAGTGCCTCGCCATACAGTACGTCATAGATGTAGTTGGAGCCACTTTCATTCTCCTAACCCTTTCACTCAACACAGTAAAAGCCACAGAGTGGCTCATTAACAGTCCAGCCAGCTTCAGCATGCTCTGAGAATATTTGCATTGGGTGATTTGGGGGTGAGGAACTTGTCTCTCTGAGCTGGTTGAGAGAAAATGACTGAGGAGAGGTGGTTCTTTCCCAAGGGAATCATTTATTTCCCAAGAAAGGATTGCTTTCTAAACATCAGAGTGGCACTTTTGTATTTTTTTCTGAATCCACTGTTATATTCTCCCCGAAAGAGGTGGCAGTATGTGCTGTTTTTGGTACTCTGGGATAATTATATTTATTAAGTAGTGTTTGGTGTGGTGTTATATACATTGCTTATTCCCTTGAAGTCTTCTTAGTATTTACATCCCTTCTTTACTCTCTCAGCCCTGTATCTCTGTATCTTCTATCATAGATGCCCCCCACCCCTTACACACACACACACACACACACACACACACCTTGCCTCCCCCCCCTAGGGGGCGTTGTGTAGTTGTGCAGTGCTAACGATCCAGGACTGTCAATCCCGCAGGGATGGATGAGCCGGCGGGCCCGGCGCTCAGGAAGCCTCATTAGGATTCCTCTTTAATCCGTCTCTGACAGGACCAGTCCGAGAACGGGATGTCCCCTCACACACACACACACACACACACACACACACACATGATAACACTATCGTAGAATTACACATCACACGCAAACAAATACATTTCTGCTCATGCACAATAAACACACACACACACACACACATTGTTATGCTAATGATGTCTTATTCTTCCACCAACAAGGATCCTCCATCATCCCGGTGTCACTGCCTATAGAAATCCACTACAGATCATAAGAGCTTATTATGGGTGATTAGTTAATTTGAGGGAGGGAGAGTGGTGGGGGATGCTGGGAGGTAGGAAGAGAAAGATCGTTTTCCTTCTCTGCTGTCGTCTCTTCTTCACTCTTTCTCTCCCTTGCTCTCTTTACCTTCTTCCTCCCTCTCCTTCTTTCTCTCCTTAGTGAGATATATTGATCAGCATGTTGACTGTGATATCAATAATCTCCTCTTTAGTTGTCCGTGAACAGTAATCTTCACTAATGAATCAGCACAGTTGTCACTCTGTGTGTGTGTGTGTGTGTGTGTGTGTGTGTGTGTGTGTTAATAGAAATGCTCAACCTGAAGATGAAAACTAGTAAATGAAATGTAAGAAATGAGAAGTGATATGACCAGTTGAACTTTTACTACCTTTATTTTAAGAAAGCTAATTGAGTTATTATTCATACATTACTTCTCTCCTCATTTAATGATGGCATTGTCAAGAAAAGCTCTATGACTTCTTCAGCTCTGTATATTATACAGTACATGAACGAAAACTTAAATTATATTAAACAAGATTTAAATAGGTTAAGTCAGATGTATAAATGAGATTAAACAACACAACATAAAGTAACAAGAAAGGCGCAAAATCTATCACGTTAATGGACTGTGAACCATATGTGTGTATGATTGGTGTGTGTGGCGCCCTTATGTTGAGGTTGTGTTTGCCGTGGTCCATAGGCAGCTGCCGCAGCGTAGGCTTTGGACTTGATTATGTGGCCCTAATGACCTGCTGACAGCTCAGCAATGACACACAACGCACACACATACAGTGTAGTGGCATCAAACACTTGAGAACAGAACAGCCAATTAAAGAAGGGGGAGGGAAAAAGAGATGTATATTTATGTTTATGGGTCAAGGAAATATACAGCAAGTCTCCTTCTCTTCTCTTTTCTTTTCTTCCTCCCTCCCTCTGCTGCTGATAATGTCATTTCAGCTGTTTTGTCCCTAGTAATTCCCTTTTAATTATTAACACTGACATTATTAGGCTTTCACTATTAAGAGACCTTTCATTAGAGCCAGACAACACCCTAAAGAGACATTTGAACTCTTTCTCCCTTCCCTTCTTTATCTTCCTTTCCTTTTTTTTAAAGAACTAAGAAAGTCCTTAATTTTGAAAGCATTTTCACTTCTTTTTTTCTACAGTACTTTTCTAAGAATTTTGTGTGAGATCAGCATCATATATAGTAGTGTGAGTGTGTAAATTCAGTGTTGGTATACCTGATTTAAATGTGTTAAGGTTTGGGGTTATTCAAAAAGGTGTGTAAGGGGCCACTGTCATTGCAGAGGAGACTCAGGCCGGCTGAGTCCAACCCACTCTGAAAAGGGGTTACTTCTGCATTAAGGACCCGGTGAGGTGGGGTGTGGTTGCCTCCCACAACATGGCACGCTCCTTAAGCCATCAGGCATGGGGAGGGACGCCTAATTGAACATGATAAAGTGTAAAGTTAATTACCCCTCACGCCTGTCACTGATCCCCCAAGAGGGAGGCTGGCCTTAGGCACAGCTGTGTGTGTGTGTGTGTGTGTGTGTGTGTGTGTGTGTGTGTGTGTGTGTGTGTGTGTGTGGTGTGTGTGTGTGTGAGAGAAAGCATAAGGGTGACAGGACAAAAGGCAAGGGCTCCCACGAGGGTTGTGGAGAGGATGATGGCAACAATCGGCTTTTAAAGATACCTCTGTCCCTCTGGTGCACCACTACTTAACACGCTTGTCCCACAATGATCCTAACACACACACACACACACACACACACACAGACAATCACAGAAAGGTACACAGCTGACCTTTTAGACACAGTTGGTAGTGTTGAAACAGTCAAGTGGTTGATATATTATGTTCTTTTGTGTGGCAAATCCATCTATTTTAGTTGGATACACCTGTTTACTTTTGAGTAATTACCTATGATTCATCTGCACCTTTTTAGTTTAGTAAAAATTTAACTCAGTCTTTGACCTTGTATGAAGTTTGCAGTGTATCGCAGGTTCCACGGGTTAGGGTTGGACTATTTTGGAGACTGGGTGCTGATGCATTGAATGTGTGTACTATCAAGCACAGCAAGTGTTCCTCTCAAGTCAACCACAACACTGTGTTTAAACATGCGTTGTGTGTTTAGGTGTCGGGGCTGCCAGTATGGCCAAACTGACCTTCATGGTAGGTGGAGTGAAGGAGGAATACAACGCTGCGCAGGAACTTCTCACCTGCATGGGAGCCAATTCTGTCTACTGTGGACAGGTTGGCACTGGACAGGTATAGACCTATACGTATGCGCACACACACACACAGCACATACCATAAACTGCATCTTCGCTCACATGCACAATATTTTATTAATTTCAGTTACTTTAACACATTATGTATATACCCTTAACATACTATACTGTATAATACACTTACTCATTTGCACATCCATAATTAGTGGCTTCATTAAAAGAAAAACACAACTCAAGTTTTTTAAATCATCCATCCAGACAAACTAATCAGAAAGGACATTTTACTAAAAAGTGGAAAACATGAAATTGATTTTGACTTCATCTAAATCACATAAGAAAACTAGAAGGACACTCAGACAGTGCAGACCTCCGCCAAGGCTTGCCCTATCTCACAATGTTAATGCAGTGTGAATTTTCTAAATGGGGAACTAATTTTATATATATATGAATAATTTATCTGCCCTGATTTTCAGATCTACTCCAAAGTTGGTCGGGTTCTTTGTTGGACCATGTTACAACCTTCCTTTCAGGTTTCGTAACGATCGGGCCAGTAGTTTATCCGTAATCCTGCTGACAGACAAACAAACAGACAGACAAACCAAATCAAAAACACATACTTCTTGGTGGAGGTAACAAAGAGTTTGATCTACAAAGAGACCATTAAACCCACCTCTTCCTATGGCTAATGGCAATGTACCTCAACATACAGAGATCTTTGACTTTAAATTCTGCTTGACATTAGGCTCTACCCTATAGTTGTTTTTTCATGAGACAGTATTTTCATAATTTAAATCAGAACACACAAGAAATTTGACTCTATGTTTAAAAAAATGGCAAATTTAAACTGTAAAAATATAGTCTATAATGGCAGCAAGTGGATGTTGAGCTGAGATTTCTTTCTTTCTTCGTGAAGTAAAGTTGCCCTCAAATGTGGTCGTAAATGTTGAGATCTATAAATTATCTGATGAGGGGAAAAAATAATTGTGAAAGTGTACTTGTGGTTCATTGTGGGGTTAAATAGGACCTCACACAAATGGACCATTTGAGTGACCCTCCCACCGCTGCACAACCCACAAATCGTAGGTAAGAACCTAGGAAAAGACAGCTACCCAGTCAGAAGCAGAGTATAAGGGTGTGCCATGCTAGCAGCTAGGCGAGCATTATAACGTGTGTCACAAAGTGACGCACGTTTGTCATGGTAAGTTCCTTTGGAGTGGGAAAAAAAAAGCCAAAAAGCATAATATGAGCCCTTTAACGCAAAATGTCCCAGTTAAAACTCTTCCTTTGGAGACTCTATTAAGGCATATTCACACAGTATGTCTGATGAACCTTAAAATGTATTTACATTCTGTATTACATGTTGTCTTGCAAACCTCATTCAGTAAAAGTCCCTTTTGTGCTTTCTGATCTATTCTCTCTAGGCAGCTAAGCTCTGCAACAACATGCTCCTGGCCATTGGAATGATTGGGACCGCAGAGACCATGAACCTTGGCATCAGGTACTGTCAGCCAAAGCTGCGCTAAGCTGCTTTCTACCTGTTATCCTAACAGGAAATGCAAGAATGGTACACTAAATTTACATGGGCAAGGTTAATGTATGTGGAATAGTTAGTGGTAGAGCCAAGGAAACCTGTGAGTGGGCTATTAAAAGTATTAAAAAGTATTAAAAGTATTAAAATATACCTAACTTAAACATATGCCAACTAAGCTCTTAAATTGACTATGAGCTGGTAATCACATGTTCACATGTAGAGCCCAATGAGGTGTAGCTACATGTTGAATCCAGCTGTTCAGTAGATCCAGTGGGGTTCCTTTTTTCTTGTTGAGGGATGCGAAGCAGCAGACTTTTTCTCCTGAGTCAACAAAACTAAGAGATTTGGTTTTAGGTAGTACTATCACCATGAACCGTAAGGTGGCACGTTTGAGGCTTACACATTTTAGCCACGCTTGAATTTGGCTTCGACCTAGCCCTTAGATATAGCCATCACTATAAAAGGAATTACTATACCAGTGATATGGCTGTAACTGTGGCAGTAATTCACTACAATACTGTGTGTGTGTGTGTGTGTGTGTGTGTGTGTGTGTGTGTGTGTGTGTGTGTGTGTGTGTGTGTGTGTGTGTGTGTGTGTGTGTGTGTGTGTGTGTGTGTGTGTGTGTGTGTGTGTGTGTGTGTGTGTGTGTGTGTGTGTGTGTGTGTGTGTGTGTGTGTGTGTGTGTGTGTGTGTGTGTGTGTGTGTGTGTGTGTGTGTGTGTGTGTGTGTGTGTGTGTGTGTGTGTGTGTGCGTGTGCGTGTGTGCGTGATGAAAGTGCAAAGGGGTCAGCCCAGCCCCGAGTCAGAGCCGGCTCTGTTGGAGAGAGATGGATGAGGGGGTGGCGCCACAGACTCTGATTTACATCTCCAGATTGAGCTCTCACCAGTATCCTCTCACAACCCTTTCACTGAACAACGCCTAGAAATCCCATCATTCATCATGACACAAAGGCTGAGAATGATGGGATTTGAAGTCTTCTGCATTAAACCTAAACAGTTTGATATGACCTAAAATATCTGGTTCACCTCAGGATTCAAAAATGATGTAAAGTTATGAAATCATGAGGCAGATCCCCTCCAGAATCTTCCTCTTTTGAAAGTTGGGTTGAGGAGGTTAGGCTTACGCATTAGTTATTCCTTTAAATGAATAAATTTACCTGAGCCATCAGATTTGTTTTTCACCTTAGAAGCGTGAATTTATTATCTACTTTATTTATACATAACCCTTGTCAATAATAGACTTTTCCTCTGTTAACTGTGTTACTATCATGTGTTTTTATGGGTTTTGCATCTCAAATGGTGTGTGTGTGTGTGTGTGTGTGTGTGTGTGTGTGTGTGTGTGTGTTTGTGAGAGCATGTACATGTGCGTGTGCGCGCGCACGCATGTACACGTGCACATGCATGTGCTCTTCTCACAGTGCAGCTGTGTTAGTGCAGCTGATTTATCTGGGCTGAGACAGAGGAGGAAAATTGGCATGAGCAGTCACATATAAATCCCCCCACTAGGCCTCTGAGATATGGAGGCATTAAGGGAGCAACACAGATTTACACATTGCCACACTGTCTCTGATGCACGCACACGCGCACACAAACACACATACACACACCTGAATATGGGTGAGTTTTTCATGTTAAAATAATTCACCTTTAAAGTGAAGGGATTCAGTAGATAGTATTTTTTTCATTTTTATATGTTATACTGTAATAATGAGCCCAGAAGATGAGAAGCTGTTGAAGTTTGATATTTGTTAGAAAAGTACTCTTCAGTGTCTGTGCATGTAAATCTGTTTGTCCAAGAGTGTGAGTGTGAGTGTCAGACAGACAGACAAAGTGAGTAAGGGTGACAGGGTTTGTGTCCGTTGTCCGTTTCCCTCCCTTCTTACTAGCCAATCTCTGGGGCTTCATTATAGGATTTGACAAAGACTGTCATCGTTTAGAGAGAGCCCACACCCGTAAATCTCCCATGCTGCATTGCGGCCTAGCCTCTTAGGCAGAGAGCACACTCTCTTAGATGTATGTGTACAGACACACACAGACACACACAAACACAAAGGAGACTGAACACTCACATCCAATTTACAGGAAAACGGCAATAACATTTTATCATGCTGGACTTGGGCCTGATAGAGCTGCCCTTTCTTCAATTGCTGTGTGTGTGTGTGTGTGTGTGTGTGTGTGTGTGTGTGTGTGTGTGTGTGTGTGTGTGTGTGTGTGTGTGTGTGTGTGTGTGTGTGTGTGTGTGTGTGTGTCATTACCTGTACATGCAGACACACACTCACTGTTCGTGGAGCTAATTTGTTGATCTCAGATGGAAACCCGGGCCGTCTCTAACAGTGCGCGACGTTGTGCAAGGAATGGCCACGCATGACAATTATGAGCACATACACACACTCCCCAAACCACATACACAGCCTGCCCGTCTGCCGTCCTTTCCATCCCTATTTGCGGTACCTCCTCATTTTATTCTTTTCTTTTAATCCCTTCATTTTTCCTCTGCCTGCCGTAATTTCTGCATGCAGCCAACCAGTCAGTGGAAGAGGGGGGTGAGAAGCTGCAGTGGTTTTAATGATGCACACGAAGATGAAAGGAGGGGAAGAAGAGAAGAGAGGCGACTGGCCCAGGAAGGGATATGAGTCTTTTACAACTTACCATTCACCTTGATTGCCTGTGTACCTGCACTCATTCATGCATGCAGCCCTGCAGTCACAAGTAGGAACACACATATTTGCTCCTTGATTCATTTTATGAGAACAGGCAAATCAAAAGGCATAACAAGACACAATCCTTTGTTTTAAAAGACAGAAATAGGTTTGCCACAACACACATGAACACAGACACACATCTCTCTCTCTCCCCCCCCCCCAAATGAATTGTGAGCATATGTTCCGATGAAGATTAAAGTTGGGTGATAAACGTGCTTGTGGCCTCCATAAATGGGATAGTAAATGCTTATGTGTGTATATGTGCTCGTTAGCTCTTTAATGTAATAATAAATGGGGAACGGGTTGGGCTTCCTCTCCTGTGGCATCAGACGAGGACGAGCTAATCACAATGAAACAGACAGTTAATATGAGCGTTGCAAATGAACTCCACCTGCTCGAGCTCCCTAGCACGTGAACACCCTCCCCTACTATCTTCATCTCCATCCCTCTCACTCTCACATTTCTTTAATGTGCAGCGGCATCACACAGCAACACGTTTGTTTCACCGTTTGTGTCTTTGTGTGTTTATCCATGTCAATCTTGTTAAAGCGTGACATGTCCTCTTTTCCACGCAAATTACCAACACCACTGCGACAGCTAATAACCACAGCTGTGTGTGTGTGTGTGTGTGTGTGTGTGTAGTTGTGTGTTTGTGTGTGATGGGAGCAGGAGGGGAACTTCATTGATTTATCGTTAACAGAGCACAACAGCTCCCCGTCAGCGTCTCTGGTCGCTATAACAAACGATCTGCGCGCTCGGACGCGCTTTATTGTAGCTCAGCCAGTAACCTTTTCAGCTGCTGACCCAGAACGCAGGGAGGGGCTGCCTGCGTGTGCGTGCGGAAAGATGGGGGGTTTGTGTGCGATGTCAAACATATGTCCCCCAGAGTCCTCAGACAGGGAGGTGTCAGGAGGGAAGAGGAGGCGGAGGAGAAGAGAAGCAGGATGGCAAGGGATGCTCTCAGACATAAACTGAAAAAGCCATCATGAGCGAGACTGACGTTAAAAAATTGCAAGCTAAAACACAAGTTTACACAAACACACACACATGCATAGTCACTTATCCCACATTTCCAAAAAAGTTTGTTAAAAAAAACACAAGTGTGGACACAAAAGAGAAGAACAGTAAGTAAGGAGGGAGAGACACGGAGAGAGTGTAAACGCAATTCCCAAATTCCCATTCTTAATTAGTTAGTAGACAGCTAATAAAAACTGTGGTAGTAATGGCAGAATGAGAGCCAGGCGGAGGGAGGGAAGGAGTAAGGCTGCTGGCCTTAAGGACCTATGATGGTTTAATAGTCATATTGAGAGCAGAATAGAGTTACAGGCCTGTAAGTAACAGTGAACTGAGGCAGCCAGGGCTTGATGTGGTCTGCTTTACACTGGCCTTTAAACCGTTAATATACAAAAGCTGCACTACACAGACCGACACAGACTTTATAGTTACGCCCTCTCTTCTGTAATGGTTGGCAATTTGTTTCAATCCTTGCTTCTGTCTGTCTTTTGGCTTTTTGCTTATTCTTCTTATCATAGTGTGGAGATTTGTCCTCTTGCATTATGGAAGAGGGTTGTTGCAAAATGGGGTAGCAGAAATAAGAGCGTACTTCTTTACGTGACAGCGAGGTTTATGGCTCCCCAGTGCTGCTTAACCACTTCTCCTCCTCCTCCTCCACTTTCTTTTTTCATGAAAGAGGGATGATGAAGGATAGATGTGCTGGTAAACATCAATACTGCATTAGCCAGCATTACAAAGCCTTCAGCCATTAACACTGAGGAATGGTGCACAGTCTAGCATAAGGTTCAGTGAGGGTCACAAACATCTCCAGCCGCCCCACACCCATCTTTTTCCATGTTTGCTCCTTTTTGAAAATGAGTTCCATAATCGGCGCTCTTATCCCTCCCATCCTGTTTGTCTCATTTTCTTACTACTTCAACATAATTCCTCTTCCTTTTCTATTGCTACCAGCAGTTTTCACTTTCGCCAGCTCGTACTGAGTCGTCGGTGTGGCACTATACATAATCCTTCAGACATGGACTGACACTCAGGTCTCAATCAGAGACTGTTGCAGGGTTTATGTACCCAAATTTTACGCTAATGATCAACCCATGAATTTCCCTGTTACCATGTCTGAGGGAGATACTGATCTCTGTTTTCTTGTCATTTTCCCAGACTTGGTTTGGATCCCAAGCTGCTGGCAAAAATCCTCAACATGTCCTCAGGTCGTTGCTGGTCCAGCGACACGTATAATCCAGTCCCCGGCGTCATGGAGGGCGTCCCCTCTGCCAACAACTACCAGGGTGGCTTTGGAACCACACTAATGGCCAAGGTACAACCTGCCCCCTGTGTTTGTGTCCCTCCTTTTTAATGATTATTTTTATAATTATTTTTTTAGTTTCTGTTAGTCCATAAAATATCAGAAAAGTGTGAAAAATGCACATAAGATTTCCCAGAGCCGAAGCTTGTCCATCCAATCCAAAATAGATTCACAACGAAATGAAACAGACAAGTAGCAAATCCTCACATTTGAGAAGCTGGAAGCGGCAAATATTTAACATTTTCCCCTGGATAAATGACCTAAATCATTTATCAAAGTTGTTGCCATTACATTTTTTGATGATCAGCCAAAGGTTTCAGCTATTACTACTTTTGTTTCCTTTTTTTTTTTGGCCGTCATTTTGTAAGCCACTTAGCCCTGAAATTGACTTTGTCTCATTTTTTAACTGTTCTTTTGTCTCTGTGTGATACACTCTCCTCTTCACCATCCCATCTGTGACTTATGGGGGGGCCACTTCATTTTACTGCATTTTAACTGCATTAGCTCTTCTGTATGGGTCAGGCTGCCACTGTGTATTATTTAGTGCTTCTGGGTGTCTATTAATACACTTGCAATGTGTGCTCATTCATAAGCCTGGGCAGTTCTATCACACACACCAAACTTAAGAAATCAGCTAGAATAGGGAGACACACTTTATATTACTGTCAACATATATCAGCCTTTAGATTAAAAAAAAAACATATTGTTATGTTAGTCCACTTTCTTGACACTGTGCGTGTCTGTGTCTCTGTTTCTAGGATCTTGGTTTGGCTCAAAACACTGCCACCGATACCAAGACACCCATCCCTCTGGGTTCCCTCGCCCACCAGATCTTCCGAGTCATGTGCTCCCGTGGCTACGCTAACAAGGACTTCTCATCCGTTTTCCAATTCCTACGTGAAGAGGAAGGACAGTGAATGGAGGGGGAGCACAGTTGAATGTGATCTTACCATACACAAACACATACATACACACACACACACACACACACACACACACACACACACACACACACACACACACACACACACACTACAACTACAACTATACATCCCAGTGCCCCTTATCCTACTATGCTCAGGAGAGACTAAGGCCTTGCCCTCAGGCACAGCTCTATCGTCCAATTAACATACTTTATGTCATCACAGGTCCCCTCATAGCATTAGCTGATTCATATTTTAAGTTCACGGCTCTCTCTCAGCATGGGGGAAATGCTAAAACTGACCTTAGATCAGTACCTAGTATCTAGTATCTCTTCTCAGTCCAAGAGGCCAGAGTGAATGAGGAATGAGGCACTGCAGGTTATATGTACCAGTGCAAATAATATGTGGTTTTTCAGGTTGTTGAGTAATAACTGCATGATTGTTCAAAGTTTAAGCACGTTTTTTTCAGGTTTGTGCTTCTTGCCTGTTGACTCAGACCTGTTCCTGTTAAATGTAAGAGGACAGAAAAGAAAAGCAGTATTATCAGTATAGTCAACAGTATTGACTTGTTTGCCACCATCTGTGTTTTCGTTGGCCCAATTACATACAAGTCAATGCAAAGACACAAATACACTTGAATTTGCCCCACGGGCATAAATGACGCAAATTACGCGACGCAAATGATATGAAGCAGTGAGTGAGTTGAATGCGCCATAAGGATTCACATGGGTGGAAATTTCAGTGAGACAGAGCAAGAGTTAATGTTACCTTTTCTCTCCTGGAGAAAACGGCCCATATTCACAGCACTGCATCTAAGGTAACCAAAAGTAGCCTCACCGTGGGCTCAAAGTTCACTTGTTTTGTTACATTTGTCTGTTTTTGGCAGGAAGGTGGAGTCACTCAATCACCTACCGTAGTCACCCGAGTCATCCTGCCAGCATACATACTTTCATTCCCTGGATCGACAACATCAGCTCCTTTAAATACTGTGATATATATACTGTATATCTGGTTATTTTTGCACTGTGTGCATCACAGTGAGATGTGCCAGATCATTTTGATACAGTTACAGCATCTCTTTGAACTTACCTCTCTTTTCAACTATCTACATCTGCGCATTGAGCCACTGGAGTATTATGTCGTGACCAACACTGTTAGAATTTTATACGGTTCACTACAAAATGTTGTTTTCATTGTCTAGCACTTTCTCTTGCCGGGACTGATTTTAATTAAAGTCAATCCTCACGTATTTCTCCTCTCTCTCGGTCTCTCTATCAACGTGTACAACATCTGTGTAAAGTGTAAACGAGGAACGGTTCCTCCCTGCTCTGAGCAAATGTACATAATGTATATTTCATAGTAGTATTGAAATAATGAATCTCAATGTACTTTCACTTTTTGTAGAAAAGTCATTAATAGTGTCTACAGTTTGATGATCCGTTTCACAGAGCAAAGACAGTCACACTGTAGCCTAAAATAAAGATGTTCTGTGTAGTTGGTGTTTGTCTGGTTTTGTAAGTACAGTATGCTGCAGAAGATGTAGCATTGTCATTCAAGGTATAATTCATTATAGCTTATGTAATTATCTCTGTTGAAGTTTTTGACATAGGTGCACATGTTATTTGTAGAGCTTACAAATGACAGCTTACAAATAACATTTGTTACTGATAAGTTCAGTAAGTACCAAGCTTATGAGAGTGGACATTTAACTTGTTAATTGATAAGAACTACATGCCAACATTTTTCATAGTCATGTCTGTATACTTCCCCCCAATTAAACTGGAACATGACTAGCAATTCTGTAAAGGCGCTGACACACCAACCCAATTATCGGCCGTTGGATAGTCTGGCGAGGTCGGTGACTCGAGTCTGTTTGGTGTGTTCCGTGCCGCCGTCGGTCGGGGAAACCGTCGGCTTTAATTTCGGCCGAATTGACATGTTGACTCGGAAGGCGGGCGGTCAGACTCAATGCCCAATCTGATTGGTGGAGTGCTAACCCGGAAATGACGAGCGGGATGAGCGAGACAAACAAAATCTGCCAAAAATCTTTTAAACTGACCTTTGTTGATCTGAAATGAAGACAGATTCAGCTACTGCATGGCTAATTTCTCCTTAAAATGTTTACAGAAACAAGTTTCGGGGAATTATTTTTGTAAAATAAGAGATTGTATTTAGAACTAGTTGCCATTATGGTCGGTTTTGGAATACCGGAGAAGCCAGACCCACGTGACGCATTTGTCCAATCAACTGCTGGTTTTTATTTTTTGGGCGACAATACAGATTAGCGTTGCCTGCTGTTATGGAGACGTAGGCCTACATGTATTACATCTCGCGCACCCTCAGGTTGGCGTTGCTTTTGACCAACTCGGGGTAGCAGTCGGTCGACTGTTGGCCATTGGGTTGGTGTATCAGAGCCAGGGTGTATTTAGACAAAGCATGCTAAAATGCTCACAAAGGTATAATGATATTAATAATAAAGTACAGCTAAGGCGGTCACAAGTTTTGCAGATATTTGGTCATAAAGTATTGACAAAATACTTAAAAAGTCAGGGAATCATCAAAGTGATTACAATGTACCATATTTCATGACAAAAAATAAAAATATTTGTACCAATTCATCCACTAGATGTTGAGTGAGTGCTGCTGGTGCGCTCAACTAATCTTTTTTTCTTTAATTTGAAAACATAAAATGGAACAAAACATAGATTTAGATATGGGCTACTATATGTTTACTTTATTTCAATTTAACTCAACTTAAAATGTAGAACATTAGTCCATTTGACAGGAAGTCTTATGACTTAAAATGATGATTTGAATCAATGTACTGCTGAGAGTTCACTCATCTCATTAAATCAGTTTCTAAAGAAACATGATCACACTGATTTGCAAACTTCCCAGTATGCATTGTTCGAGAGTTAAAACTCTCCAGAGAGCCTTCTTTTGTAGTTTGAAGACAGCAGACATGATGAAAACTACCTATTGGATATAAATGTATCCAATAGTTGTTGGGATAGTCAGTCAGTGAACCTGCCTAGAATCATACAAGCCATCTACTGTTATTGGACCTGTAGTGTTTGTACAAAAGTTAACATGTATCTACTGTATATGCTCCTACATTCATCCTGTATTAGGGTTTCCTTCTTGGATGTTCTGCCTGAAATTATGTCTTCTGTTCTTCTGTTTTTTGCGAGTCGAGGGTCTAGTGATAGATGATGTCATTTGCGGATTGTTAAGCTCCTCTGGGGCAAACGTGGGCATACAGGTAAGGTGACCAATAGGATAATAACACCTTGGCCCTCTAGTTCCATGTTTCAGTGGCTGTTACAACAGTCTTATTTAACTTGGAGTCTGCTAATATCCAGCCATCCTGCCCTTCAGTCGGCTGTTGTTCCATTGTTTCTCCAAAGCTCTTCAGCAGGCGCTCATATAACTTAACGTCAGTCGGGGGAAAATAGCAGCACTAATCTCAGAATGATGCCCTTATTTCCATCATAACAATGAGATGAGGGGGAAAAAAAACAAATGTGGTTTTTGTTTTATTTAACTCATTTTTTTCTAAGGGCTGGTGTTTCTTAGCGCCATTTTATAGAGCTGCTGTCGTCTAAGTGGCAGCCCACAGTTGTAGCAGACTGCGGCGAGCCCTTGGTGGCAGGGATTGTGTCGTGGGCTTGTGACTCACTTTGTTATTATTCCTTTGGAAGTATCCACTTACCTCGGATGTGTGCTTTGAAGATTATCTTCATCTGATTATAAAAGAGAAGTGTTTCTAGGTTTAGATTAGGAAGCCATTGATATAACACATCTCTTCTAATAAAAATGCTGGGGTCTCTTGTAAGGAAGTATTTGGTATCTCAGGCTCCAACACCATCTTGCCCTTTGCAAACAACAGACTATGGTCTTCCTGAGGTCTAGCTAAAGAAGAGCTACGCCTCTGGCCTGGCCTGCTGAATTAGGCAGCGTAGCTGATTCATATTTGGGTGTTTTAATGCGCCTGTGTTTTATAGAAGGCTGCTGAGCTGGCGGTTTCCTCATTAAAGGACACATGAAAGCAGATTGTAAAGGAGCCTTGGTGAGACCGGCTTGCACTGACGTCTGAAGGGGACGCAAGCGACCGAAGGACCGACCAAGTCCTGAACCAGCCAGTCTGGGCCGGAGCCGGGCCTCACCCACTCAGCCAGGCAGCCAGTGGTGCGACACCAGACACACCACACTGAATTGTGTCCACACCAAGACACACCAGTCTGATGTGTCAGCAGGAGTTCACAGTTTTATGCTAGACTTGTGTTTGTATTGTGGGATTGGAACAATAGTCCAATCTGACCACACTGAGCTGAGATATATATTTGGTATTATGACTTTTTCAAGCAGCATGCAACCCTTTTCCTGATCATAGATACTATTGTGACACCCACATTAACCGAAGCTTAACTAGTCTTGAAATGAAATACCATATGTGCGTTACACAGAGGTGATCAACTTTTTATTCATGCCGGTGTGTTCTCAGACTTTGAAATCAGACATCCCCCCTCCCCTCTCTCTGCCATTAAGACAATAAAACAGCCTCGGCTATAAGAGTTGCTGCTGTGATAAATACCTGAGGCATCAGCGTTCATTATTTCACCATTATAACCGCTGGTGGATCCTCTTGGCTTTAACGACTCGCTCTTTAAGAAAGTAAGATCCTTGGGGTCACAGAGCAGTGAGGGGAGGGGGGGAGGCTACTCTAAGCACCCTGTGATTCATATCAAACGTACGTTAAGTGCCATGTGGCTTAATTAGTGGCTGGATTCAAGCAGGTAGCCTGTAATAGCTCGACCGGCGGTGCGTAACGAGCCACTCTCTCACTGTGTAGTAATGTAGCCTTGATATCTTTTACATGAACCCACCAATAATAGTCAGGCCATTTAGCCCTAGCCCGAATCCACACCCACGGCGTCTGCACATCAGCACAACACCCACACAAGTTTTCTTCCTGTTTTGTAGACAACATTCCCCCATCCTGAGTCATTGACGCCGCTTAGGTTCATTAGTGAAGTTAATTCTATTGCAGACAGCAGGTCAGCAGATACATGTCACAACGACAGCGAGGCACATGACAGCAGCTAATTATAACTATGAAGTCCTCATTCAAATATCTACGGGGGTGTAGTGAGAAACACAGAGCCACTACCTGGTTAAAAGGTTGGATCTCAACAATATGAGTGAGAATCTGAGGAGAAAAGACCCTGTACAATCCCTGCTTGTCATGCTATCTTGTTTTCACTTTTCCTGCCTTTGCAACTTGCTCCAAGCTTGACATGAGGTGTTCATGGGCGTGCAAATGGTTTAATCAATGTGTCTAAGACGTTAACATCCCTGCTATCAGCCAACAGTATATTGATTCATTCATACTTCCTATCTTGCTCTGGCTTTCTCTTACTGCCCTTTCCTCCTCTTTTACAGTACAGTTCCCTCTTCACATTACCCCCCACACACCCTCTGTCACCTGTGAGTAACGACAACACACACACACTCTATTCATCACACACTACTGCACATGCTCAGTAGCTCCTATTATATTAATTACTCTCATTGGAAGAGTGATCATCAGCCCCGTCAGAATTCATCACAGCTCGGTTCCCACAGAGACTTAGGCCTGGTAAATAATCACCAGTGTCGGTACCAGGGCTTCTGGCCCCGTCATTCCTATCGGGCACACCAGGGTGGGCCCTAAATACCCAGGGGGGTGAAGCTTCCGCTGAGCCACATTCATCTCTGCCACCAGCAGAGGTAGAAGGTAGTACTGGTGCTGTTTCAGACCTGTAATGGGAGAGGGTGGGTGAAAGCACAGAAGGTAGTCGGGTCCAGGTTCAGCAGTCAGAAGGGACTAACACATTCTGTATTACAACTCTTGGAAACAAATCAACCACAGGACCATGAGGGTCGTGTTCACAACAAGCATGCTCTGTGTGGTTCATCAAACTATAGAATGTTACACCATTAATTGAAGTTAAGGTGCACAATAAGAAAATGCAGCAAGACCTCCTGAATATTAGTAATGCAGCAGTCCAACTTTGTCTCCAGATACCTCGGCTCTGAGTATCTGCTGATACAGAGTGCTATTCAGATACCAGTGCTTTCTTCTTCCGAAAATTTAAATCCTTTTTACAGCACTGCATGGAGGTCATTCAAAACATTTTTAAGGTAACATGAGACCAGAGGAAAGCTGTGGCACTAAAACCTGAGTTAGTAGAAGCACAGAATGCTGTAATGACATCCAATAACATCCGGTGTTTTGGTTCCGTTCCAACCCCAGAATGCATACGTTTATTAATATGAATGACCTTTTGATAGCTTGCAGTTACTTAGCAGTTAAGTTAAATGAAATTACATTACTGGATAGAGTGAAGACAAGTGATCTTTGCTAAAGGAACTAGAATTGTGTGCATTTTAAAGGACAAGGCTGGTGATTTTCTGTTTCTGTTGTTGTCAACAAGCCCCATGAAAATATAAAAAACAAAATTACAGTATGTTATTGTGACTCTAAATACTTTCTGTCTTCCTTGGCACATCCATGGTTCTCAGTTCCAAACCAATTTTCTCCTGTTTAAGACAAAAAGCTAAATGAGGCAAAAATACTTTCCTAAAGCAGCTTGGCAATGTAGTTTTTAGTTGGATTAACTCAAAATAAAATACAGTGCCTTACACAATATTTTGGATGTAGAAGAGAGGACATTTTTGAAACAGCTCAGGACTGCCAGTACCATTTAAAATGCAAAACAAAAATTTTCAAACTCACTCTCAATATACCAAATTACAGCCTTGAGTTGTCTTGAGGATAGCAACTCTGTGATGGCCTCATCTTGTTCTCTTTAAAGCTCTCTTCATGGTCAATTGACCTGATAGCTCACTCTTGTCTCTTGCTAATTGAACAGAGAATGAACGAGAGAGAGAGAGAGAGAGAGAGGCAGGAAAAGAGAAAGAAAGAGAAAATTAGGGGTACTAAGGAGAAAGGAATGATGTGAGAGAGGATGAGTGAGAGGAGAGAAACGAGGGGTGGTGTAGCATGCAAGGCCTCATTGATTAGGTGGTAAGTGGTGCAATGTTTCTCTCCTGACGCTTACATGCATTAAAGCTACATAAACACCCATAATTGGCTAGTTTAGAGCAGAGTGGAGGGAAACAGCACACACACATACAGCAATTATTGTCTGTATGTGGTATGTGTGTAAAGAATATATACTGTATAGAGAAAAGAGGAGCAAAATGAAATGCTCATAAAAAGACATCACAGCCTTGCAGAGTGGTTGGTGTGGGTGGAAAGATGCCCATGAATGTGTGTGTGTCCCAGTGCTGTACTAAGCAGGAATGATAAAACCATCCTCAGAGACTTCAGATGACAATAACAGTCACTTTAGGGAGAGGAAGAAATGGGAGGGATGCTGCTGACTGTGACAAATTAGCTCTCAAATATCGAGGTAGCCGATTGGCTATGGGTGTCCGGAGAGAGAGATACGGTTGGCTGGCTGAGTTGATGGATAGTTTATTATTCCATTCTAATAAAAGAAGATGCAACTTTGGGGCTTTGCATGTCAATGATAATTGTGGAGAGCTGTTTAGCACTGTTATAAGGGGCCCTGCTAAGTAGGTGCTCATATGCGTTTGTGCAGTTATGTCTGCATCCTGGAACACATGGATAACACATAAATGTGGTAAAGCAAAAAAAAAAATAAAGATTTGACAGCTGTGTATCCTGCAGCACTGATGTTGGTGAGCCTATTTGTGTTCTTGGATGACAATGTGTGTGAGAGGCAATGTTCAGGGTGTTTCCTGCATCCCATAGCGTCATATCCATCAGGTCAGAAGATCCCCTGGGGCGTAACTGGCACCCCTTCTCCTGCCCCACTCCGCAGGGCCATGTCACTGGCTGAATGGAGCGCTCCCTGGACGCAGAATGATGGGATTCCTCGGTCTTGGCTGTCATCTCTAATCCAACACTCTGACCAACACAGCTGAATCTTCATCTCCCTCTCTCTCTCATGCTGCACACACACACACACACACACACACACACACACACACACACACACACACACACACACACATACACACACACACACTCTCCCTCCATCTCCCACACTCTGGGCCACAAATAAATTTGCATTCACTGCCAATTCAGATGCTGTATCAACATCGCTGAATCTACATATCGTTGACGTGTCCAGGTGCTAAGTCACCATTATGTCTCTCTCCAACGCACACACACACACACACTCAAGGGAAGGGGCAGGTAGGTCACAGTGGCCCCAAAGCACTGGACTGTGCTAAGCAGGTAAATATAGCGAGGACAGGCTTTATTAGAATAGAAAAAGCTCTGTTACTGTCACAGGTAAGCATGACCGATTGGGATGGATCTTTACCTCAACAGCCAGAGTCCAACAGTCGTCCTCAGCTATTCTGAGTGAGAAGCCACCACAATTCTGTGTTGTGCCTTTTTTGTATGAATCCTTAAAGAACAAAATGCCCCATAAAGCCATGTTTCTTCCTGTTTTAATTAATTCACTGTTTAAAATGGAGGTCTCCAGGGTGCTATGTGTGTAGGCTACATGAGTGTTTGTGTGTGTGCACCCTCTTTAATTTATTACTAATGTTCTTGATCTATAAAAAAGCAGGTATGAGTGTGTATGTCATGTCTTCCTAATGTAACTGCCCAGCAGATTACCACCTTATTGCCTCCAAATCAATAACCTAGAGTGGGTGAAAAATAAGGCTTAGAAGGTCTCATCTCAAGTCTCCTCAGAATCTACCCTGCACACACACTTGCGTAGACGTGGATAAATGCATGCATTTTCACATACATGTTCATTAGAGTGTTTAAATGTAAAAAAAGATGTTGGCAAAGGGAGAAATAGTATGACAGTAGGAAAGATGAGGAGCCCAGGTTGTGAAATCTCTGCTGGCCTTGTCACCATCACTGAGCTTACACACAAGAAACCATCTCTCCTCCATCCTCTAAAGCTCATTGATCCTATCAACATCCAGACGGAGTAAGGATGCCACTCTCTCCCTCACATCGCCCCACACTCACTCTATAACTGGGATCAATATTGATTATCATCTTTAAACTGCCTGTCTTTGGCCATGTTCTTCAGGAGCTGCTTTACCCTAAAGGTATTGAGGTTTGAGGAAACAATAAAAGGCTGTGATGACTTCAGTTTTTTCCATGTTGAGGTTTTGTGACTCAAAGTCGAGGTGGAAATGGAGCACGAGAAATAAAATAGAGAGATGAATGATAGGAAGATGGTAAGATGTGGCTATTAGATGCAAATTCAATCTTCTTAGATTAGATTTCTAGTTTATAAATGGAGCCTTGAATCTCTATTTTTTGTGTATTTTCTCTCTGTATGGTTCTAAAAATTATAATTAGCCGACACTGCACACATTGCCACCAAAAGCACATACATATCAGCATCAGCGTCCAGCTCCCTTCTGTCCTCCTTTATCCCACCCCACACATTTGACTCCATACCGTCAATCATGCCTCTCAGATAGCCCCATGATCGCAATCGACACTCAAATGATGGAAATGAATAAAACTCATTACTGACAGTCAGCGTGAGTCATGGCCCAGTATTAAAAGTTGCATCAGGCCCTTAGCCGTTCATCCTCAGCCATGCTTTATGATGGGGAGAACTGGTCGGGTTCCAATCGCCTTTCTACGCCAATTTCCATCAATCCACCACACCTTCAGACACCCCATTGTCCCCTGTACTTAATGCACCTTGCATTGTCAGACAAATAACTACTTTTATCCAAGTAGTGGGAGAGTTTTTAGTTCTGGGATTTGGGCGTGGGTTATCATAGAATCATGTCTGGGGTTGCAAATGCTGCTACTTTTTGTTTTTACATTAAACACCCATTGCCACTCTTTTGAACTTGTGAGTCATTATTTCTCACACTGGTATAGGCAATGGTTGGACAAAAAAAATACCTCTAAGTAGCCATTATACTGCTGCTGTCCATACTCCCCCGCTGACTACACTAACTACTGCCTAAACAAGTCTTTACCTAATGTAAACTTAGCCAGACCAGTGAGTCACTCAACATCTTAGACCCCTTTCTAACTGGTCTTATCCCCATAAAACCAGTGCAGAGAGTAAGAGAGAGAGTAAGAAAGAGAGACAGAGAGAGAGAGAGCTGTGTTTACAGAAACACAGGAGTGGCTCACCTCTGATCTGCCCTGCGATAGTGGAAAAAGAAAAGACAGCGAGGGAATGAGAGAGAAGGACAGAGAGGAAAGGAGACGCCAGGGGTTACATGATTGCAAGACAAACTCATAAAAGTTCCATTAACCCGCGAGGAGTTAAAGAGCCCTGTTTTCATCCAGCAGACAGCCGTCACAAACAGAGCATCAACATAAACCATGTCCTCGTTCCTTACCTCCATCTTTCTCTTGATCTCTACAGCCGTTGCTCCCAGTATTTTTGTCTTGTTGTCCTTCATCCCTCCTTTCATTTTTTTATATTCTACTAATTTCTTCGCTCATTTTCACATTGGACAAGCACATACATTAGAAACACAGATCTCTAAAACAAGGGCCACCTCCTCCTTAAGCTCTCCCACTCTTCCTTCCTGTCTTTCCTTCCCCCTCCTCCCCCCTCAGTTGACCAAAACAAGACTCCCTCCTCATGCCCTCTCCCCCCCTCAATCTGAGTTCCTGGTCTGTGAGTCACAACTCTGAAGACGCCATAGGTCTGTCAGCGTCAGTCTGTCTTATTAAATTGGCTCACCATTCTTTCATGTCCATTCACTAACTGCTTTCAGGTTCATCTGACTGCTCTTGAAAGAAATTGGCATCAAAATGTTTCTTTTGTGTGGGGACATTTTGTTTTAATTTTGTTGCCATCTTTGGTATTGAGCTCAGCATCAGATCTGCTCATCTCTGCACTTTGCAGGGTTCAATGTTTTTCAGTCTTTCTATTGTTGCATTATGCTAACTAAGCAGCTCGTCTGTGATTGATTCCCAGCAAACCACTGCCTGAAACAAAATGCATCACTTCCTGTTTGCCAGGGAGACCTAAATAAGACTATTTTCCTTATAGTAAAAGATATAAGATAGTCTTATATCAATCATTAATTGGTAAGAGTATTAAGTGCAACTTTACTATAAAAAATAAAAACCATTTTAGTATTACTTTTATTAATACTTCAGATCCAGTCATAAAATTCTAACAATTAGTTTTGATCTATTATGAATTAAAGGCTGTGAAATGTTATGATGCGATCATTAAACAAATAATCTTTTTCTCAATTAGAGCTTTACTTCCTCAGGAAATCTCATTAAGATCACTATTAATACAAGTAATATAAAATATAACAAGAAGTACAACTTTGAGGTACCTTGGAGCACTGTGTGTCTATACCAATTTAATATGCCACAAGTAATAACTGCATTGAATATTGGGTTATATTTGCTGTTATTAAAAATACATTAATATCAAATCATATTTATATAAAATGCTAATATAAAACAGATGCAGTAAAATATGATCATCAAGATTAATAACCATGTATCTAAAGAATGATTTAAGGATTACCATTCAAGCCAACTCCTGTAGCCATACATGTCATCCTGACCTACCTTTAACAGATACTTTAATCTGCAGATAAAATGCTTTTCTGTTGAATCATCCTTTGTGAATAATCCTGGCAAGCGTGTTTGTGGAGATATGTTGAGCACTGAGCAACTTCTTCTTTTTCAATCTCAACAGTTTTATAGTTTTGGGGAGGTCAGCTCCCAGCCAAACAGTGTGAGTGTTCTTTGAAATCAGCCATTAAGGCACTAAGCACAGGCTCTTAGCTCCTCTTCTGATGCTCTCACTATCTGGTACCACTATCTCTTCTGCTCTCTTTCCCATGGTGTAACCTTACCTTTCAAAGTTATCTTACCTCAACACACACACACACAAACACACACACACACACACACAACGCTGTTCCTGCTTGGAGTCTTGGAATCTTTAGATTTATCACACACACTTCTTGGACTTTTTGAAGGTCCATAAACTTCAGACAAGGTATTCAAAACGAGCCTCTCTTTTCTAGCCGATGGCCGTCAATTATGCCAAAATCAAAATGCCAACTGTCACTGGCAGATTTTACCAGCTGTAGCTAGCTAGCTAGCTAGCTAAACAAGCTAGTTGGTTGAAAATGTTGTGCCCAGTTAATCTTTCTGCGTGACTTTAAAAAACAACAAAGTATATTTTAAAAAAAGGTCTTAATTGTGCACTTGATGGATACATGCATTGTACTAAGGCTAAAGCTACAAACAGCGCTGGCCGTGGTTCTGAAACAACATCTTGATACTGTCTGAACAAGCTGCACTGTTATTGTAAGTATGCTACATCTGTTATGTGCTGTGTGCTAGCCCGAGTGAGCTACAACTTGCAGGCAGCTGCTAGCTAGCAGGAATTGTGTATTCCTGTTTCCACAGTAAGGCTCTGCATTCCCATATTCCACTGCTGCCAAATGCTACAGTCGTTTTTGCTCCCAGCAACAGTAAAGCAACGCTAAATATTCAATAACATGGATTTCAATTTTGCAGCATAATAGCCAGGATTTTTCTGTAGTAATATTTATTTTTGGTTGTTGCTCAACATTCATTAGCCGCTGGTATAAACAATTTGTTATCCGCTTGTCTCAAGTATAATACGAAATAAATGACTAAAAATACATGGCCTACTTAGTATTTTCAAACTGTATTCCCCAAATAAGCCTAGAGAACAGGACAGCTGCTGACATTAGCTAAAACTCTGATAGCATCCAGGACTCCTGTACACTAGAGCAAACAGTAACCTGACAAACTACTGTAGTTAGTCAGTGATGTGCTCCTTGGTCTTGAAAGTAACTGTTACCACTGTAAGATGGTTAGCTGGACATGCTAACAATTGCAGCTTATGTTACAGCAGATAAGCACCCCTTTAATTCATTCTTGTTTTTTGGGTTTTGAAAAGATTGGGAAAAAATACCACTAGCCCTCAAACCCATTAAATGCAGAGTGCCAGAGCCCAACGCACATTGCCTCAACATGTGGAGAAATCCAAAGCTTGACAGGTCTGTTGCACAATGGTTGCTAAGCTATGATTTAATCGCTGTTCTGAGGAGCCGTTTAGCTAACAGTCTGTAGAACCCCTTGCCAAAGAAATAATTGGGTCCAGTTCTGTTTTCTTCTTATCTTTATCATGAGTTCACAACGGACCCTTGATTCAGCTACAAATACATTTTAAATGTAAGCTTTTCATGTTCAGTTAACATCACTAAACCGCAGTCATTGGTCAGGAGCAGTCAGCGGTCAGCAGGACGACTCAGCAGTTGGGGGATGGGGGGATTGGAGTCAGAAAGGCAGGGGGTTGGGAGATGGAGGAGCAGAGAAAAGGGGAAGCCCAGACACCCTGGTCCCCCAGGAGAGGACAAGTAGGCTGGATGTGACAGTCATGGGACGTGGGCATAATGAGGATACATCACTGCAGCAATGAGGTGCTCTATCACAGGCACACACACCAACAAGCAGGCATACACTGTGCACCCAACACCAGTGGCCCACACAGATGTCAAATTATTATCAAAGCTCTAAGCTGATCATTGCAAAAAAAATAATGTCAGCCAAATTCCCACTGTAAGCAACAACGTGCTGCTTTGGGTGATGCAAGGTCAGTGTGACTGTGGGAACAAACTTTTTCTTACACACTGCTCTGGAGTCTTTTTGATGATTCTCTGGGAAAGAAGTGGCACAACTTTTTTCTGTCGCCTAAAGCCACCGCTATTGCTGAACAGTAAAGCAGCCAAAGTGCAGTAAAATAAAATGAGGTGTGGAAAGAATTGGACTGATCTGCAAAGCCATTGGCTGCCGTGAGGGTCGTAAAATAATAAGCCTCTGTCGTAAAACAAAGTGCTTATTAAATCATTTTAAACAATATCACACAATGTGGTGTGCTCCGTGAGCGGCTCCACAAAACAAAAAAAGATCTTATGGGGATGGCAGCTGAACAATCAAATGAAATTGAATAAGTTGATCATTATCACAACGCTGAGTAAGACTTTTGGGAGGGCTTGGTGGCTGAGCTCCTCCCTGCACTATCAATAAAGTGACACTTGGCCATTATGTGGCCATTACCAGGACTTTAAGTGACAATTGTACATCAGAGGAGCAGAAGAGTATAGCCTCACCTGTATTACTAAACTAAGCCTGGGGTTATATCTCTCTGTGTGGTGGTAGGAACAACATACAAAACAATGCTCATGCATGTGTACACAAAATGTGTATTATATATAGCAGTATGTCATATACTGTATAAATATAGGATTTTAAACCCAAAGTAATGACATTTGGGAGACATTTCTCCAGGTTGGTGGCCTTGTGGGCATGTACACACACAAGCGTATACACATACACACACACACACACACACACACACACAAGCACACAAGCACACACACACAACACACACACACACACACACACACACGCACGTCCTAATGCCTTGTTGCTAGTGAACTAAAACGGTTGCTGCATTGAGCTGCAGTGGATGGATTTCTACCACTATCATTGCAACAGAGGGCCAATAAAGGAGTGGGACCTTGTGAGGTTTCAGGATTTGTGCATCAGTACAATTAATGAGAGTATGTAGAGTTATGCAGTTCAGGAAGAGAGAAAGCATGAACTGCACTATAGTTAGTAAATTAATATGAACAACTATGGGGTTTTTTTTCCACAAAAGTATCTGCTAAATGAGTTAATGTTATACAGTGTAAGTTTAACTTACAATGGGTCACATGATGGGAAAGCTTCAACATCATGGAAATAGTCAAAGGAAAACTGCATTTTTTTTGTTTTATCTGTCCTCTCACTTTGATCATTGCACCAATTCTTTCTTGCACCTACAGTATGTCAAACAATGTATTGTGCACTTCCAACTCAAAGGCTTTGGTTTTGATAAAGATCACTGGTGTGTTATGTTAGTGACATGAATGCCTTAGAATACTAAGCTGTATTTGTGACTGCCAAAGACAGTAAGTGACATTGTGATAGGTTGAGATGCAACTGCTGTCCTCATTACTATTACTCATTCAAAAATGAACATTATATTAGTGTCTTTTAATTTGCTACTTTTAATTGATGTCCTGTTTGTTGTCTGGCAAGATAAACATACCAACAATATTATTTGGAAAAAAAACTAGTTATGTGTTCTTTTCTTCTTCACTTTTTATTTGATGACATTTCTAGACCTCTACCAAAATGTGTAATAGTGTCCTTTGTGTCCAGAAATTATAATTCAGTTTCCTCACCTGTGAATTTCACTGAGAAGGATCAGGGTGTCAAATGTTCTTGCCATTCCCTGCTCCATCAATCAAGGCAAAGGAAATGCTTCCGCCTGCTTCCCTTTGGCAGCTGACTGAGATCAGGGGCCACTTCACAGAGTGCCTGCAAAGTGAAATATGAGCATAATTTATGAAAACTGGGAAGAAAAACAAAAAAAACTGCTGGATTACACACAGTCTGTAAATCAACTATCTGCTTAAGGGTCATAATCCATAAAGCAGGATACTGAACATCTGCATGGTCTTTGCTAATGTGCATTGCCATGGTTGTTTATAGAAGCACTTCAGGTCTGAATTCCACACCATCAGGCCATATGTATTCCATAACTATCTAATCTCCAGGGTCCCAACATTTTGGAAAAATATCCCTTATATGTATAGAATAATAATAATAATTAATATATAATTTAACCACTTTTTTCTGAGAACAAATGCTAAACCACAGGAATGTTGAGCCTTTGTGATCCTCTAATATAGACACATAACACCCACTGTTGTTCCCTAACACCAACAATGAGCCGACAAACAATGGAAAAGTGCAAAGGCGATGCTCTCTCTGTGGCATCTGAAGTTCTTGGATCCTTATGCTGTTTTGAAAATCAATAATCAAATCCTTGTATCCTCTATCTCAGTCTCAAATAGCTCTAAGTCCCAGAACTAATGTAGGCAAAGATGATAAAAAGGAGGAAGGATCAGCACCACCATCCCAATGAGGATCCCTCACCACTCATCATCCCAACAGCTGTTGGCAGCTGCCCTTTAATTTTAATATAGTTAATGAATAATCAAACTGGTTTCTAAGATATGTTGACAACTTTGTGCACAAAGCTTTTTAACGTTATCTACTTCATTACATCAAGTTAGTGCCCCACCGAACACTGACATCTTTGTTCAGTTGTTAACACAAGACAACAAATTCGGATACGCCACTCAAAGCTCTATTTCTGCTTTAAAGCAGAGAGAGAATAAAAATTAGATTGGGGATGTCTCAGCTCTTGTTAAATCCCTAAAATTAGTATGAAGTCAAGGTGCATCATTTCATTTTAAACCACTCTTCAACCATGTCCTGAATTAGCAATAACTATTAAAATGTATCAGATGAATAACTTAAAAGAGCTACAGATTGTTACACATATTTAAATGAAACCCAAGACTACTTTTTTAAAGCAAAATAATGTGATGTTTAATGTGGGTCTCTGGACAGAATTCATTGGAGTGCTAATTCAATTGTGACTGAAAGAGAAACAAATCTCAAAACAATACAGTATCTCTGTTAGTGCAGACAAACAATTCGATGCAACAATTGTAACAACAGTGGTCCTGCTGCCCAACATGCTTTAATATGCATGTTTTTAAAGACATGACTCGCTAAAGGATCTTTCCACTTTCAGAATATTATTTTAGCTATACAGTTATTTCAGACCATTTATTCATCCGCAATACATATGTTCAATACACAACATAAAACTGATTACACTTAACCTCAAATTCTTCCACATTCAAAATAAATGGACAAGTAGTGATTATTTGTCACAGAATCCTTAGCTGAAAGTTGACAAAGAACAGTGATATTCAAATGAAAGCAAGTGATGCTGCAGACTGAATGGGCCTTCTTGCTGTAGAAACGGCAGATGACTCATCATGAAAAAAATGTCAGTCATCTTGAAAAAAATCCATGAAATATGTTTTGTGGAGCTATATTGATCTTTAAAATGGAGACTGTGGGCTCTATTACCTTAGATTGATCATTGATAGCCAATTCATTGAATTGCCAAGCCTACCTCATTGTAAGCATAAAGGATTGATTCATTGTATGGAGATATTGATTTTCAATTTTTTTTAATGCTAAGCATTTTACACATTGCTGTTTTAGTGTTTGGGAGGTTTTTCGTTAGAGAACGGAAAATGAAACGTAGGCCTACAAGTTTTTCTGTTCTCGAAAACAGCGGTGCACAAATGATAGGCTACCTGTACCGTGCGCCCAGCAGCAAGGTGCTGGGGCAAACAGCTGTTAAACGGCCACACGCCTGGTTAAAAGCGGGGGGAAGGGGTATAGTGCAAAGACAGCGTCAAATTGTCTTATTATTGTCTTTGCATCCTCACGTATATGAATTTGAACTTATAGAAACATTTGTTTTAATGTAAAGTGTGTATGCGTATATTTTGTGTTCAGTTGTTATAGTACACATTGATTCTCTGGCGTCTATGCCCCACCTACATGGTATTTCCCAACTTCTTACCTGCAGCAGGGTATGTACGAAAGGCAGCTAGTTTCATCACTCGGTTTGAGTCTGTTTCCGTGTCACATGCCACAATAAAAATACCACGTGTAAGCATTAACAAACATTACTTCCTTATTAGGCCTACTGTATATATATATATATATATATATACTGTATATATATATACAGTAGGCACTGTACTTTTACAGTATATATACTGTAAAAGTCCGACCTGTGAAAGAGTCAATTGCTCATCTGGCCACCAAAATACTGTTTTGGCGCGTGTTATAGTGGTCCAGGCCTACCAAATAAATTGTGTAGCGTTGCAATAATCTAAGGTTTGCATAAGTGGACATCTACAAAGGATGTTAATGATATTGGGTAGTCAATGAACTGTGATAATTAACCACTGTGTACTGATATGAAAGGTAATTGTGAAACAAAACGGGCATTTGAAACCCAGTGTGTAGGCCTACTGTAACATATTTGCTCATCTATACATTTGGTAAAGGAAGAATTGTTATTAAATTCCCCACAGTGGCCTAAATAAACCCAATCAAAAACCAGATTTGCTGGAGTTGTGGCCACAAACATGCTTCTGGGTGTTCAGTTTTTTTTTTAATCTCTCTTTTAATCTTGCCCTCCATTCAATTCATGTTACACCAAACCTCTGTTACAACAAACCAACATTGTGAGTTTATTTGGTTTGAATATGTACATTTATTTTAACATTTACGGGCACAGAAACACTGATGAACATCTTCGGCTTCACTTGATTTGAACAACTAAAAGGATCCTTTTATACCCTGAACCCATTCTGCTGGTTGGATCCTTTTAGAGGCCTATCCTGAACCCATCCTGCACTGTTGTTCTTTCTCTTGTATGCCACATGAGCACGTAGCAGCCGTTCCATTTTCCAACTGCATATAGCTGTCTCCGGTGCACCGTAAATAAGGTTGATAAAGACGCTGCCGAATAGGACTTTCACGCGTCCCCCAATTGATTTAACGTGACCCCCTTTTGCAAGTGATACTGCAAGCCTATTTAAACAGATGAAGGCTTAAATTGTCTTCCTTGTATGCGCATTAATCTCCCATTCATCATCATTACTGTGTGATTGGTCCGTCCACGCCTCCGCCAGCCCCTTGCGTTACGACAAGGGCCTGTAAATTAGGATGTAATCCAATTTAAACAGCGGTAGCAGCAGCCGCAGATCCATTTGGTGTTTTTTTTTAATTTGCTGTCGGTGGACAGCTGCACTACACCGCCCCTATCAAAATGCTTTGTGTTAGTTGTGGGAGCTGGGGAGCCCTGAGCCAATTCTCACTAATAGGATCTTATACGGCTAATGTAATTGGTGTTATGTGCGCAATCTATGAGCCCATCATATCTTGAAGCTCAGTCATACGCAATCTTTCAGCGATTAAATGGCATGTTGATGCTGGATTAGGCCGTTGAGGATTCAGTAGTTTATACAGTGAGGGGAGATGGAGATCCATATGCGTGGCTGGGTAAATGTGGTTGTAATTTGCCTCACTTTAATGTGTCATTTTGGCACAGTGTGACGCGGGTTTAGAAGATGATCGTATAGTGCTGCTGCTCCTGTGTAACCAAATGAAATGCAGCTCCAAGCTTTAAAAAGAACCCGCTATGAAACCAGAAGTTTGGAGACCCTGCGCCTTTTTAATATTCGGATAGCCTCATCCGTTTATCTTTATTTTATTATGTACAAACCTAAAGACATTTTCCCGCATGACCCGTGTGCCTATCAGGCTTAAAGACACCGGCTGATAGTTTACATAAATCTGCCTTGTGGTTTCGCCACGACCCGGGCGGCTTAAACGGTGTATTATTCCAAACATATGCATTTTAATCAGCTCGGTCACACTTACAAGAACTCCAGTTAATAAGGCCATCAATCAAACGCGCGTGCGGGAAGGAGTAGGGGGTGAGGGAGGGAGGGCTCGCTGGTGCGTGTGTGTGCAGTACTGTCTGATTAGGATGAACCTTTTACCTCAAAAAGCATCAGAGGAGGATTAATTTCTAGTGACTTTATAAGATTTTTTGGGGGGGGTTCCATTGTGGGCGCATAATTCGTTCATGGGGGTGATATTATGCATGTGCGTTGCTAATTATGCCTATTGTTATAAATGTGTACTGGAGGGATAGTAGTAGCTTATTTCATCTAAAATACTATACTGGATATATAGTAGGCCTATGTAATAAATGATATAAATGCAATCCCGCTTGTTGGATTATAGCTACAATGTGTCCAATGTTTTTTTTGGCAGGTGGACTTTAAGGCCCACGCTGATGCCGGCCATTTCTCCGCACATTGCTGCAATAACTTCTGATCTCTCCCGTCTAAGACGTAAAACCCCATTTTAAAACGTGATTTGTGTGAGTCTCTGCGGGCCACAGCACCTCGCCAATCCTATAACGCTCAAAAAACTCTTTTAATTTGCGCAGCCCCGGTCAAACGCAGCCAATTAAGATCCCGCTGATTGGTGGCAGGCCCCTACGAATCATCGATCTCTTTGCGTTTCCAATATCTCCAGACAACTAATTCTGTCGTGTCTATTAAGTGGTCGCAGATAAAATATGAGTGGCATTAACGGAGCCCGGGGACCACTGAACTGTCACGGTCAATCTAGCGGTCCCATCGGGAGATACGTGGTCACACTCTGGTGTTGTGACACCGACCACTTGAGAACAAAATTAGTGTTATTATTGGAGGGGGTGGTAGACCAATTGTATGTATAGAAAATCCTTAACAGCCTCCAAACGAAATAAAACGACCCGAAGGAGATAGGGTAAAACGTGTTTGATTTTATTCTGTTATTTTGGGATAAAGTAACATTTAGGAAGACATTCCTTAGCTCTGCATTCGGCATCTTTGCTATTCAAATAAATCATAAATGTATTTAGAAGACAATAAGTCATTACTCCATTGATTCTTTGACAGTGTTTATTGCAAGTTAGACGTTTAGGACAACCAAGTCAAAAACAACCCCAAAAAATAAAAATAAAAAATAAAAAATATAAAATAAAACATAATCAGTCCGCTTTCTCTGGCGCCACTGTAGCAGTGCAAGTGCACAAAATATTTAAAAAGAGGCCTATAGGCATATATTAATCACATTTTCATTAGCTATAAGATCTTGCTCTTATATCCTTAACTGTAAGAATGTTTAATGGCCTAAAAATGTTCACTATTATTATTTTTTATCATTCATTTTGATTGTCCTCTCTCCGTCTCTCTCCATCCTCTTCTGGGTCCTCCTTCTTCTCTTTCCCCCTTGTCAAACCGTGATGGCTGTAGTAATCCGTTCCCCCGGCGCCTTGTTACCTTTTGGGCAGTAACGATCTCTTCCTGGTATTATCATTAATTCAACACTCAAAATTCACCGGGTCGTACATATACATCACTTACTAATTTCACTAGCATCTGCACATTTCGGCCCGGCCCGTTGTGGAGAGCTTCTTTATAATGAGCCGCAGTCAAATCCCCTTGTTAAAAAGAGAGATGGAAAGCATCATTCTCGCGTGACTAACAATACATGTAGGTCGATGCGAGCGCGTAAAGAGACGAAATGTAATGATAAAAACCGTAACGCAATCCATCACGGAGATTTAAACGTTTCTCTGGATCCCCCTCTCTCACACATCAAATGAATCTTATAAAAATCAAATCTGGTTTTGTGTCCATGCCCTCCTATTTCAGCAATAAGATTATTATTTTTCAGTAATTAGAGATCCGTTGTGCGTCAGCTGAAGATCTGGCTAGGTATCTTGCCCAAAGTTTAAACTGGCTTTCACTGCTTACAGACTATCTCTTCATGCTGTTTAGTCCTGATCATACAATATGTTAGGTTAAAAAGCTTAGGGTAAAGGCAATATAGAACAAGAGCGGGTTTGTTTTGGTTTTATCTGGTCAGAGGCACTTCTTCCCTCTGGTCTATTGTCACAGATGAGGATTTGCTGAGCACTGAAGGCGTGAAAGTGACGAAAGCGTCAGTCCTGCTAGTTGGGGAGCAAGCGAAGTCCGAACCCGATGGCCTGGTGGAGATCCCGTTGGATTGACTTGAGTGACAGGCCAGACAGGAGCAGGGGCTTCCTCCGGGACCGAGGCCGTGGGTTGGACCCGGGTACAGGGAGGGGTGTCTGAAGGCGCACAGGAGGTCCGGCCTCTGGTAGGGGTGAGACAGCATCCGGAAACTGTCAAGGGAGCGCAGAGGGTTGGAGAAAGGGGTGGCAGCCGGAGCCGCGCCAGCTCCGACACCCAGATGGGAGTAGTAAGGTAGCGGCAGGTGGGATGGAAAGGGGTAGGGCAGGTTCCCGGTGGCTGCCGCGTGGCTCATCATGTAGGTGTAGAAGGCCGGGTCGGCGGGGTGAGGCCACGTCATGGCCAGACGCTGGCGCTTGTCTTTCATCCTGCGATTCTGAAACCACACCTGGGACAGAGACACACCGAGTCAAATATTAACCACAACGCCCAGTGAGACAAAGACAAACAACAATAACAAAAGCAGACATGTAGCTCAGTGGTTTTACGCACGAACTAAGATTTGGGTTACAGCAAGTTTTTTATTTTTTTTATTTTGAATGGATAATGACATTTTATTGTAAAAAATACAATTACGATTATAATTTGTACTTGTTCTTGTTCCAGTTGAAGAAAAATATATTTTAAAATCCAGGCCTCTGCTCCCAGTAGGCTGTTAGCTGCAGGTTATAAATTCTTACTAGTTGGTTATGAGCTATTCTTGGCCTTTGGCTGGATTTATGTGGTGTATTTTCTGTATATCTAAAACTGACCTTTGGGGAATAATTTATTTTAAACACAACAGTTTTGCGGCACCCTTGTTTTGATGGAGTTTTCTACATACAAGATAACGAAATGTGAGGCTGTATGCACATGTATAGGCCAGCTCTGCTCCTTCGAGACAAATCTTACCTTGATTGTGGTTTCAGGTAGATTTAAGGCGGCCGCCAGTTCGCATCTCCGCGGCCTAGACACGTAGTTCTCCCGGTAAAATTCCTTCTCCAGCCGTGCGATTTGCTCCCGGGTGAACGCTGTCCGGTACCGGCGAATCTGATCCGCTGCATAGGACAGGGAGCCAGGACCCGGGACCATGTTACACGGGTCAGCACCAGTCTCACTCGGGTGACCCGGAGAATCCCCATTTCGACCTGAATCAGTATGCAGAATAATTCATCAGATATAATTAGCATACAATTAAAAAAATGGAACAAAACAAATTGAAACTTGTATTTATCCCATTCGTTTCATATTTAATAAGCTCTTTTCTAAGAGGTAGTAGGCTAACTGTTTCACTTTATTTATTAAGGGCCTTCCTGACCTAGCTCGGGTCTTCATTTTGTGGAGTCCTAACAACCATCTGCTAATACTTTTATTGTTAATATTATTTTCCAGAGGCCTATGTTGAACTATTTTAGTAGACTTAGACTACAATGATGAATAATTGGGTTGTATTGTTGTCATTTGCTTGTCCCTTTGCCATCCTTTTGGTTTGAGGTAAACAGCAGCTACAAATATCCATATATGTACATGAATATTTTTGTGCATATACTTTATGGGATGTAACACATTTTCAGCAAACCGTGTCAAGTCTTTGTACCTTACATGATTCCAGATAGACACATCACAAATTCCTGTTAGTGGCTTTCCCTTCACGTTTTTGCTTGTGGTTTACATAAAATCCTGCATTCTTCCTCGTGCAGTAAACATAATATAGGCTGACTTGCTTTGTACAAGTGATTCATTGTTAAACTTAGAGGGGGAAATGCCTGGTTAGATTGTGGGTGTCACCTCAGCGTGAATCCAGTCCCACTGGTCACTTGACAGAACAGCTGTGCATCACCGACTGCAGTTCTATTCTGCTGTTAATGATGCTACAATGTATTTCATTGAGGATATATTTAAAATGTCGATTTCATTGTACATTTCAGATATGATAATTGCATGTTAAATAAATGCAAGGTCCGTGTTTATACTGATGTTTTTGATTGGCATAATCCACGTTGGCATTCAATCAACTTAATTAGCACAACCATGCATTGACAGAAAAGCCGCAGTGGCATGCAGCTCCCAGCCTACCTTTAGCTGTTGGGTAGTCCATGCTTTCAGGCGTGCAGCTGACATCAATTTCCTCGTAGAAGTCCGACTCGGTGTCAGAGCTGCTGCCGTCTTTGTGGGGATGATCACTTTGGTGTCTCTCTCCGGAGGAAGACGTGCCAACTGGCCTCATATCGGCGCACATATTCCTCCGTGCGCTCTCCTCCATCACCACCTCCGCTCTGTCCCGGGAGTACGGCGCAGCGTCGGGGCTCAGACAGCTTCTGTGGCCTTGCTTCCCCTGCGGTTCTCGCACGGGGCTCCCGACGACTCCCGACAAATTAGAGCCGCTCTTGCCAAGCTGACTTCCCTCCGCCAGCATCACCATCTCCTCTCTGCTTTCCATCACAAGCACGACTTAAAAAACCTCGACTTCGCGGGAGAGTGCAAGCCGTCAAAACCAAGGCGATGATTTTCAGGTTGGATGGGGTGTGTGTAATGATGTGGAGGTGGGTGAGGGGGGTGGGGGTTGAGTCCCAAGGAGAAGGAGAGGCTTCTGGAAAAGAGGGGATGCAATCAGGTCTGACCCTAAGAGAAGAGCGCTCCAGAGTGCGCAGAGGGAGCTCTGGGAGGGATCACCATTTACCCTCTCTCTCTCTCTTCCTCCAGAGCTGTCATTCTTAATAGGCCAGTCGTCGTGATGCCCCCCCCCCTGATGACGACACGCATTGATTGGATATGGGTAAACAGACGGAGCAAAGGCAGCGTTGAGATGGAGTTGGGGGGTGTCAGGGCACAACCAGCAGCTGTGGATATCTATCTATCTATCTATCTATCTATCTATCTATCTATCTATCTATCTATCTATCTATCTATCTATCAATTATTCTTTAGATTCACAAAATATTTGAGGAAATAAATTCAGTTCACATTTTTATGAGCTTGAATACATTTTATCCTCAATTATGGAGTGAAAACATTTATCAATCAAAATAAGCTATTAAATTGCATTTTAGTGCGCCCCGCACCCCATCCAATCTCCCCATTCTGTCTTTACTGCCTCTCTCATCTCCACCTAAAGTGGAGTCAAGTAAAGTCCTCAAAGGTCAAGTCTTGCGGTCAGAGTTTAGATTAGAGGCCATTTGACATGACGCCTTACAAGTCATGACAACACAGGCGGAAAGCCAAATCCATTATTTGTGCGTCTTAAAAAAGTTGTAAAGCCTATTATTACCATACAGGCCTATACACCATGTAGACAAAATATTTAATGTGCAAAGATATGCGCCACTCACCCACACATTTAAAACCGTAAGAATATAACGCGGTGTGCTGCTGTGACAGTGTTTTCAGCAAAGATCTGTGACGGATGATGCTTGACATTCTTTCTGGGGCTTAATGAATAAATGAAATGAAAAATGATAAAGGAAGATTTACTGTATAGAGCTTGTGTTCCCTTTAGGGGCTGGGGCAGGGGTGAATAATTGACCACAATAACTTTGTGTGTCTGTAGGAAAAAGAGATATACTGGGACTGCAGACCTAATGTGGATTTAAGTTGTATTACATATAGGTTCTTAATATGCTTGATATTTAGCTGAAGGATGCAGTGCACAGAATGTCCACCGTTTTGAATTCACGGTCTCTTCAGGCTGTGACCGAGTTCACTCTGCCTTTGCTCCAGTTTGCGACTTATATATCAAACATATGAGCTTCTATTTGACTAACATAGGTTTATTTCTTTCAACCTTTTTTTTTAATAATAAGATTCAGTAGTATAGCTAGTGTGGTGTAGTCAGCAATAGTGTAGTACTTATATAATGTAGTACTTTTTGTTTTAAGAGATTATGCCAGTGGTGGTAAATTGTGTTGCGTGTATTTTATACAGGAAACCTTTTTTGTTGTCTTGTCTATCTGTATGTTGCATGAATGTGTTTTTTGTGTGTATCTTTTACTCCTGACTGCATATCACGTGTCCCATTTGGGATAATAAAGTGATAGGAACTGGAATAGCAAGTATTTGGGAGCAGTAGGCCTAGCACGAACGGTTAATACACCTGTCAACTCACCTTAACTTATGACTTATAATGAAATGATATGGTGTCACCTGTCATCAGGTATTTAAGCAGGGTTACACCTTGGGGTAAAATGTTATTACATTAGAACCTGAGCGTACCCGTGTCTCTTAGCCGATTCGGCAGCTGTAGTGATGGTGGTGGACTTGGACGGCCATGATGTTGTGTAGAGAGATTGAGTCATGTGGTCTCAAAAAGAGGAGAGTGAGGCAGACTGTGGAGCTTCAAAAGCCTTCGCTGTCCTTGTGCGCCCTCGCCTGTCCAAATGAGGGAAGAGGCCCCATCGACGGCCCTTCCCCCAGCCCACCAGCTGAGGAGTTGAGGGAAATTCCTTTGGCTTTCTCCTCCGACTCTTTCATCTGACCAGCAAAGGAAAAAAGTGGAGCTCTCTCGCTCTCTCTCCTTCCCCTCACGCTATGACGATTCAGTGTTAATGTTTTTTGAGAGTGAAAATACTATAACATCGGAGTCTGAGCTTGCAAAGTATAACTTAGTACATCACAAAACTACACTTTTTTTTTCCTAAATCTGGTTCTTATTTGAATATGTTGTAATCAATTTATTTTAGTGACGTAAACTCCCTTGCATTTAAATAATTATAAGACGAATATTAATTGTGGAGACAGAACACAATAGATAAAGATCAGTCTGCACATTGTTAACGAAGAAGCAACTAATTGAAATGCACTTAAGGGACTTCTCAACCATAAATATCTCCTTGACTCAATAGGACAAAGAAAAATTGAATTAGTTTAATGTCGGTCTTTGTTAGTTTGCTCCTGCCACTTACCTGCTGATTTATTGCCTATTTTGTGTATTTAAAATGAGTATGAAGTGAAAAAAATATTTTCTTGTTTTGTGTTGCCGGTATTGAGTGTGTATGTTATAACGTATGCTCCCCTGGCTTTTTGATTTAGGTAAATTACATCTGAGGCTACATGGGTACATTCTTTGGCAGACTTAAAATCCCCCTCGTTTTTAGAGACGCTTTACTTCAGCTTTAGAAATCATAAAGATGGGTCACCATGCCGTCCAAAGATGGCAAAGGTCCCATGGTTTTGCTACTTTCCAGGAGTTATGCAATGGGTCGTGGCCGGGGCAGATGGGATCTTGTGATCATCCGGAGATAACACTTAGAAAGGGCTTTGCGCAACAGATGAATGACCTTGCAGGTTTACAGTAGTGCCACTTATATTGTGTGTGTTTTAGATAGTGAAGGACAGCGAATGGGTTTGGAGAACTTGCTGATTGTGGAACATTTTTTATTCCCTTATTTACATGAAGAAATGACCATGCAATGTATCTTTGACACGCAATCCAAACCTGCACATTTTTGGTGGCAGAAGTGTACAAACGTGGACTGCAGTCTCTGCTTCAGTGTCTAGTTTTGCAGGGGGAGATCAAAGAGGGGGAGCGCCCCCGCGGCAGACACTGCAGAATGCGCCCCTCAGTTTTACTAGCCAGCCCAACTTGAACTTGACCATGGAGCCTGCGCAGTACGCATGTAATCCAATCCATGGCCCTGGCAGTGCCGAGCTGCCAGAATATTTGCTTTTAGCAGAAGAACGTTGTTTAGCGTGTGATAGAATAGCGCATGTTCAGTCTTCCGCTGGCTGAGGTGCACCGGTTTAACCCAAGGAATCAAAACCTGGAAGAAAATATCTAGCCTCTCCTTTATTATCGTGGCCCCTCCCGTCTCCGTTGCTTCAACTTGGCCTTGAAACAGGATGACGCAGCTACCAGAGAGTTAACTCGCTGACCTTGGAGTGAAACATGTCCTAATGACTATAGAGCTGGAAATCACTGCGCTGTAAGACCCGCTATTATCGCTCTTCCCCGCTCCATCCTGCAAACCCCGCGCTATTACACTAGGGCTTAGCAAGCCACTGAAATCAGGCCTGTGTTACCCCATTAAAGGGGCAAACATCACGAGGCATTCAGCAGAAGCAAGGCAACACACCAGGTGCAAATCCCTGGCGTTTCACAAGAGTGCATGTAATTCTTTAGACTGGTTGGTGCGTCCCATGGCATCTTTGAGGGGATATTTACAAGTCCGTCTGGTTGCAAATGAGGTTTTATTTTTAGAGAGTGTTGCTGTCATCTGCAAGAATATGCCCAACTGTTTTTGGATATATATTTTCTTTTTGTTTAAGCTGCTATTGATGGATGTTAGGGCAGAGGCAGATTTTGACATTTATGCGCGTATTTCGCAATCTATTCTCTAATTACAGGCGTTTTGCGATGGGTTCAGGTGCTGATGTTGTGTGGTTGCATGGCATCCAACGGATTTGCATGCGATGGAAGGTGTGTTAAAGATAGCCCCTCGACCTAAAAGTTAGTGTTTTCCGCGACGCAGTTGTAAAAAGTTGAGTGTTGTAAATAGCAGACAGGAAATACAGTGGACAAATATTTTTTGCAATAAGTTTGCATCTTGAACACGGCATTGTGTGGGCTTGTTGCTGTAAACAGCCCACATTTGACGTACATTTTTATTAAAATGATCAAAAACAAAACATAGGCCTACATCTCATATGTATTAGAAACTTAAGCAACATATCCCAGAAATATATTACGCTAATTAATTAAAACAAATCACGCAAAAATATTAACATTGGGGCAATAACATTTGTTGTTTTATTTTGCATCTTCACAGCAAATTTCCAAATGCGTGCCAAGTGTTCCAGTTAAATGGTTTAGACTGATCCGAGTTGTCTGTCGTTTCTATATTCTGCGGCTTCATCTTTAAAGACAGGCCAGCTGCTGATTACCTTTTGCGAGTATTTTCGTTTAGCTTTGACTGGTTTTCTAAAATGTCTCAAAGAAATCTAATTTAAATTCACAACACATCTGCATAAAAACATGCAAGCGTCGGAATTAGTTCTCTATACATACATCTTTTTTTCTTTCTATAAAGTAACAACAAAACACCTGAACAGGTGTAACCCCAGTGCATTGCCATATTTTACACAAGGTCGTGTTACTAAATCTCAATTTAACATGATTTGCAGCTTATATTTGTGGTGCACGTGGCTACCATAGCTGGACTTTAATTCGGCCTTTGTGCTGACTGAACAAAGCCCCAGGCCATAATGGCGATGGTTCTGTATAACATCGTATCTGATGATGCTAAATGTTATTACCAACAAGAAAGGAAACAGCAGCACCCATGCGTTGTATACTAAGAATACAGATAATAATGAGTACGGTAATGATAGTTAATAGTAGCCTAAGAAATGCAGGCCTAAAGGGCCTCCATAGTTCTTTTAGAATAAATAATTCAAGTAGCTAACGTAAATAACGTTCATGTCTTTTTGCCGTCTGGTTATGTATAGGCAGGATCAGAATGGCACAAAAAACACTGCCAGAATGATACACATTTAAATAGGAGCCACTATTTCCCCTCTATAGTGTACATCCAGTTTTAAGCCGGTGAATGACACAAACTGCAGACCTCTATGAATGCCAATAAATGATTTCACATGTAGCTCGCAGTCTACAGCTTTAGCAGGCAGTTAACGCAACATTTAAGACTTCTGCTGGGGAAATGAAAACGTGCAACGAGCGTGTCAGTCAAAAGCACATATCAAGGACACCTTGGGAGTGAAACTTTCCAGTTAACCGTGGACCTTTAAGGTGGCTTCGTGTGTATGTGTGTGTGTGTGTGTGTGTGTGTGTGTGTGTGTGTGTGTGTGTGTGTGTGTGTGCGTGAGAGAGAGAGAGAGCGAGCGAAAAAAAAAGTGGCTCTTTTTTATTTTTATGCAGTCCTTCATAATCACACAGCCGGGGACCATCCAGAAAATATGGAAAAGTCAAGTGTGTGACCGCCCTGTGGCTGACTGCTTTGACCACAAAAACATATTGGTTGTTATGTTTTGACAACTTTTTGACAGCCGTCAACTTTAAACACGTGCCATCAAGACTAAAATTTGACTGCATGTAGTTCGTCTTAGCAGCCCGTTTTATAACACGATTTATACTATTAACGATAGAAATTTATAGCCGAGCATAACTTTATATAGATATTTCCCTACTTTACCCAGGCTTCAGGCGCTGAGGCCGTGGAATAAATGGACTCTTTCTCTCTCTAATTTGGATGCCAGTACAAACACGGGGTTAAACCTGAATAATGACCTCAGAGAAAAGCCTCCAGGCTGTGCTACCAGCTCCCAAAGTGGAGTCCTGTCCTCCATCCAGACCAGGGATGGTCCGTACCGAAATCAGAATTCGAAAGTTTAAGTTTATTCGAGTTTAAATTAGCTATTCATTGGTTATCTGGCTTGGAACCTAAAAGCACAAAACCCTATTTTAATCATCATTCAGTCTGATCATTGCTTGCTTACACATTTTCAGCAGATATCAAAGAATTCAGTGCCAAGTCAACAATGAATACGTGTTTGTGCAAGTGTGTGTAATACGTGTAACTCTATGGTGAAATGTGCATCTATTTGGCGGGACAATGTGTGTGTGTGTGTGTGTGTGTGTGTGTGTGTGTGTGTGTGTGTGTGTGTGTGTGTGTGTGTGTGGGCGCCGGTGGCCACCTTGGCAGGGGGCGCAAGGATTTCTGTTAGGCTACTATAGGACTGTTAAATAAAATGATAAAACATAAATTATCCCTGAATGAAAACACTTCCCTGCAGCATATACAAAACAAACGGCCTGATGTGGTGGTTATAATATGAATAGATGATGAAGATCTAACAAAACAAGGAACAGTTAATGATTAAAGCAACTTTGTTTTAAGCTTGATTTGCCAACATTGAGAAAAGCGCCACAGGGCGGAACGCAACACACAATGTTGTCCTGACTCATTGTTGCTGCATGATGTTGCTGAATGATTAATTACTTGGCATTTGGTATATGATAACGTCAAGACACATCCAGGCTACTGTGAATCATAGTGTGAATCACATATGTTAACTCAGATTTCTCCTAGTGAAGGCCATACACATATTTCAACATAATTATGAATATTGCATATACTTACACTTGGTTTGATTCAATGTAAACTAGAGAAATAGTGCAGCATTTTAAATACTAAGTACAAATTGAAGGAGTAGTCTTTGCAATGCAAATGTAAGAATGAAGATATTTCAATTTTGAACCCAAAGATTATATTGTTTTTTTTCTATCCATGCATGTTTGCACAATTAACACTCATCTGTTATAATAAGTAGACCAATAAGCGCTATAACACTGTTTAATGACGCCATGTATTTAATAGGCTATTATTTTTCATACTTGATTAAACACACAACGTCATATTTAATAATTCATAAAAGAAAAATGTCTGTTTTTTGGATTAAAATTGACACATTAACGCCCTCAAATTACTTTAGATAACAAACATAAACAATTCTTCCAATATATCAAAAAGAAATGATGCACAGACAAAACATAAAGTACACGTCAACATATTTGTGGCTATAACACACACAAGCTTTCAATCTTGGTCCTTCATTGTCCCTCTGCTCGACATTTTGTTTTGTTTAAAGCTCCACAGTACTCCCCCCCCCCCCCCCCCTCAGTGCCAGGCCTACAACACAAAACCTTCACTCTTCACAACATTCCCGTATAAAACTGTAAATAGCATTTATTATTGTTAACAGGGAATCATTTTAGGCTTTGCAATCGTGTAGTTTGTGATATTGTATACTAGGCTATTGTTTAATTTCTGTATCATATTATTGAAGTTATTTACTGCATGAAAGTTTAACTTATGACATATCAAAGGAAACCGTTGAGGCCAAAGAAGTTTTTTCTGATTTACATAAACATTATACGTCTATAGACTGGAAACCAAAGGTCTGCATCCGTGTTTTACACACTTAAGTGACTTCTTTTGGTTTATACTTGATTTGTATCCTCGAATAGAACCATTACACTGAATTGGGCCAAAACGCATGCTGTATTTTGTGAAGGCTCCACCAGTTCCATTTTCCACAGAGAGCGACTGGTAGTAACACACACACACACACACACACACACACACACACACACACACACACACACACACACACACACACACGTCTATCCCGTCCCCTGTTTTAGGGGATCAAGATCATTTTCGCACGTATCTGCCAAAAACACCTCCAAAAGATCTGCAAATAAAAAAAAACTGCATTCCTTTTGCATGTCCAATGCTGGGATACAGAAGTAGGCTACGCACCACCCAAGTGAAGCGGGTACAGACTAGTTCGTGAGAATAAACGCTGGAGAAAACAAAATGATAGTAAAAGTTAATGTCCTCCAATAGCTTTCATTGGGACAGGAATTCTCACCCCTCTTCCGCTCTTTTCAAGCGCTCAGACGGATTCTTCAAAGCCTGAATAGCCCGACAGGCTGGATGGCTAGACAGCAACTTTCAACTTGACCTTGGCCTCCAGCCGCGTCTACCTCCTATATGTAAAAACAAGCACGCACTGCCAACACATAGCTGTTTTTTTTAATTTATCTTTGATAATTGTAAACATAGCGGAAGTCTACTTTCTGAAATATTCACCTACAACATATTGTATCAGATTTTATTTATTACCTGAAATTGGCATAGGGCTATTCAAAGAGAGCTGTTTCTGACTACGTTGTGAGGAACATTTACATGAATACATTACATTATTTGAAATATGTCGACTCTACTTATAGCATTTCTACATCCCTTACTGGATACGTTGTTTTGTACAGAGCACAGACGGGGAAGTATAACATACTACATGTAGTGTATGCGTCAGGGGGCAGAGGTATGTTTAATTCCTTGTGGATAATGGGCAACATTGAAACACAATATAATTGTACATTGTTTATGTAAGTGGGAATCTGCTTTTGTAAATGGCTGTGTGCATGTCCTGTAGCGACGCAGACAAAGGCTGGTCAGTGTGCGTGCGTTAGGGCCAAAAGACTATGCATATTAGTCGTATAAATATAGCTGTATTTTTAATTGACTATTTTAAATAATCAACTCTTATTTGTGCTTTAGACAAAAAAGATTTTTTTTAGCCATTCATTATTAATATCCTATAATTCAAGCATTTAAGATTTTGAAATATAACATAATATGTATACAAAGTAGACTACTGTTGCATGTATCTTACGTTTTAAGAATAAAGGATCAGCATCCATCTCAATTGAATCAGGCACGGCGAAAGCTAAATCCCTTTATAGATACGGTCACCTTACTTCGCCGCATTTTTCTCCATTTAATTATCTGTACTGTGATGTTTACCGTCCTCTTTGCATAGCCTGGTCACGTGATAACATCTGGGCCAATGACAGCGCAACCTCTGCGCTCTTGTGCGCGTCAGAGTGGCATTACTCTCTGGGAACCAGTATCTCCTTTTCTCAGTCTCAGGGCTTTTTAAAAAAGAGCCAGAAGCTTCAATGCTGGATGCCGTGCTATGACAACGTCACTGCTCCTCCGTCCTCGCTGGGTCGACCCGTCGGTGATGTTCCTCTACGACAACGGCGGCGGTTCCGATGAAGTGACAAAGAACATGGAGGGTTTTGCTGGTGGCAACTTTGCTGCAAACCAGTGTAGAAATCTGATGGCGCACCCCGCGTCTCTGGCACCCAGCACGGCTTACTCGTCCAGCGACGTGCCAACCTCCAGTATGGGCGAGCCAGTGAAACAGTGCAGCCCTTGCTCTGCAGCTCAGAATTCCTCCAGCGCGTCTCTACCATATGGGTACTTCGGTAGCGGCTATTATCCGTGCCGAATGTCGCATCACAGCAGCATAAAGTCTTGCGGAGCGCAGCCCCCCTCCGCGTATGGAGAGAAATACATGGACACGTCCGCCTCCGGCGACGACTTCACCTCTAGGGCAAAGGAATTCGCTTTTTACCCGACCTACTCTTCGGGTCCATACCAACCTGTCCCTAGTTACCTGGACGTTCCTGTGATGCCAACTATCAGCGCGCCATCAGAGGCCAGACACGAATCCCTGCTGCCTATGGAAAGCTACCAACCGTGGACGCTCGCCGCCAACGGCTGGAACGGCCAGGTTTACTGCGCCAAGGAGCAGCCGCAGCCTGGGCACATGTGGAAGTCCTCCATACCAGGTAGGCTACATCCCTCAGGGTCCAGCCTTAACAGGACAGAGCGGTTTGAAGAGCAAACAGGATGCACATAGTTTAGAATGGGGTGTACAGCACAACAGATTATTTAGCTATTTTGCAAAATGACCTGAAATAATGTATTGATTTGATTGATTTCGTTTACTTAAAATGAAATGAGGAAATAATCTCATGGTGTTTTTACAGAGTTTCCTGTGTAAAATGTTACAACTGTATTAATTTTCATATTTATTCAACTGCAATTATCACGGAGTATTCAACATTACTTTCCTTGTTTCAGGCATGTAACATACAATAATACACGAAAAAATCTTGAAATATTTTTTTAATGTAATAGCAAGTGGAAATGTTTGGTTCAGTTATAAACAGATTTTCATTTATTGAAAGACCAATTCTATTTCGAGAGCTAAATGTGAAGCTAAACCACTTGTTGAGAAGCAGCTCCTCACATCTTATTTTGGCTCTATTTTTAATTCAGACGCTGTGTCCCACGCCGGAGGAGAGTCTGGCTCTTATCGACGTGGAAGAAAGAAGCGCGTGCCATACACTAAGGTGCAACTGAAGGAACTCGAGCGCGAGTACGCGGCCAATAAATTTATCACGAAGGACAAAAGGAGGAGGATATCTGCCCAGACCAACCTGTCCGAGAGACAGGTCACGATTTGGTTTCAAAACAGACGCGTGAAGGAGAAGAAAGTTGTCAACAAATTGAAACCCATCAGCTAGTTTTATTTTTTATTTTTAAATTACGGACAATATCAGTGGGAGATAAACTACGAGGCCTACATAGACACACCTACACACACATGCTTGGACTTATGGATTGGAACAATAAAACTCCTTCCTGACTGAATTTGATTTATTTGTATGTTGCCAAATGATTTCCCGGAGCTTCTGGAACAACAGTTGTGAGGCCTATAAATGCTGGACCCTCTATTTCCTGCCCTTGTTGTTAAACATTGTTTAAGGAGTCAAGTGAGGGGAAAAAAAGAGAAAGTATAGCTGCAACATTTGTGACTTTTATTTTTGGCATGCTCCCTCTCAACACATGAAAACTGACCCCAGTTCAGAAAGTTGTGCGCCACCGAGCTACGCGTTTATCTGCAACTTTAACGAGAGTGATAAAAACAAAAGAAGATTCACAGGAAGTGACGGTATTATGGATTTGGACCTTGGGAGTTAAATATTAATCTCCCCTAGCTTCCTTTTTTTTTTTTTTAAACCTACTCACATGCTTAGCTTGTATGACATTTAGTCTTATCATATGAACCCGTGCTCTCATTCATATCCAATCCATGGTGCAATTCTTATTATAATGCTTAGATAATCGTTCGGAAAATGTGTTCATATCAATCATAGCTTTTTATAATGTGTACGTATTCATGTGGTTGTATATAAAGTAAATTCCGGCATGATGGTTATTTGTGTGTGAGTCTGTCGGTGTTAAAGTCCGTCCCAATAAAATATGGACTTGGTTGAATTTTATCCAGGTTATTATGTTGAACTGAGACCCTTTGCATTGCATGAGGCTATTCATCGGTTTACATACAACCACGAGTTGCTCCTCCATTATCGCTACACTTTAAAATACTGAAGGCCCATTCGCTGCATGTGGCCTATATGGTTTCAATAGTGAATGGGCGTAGCGGCTTTGCTGGGTTTGTAGGACATATCTTTATCCGGTTATACTTAATGCGAATTTCTATTTTGAAAGTCCAAAATTTGCAAGGTGTAGTAGAGTTTTGTTTGGCTCTGGGAAAAGAGGAAATCAATCAGTTTAGGCTGGTCTGTGTTGAAATATAGGCTGACATCGCCATCAAGTGGCGAGTTTGTGGTACACTCAACTGGATTATCAATGGACAAATCATCCCATTTAAAGATATACTGGAGGATGATAATAATAATAATAATAATAATAATAATAATAATAATAATAATAATAGCAATTATTTTTTATTTTTTATTTGTATTTCATTCTATAATAATGTAATATTTTGACTTTGACCGAGACAGCAGCCGTGATAAACAGACGCTGGTGGAATATCCAGTAAAAACTCTTCATTTTAAAAATGAACCCAGGCTATATTCAACAGAAAACAAAATACCCCCTGCCTCACTGTTAGTGTGACTATACAATGCAAATAATCTATTGAAATTATACCAAGCAAATTTAATCTTGAAGCACATGAAGTGTGCTTCTGTTTTATCCATAAGTGAAAGGTCGATTCGGTTCAGCGTTACTTCATAAATGCTAGTCCTCCTTTTAATAAACGACTCTGTTTACATCGACTTAATGCATTGGGTTTACTGAGATGCAGCTATCCAGCCTTTACGTTCAAAGTGTTTCATCTTTTATTCCCGCAAAAAAAGAACACATTGATTTGTCAGTTCGGATCCTTACTTTACACATAACTTATTAGGCTAGATATATAAATTAGATTATTAAATGAGTAGGACACGCACACGCACGCACGCGCACACACACACACACACACACACACACACACACACACACACACACACACACATCTCAGAGTGGAGGGAAATATGTATGTATTTCTTTGGATACAGTTCTGTAGTTTTTCCGTGATTTTGGGATTAACCCCGAATAAAATGCAAAATAAAATCAGTTGAAAATTACACTCGGTCACTGTGACGAAAATATTTGTATTTAAGTTTTTAAATTGAATTTGATATTAGTGCATTTTCTGAATGATTCTTGGAAATCTCTTTAAACATACGGCTTTCGGCTAAATTAATATTGATTCTGTATGAACGTGATCTTAATCGGACTTTAGATTTAATCTGAATTAATTATTACCGTTGCTGGCGGTGTGACAGTGTGGTGTGTAAAATAAGTAGGCCTATGCTTTTGAAACGTATTTGCTCCGTCCCCGTCACTCGTACTGTCGATAATAACGTAATGTGAATATTTACTTGTTCTAAAAGTGTTTCCTTTTGAGTGACTGAGTGCTGTTGTAACGCAGATGCAGCCAAAAAACGCGTCTTCGCTCAATGCTGTTTGGGCTACATTAATGCATATGATTCAGTCTTACTGGCAGTCAGATGTCAGGCGTGAAACCAAATCCCTCCTAATTCAGAGCTCCAGCTCCTTTTAGCTGGCTTTCCCACCTGTTAGGCTTATTTACTTGGTGACAACTGTTTTAGCTCATTTTTGTAATTGATAGCGCATGGCTTACTCATTTAATTGAATGTGTTGATTTGTTTTTGCTTTGTGCCCTAAAAGAACCCTAAACGCGACTGGCATTACTCACTAAAGATAAGATATAGAAGACGGGTTGTTATGTTCTTTTGACTCAAATTGACCTAAACATTCCATAAATCCCTATAAAACCTGGGTTTTTATCAGGTTACTACTATTATTATTATTATTATTATGATGCCTAGGCTATGTTTGTAGGCCTGTTATTCGTAGTTGTTGTAATGCTTAATAATGTTGTGATCAATCAAAGCTATTTTGCTTTTATTTATTTGACTTAGGCTATATTATTAATGTCTCTATGATTGTTTTTTCAACATTTCAGAACACATTTATAATAGGCCTATAGTCATTATTTTGTCATAGTTCAGCCTACTTTTCAGTAAAAACGGCAAATTCAGCAGCCTAAACAAACATGTTTATTATTTACAGTCTAGTTAGTTTATTTAAAGGCTAATTCTAAAAAAGTGAGTAGTCTGATTTCCTGTATTTATGATATGATATCCTGTATTTATTATATACCCATGGCCAGCTGGCTGATTGAGAGAAACACCCCAGAAATGTGAGACCGTACGTCCGCGAGCACGAATGCAGTCGCCCTGCTCCCACGTCTTGTGACGTAGGCACGGCGGGGCGCGCACGTGTTGTAGCCTACATTAAGCTCAGAGATGGGAGTAAAGCGTGACGTCTGACTGTTTAGTACATCCTGTAGTCCAGAAACACAAAACAGCGGAAGAGGCGACGCTTCAGAGCGGAAGTTTACTGCAGTGACGTGATCGGCGAGGCAGCTCATTGGCTGCGTGGGAGCACTGCAGCGTTTTATTGGCTTGCTGAGAACCAAAACAAGCCTCAGGTCCCGCCTCCACTCTGACACATAGCGTGACAGTCCAAAGCTCACAGTACAATGCTCCGCCTATCCCTCCTCTTCCTCTCCACGGGCCAGCCCCTCGGCTGTGGAAGGAAACACAGAGCTGGATCACTGTGCAAAAAATGGAGTTCTGCCGCCACACTAAGGCAAACGCAGTGAATTACAGTTAAATTAGGTAGGCCTACTCGAAAAAGGTTCAATTAATCTATTATTTACTTTAAAAATCTGTAAATAGAGCTCCATTTACCATTTGGCTTTATCACAATCATAATGGAAGGAACTGAAGTAAAAAGGAAATGGGCTAATTGTAGACACATGTTAAGGAGCGTTTTCAAACAACATAGGCTAGTTTAAAGCATACATGTACTACTTATACTTACTACTTATACTTATTCAGTTCCATGTTAAGCCAACAGTGAAAATGGCATTTTTTAAAAGAAATAACCAGGTCATGGTTTCTTATCGTCAGATTAATTGGAAATACTGTTTTGCATCCTCAGAAAGTCTGTAGTTCTCTATAATTTAGGCAGAAACTCTGTTTAAACCTTGTGAGCTTTCAGAGACCACGTATCCAATAAGAAGCCCGAGAAGTGTGTCTCCAGCCTGCCTGCCAGACGTGTAGGACACAGACAAGGCCAACACCGGGCATTTCTGGTCACATTGACCTTCGCTGTCTCTGTGCGTAATGGTGGCCAGGGCTGCGACATTTAGTCACGTAACAATACAGCTCTGGTTAAGCTTGAATTTGGAAGATAATCTCGTAATAAACCACAAAGACCTGAGCAGACACGCGTTTATCCAAGACCGTGACAGTGGTCAAATAGAAGCACTTGACCGAGATTATGTGAAAGCCTCGGTCGGCGCCTTTTCCCTCCACAGTCGGTTGTTTTCTGTCCTGATCTCATGTTGTTTGAAATACAAATGCCAAATAATTTATTGTGTTCATTTATGAAGAGTATATGGACTTGATGCTTTTAAAGGAAATATGTAAACAGCTTGTAAGGGATTACAGTGGAGACAGAGGGTCTGAATGCTTCGCCTGGCAGAATAAGTCAATTCCCTCAATAGAAAATCCACATTTCACGTTGATTACAACTAAATAATTAACATAAACTCAGTAAATTCAATTTGGAAAGTGTTTACAAAAGGCGGTGCATATATATATATATATATATATATATAAATATATAATGTTCGTATCCTGTCTAGCCAATAGTTTGATATGACATAATTTCTGGATTCAAGTTCTAACGCCACCCTTTTCCCATGTCTGGGCTTTTCCCCAAGTAAAATAGATCATTGAACTACTGTATAATCCGTCATACTTTTTTATATAGAGTTATTGTATGATGATTTGGTGTCTATCCACGTATAATCTGAATGGAACTAAAATAGCCATTCGAGATACGGGCATCATTATTTGAGTTTGGATAAAGAAAAGATCAGTAGTAGAAGAGGTACTCAGACTTTTTACTTAACTAAAACTAGCAATACCACAGTGTAGAAATACTCAATTACAAGTCCTGTATCAAAGCTTTACTTTTGTAAAAGTACAAAAGTATCCAAAGCAGCAAAAATATACTTAAAGTACCAATAGTAAAGCACTCATTATGCAGAAAGGCCCAGTTCAGAATAGTACAATATACTACTGGATTGTAATTATTGATGCTTTAATGTTGCAGGTAAAGGTGGGACCCATTTGAATCATTTTTTATAAACTCTACTGCTGTGTATATTAATATATATTATGTCATAATTTATTAATGCAAATCTGCAAAGTAACTTGAGCTGTCAAATACACGTAGTGGAGTAAAAAAAGTACAATATTTCCTCCTAGAAATGTGGTGGAGTGCGCATAAAGTACAAGTACCTCAAAATCTTAACATTTACTTTACTTTCTTAAGTAGTATATTTACTCAAGTAGCACTTGAGTATTTACTCAAGTAGCACTTGAGTAAATATACTTAGTAACATTTCATGGAAAAGCTGCGAGACACAAGTGATTATACAATACTATTCTGAGCGAGTGGCTAATTCTGCGTCGACGTTTGCGTTGAGGTTGGACGTTCAATCGAATGAACGTGTTAAGCACGAGTCAAGATATACTTGATCCAAATGCTCCAGTACGCAGGACGCAGTTTTATTTAAACTGCAATGTCTTCTAATTGTAGAAATGTCCAAAATGCAAGCGTCGCGTTGGTTTGACATACACATTGTCCAAATGCCACGTTAGCACCTGCGACTGGGGCATATTATTATTTTAGATTGGGGGAGAGCACATAAGGTCAAATGCAGTGATGCTAAGAACCAACCAAACATCTGAAGTATAGTCTCTTTCCTTCTAACAAAACAAGATACTGTTCCCCAGGCTCAATCCTTACTCGTCTTTGGTAAAATTATTGAAAATTCTTTTTTGAGCATGCGCACACTGAGGGCTGGCATTTAATTGGAAATTCAATTTCTTATGATTTGTATGTGTTTTTTTGTTGTGTTCCGCCATCAATGTGAAATGCGCATTTAAACCGAGGGTTTTCTGACGCAGTTTGTAAGTTGTGGGTTCCGTTTTCAAAATAAGTTGAACCCCTATCACTGTACTTAAACTTCTTTCTGTCTATCTTTTCCCTCTAATCTTTTTTTTCCTTTGTAGAATTTCATTTTTTCCCCCACTGAAGTCTAGTTTATGTCCTTTTGTCCATGCAGGCCCGCTCTTGCTGACGCCTTGTTTCCCAGGATACCCTCTGCAGGCTGATCCAGCATTGTCTCCATTGGTGAGTCAGAGGTGCTCCCGTTGACCGTGGAGTTGGTCACTTCCCCTGCATGGCCTCTGTGTGGTCCGCATCAGTCGTCGCCATCGCGGTCGGCCCACATTTCTGTCACCTGTGGATAAATCAACAGATGTTCGCTAAATCAGGTTCAAATTTACTGCTATATATTCCCGTTTGTTCATTTGTTCGCCACTAAGTGCAAATCTCTGATTGTTTCATGTTTCAGTCTGATAATTGAATAATCCGCCCGGAACTAAGGCTCGAATCAATGTAACCAGCCGCATAACAGCTTAGCAAGATCATGCATCATTCAAGTTCAAAAACACTTCAAAAAATAATCTCATCATAGATATATGCAAAAGAAAAACACTACACATGGAAGTTAAAAAACACTTACATTTAGATTTATAATGAATGTTTTGTCAAAAAAAGTATACATGCATTAATTAATTCAGACAACTGTGTTGCAACGTGCGCATTACAAATCTCCATGTTTAGTTAAGTCGTATTTTGTGATCTTTTAATGGATGTGTAATAGTGTGTGCATCAAAAGTCCCAGTTACCACCCGTCCTCTTATTGTATAGCCACTGTCTGTGTAGCTTTTTGCCTCCTGCTCAGCACACTAAAGACGTGTTCTCATTTCGAGATAAATAATATAGTCAAAAGATGCATTGAGGTGCAGGTGTGGTGGCCTATTTTTCTACCATAAAATGAAAACAACAAGAAACCGCCTGTACTAAAGCTCTGGGCTTTTTTTTATTTCACTTGAAGACTTTACACTACAGGAGGTTTCTTTGCAAGACCATGAATGCGCCTATTTAGCTTCCTTTACAGCCCATGGGCCTGCAGTACCTGACGCTGCGTTAAACTGAACTTAAAGATCCTCCCCACACTTGATTGTTTACTTGTTGCCTAACAAGGGTTTATGGCACACGGAATGTCGCATTCTGTGCCTGACAAATGCACTGGGCTTCTATCACTGTCGAATATGTTGTGTTAAAATATGTGAATTGATATCGTTTGAGTTTAGGTTGTGTCTGTGTGTGCGCGCTACGAACACATAGCTAGGGACTTCCAATTCGAACTGTATTTCAGACTAAATAGATGGTCCTTTGCAATACAAAGAAAAACAAATACATACAAGAAACCACAAAAAAATCAGGATTCAGTAAAAAACAAAACATTCATATGTAGGATTTCTCGTCAGTGATTTCTGAGCCTGGATGATTCAGGCTCCTAGGGGCTGAAGCCTCTATGATGCTCTTCACACGTGTAAGTTCTTCCCTTGACCTTTGGCAAGAAAACAGTGTCCCTGTTTACATTGATTCTTTCTATCTCCATATCAAATCTCCTTCATGTATTAACCAAAAGTCATTGCATTAATGTTTATCTTTATCTGTGTTTCCTGGTTTGTCCAAAATATAAACTAGAAGTCGTCTTTGCCTGAAAGCGCATATCGGACTTATTATAAACCTACGGTTTTTTAATGATAACAATTCTCCCAAATAGTTTGAGTTAGTATCAATGGTTTACTATTTACAGATGCGATCAAACATAAACAGTTCATTAGGGGCCTATATCTCTCATGATGCACTATTAGTGTGAAGGTGAAACTTTTCCTCAGCTCAGAGTTACACAATCACATTATCGAACAATCGTGTAACCTTAAGCCTGCGTAAATGCAAAAACAATCAAAGGGACTTCATCTGGGGCACAGAGGGCCCTTTGGTCTGTGTAAAGGACCCTCTCCCTCCCCCGAACTTGAAGTCGACCGTACAGACAAAGCTTTGGCTTTGAGAGATTTTACGCAGCGACAGACTGCTGTTTTGATGACCAAAAACTGCACAAGAAGGATGACCAGAGGATCAGTACAACTACTTCTTTTAATACAAAACACTGTTGACCTAAACTTAGGCGTTTTTATGCTTGTCTTTATTTTTAGGATAATTGCCATTTGTTTAGTCAGATGGTTAGAAATAGGTCAGTTTAGTGTAAGTAGATATCGTACCTTAGTTGTGTACAGACACATGTTTCTATGTCGTTTAAAATCCTCAGCTGCTGAATTTGAGTCCGTGTAGGTGGCGACTTCCTTTCACGCTTGGCCTGTTTTGTGGTGTCTGTCTGGCCGGGAAGAAAAAAACGCAGCAGAATACTATAGCAGCTATAAAAACGCAGGCCTGTACAGAGCTGGCTTTGGTTTTGCATCCTGTGCTCAATTACAGCTTAAAAGCTTCAGCACAAGTCATAGAATTTGTCTGGATTGACTGAGAGGCGGAGCGTGTGGTCGCACAGACACTCGAGTTGTTTGTGCCTCTGCAATTTATCCAAATAAAATAGTCTGCAAGCAGGACGGTGAATAGGACAGGCTGCATGTCTTTTCCTGTTTTGATTCACTCACACGGCGTTTAGTTGGTGCTTGCACCGTCTTAGTGTGTGTGATATTTTAAGGTTGTGTTTCACATGTGCCACAAGAAGCCCCTTGGATCCCCATGTGCACATTGGTTGTGGGGCCAGGCCAGCCGCGGCGGTCTTAATCCGAGCTCAGGTCTCTCATTCACAACACATTAGAGTCAGGTTGCAGCCTTTCCAAATCCAGCTCCACGGTGGCCTCAGAGCAGAGAGCCAAGGAATGTGTACTGTGGCATGTTTACCAAATCAAAGAAATTCATTAATTTAAAAAGATACCTGGCATTTATTGTCCTAATTTTCTTTAGCCTAAGTGGAAAGTACAACTACAATACAAAATGATTACGCATATTTATGTTTGGCAATTTATATCAAGATATTAAAGTTACTCACAATCAGGATTTTCAAATGAATACCAACATGATCCGTGTAGAACAATGAGTTATCCTTGATTGTGTGGGATTTACGCATAGTTATATCCTACATGCGTAATGGGAATACATAGGGAGAAATTTGAAAATAAATGTAATGGCAATACTTATTCATCCAAACATTACATTGTCTTGCTTATCTCTGGAATATGTCTTCTTGCTGGACGGGGCACATTAGAATAGTTACACTAAAACGTAAAGAAATAGCCGTGCGTAAAAGTGGAGCGGGCATGAATGTTACGACTTTTCGAGCTTTTATTGGATCCATTAAATGTTCAAATGAGACAAAACAGAACAGCAAGATAAGGACAATTCAAAAATAGAATAAATGTAGTATTCTAAAGAGATTGTTACATTTGACTATTGAAGCAGACTAGGTTAAGGATACATTCTTAAGCATTTTCTTCAGTGAGCCTCTGGTCTTTACTGAGAAGTATATGTCGGCACGTTACCCACAAGTAAAAACAAAATATTACAATAATACTTTTTTATTTAAACGTTACAATTTAAAATGCTTGTTTATTGTTGTGAGGTTTCACAGAACCACCACAGTTTCATTTTCTAGGGTTCCCTTAAATTTGTATTATATTAATTATACATTCTTTGAAACCGTATCCTGTATTTATTTAGTCAAAATGTCAGTTTTGTCTTTGTGATACTGGTACTAACACAAGGCTGTAGCCAGTTGAAACATTAGCCGCTACTTTGAACATGACCCTGATAACCAAATGCACACTGGGCCAAATGCTGTGTTGTAAAACCACCAAATGATGATGACTAAGAGGTTTCTAAAAGCAGACTTAAGAGAGATAAGGCTGTCTGCTTTCTCGTATTCATGTCCATGGTATCTGCACAGTAATGTTGGTTTGTTTAATGTTGTTTTCAGGTAGGATTCGGACAAGTAATCTTGCAGAATCCCTTTATTTTTCGCTCATTGTGTAGGTATATATCAAGGAAAACTGAAAAGCTTGAATTACGCACGCAAAAACACAAAACATCTGGGAAATTGATATTGTGGCTAAAGCTTCGATTGAAAACCATCTTTACTCTTTCTCGGACTTCGGTGCATGTTAAGGAATTCAATCTTAAGCCAACATGGCGATAAACCACCAATGTCAAGCTTTCAGGACACAGCAGTCATGCCTCTTACACTCCTACACACTCTTTCTCTTTCATACACACGCGCGCACACACACACACACACACAACACACACACACACACACACACACACACACACACACACACACACACACACAGAGCCTGAAAATCTGTCAATTTCTGCCGCGTGGTCACGTGGCCGCCTCCTCCGTGGAGTGGATGGAGATGGCTCTCCACGTCAGCCTACGTCTCCAAATTTCTGCTTAGCGAACCTGCTTCAAAGAGGCACGGCGCTTCAGAGCCATGTTCAGGGCGGTTATAGAGGAAACCCAACATAGAGTTATAGAAGAGGGTGAACTACGATGATGGATTTTGACGAAAGGGTCCCCGTCGGATCGAACATGTATTTGCCCAGTTGCACTTACTACGTGTCGGCGGGGGCTGATTTCTCCGGTCTTCCCTCGTTTTTATCCCAGACCCCGTCCACACGCCCCATGACATACTCCTACTCCTCTAACCTACCGCAGGTCCAACCCGTCAGAGAGGTGACGTTCAGGGACTATGCCATTGAAGCGTCCGGTAAATGGCCGCACCGGGGGAACTTGCCCCATGGCTACCCCACCGCGGAGGACATGGTGCACCGGGACTGTCTTTCAGCTCAAAGTTCCGTCGTAGGAGACATGTTTGGTAAAAACAGCCCGGCCGCCGCCGCCGCCTATCACCACCACCACCACCACCATCATACGAGCGCCGGCTCTGCTGCCACCAATTTCTACGGGAACGTGGGCAGAAATGGCGTGCTGCCACAAGTCTTCGACCAGTTTTACGAAACTGCGTACGGGAACGCGTTGGAAAGCTCCTCAACAAATGGCTACTCAGGGGACAAAACGGCGATCAAGCAGCCCAGCTCTGCGCCGGAGGACGCACCGTCGTGCAGGGATACAGAGGCGAAGGAGCCACGGGATGAGACCAGCAGCCCGGAGTTATCTTCCGGAAACAATGAGGAGAAATCCAGCAGCAGCAGTACGTATTAAAGTCAGCGCATTGGTTATGAGAGAAAGTTTGCAATCCTGCGCGCTGCTGTTAACATTTTTATATGCTGTTTTATAAGCATATAAGGTTTATAGAGGGCCTGTAGACCCCCCACCCCCCAACAAAATTTTGTTATAAACTGCAGGATCACGTGTTTGGAATTGAAATTGGCCGTGAAAGACATGAGGCCGGTGACTTTTCTTTAACACTCCCTGACGTTTAAAAAAGCTCCCATGTTATGAATGTAAACTCTTACACAGACCTGTTAGTTCCATGTATTATAACAGTGCTTGTTTCACGGTTTCTTAGCGTTAAAAGAGCACTTGCATGTAATGAGGGTTCTGCCTCTGGTTCTATAAAACTAATATTTGCATATGTAATGTAGTTGCTTATATTTGAACGTGAGCTTGTTAAGCTAGAAACGGTCGGAATCTTTCCACTATAATATCACTATATGACACTTGAAATATGCTATTAATGCTTTATGTGGAAGAAGTCCGCTCAAAGCTTAACTTGGGTAACATCCAGTGCGTGTAAACCGTTTTGTAGCATAGTCATGGCTAATTTGAAATGTTTATATTTTCTGTGACCGGTACACTTTATTTTTGTGCCTTCCAGATGGACAGAGGATCCGCAAGAAAAGATGCCCCTATTCCAAATATCAGATTAGAGAACTTGAAAGAGAATTCTTTTTCAGTGTGTACATTAATAAGGAAAAACGCCTGCAACTGTCTCGGATGCTCAACCTCACCGACCGACAAGTGAAGATTTGGTTTCAGAACCGTCGCATGAAGGAGAAGAAACTGAACAGAGATAGATTACAGTATTATACGTCCAATCCACTGCTTTAGGGGCCAACACAGCACCGTCACAGCTTTCATGGTCCCCTGCTGTGGGACTGAGTGCGTTAACAGACAGACTGACTCTCCGGCTGTGTACATAGTCTACCACAATGGCCGCGACAGCAGCAACAACACTGCTCAATGGTTAATTTCAAGTTCGAGGACAACACTATCCTGCGATCTGATATACCTAAAGACTGAGCATGAATTAAGTCAGTCTGTGGACCTTGATTTCGCTCTTCAGACTGCTTAGAGGAACGTGTAGAACATTTTCTTTTTTGTCCACGTCAAGACTATGCTTGCAGGGGCCCATGTTAACATAAACTCATGGACGCCTTGTTTATTTTCCTTTCACGCGGGCAGAAATTAGCAGTCACTAATTGACAGACCCAGTGTATTTTGTAATCAAAATATTTGCTTAAGTACATTTCTGTTTTGAAGTGGTGGATTTTGAATGATGGCGACTATGACTTTAATAACAATCTATATTGGTGTGACCAAATGAGTCCGAACGGATGAGAATGTAATGTGTTTCTGTTTTGTGTGCTTATTTATTTTGTAGCCACTCTATTACTATCTCTTGTAATTCCACGGCTAACCAAGTCAACGCCCATCATTACAGGCAGGTTGGGATTCCGTGTTGAGTGTGGTCTGACCTCCAAACGAGATTTTCTTGTCTTTCTTGTAGTCTGCAAAAAGAGGGCTACTTATTTATATTTGCGTATCTCTCACCACCCAAATCAATGTTCTCCTTTTTCATTTTTGGAAACTATTAGTGGAGTATTGACAATGCAAGCCAAAACCAGAGAGATAAGCTTGTCCACTGGATCCGTGTGGAGTTGCACTGAGGTACACGCCCAACACATTCACAGGTATATATATATATATATATATGCAGCGGGCCTTTTCGGTCTGATATTGATACGCATAACAGAATATTTTTCAGTCATTTTTTTGGTACTTGCAGTCTGAAGAAAATAAAAGCTACATTTTCAAGTGTGCTGTCAGGGCAATGCGGGTCAGGGTCATCACATTGAATCAATTGCTTGGTATGCCCAAACTATTGTGTATTATACTATATTTCAAATAAAAAACAAAAAGATCATTTAAACCCATTTTCTGCGTGGTCATTGTTCTGTCTGTCTGCCCCCCCTCCACACACCAAAACAAATCTAGATCTGTAGCCTATATTTGGTGATTATAAATACGCACACGTGAAACATTTTACGCACGCATAATTAACACATTCAGTTTACGCTTGCAACAGATTTTTTTTATAATCTGGTGCATTGGAATTCAGCAAAAGATTAAAAAAGCTGAACTGCAGCAGAGCTGAGGCTTGCACTCAAATTACAAACCGTCCAACCTTGTAGGTTGACACACACGCAATGCAAACAACATGTTTTTATGTATAAATTTAAGAATAAACGTTCATAAGGTCACAAATTATATAGTAAAATTATCAATTATTGTTAAAGGTAATCAAATAACCTTACACCTTTCAAATATGGGCTTCGGTAGATTAAATATAGGTATTGATACAAACTAAAAAGAAATTACATTAACATTATTGTGATCTCATTGTTCGTGTTGTTGTGTTAGGCTATACAATACGTTTGAAACCTATCTCTCAATATTCTGTACCATTATTAATAAAATGTATTACAGCTCCTGCCTGCATTCCATTTGAAGGAAATCTGATCCTGAACCACGTTGGATAGCTTACAGATTTACCTTTATCTATCTTCATAGCATTTCACCATGTACACTTGGTTTTCTATACGTTTCATGCCTCTCTCTCTCTTTCTCTTTCTCTCTCTCTTTCTCTCTCTCTCTCTCTGTAGTTTGTGTGTGTGCAAGCTGTCATTTCGCTTATTGGCTTTGGAAACACTGCTCCAACAGCAGTCTCCTTTGGCAAGGGTCGCCATATTTGCTGTTGTTATCACTGTGTTAATGTGCGCTAGCCGCAGCGCATTGGCGTTCATATATGACAGTCAAAAGGGCCATAAACGCGGGGAGAGAGGCTGAAGTTTATGGTTGCCTCTCTCTGCCATAGTCCGGCCTTGCGCATCCTTTACTGCGCGCTGGAATTTTGTCCCTAATTACGGGACATCCTCCCCGTTGCCGCAGCAACGCGGCCATAAAAGCTGTCTGAGAGTCTGGGGCATTTGTACAATTGGAGTGCAGTGCAATAAACCGTCTGAGACCCAAGGTTATTAACTGTGTTACCAAGGAGGCGAAAGCAACGACAGAGACAGGACGGATAGGGAAAGCCTCTGCTTGCCTGCTGCATCGACTTCATTTGAAAGGCTTTCCCCCTCGTGTGGTTTATCTACCACGAATCAGTTTAGTGACGACGGCTACACTCATGAATAGACTCTCCTCTACCACCGGGCGGCGATATTGAGACCAATGTCATGGCCGAGGATCTTTTCGTCTCAAAGCTCACCTCGAATGTAAGCAGGTAAAAGATGTTGCCAACACAGCCTGGAGCTCTTTTGGAAGAAGAACCCTTTTGTATGTTCAACCCTTAGACTTTGCTCTTGCATGCGATGCCGGTTAGTTTTAGATGGGAGCCGTTTTTGTGATTAATTTCCACATTTCTCTTGTGCTCCCTGGGCCGTGCGGTAGAGAAAGTCTTCCTGGGGGCCCTAATAAGGCAACACATCTGTGCCAAGCATTCATGCTGCATGTGCTATTCATTTTGCTGAGCTTGAGCTTTTTAATGGATAGCATGGCCGGCATGTACCTGGAGAGATCAGCAACCCCGTCCTGTCTCCCCACAAATGTTTTGGATTTGGGTAGAAGGCTGCATTACTTATTTAAAATGTAGTCAGTTATTGTCTTAACAATGCAACAGTTAGCAGCGGGATCTGGATACAAAACAAATGATTTCAGTTTTCAGATGGTTCTCATGCTAATGGGGTCATCTTAAATCCCAGTTCAGCTTTCTTCTATGTTCATTCCTCCTTGTCTTCTTTCTCTTCAAAGAATCCGCTAACAACATTTCACGTACTTCCAAAACACATACGTGCCAAGTGGATAAAAGCTGCCATTAGAAAAGCCGATTTGACTGTGATAGGGCAGCAATCGCGTCTCCTTTTCCTTCCTGTCATAGATACAGCGCTGCACTATGAGGCTATTCGGTGTCAGTACGAGAGGCTATTCTGGACCTTAATGCGTGTGGACCGAGAGTCTTTCTCCTTTGTCTCTCGTGAAAAATAAATGTTTCCGCTGGATGTAATAAAACACCGCATTATTGTTCATAACTGCACTCAGGACGAACATGATACGACTCAAACGGCCTCTTCGGCCACGATTATATGGGCCGGATCAAAGCTAGTGGTCAGAGTAAACTGTTTTGAGGATATAATAGCCGGGCAGCTGTGAAAATGAAGATTTAATAGCTACAATTAATAACTGTAACACAAAGATATCGATAGGCCCCCATGCCAGTACAACACCAAGAAGTGTGTGGAGGCCAAAACAAGTTAATACTGGGCACACATAATTAATTGATGGATTTGGTTTCCTTAGTGGCTCATATGTCCCATCCGGAACAGGCCACTGTGGGGAAGAATAGCTACACAGGCTTTGGACCCATTGCTGTTAGTTTGTCTTAATTTAGGTCAACAATATAGTGAATTATTTTTTTTTTGTTGGCAAATTTACTAAACATGTATATGCAAGCTAAAATGCTCAGCGCACGGCCTTTGTCTTCAAAACTCGAGCACTGAAAAGGCGCTTTACTTTATATATGTATGTAGGCTATATATATGTATGTGTGTGTGTGTGTGTATATATATATATATATATATATATATATATATATATATATATATATATATGCTTTAAAAATCGTATTGTATTCATACACACATAAATAACATTCAACCAACTTCTATTCATTTAAGTAATTTGAAATATGCGTTTTTTGAGCTGGAGTGATTGACAAATGTCCACCATTGACGCGCTAAAAATCTAAAGCCAGGGTACATAAATGAGCTGTCAGTGACGGAGCGTTTGAAAACCTAAATGGGCTCAATTTACGAATTTCTCCCAAATTTCCTCATTTCAGTACAACAGGCTGCAAACAAACCCGGGGGGCTAGCGGCCACCTGGGCCTGGTAATGGCAAAGCTGGCTGAGATTAACTTCAACCTGGAGAGAGCAATAGAGTACACATGGCCAAGGACACTACAAGATGGAAGGAGAGTTTTATTGTGGATCTTATTGCCCCAAATTGGACCGACAGGATGACTTGTATGTGCAAACTTTATGTCTGCTTGCTGTGGCACATTGTGCCTGTTCCTTGTCCAACGCCATGATCAATATTTTGGCAGTTTAACAATTTCTTTTTTTTATACTGAGCAGTTTGGATATGTTTATGGTTATAAGTCAGATAAATACAACACAATTGAATTTGATTTGTTCTTAGAGCCTTTGAACAAAAGTACACGGAGGGTTATACCTCTTTTGTGTGCTATGCGTAAAACCTTGTTGAGTACAGATGAACTCATTTTTACACCATAAATAAGTGAAAACCCCCGGAAATACAACCGTTATTAATACAAATCCTAATTTTCGAATAGATCTATGAAAAATACTTTTATGTTTTACTGTGAAATGTAAAATAATAAGCGCAAAAGTTTCATATATCATGTAGAGAAAATCTGTGCCTAATGGGCAGTAATAAAGGAAGTGATTATATATCCTGTTACATATGGCATTTAAATAATTTAACGTTTGAAAGGTGCAGTAATTCGTCTTACATTAAGGCAATTATTTATTGTATAGTCTTTTTTTCGTTACTGCAACTTGTATTGTTTAGTGGCAAGGGATTGCTTTGCCGTTGTTTACGCACGGGGATAGTTTTAATGATTTCCCCACCATTCAATATGTTAAAAAGGGTTATGTTTGATGTAGTCTAGTCATTTGAGGAATGCAACAATACAGTTCAACGATGTAAACTTGATATTGACTACTTCAGAGACTTTCCCTGTAGAACAATACATAAACGCAAATTAAAAAAAAAAAAAAAAAGTATGTTTGATATTACAATCTATCTCCAGGCAGCATTACCTCTGCGTTTAGTGCGGAAGAGCTCAGACTGCCTTGAGATGCACCATAAAAAACGGCTTTTTACCAAGTCATTTCGCCACGGGCGAATTCTAAAAACACTTTATTACCTTTAAGTTCCATTGCTTTGTTGTTGTATGTCTTTGTCGACTCTTTGTTGGTAGGTTCTGCCACCCTATAATCTTAAACTTGATTTGCCACCCTAAACTCGTCTAGTATTTTAGTGCGTTTATAACAATATGAGTTGGATTTTTGTAGATTTGTTTTACTTCCATCTGTTTTTCTCTTACTTGAGGTTTTAGGTTTTATAAATCTGATACTTCGAACTGTGTTGCACATATTGAGCTTTGTGGTAAACTTTTGCTTTGCATGTGGTAAAGGGAAATCAGTGCTTTAGACATTGTTTGATGAGAGAAATGAGAAATGAAAGCTTATTGTAATCCATTAATGAAATGCTGCTTTTTAAATACATATGTATTTTTTTAAACTGTATCATGTTGGACTTGGCCAGGGGTAATGGTGGTGCATTAAGGCGAGGTGAGGGAAAACATTGATTGCTCTGCTGCCTCCTTTCTCTGCCTCAGCTCCATGATAGATATCGCTCCGGCTGTGCGTAGCCGCGGAGTGGGAGGGACTGCCCATCTTCCAGCATTTCCATTGGTTTTACAGCCCGCACGGTGGAGAGGGGGGGGGTTGCCTCTAATCATATCCAGCATGTTTTGCACAAGAAATGTCAGCCAGAAAGGGCTATCTTCTCCCTTCGCCAAAATACACCACAATAATGTCATGTTCGGACAGCCCGTCAGGAAATGCGTTTTTAGTGGATTCTCTGATCAGTGGCCGCAGCGAGACCGGCGGAGGTCACTACGCGGGGAGCGCGTTGTGCGTGCCTCATAGCAGCGCTACAGAAGTGCCTTATGGACTACACAACTATGGATACTTCCCAGGTATGGGTAAAAGAAGCGAGATGGGTCCTCAAAACATGGTTTCCGCTTCTGGCGCGTATATGTCCAGCATGGAGATGTGGATGGACGCGCAGAGGTCATGTCGAATGGACCAAGAGCACCCGGTGGGTCCCCAGGTCGCGCCCTGCTCGTTCCCCCAAAATATTAAGGAAGAGAGCACCTACTGTCTGTATGAGCAACCGAAGTGCCCTAAAGCCTCTACCGCCGAAGATCTTACATATTCGAGGTTAACGACAGCCGGCCTCGGCTCGAGTTCTTGTACAGTTACCGATGGCGGCGGGGGCTCAGTGCCTGTGCCTGGCTACTTCCGCTTGTCTCAGACGCACGCACATTCTCATAAACTTTACAACACTAACGGCCCCCAGCCGAACCCTTCCCATTCTCATTTTGGCCTACACCCCATTGCTCCTGCTCGCTTCCATACGCCACCAACCTCGACTTCTGCTCCAGCCACGGCGCAAGAAAGGAGGAACACCGAGGAGCCCGTGTCCTCGGGAACCGCAGACCTGCAGCCTCACGCTGCACCAGGGACCGAGGAGGCACGCGAGTCCTCGGATGCAGAAGCCTCCTCAACTGACGAGACAGAAGAGCATGACAAAGAGAGACCAGAAAAGGCCAATAAAGGTAATCAGAGTTCATCATGTCATCCACTGCTGTTGTTTTTTGTTGCATGCATAGCAGGTAGGGCTTTTAAATGGCACCTGAGTTCCATCTTACTGGTTAGACTTGCAGTGAGACTTGAAGTAAAGACACGGGCATGGAAACTTGACATTAAAATAGTATTGTCTTTTGTATTATGTAGTATTATAAGTCTTTTGTATTTAAGTTGTTATATTATGAGTGCAGTAAAAGGGTGTATACTGTATGTGCATGAATACACCTTGAAAGATTAAGCGCACAATTGAGAAAAAAAGTCGATTAAAGGGCAAAGCTAGACTTGGTTGAATAAAAACTTCATCTGTGTTATAGAAAATGTATAGATTATTTTTGAAATACATAACCTACATATAATATACTACATTCCTACCTATAGCCATTTAGCTAGTATTTCATTTGCACTGCATGAAATGTAGGCTATAGGCCTATATGCGTATTTGTGTATTTTTCTGTACAATATGTATATTGTATTGTATATTGTATTCTTTTAATCTTTATGATACAAAAACATGTTTTCCTTTTCACTTAACTGCATAAAATGGTATCCATTTTTTTAATATACAAACTATTACTGGCGTTTCAACAAGTCTGGTTACTCAAACAGAACACACACACACGTTACTGAAATATGTGTATAACACGACCATAAACACAAACACACTCCTAGATAGTCTCTCTCTCTCTCTCTCTCTCACACACACACACACACACACACGTTACTGTAATATGTGTATAACACGACCATAAACACGAACACACTCCTAGATAGTCTCTCTCTCACACACTCACACTCACAATCACACACACACACACACACACACACACACACACACACACACGTTACTGTAATATGTGTATAACACGACCATAAACACGAACACACTCCTAGATAGTCTCTCTCTCTCTCACACACTCACACTCACGCACACACACACACACACACACACACACACACACACACACACACACACACACACACCCTCACAGCCCCCATTGTTGCAGTGCGTAAAACCAAGTATCTGCCATTTTCTTTAGGAGACACAAAAAGTGAAAGCTCGGCTAACTGGCTGACAGCAAAGAGCGGCCGGAAGAAACGCTGTCCATACACCAAGCATCAGACACTGGAGCTGGAGAAGGAGTTCCTCTTCAACATGTACCTGACCCGAGAGCGCCGCCTAGAGATCAGTAAAAGTGTCCACCTGACTGACAGACAGGTTAAAATCTGGTTCCAGAACCGCAGAATGAAACTGAAGAAAATGACGAGGGAAAACAGGATCCGGGAGCTCACCTGCAACTACGGATTTTCATGATGAACAAGGTGACCACATTGAAATAGAAGATAATTGGTGAAATCAATAACACCCACCGTCTCCAGCCACCCCCCCTCCCCTTCCTCACCACTCTGTACACATAATGACTCATTTCACTGTGGAGTATACACTTTCTTTTATTTCCTGACACGCTTAAAATCAACGCATCGTCCTCTGTGAGCTACTGAGAATAAGAAAAGGAAAAAAATGAATGTCATGAGTTTCTATTTGATTGTTTTCTGATGTTGTGTTTTTGGATTGTCGACCTGTTTCTGTCACTTCTGTCGTACGGTTGGATAGTGTCGTCAATGGAGTAAAATTAACGCTATTTAAAAAACACATTCAAAGTTGACTTAAATTGTCTTCTCCTCCCCCCCACCGCTGGCTTCAATTTTAATCTAAATTTAGTCAAACAAATATAAATATATTTTATTTTAATTGGAATTGCATGAATTAAAGTTTTCCTACATTTCATTTTCGTAATTTTACCCCCCCCCGGATATAATGCCCATGTTATCACCAAGAGAAGAATGATTCACCTTTGACCATTATATGTAGTTCTACCTTAATATGGACCTATTCTATGTATGAGCTAAATAGTTGAATCTTTAATCACGTTGAAGACGTTTACATGAACACGATGTGCAAAGTGAAATAGGAATGTTTTTATTGTATATTTCTGTGTACATATGACGTGTTTTTGTGTAATGCTTAATAAATTATCAGCTCGCATTGAGGAGTAGCTGCTTGTATTTTGTACTAAGGGTTTGTCATATTTTAACTCAATCTATTCTACAGAAGCAGAAGCTTTGTTTGAAATCCAAAACAATATGGGCTCCATCGCTTGAGTCTCTTTTTTTTTGTAAACCGACTGACAAATGTTTTTAGAGGCTAATGTAATGGCCATAGGAAATAATTAAGATATTAAGCTGTAAGCCGCCTAGCTGCATGCCCAGCCGGCTATTGTAGAGTTTTATGACTGGCTGGTATATGAGGTTTCTCCCTCTCCTCTAAGAGCAGCTTCAGTCGTAGGAGAGCCTTTCAGACGGAGAGGAGGCCCGGCTCTCAGCTAGAAATGTGAACTGTACATATACACTGGATACAACATCATGATCTGCTTTAGTTGGGATTACTGGGATTAACATTTCTAGGTCCGGGTAAGTCTATTTGTCTTTGTGAATTTGTCCATTTTGCGCCTTGTTGCACCGGCTTCACTATAGTGTGTACCAAACGGTTGTACTTTCTTAATACAGACGGTTTTTGGACACTTGATGATGGCACCGACGACCACTGTGCATTATGATATGGCTGATTGGGTTTCACTTGAGGCCCGGATCGACTGTCAGTGGTTTAGGTAGTTTCATGTTGTTGGGGTCCATTTCTAACTCTGCAACATGAAACTGTCTTAATTGCCGCAGTTCCAAGCATCGAAACCACAAAGAAAGCAAATCGGGGACATTGAGATGATGGGATTTGATGAAAATTGGACAGACGTGTTTTGGAAGCATTTTCTGAACCTCCCTGGCTTACAAACCAGGGAGGGGTGGCTGGCTGCTGTGTATATTCTTAACCTGTCTCCTGTAATGTTTTCTTTTGACTTCTCTACTTGTCTTTTAAACCCGCGTGGGCATGTGAGCTGAATTTAAAGGTGATCAAAGCTGAGCTGCAGTATGCGTCGTGAGCTTTGGATTAATGGTAAAGCCGTGAGTGTTTTCTGTGAGTAGTAGTAGTGACGCAGACACGCCAGACAAGGCCTCGGTTACGACCACTGCAGTGGAGGGGAAGGGGAAGGTGAATGGGGCAACAGCGACCTCCGTGGGCAACGAGACCGGATGCTTCCACTGCGCAATAGTTGCTCAGACAAAAGGAGGGGAAGGGCTTTATGGCGATATTTAGATCCGCCAGACAGGCTGTTATCTGCAGAGGCAAAAGAAGTGAATAGCCCCTGCGGTAAACTGGGTGGAAAAAACACCCTGATTTAGGTTTACAGCCTGAGAGCCATTGGCACAGTGGCGTCTTTTCCTCCTCTGAAGGTGTTTGTCTATTCTAACTTTTAGTGCACAAATAGGGGCACAGCCGCTCCCCTCGGCTTGTTTGATGTCTGTTGGCCAAATAATGTGAAACTACCAGTGAGGTGATAGCTTGGAGGCAATGCACTTTTTCCCCCTGTGCTCCTCTTCTTAATGTAAGAGCAGAGTGCAGATAATCCCTGCGTGTTGAATTGCCTGTGGCCTTGTGGGGTGTTGGCCAAGCTCTCCGTTTATTTGCTAGTAATAAATAAAACACGCAGTGTAATGTCCGAGAACTCAAGGTTGCTGCTTTTAGACATGATCTGCAATGTGGGATTATTTAGGATGTTCTGGACGTTACACCGCTACCCGAATGTGTGAAACTATAACATCATTTTAAGGTTTTAGCGTAGTTCTGTAATATTCATGCATTCTACGATTTTTGTGAATATTGTTTCATCAATACATTTTCAACTAAATGCATTCTGCGCCTGTTTAAGAAGAATTTCAAGAAACACAAAGTGAACAATTATTTATTCATTAAATTATTTTATGGTAACGCTCATGAGGCAATTTTCTAACTGTTTTATTAATTCATTACATTTATTTGTAACATTTAGAATATCCACCTCCACCACACTCCGCCTATATTTTGAATGTGCTGTTGTCTCCTGCTCGCACCATTTCACTTTAAAAGAAGGAAACCACAAGTACCACATTACGCATATTTTTAGCTCTATTTAAGTGTAACGTTACACCGATGCACTGGCTAGCAGGCATTCGAGTTAATGTGTTGTTGGCGGTGTATATATGCACATACATACAAGTGATAATGGGTGTAAATAAAAATAAAAACAACGTTTAAAATAGTGGTTTAAGGAGAACACCGGGGCCGGCCAATAATGTTATTTTGAAAATAGTCAATACATATTCCATCTTGAGTCAGTTCGGTGGAAAATAACATCTTCAGTTTTCTATGCTTGTTTTTTTTCTGTAGACTAATTCTTTATTTGTATTTTCTATTTTTGACAGCATGTTGTAACCCACCTATTACTTTGTCATAACATGCAGCCATAAGCTATCCCGTAAATGTGAATTATATTTGTTATAGAGCAATGCTTTTACAGCGTAATTTAAAGCAAAGATATATTAATCTGTAACTGCAACTAACAAAACAAACTTGGACCTGAAATGGTTCTGTTTCTCCTTTCTTTTTGCTATCTAATTCAAAATAAAATCTTCCCAATTTAAAAAAAAAAAAAATTCTCACGTTTATTGACTTCTTTTTAAATATAAGAAATGCAGGCTACATTGTCTTCGTTACACATGCAGTAATGTGAATTATTAGATTTTAGCCCCAACACATTGGCTACACTGACTTGAGTTATCCTTGTCTAAATTATGAAATGTGATTATTATAGAAAAATAACACCATAAGGTTAATGTTTAAAGTTGTTAAATCAGCATAGACCCACGAACCATAGTTATGTAAAATAAAAATGACTTTTTTCCTAGTAGATATGACCCGCACATCTGTTGGTGCGTCTGTAAAATGTTTAAAGCTGAACAAAGGAAAATATACGGACACTGGAAGATGTCTGATACAGATAAAACAAAAAAAAAGAATGTAAATTGTGTAGCTGGTGTTAGAGATCCAGAAGTTGTCTCAACATTGAGCTAAGTTTCTTTTTATTTTTTTTTTACATTGTGGTGGTTAAAATGTGTTTTGGTGAACAGCAATGGTAGGGTGCTTACGTGTCCTATAAAGTAGCTCGTAAAATAAGGCCTCCAAAAACCTACTGTATCCTTTTGGATAACAAGAAGGGATTTTCTTTAAAACAGTAGGTTAAGATGCTGTTTCATATTTTTAACATTCACTTTTTCCTCTCATAGAAAACAGATTCAACTCATATCTTGATAATTCTAAGCTTTAATAGTAGAGGTTGTTATAGGAGAGCGGGTTAGTATTTAATGACCACAGGGATTGATTTATCCTTTATTGTTCAGCCTTTATGATCACGTGCGTCTTGCTACCCAATGGCATGGCATCCTGTCTCCCCATTACTAGCCCACTGTAGTTCTCTGTGGGGCCGAGTTGCTACTTGATTTCTCCACATTGTTATTTTGTGAGGCTGGGTTTACTGCGTGTGTATGTGTATGTTGTGTGTGTGCGCGTTTTACTTTTGCATGTATCTGTTGTATGGCTGCGTACATGTGAACGTATAATTTCCCTGCAATGTCGACATCCGGAACGCTGACTAGTTACTACGTTGATTCCCTCATTCTGCCCGAGAGCGAGGAGCTCTCTGTGCCGAGGTACCCTTCCGGTCCTGGGCTCCAGCACCCCAGACAGCCCGCCTCCATCAGCGACCACAGCGAGCTTGGGACCTGCGCATTTCCGTCCAAACCCCCGGTATTCGGGCCATCATGGAGCCACGTCCCTGCTCAGTTCCCAGGCAGCGTATCCTCTATGTATCATCACCACTATGGGCATCCCCAAGGCTCGGTCGGTGCAGATACAGATGGCCGCTATCAGTCGTGGCTGCTGGAGCCTATGTCCGGTTCCCTGCCCATGGCCGGATTACCGACGACCCATCATTACGGAATCAAACCGGAGAGTCTTGGGACGAGAGCTGACGGTGCTCTGTCCAGCTCCCACACGGCGTTACTGCTCTCTGATTACGCCAACGGAACAGTAGCGACGGCATCACCGGTGGAACAGGACGCACTGTCCAGGCAGGCAGGGGACACGAGCGGGGAAGGTGAAGAGAAACCAGGCCTCGATCCAAGTAAGTCGCTACACAGTCCTTTAGTCTACTATTTATACTACATAAAGCTGTGAGGATTGGGGTGCGTGATGGGGGTGCGCGTCTGAACAGATGCCATTCTGAACGTGCCATTTCCTTATGGGGACTGTTAATGGTCCAGCTCCCATTGCTATATTAGATAACCCTTTGCAGCTTTTAAAGTGAACCTGAGCTGGGAGAAATATGGGGACGTTTTATTTGGCTGTAGCTGCGGTAATACATTATTACATTAATACATTATTCTCATCAGAATAAGGATTTTTTTTCTGAGGCAAATTATGAGAGATGTTGTTTTTGCATTTGGTCACTCGGAACCGGGCCCTCACACCAATGTCGCACCCCACTCTTTCCAGATAACCCAGTGTCCAACTGGCTCCACGCGAGTGCCACGAGAAAAAAGCGCTGTCCGTACACCAAACACCAGATCCTGGAGCTGGAGAAAGAGTTCCTCTTTAACACCTACCTGACCAGGGACCGTAGGTACGAGGTGGCGAGGCTGTTAAACCTCACCGAGAGACAGGTTAAAATCTGGTTCCAGAACCGCAGGATGAAGATGAAGAAATTTAATAAAGACGGCGCACCGAAAGAGAGTGACTGAACCGTATATTTAGGCTGTTGAGCTTTGTGTGTGGAAGCTCTTAACTCTGCTGGACCTTGTTTTTAAACGTTATTGTCTTATTGTTCCATATAAAAAAAGCTATTAGGCTTCTTGTCTTGTAAAAAAAAAGCATGTTGGGCTTCAGTTTGATGCGACTACCTTTATATTGCACAATTTGAACGGTGCCCACTCGTTTTGTATTTGTTATTTTCTCATGTTGATTTGAATTAATACCTCGTTAAAGTGTATCAGTTGGCCTGGTCCCTGTGCTTGTTAGTGTATGGATGTTTATAGCTGTGCGTGTTCTGGTTTCTAGTTCTATTTGTTGTCTATCTCAGAGTGAACGTATAGTTTGTAAAATGTATTCATTTTATTGTTGTTTATCCTTACTGCTTAGAACTATGACTGATGACCGTGAGATTGAATAACATTAACATTGGAGGCGTGTAGAACAGACTGATCGCATTTTGTAGTAGGTGCAAGAACCTCAGAAACCTCTTAAAAATGCTAAAATACAAAAGTTAAATTAGGTTATAGAAGCTATATCACATGGTGTGACACGATTGACTACCTATGTCTTTCAACTACCTACAATAACCTATTTTTTTTTCTCAATGGCGGATTATATAGATTTGCTTGCATTAGATACTGAATTTCAGGGAGTAACATTTTGAAAGTACTTAATGTTTGTTAGAGAGAGGCAGTTAAATTAAACACTGTAGGCTACTTATTAAATACCTCACGGTCTGTTGGCCGTCTGACCTTTGGTTCACAAATGTAATTTGTACTTTATTTATTAAATAAAACAAATTATATCTGGGAATGCATGCACGTTACTATTTCATTTTGGCCTCACATCGTAATGAAAAAGGTGCTTGTTTGCACTTCAGAAAATATGAAGGTTACTGCTCTCACACACACACACACACACACACACACACACACACACACACACAATACTTAAAGATATTTTTGATACTTTAGCAATTAATTGAACATTAGTGAAAGTCAACACATTTTTTACAGGACTCTAAAGCATTTCATTCCAATTAAAACCCAGACACACATAGGTGAATATCTGTGTGTGTGTGTGTGTCTGTGTTTCTGGATTGGGGACAGAGCTGCATCTTGGCAGAGGATGTTGTTAGCTGTATACAGCCATAAAAGACAATTGCCGCTATAACCTTTTATGGGGTGCAAAGCGCTGCAAGGCGAGAGGACACAAAACAAAAAAAGACTGCTTCGACAGCTGAAGCCCAAAATAATGCAGCCGATGGTTTGCTGTTCAGCTCAGATATGACAAGGCCGCTCAACCTAAAGCTCCGTCATTAGCGCCATGTCGACATAACCAGTTCACAAGGAAGGAGATTTAGTGGATACATATTCTGAAATATAGCAGCCCCACAAATGTTGGATTTGTAACGCAAAGTGAGTCTTTCCCACATCTTTTAGAGAAGAGCTTTACTTTTAAATTATGGCCTCTGCGTGCGTAAGGCTGGTTCAAGTCTCTGCATGTTGGAGAAAATATTTTACACAAGGAACATACGAGGAGCAACAAATCCACTGTGAGGTAGCTGCAGAGCTGCTAAGTCTGATGCTCGATCAGAGCCAAGCACGGCTCACATACACCGGGTTATGTAGTTCATTAAAAGCTACACACAAACTGACAGAATATTGTAGTTAGACGATAACTCGGACTTTAGTCCAACTAGGAGTGCTGTTGTGACGCGTTAGGGGACGCAGATGGACCCAAACTTCAAAGACTCGAGCAGAGACAGTGCAATAAAACGCCTGGTCTGCTATACTGTCTGGCATTCCAGTTTTAATGGCTTTATGGCCGTCCAGACACAATTAGGCCGTTTCCAGAATGGCACCCATTTGTTTTTTCTACTCTTTCTGTGGGGCTACGCTGCTGAACAAAAGGCCGAGCGGAAATGATCAGCTTTATTGGATTCTCCCCGACGGGGACGCGCAGGACTCACGGTCATTTGGAGCGATCCTTTGTTTCTACCTGGGAACCTTCCGCCCTCTGCTCCTTTGCTGGGCCCGTCCTAAAGGAGAAGGAGCAATAAAGCCAGCAGCTAGCTTCAAACGCAGTGGTAGGCCTTTAGATGCGTGATGCTTTTTCAAAGTACATTTGGACAAGTCTGTTAAAAGACACCCACGCTTTGCTTAAAATCACAACGAAGAAACATAACGTTACCTTTTCAGCGTCATGTCTTTTATCTTTTTATCTTGCATTTTATTCCGGATTGCAGTAGAAAGAAAAAACGCCTGCGCACTGCGCCCTCCCCACCCTGCAGTGCCTGAAAGTCACCGGAAGGTGGCGACACTGTTCCACAACATCACCCCACCACTTTAAACACTCCTCCCTAATGAAGCTCGCTGGGGAAGAAACTGTAGTAACGTTTTTAAGAGTCCAGCTAAATAATTTCACACCTTTTTACAGTGTCTCAGTGCAGAAGCTGCTTCTCCAGCCTGCGGCTCAGCGGGACGACAGAAACTGACTGCTGGAGTACTGACCTAGTCGCTCTCTGGCTAATGGTTTTCTACGGACAGCTTCATAGACGCAAACTATTCGGAACTGAGTTCATTTGTTTGATACCAGGGTTATTAAGACTAATATAAAATATGTGCAATTTTACTCTGCATTTTTTATGTAGATTTTAATTTTCTACGATATAATATACGATTTATAAATAAGTTAGGCTTATAAGCAAAACACAATCGGCTGACAATAGTTTTCCTGTTAAGAAATATTGTAAGGAATTAAGGGAATTATTATTATTATTATTATTATTATTACTACTATTATTATTATTGTCGTTATGTATTTTTTTTATTTTGACAATTTGCTCTTTCATCGTGTATTTATTATAGGCATCGTTCCATTCATTTCATGGTCATTTATGGACCATTTAGGTAACATTGTAATGTCAGTAAAACATTTTTGATAAATTGGACCGTATTGTAATTATCATCGTGGATTATTATTAATATTGATACATAGCCTACGTTATATATAATCAAAATAATGTCCTATGTTTATATATATTAATATTATATTAGTTATCAGATTAGTTGTAGTTATAGTTATTATAGCCAATTATATATATATATATATATATATATATATATATATATATATATATATATATATATATATATATATATATAATTATATTAAACAATATTATATTAGTGTAGCTTGTGATTGAGTGACTGTAGATTACCTTGTTAAGGTATTCTACCCTGTGTAAAATATATATATATATATATATTATCTGTATATATATATATATATATATATATATATATATATATATATATATATATATATATATATAAGAAGCTTTTTAAAATAAATGAGTATTTGTAAAGCAGTAGTACGAGAAGGGATCGCCCATAAAATCATGACCTTATATCACCTAACTTACCTCTAGATCACTGGTGTTGTGAGAATTTCTCCCTTGTGTGTGTTGTGTGTTTTTGTATGTAAAGTGTAAATCCCACTCTGCTGTCCTGCGCCATAATGACATTCATGTCTGCTTGCTGATTGGATGAGAGCGTCCAGGCCTGAGTCACATGGGCAAGTTATTTGGCCCAGAGTAAAAATGGGGTTCGGTGTAAATCTAGGGTGTATTGCTGTCATATATCACGCTACCTCGTAAAAACGACACTGAAGATTCTTGGCCAAGAAATCAGAGAGAGAGAAAAAAAATGAGTTCTTATTATGTGGATGGTCTTCTTAGCAAATATACGGCTGGTAGTTCTCTGTTCCCAAATGTGGAGCGGGCTTCTTGTAGTATTGGACCCAGTGGAGAGGACTATGCCTCGGCTCAGACTGCTGCGGCCATCGCGTTTGCACCGTCTCGGTCTGGAGTGTACAGCGTCAATAATGCACCAGTGTACCAGAGCCGCCCCTTGTTTACCTCGGGATATGGCATGGGGCAGGACGCGCGCACACTGCACTGCAGCCTGTTTGACCAGAGCCGCCTGTTCACCGACAGCTGCTGCCATCCGGAGCCGGGTCCCCTCACCTCGCCGCCGGACAAACAATACCAGATGTACCCCTGGATGAGAGTATCAGGTATGTGCTGACACTGTTTCTTATGTGATATTTCAAAGCCCTCAGGTCAATGCTTTTACAAAACATTGGGATACTTACATTGGCCGTTAGTGGTTCAATTAATTTCGCGAAGCCATTGGTGTTGCATCGAAAGAATCGTAAAACTTTTATTGCGCAACTAATGAGTTCTGCAGCCATAAATTCATTTGGCCAGCGCTTCTGTGTGTTCAGTACGCAGAGACCTTGCCGCTGGGGGTTTTCTCTGCACTCCTATTACTCTTATAGCCTCTTCTCCCCTTTGTGGTTGTAAAAAAAGACCGGCCTGTTGTGTAAATCAGTTCTCTTGCACTCTGCAGCTCCGTTTCTAATTGGGTCTGCACTGCAGAGGCTCTGGTATTTTCTGAAACACGTTCGTACACATTGCTGCATCAATATGCACCAGTATCGTCGAAAACATAAAGAAGTCAAATGAATTAAGAATGCAAGCAATTTGAAACATTGGCATTTGTTTTTATTTTGAGGGAGAAGGTGTAGGGGCTGTAATCTAATTACTTATGGCTGCTTCGGTGCGCAGAGCATCGCTGGCTTTTAATTGGAAAGGCATGCAGAGTATCAAAGGAGGTTATGGGCCAAACATCCCAGCTGGACCACTTTAATAAACGCAGAGACCTTTTAGAAAGAAACAAAAAACATCCCCAACTGATTTAAGTGTGAAGAGTGTGTTCCGCGCAGAAGTGTGTGTGTGTGTGTGTGTGTGTGTGTGTAAACGGATATTGAAAAAGAAATATGAGCCATAATTAATTGCGCAAATAAATGAATTGTGTATCACAATGATTCCAACCACAGGTTTTTATTGTCAGCATTCATTTCAACATCACTTTGATTAGGTGTGGCAGTATAGGCATTCACATTTCATGCTAAAAAATGCATTTTTATTGCAAGTTATATAGAGCTTGCACATCTTATCTTCCACAGATCCAAACGGAAAGCGGGGGCGGCAGACCTACTCTCGGTACCAGACCCTGGAGCTAGAGAAGGAGTTCCACTTCAACCGGTACCTGACCCGCAGGCGGAGGGTCGAGATAGCCCATGCCCTCTGCCTCTCAGAGAGACAGATCAAAATCTGGTTTCAGAACCGCAGGATGAAGTGGAAGAAGGACCACAAGGAGGAACCGGTGTCGAACCCCGGGGAAAAGGACGGTGATATTCTGGCAGTGCCAGAAGCCGGAGAGCCCGAAGCTGGAGACACCCGGGGAGCCGGTTTGGAGTCAGAAACGGCTGCAAAGTAACGAAAGACCGGGACAGAGAATTAAATCAAAGAAACGCACTGTTTAGTATGAATACGGGATACATCTCAGATGTTTCTCATATACCATAGGCTGATTAATTGAATGACAGCTGAATGACATTGTGTAATAAGCATTTAACAGTAAGCTGTGGGTCTGTATTTCACATTTAAACCCAAAATACATAAAGAGCCTCCAGCATGAAAGAGCGATATTGACTACCTTTCCAAAATATATTTTATATATGCATTACTAAATATGTTATTTCCCCTGATTTTTACCACTGAATCAACATTCCTTAACGAAAAACTACCTAATATTTTCCTGCTAATATTAAAACACTGACACAAGGAATTCAACATAAGTTGAAATTGACTGTTGGCTACTTTAATCTATTCTACCTATTCGAGTAATTCTTCTCCACAGAAGGTTGTGTTTTCTAAAAGTAACAATACACCATTGTGCGCAAATGTGCCTAATTTTGAGTATAGGCTAATTAAAAATAAACTTTTTTGTTGGTTAAATGCATCCCTCTGTGATTTAGCTGCTTTTTAGATGTCAGTAAGTCTACCGCTGTATCGTTTTTGTTTTTTAAATGCGTATAACTGCTTATCACTTAGACTATTAATATGCCTGTTTTCGATATTAGTTACCTCTTTATACATCCCAGGATCAACACATTTTTGTTAAGTTTTGGATGATCTACCTCGGATTCCCAGACAGTCAACTTGCCTATGATGTAAACCGGAATATCCATTTGGAAATGTTTTAGCCATGTACATTAAAATGTTCTTGTTTATTATATCAAGAAACAAATTCAGGCTCGAAATTTCACAATTATATATGAATTGGCTATTTTGATCTTAAATGTGCAAATACTGTGATATATCCAGGTTCACTGCTTACGTAATGTGAAGTACAACATGTGAACAAATAAATATCAAAAGTTCCTGGGAATGTTTTAAATCTGTACATGAAAATAATTTAATAAAATAGCCTTTACCTGTCTGTTTGTTTGCATGTCATATTTGCCTTCAATATTTTCGAATTTAATATTGTGTAACCACAACAATAATCATAACGACAGTCATTATAACGCGCCGATTGAGTGATAATATGTTGCTCCAAGTCATCATTAAGTGCTGTTTAATGTGGCCAAGATTGGGTTGCATGTAATGAAACATGGTGCAGTCAGTTATCAGTGTTAAACAATGAAGTTGGGGAATGTGAACTATTAGAACGCGAGACGGGACAGGCTACAGATAAAGGACATTGCTGTTGAACTCTGCATTCCCTCTATCCTCGGTAAGATGGCGCCTGACGGTGACCTGCCCCCTTCCTTCTCTGCCCCCCCCTTTCACACCCTCCCCTCTTTCCCCATCTCTCCCTCCAGCGCTGGGTCATAAATCCGTTGTTGTTTATGAAAATTTACAACATAGCAATACAACTTTACGACGCGGTTCGTCGTCCTATTGGCCGCAGCTTGTCACGTGGCAGGGAGCCGTGAACATGAACTTTTTTATATATAATTTCCAATAGCAGAATAGAGCAGCCTTTCATTTAACGGTCTCGGGCTTCCACGCGGCTGTTTTCACCGCGACCTTCTACGATTTTACACCTTTTTTGGGAGTTTGGAGTATTCTCTCAGCTCCGCGCTGGGGGTTGCCTTGCGACATGACTGGATCGTTTGTGAGCTCTACTGTCGTTCTCTTCACGCGTTTGGGCAAGATGCGTGGAAAGTGCCCCGGTGCGTCACTGACCCCTGGGAGCCCCACTTTCCGTCCGGGGACTTGGCTCTTCTCGTCGTCACTGCCCGTCTGCACCTGCCAACTCCCTCCCCTCACCTTTCCTGTTTACAAGCAGAAACCTTCACAAGGTAAGACAATTGAAACGTGTCACGGTTTGCTATGCTATCAATTTGCATTGACAAACCACTTAAGCAAATAATAACCAACTATTTGTGTACGTATTGCGCCTCATTGGTTCGGTTTAAATGTCCAAGGGTTTATATCATCCGAAAGAACTGGTTTCATGTTTCAGTTTGTTTGTATTATGATTTGCATGGCAGATCCTACGTGGTAAAACTAACATTAGTGTTGCTTCGATCATCTTGATGGGTTTTGCATGCTGTCATGACCGTTGTTTGTTTGTTGGATTTGAATGGGTATGGATGTCGGCTGTGAAATTCATTGGGTGGATGGTGGCCAGAAGATGTGCACTTTGACGCCCTCCTGTGGATACATTGGGGGTATTGGGGTTGCAGCTCTGTCTGTGTCTGCTGCAAATGCCCTGCGGTGCAGGCTGGACAGACAAGTTTACCTTTATTTCTATCCATGTGCCCATGCTTAATGCTTGTTATTCATACGTGTGCATGCAGGCCCTGGCTCACTGTACAAGCCTACTTGTTAAATAGCCCAGGCTTGTTTTCACTGAACACAACAGGATTATTTTACAGTTCCGATGACCTTTAATTGATGCAGAAGAATGTCCCTGTCTATGGATGTTAGAAAAGTAAAATGTTTCTGTCCGAAAACATTCTTGGCACTCTGTGTTTGCACATCGATGTTGTTCACGGTTTTCCTTAATATGGACTCAGCGAGCCTAATATTCGGCTCTGCTGTCATTTTTTGTCATACATTGTTACTCGATATAATGCAAAGTATGGCTGGATTTTTGCAAGATATCAACGTGCAAGAGTGAATGCACCCAATATGCTCATTTCCACATCCCATACCTTAATCATGCTACAGTCGTGCGTAATGATATTCATGCAAAAATGAATTTAATTATATAAATTATAAACGTATACGATTTTATTTGTATACAAACACACACAAGTGCTAGTGTGTGAGGGAGCCTGCAGAGTGCACTGCCCTCTTGTTTTTCTGCAGCAGTGGCCCCCTCGCTCCCAGCCCGACATGTCTGACACCAGAGCGCACTCACTTCTTTCATCTCCTTGAGTCTTAGTTTGTTCCTGGGTGTGTCCCTGGCTCAACTCAGGGACATCATTTTCGTGGGAACTTTGTTGCCATTGGCCAGCCATAAATTAGCTGTTGGAGCATGACTGTTTAGCCAACACACACCCCGTAGGTATTCTCTCAGTGTGGGCCCACTGGATGTGGAGCCCGGTATTCACCCTTACTCACGTTGTGCCTTCTGGGGGTCTGTTACCGCAAAGGGCGCACATACCTGGCACAGAATAAATAATTTATATCTCACTGTTTTTGTCAGTAACACATGATTGGGCTTGTGCTGGGTGAAGGGGCTGCTGTATGGAAATGATACGTGGGGGAAAGCAGAGGACAAGACGCTGCTTTGGAGAGACTAGAGGGCCATACAAATTCCACAAGGAGAAAACCAAACGGAGGGCGCCGATCGAGGCGCCACGAATATGTTTAGGCTTTGTGCTCAGTGCGGGTCTCGTGTTTTTGTAATGCTGCTCAGAATTAACATGTAAAAATAGTAGCTCGTCGACTTCCACTTTTTAATAAGCGTGTTGGCCAGGTTACAATAAAAGAGATCGCCCTGTGTATTCTAACGCATAGCCAACGTTCCAAAAAAGGTTTTATGTTTAAATGTTTTGATAATAATCATCTTTACTTTTTCTGTACTGCATTGAAATCGATCGACGTGGAAAGTCTATATTATATTTTAATTTAAAGGACCAGGAAATAATATGACAGTATCATTTTGTTAAATACAAATAGCTCAAAGCACAATGCAAACATTAAACATGTGAATTATCTGAATATTGTGGCTTTTTTTTTTACATTAATTATTTCTAATGCACTATCCATTAATCACGTTGAATATTCCTTTTTCAATTTAAAATTTCGTCTATTGTTTTTTTTAAATGGCAAAACGACTGCACAAACCTCCACACGGAATAGCTGCTTATAAAAACTGCTTTATGTTTTTCTCGATATTGTGTTAATCTTTCACAAACAGAAAATACTAAAAATGCAATTTAATAAGATGTTGACTGTTAAAAAAGTCAATATGAACGATGGTTCGCCTTCAAACGACAACATAATAAAGTTGGGTTCCATGCAAAACGCTTCTAATAATATCATCTGAGAGCTTATTGTATGGAATAATTTTTTTACCAACATAAAATAGACAGTAACGTGGTTTTACGTGTGTTCTTATATAGTTCTTATATATGTTCTTATATTGCTGTAAGTTATTCATTCTTCACTGAGTCATAAAGGACAGGCCTTGCATGGCAGTCTGTTATTATTTGGCATGATGTTTGGCTTTTATCTTTTCATTAGACTGTTTTCCACATAGTGGCTTTTTGGTTGTTTTATGATTATAAGAAAGTGAGAAAAAAGGCTTTCATTCTATTAACTCTGCACACTATTTGCACTTATCGCCTATCATAACATGCACAACAGCATGTCACTTGTTGTATTGTTTAGGAGCCCCTTGGTTTTTGCCGCAATGGTCGTTAACCTCCGAATGACCCCATGTGGAGCCCACGCCTCAGCAAGCGCCGCAGAAAGGCAGTGCAACAGTTGAGCCAGAGGATGGCGCACCACGACAATTCAAAACACCCAAGCCGTGGCTCAGAGTTTGCCCTAGCCACGAGCGCATGGAGGCGCGCACCCTTCACATCCCACCCAGTATTTCCTGCGTGCACGAGTTTACCTCTGGAGGTCACCAAGCAGGATTTACGACTGGTCAACAAAAGCACGTGATACTCCGCCGTACCCCATATTTGGGTGCCTACGTAAGAGAGAATCAAGTCCATGTCCCACTCATTTCCATAATTCATCATAAATTGTGCAAGGGTGCTATAGGACGCGCTAAACCATAAGAGCCACAAATCAAGCACACGGGTCTATGCTATTTTACCTCTAAAATAATAAAAGCAACAACAATACCTACAACGAGCAAACGGTGGAATTGTCAACAAATGAGCTCCTATTTTGTGAACTCATTCTGCGGTCGCTATCCCAATGGCGCGGACTTCCAGTTACATAATTATGGAGACCATAATACGGCAAACGACCAATACAGAGACTCAACAGCCATGCACTCCAGCAGGTATGGCTATGGCTACAACGGGATGGACCTAACAGTCGGGCGGACCGGTACCGGACACTTTGTGAGCAGCGAGCAGACACAGGGCTACTCCCCGAGTCAATCAGCGGCGACAACACCCTCGGTGGAGCCGGTCAGGTACAGCCAGTCCGCCAGCAGCACCAGGACATCGTCTCTATCGCCACCACCTGACCCACTACCGTGCTCCTCGGTCGCCACCTCGTCCCCGGTCCCCGAGACTCAATCTCAACACCGTGCCCTGAAAAACTCTATAACGAACCCGTGCTCAACCCCGTGCTCGAGCTCGAACGGAGGCACGCTGCTGCTCAGCCGGGACTGTGTGTCCAAAGCTTCCCCTCTTGAGGAAGAGAAACCTGCGGGAAGCGCACCAACAACTCCTCAAAATGTCACCGACTCAACACAGCCTCAGATATATCCGTGGATGCGAAAACTACATATAAATCATGGTAAATCTTTTTAGTGATCTTGTATTGATTTTATAGACCTGGTGTTGTGCTATTGTTTGGTGAAAGTTTTATTATGTTTATACAAATAGACGTTTTAACTAAGCAAAACAGACCGCAATTGGACGATTTTAATACAGAGTATATTTATTTTCTAAGGGGCCAAATGCGCCTCTCACCTGTTTGGTGTACTATGCTACTGCTTTTCACTGCTGTCAACATAAACCGCAGATGATTTGATAATATAACACATTAGGTTTAAGTTAGTCAAAAGTGTAGATTTATGTGGAATATTGCCTACATTTGTTTGTTTTAAAGTAGCCCGCATTTTACATCAGTTCACTGTGTTAATTCCTGTTCGCAAGGTAGAGTTGCAAATGTGTGTATCTTATTTTGCTACTGGTTGTTTTTAATACTTTTGGGATCTATGAAGCCTCATTTAAAACTTATTCTTGCCAACGTTTAAGTCATCTCTATCTGTAGAAACTAAACAACCTGATGACAAGAAATGTAGTAAAAAAAAGTTACAGCACTTTAAATGTTGACATCTAGTCTCTGGCATCTTATATGTGTTTCCCCCTTCTCTACAAGATCTGTCAGGACCAGAGGGGAAGAGAGCCAGGACTGCATACACCCGGTACCAGACCCTGGAGCTAGAGAAGGAGTTCCACTTCAACCGGTACCTGACCCGCAGGCGGAGGATCGAGATAGCCCATGCCCTCTGCCTCTCAGAGAGACAGATCAAAATCTGGTTTCAGAACCGCAGGATGAAGTGGAAGAAGGACAACAAGCTGAAGAGCATGAACATGGCGGCTGCAGGCGGGGGAGGCTACAGGCCTTAATATGCACTACTCTACCCCTGATAGCGAGCACTCTAAAAAAAATAAAACAAAGATTGTCATATCAACTTCTCCTTCTACTATTTGAAAAAAGCGAGAGACTTGTGAAAGGTCTGTGTGCGGGACACGGGACACCCCATAGGTCCACTGGAGGTCGAACAACCGTCCCATTATATCCCTTAATATTTCCTTTTGATTTCCACCGTGGTTATGCTAATGTGAGTAAAAATATACATTATGTACAGTTCTGTCTAGATTTAGTAAAAAAAAGAAACAAAATAAATGTTTGTTTAAATTATTTCTTGTTCAGATGACAAAAATAAAATAAAAACGTCAAAGCTTGAAATGCTACCTAACTACCGCAACAAAAGAAAATCCAGTAAAAGTTGTGTGCTGCACTCAGAACAATAAGGGTGAGGTTGAGCTGCCTCTGTGTTTAGCCTTTTTTCTTTGTATGTACTGTATGTATTTATTTGTTTGATGTATTGTACCAACTTGCTTCCTAAAGTAGAGCCAACAGAGACGTAAGCCTTGTGTGGTTATTGTGTGCGTTGTGTGGACAAAGGTGCCGATTCAGTCTTCTATGTACAGTAGCTGTGCCTTGCATCTTTTTTTCTTTTGCTGCTGTTTGCGTTCTTTACATGGGCGCAACGTCTTTAGTAAAAACTTTTTTTTTTAATTTGCTCTAGCTGTTTTTATGTGGAGGGTCCCCACAGTAAATTCCATGTGTATAACTCCACCGTGATTAGCTTTTTGTAAATGTTTTTGAAAGACTGGAAGTCAAGAATATACTATAATAACAATAATGCTGACAATGATGGCCATTATAATAAACTTTCTACTGGAACGGCAACATTACAGTGAGTGTTCGTTTTTTTATATTTAACATTCGTTTACGTTTATGAGTCCGAGTTTGCTGTTTGGTCTAAAATCATAAAGACACCTGTATGAGCTCTCACAAATGTCAAAGTTTCCTCAAGTTAAATCTTTGAATTCAACAGGTCCCCCTTGAATTAAAACGTCATGTTTTACTCACCTTGCTGTGGAGTGGGGAAGGGGTAGAGGGGGCGCTTTGGGGGTCCTTGGCCACTCGCCGGCTCCTGTGGCCGGGCGTCCCCTTGCGCACAGACTTCTGGGCTATTCCCGGAGAATCAGCTCGACTTTTCAAGCTGTAAACTTTATTAGGGCCGATTCTGGCTCTCTGACATTTGGGTGCTAAATGAATGGGGGGTTTTGTCTATGAATTAGATCGTAAAAATCATCCGGAGCGCGGCCAGATAGGCTCACTGGCCATAAATGGTCACGTGGTAGCCATTAAAGTAAGTTTTATGGTTTTGGGGAGTTGACAGTATATTGCACATAACATATAATCGCACTGACGGCGAGGCTTCGACTGACTCTGTCTTTGCAGGGTGTAAGTGTTGCTTGACCGGTGCAGACTGTCTCTATTGCTCAGTCTGCCTCAGTATGGACCGGACGCTCTCCAGGATTAGGACCGCGTCTCTGGGTAAGTTTCTGCAGACTATCCGGTAGCCGGAGAACAGCCAGCCTGTGTTAAACAGCCTTATTATTGTATTCGCTCCCTTTATCTGTCCCTATTAGTCCATTACGCTAATTTGTCAGTTGTGTTGTGCTGAATACTGCTCTCGGCAGATGTTGCGCAGGGTTGGGTCCTGCTCATGGCTATTTAATTGCTTCCTTCCCCGTGTAACTTGTTTCCCTCCATCTGTGGTGTAACTCATAATCCGTTTTTACATGTTGGATAATTATCTCTGTGTCCATATCCACCCCCACAAACTTCTAGTTGTGGTCGTTTTATTGCATTGGAGGATTCACAGACCGTGAACCAGAAAGTTTCCAAGGGATGTTTGGAGATATCCTTGATAAAGTTAAGCGCTAATGCAGGCCTACATATGTACAGTTATCTCCGTTTGATTGGATTCTATATGTGCTAATGACTTTTGGAAGTTGTAGGTCCATCCCTGGAAAAAAAAAGTTGCAGTTGTTCTTTTGGTGATCTTTACGCTCCACGTGTTAGCACCGTGAATGGCTTTAGGACGGGCTGTAAACAGTGTCAAGTAAACACAATATGGGAACAAACAGCAGCAGGGAGACACGTGAAAAGGAATTCCGTTTTGTGTCAGCCACCTCGTTTTGTGCTTGGGGTTGAAAAGTTCAGATGACCTCTTAAAAAGTCACTCTCGCTTTGTTGGTGACCTCTTGTCCGATCAGTGCCGAGGCGAAACCAGCCAGCAGCAGACCCTCAGTCCCAAAAATGGACTGGAAGTTTATATTTTTTGACGTATTGGCCTTTTTCTTTTTATGTTTTTTGATCTAAAGCGTGTGTTTTCCAGACCAAATATTAAAACCACAATTTTTTTTTTCCAATATCACTATTTGAGTCTCATGAGTTTTGGTCGGCAAACAAACTTGTAAATAACCATCCAGCTTCTTTTTTTTAATTTTCTTTTTTTAAAGTTGTTATGCAGATTTTCAAAGGTTACATTGTCCGCCAGCACTCATAACTTGAATACCAAGTTTTATTTTGGGTGTAGAAGCATACACCATCATAGGATCCGCACAGTTATTCCAGCTGGTTATTCACCGTTGAACTTTCAAAAACTTCTTAAATCCATTTTCAGGCTGGTTTGGAATTTAAAGTCTGGTCATATTTTTAAACTAAATCCCTGCCAGACTAAGTGGAATTCTACACAAATTGTTTTTATTTTTTCCTCTTTTTCAGCAAACAGAAATCAGAGTTTTGGGGCAGCACTGATTTTGAACTCACCTGAACAATGCTAATATCCCTCGGTTCATCTATAACACATTTTGCTCATTATTATGCAAAGAATCCCCATCTAAATAAAATACGGGGTTTACACTCTTTCCTGTTTTAGACACTGGAAAATAGGACAGGAGGACACACTGATAGTGCGGCTATTTGGAAATTAAAACCCACGCTAATATTTCAAAAGGAGAAATTTTGACAGAGCCCCATGTGCGGCACACTGCCAGGCAGAGAGAGAGAGGGGAGAGGCGCTGTAGGTTCATCTGGAGGTCAGCCACAGCACCAAGATAAATCTGCATCCTCTCAGAGCCACCAGCAGAGCTCGCTTTAGGCCAAGTTCACTGTCACACTGCTGTATGGAGAGAGGGAAACCACTCACACATCCACGGTATGCCGCGTGCACATACGCCTTCACGTTAATGACACGTTTGCTTGGCGTTGTCTATAAGCTATAATGCGCATTTATGAATTTACCGAGGGACACAGAGCCTGTGGTAACATCCTGCACTGGAGGAAAAGACTATGTGAAGAGATAGAGGGGGTGTCTAACTTTAAGTGTTGCCTCCAACAAAGACTTTTGGCTGCTTTGGTTGCTCTACAACGTTAATGAATGATTTGCATATTTTACGGCCCTATTAGTCTTGAGTGGGAGACTGTTGGATTTATTTTTTCACTACCTCGTTGGAAACATCATAACGCTACAATTGCATTTTAGTTCTTGTGCTGGCATCTTCTCTAATTATGAAATTTGGGGAAATGATCGTCGTGATAGCAAGAGATGCACATTGTTCAAATCAATTTTTCGTTTCGAGAGGGGCAGATATCTCACTAGGCTGGGACAGATGAGAGCGAGATAGCTGCAGAAGAGGAGGAAAAATTGGGGTCAAAAGTTTACGCGCTGAACAAGTCTCCGTCATCTGTTCACTCGGAGCTTGATGCCAGCCTTATAATAGCGATCTTGACTCTCCACACAAAAGACAGAATAGCTTTGAATTACATACGTTGCACGGTGCACTCCAGGTGAACCCTGAAAGCGCGGTGACCTCGCGTTTGGGACCGGGGGAGGGGACCCCCCCACCCGTCCCCAGCAACAAGATTGAGTGGCTGGCGTTTTATTAGGGCGGTTGATTGGTGAATTTCCTTTGAATAAATTGCATTTGATATGTTTAGGGACGAGGGCAAAATTTGCATTTTGAGGATTGATACTTTCGACCCGGTCACAGTGTAATGGGAAGGCCCACAGCCCCCGAGTTGAGCCCCCGGACCCCTTAAAAAACATTTAGCCCCTCTCTTACTGATCCGCTGAATAGAAACCTTTTAAGAAAACAGAAATGGCACAGATGTTTCTGTGAATCGTGAAAAAATAATTTTTGGTAGCAATATGCAGGTTACTAGGCTATGTTTAAAAAAAAATAATACTGGGCCTATTTAACTTCTTTGGAAAATAAAGCTGTTTCTTTTAAAGCAAGCTAACATATAGGTGTGAATCCCCCATGCAAATAAAAGTGAAAATGTATGACTGATAACAAACTCAAATTTACACCGAAAGCAAAATTATTGAATTTGATTTCATGCTTAAAAGCCAAAAAACTAGCTCTACGCTGGCTTGCAGAACTTCTCATCCGCAACCGGCAACCTAACGCACAGGATCGAACAACGTTTTGTTTAAAAATAGTTAATGTTTTTCCAAATGAAACCTAAATAATAAAGATGATAATAAAGATCCACTTAACAAAAATGACCAACAAAATCTGACTATATTGGCACTTTCGATTTCATGAACTTATAATGAAATTGTCATCTTAACACAAAATGAAGAACCACTTTATTTCAGGAACGTTTAAAATCATGTTGAGTTTATAATAGTCCATACCTAGACTATTGTAGACGCATAACACACATTGCACGGCACAATAGATGTGTTTGCACTTTGTCAAGTGCTGAAATGTCTGAACAATGTTGAATAAAATTCACAGAGGGCAATATATTTCTTCATTTCCAACTTTATTATATTTCAAAGTAAAAGCTCGTCGATGAACAATGGAATCGACCCGATAGACAGCCAGCGCGTTCACCCAAAATCAAAGCGATAAATGTTATAACTTTATACAGGTTTATTTATCATTTTAGACAAAAAGCATAATTTCATATGTTTTATGGCAGTCTGATTATAGTCCACATTCCTTGTTTAACCTTTTAATAATATATAACTTCATCTACAGCTTTAGCGTTTGTGTTTTGGAAACAGTAGTTGTGTCGTTCTTGTCTGGAATATTCTGGGATAAAACTTTTAAAACAGCCTATTTACTTAGAGAAATAAGGAAGTTGTCCGTGCACTTTCTGAAGGATGTAGCTGCTTTTGTTCGCCTCTTTTAAGCACCGTTGAAGCCTTGAAGGCCACTATGGTCTAATCAAAAGCGTGCAGCTGTAGATGAAAGCCATAGCCCTTTGTGAAAGCTCAGTCCTCGTTGTAGGCCTAAAGTGATGGAAAGGACAATCAAAAGTGACACCATGTAGAAAGGATACATATTTTATTACCTATATCAAAATGTTTCCATAAAGGTATGAAAGGTGTTTTCTGGCCCGAATCCTTGGCACGTCTTGAATGCAGAGAGGATTTTTTTATCCCGCCGTGAGAGCTCCGTATGGAGCAGAGACCTCGTGAGAGCCATCTGCAATCTGTCACTATCGTCACACCACTTCTCTGATAATCTAAATTTACAGTAAACTGTCAGCATGATGTATATTGGTTAAATAGACCTTCACCTCACAGTATATTCTCTGAAAGGGGACACCGTGATCTGGCTGTTAGATTATTATAAACTAAAATAAAACCTCTAACAAAAGAGGGTTTTGTTCACATTAAGAGCAACACTGGTCTTTAAATTTAGTGGAAGATTTGTTAGATAATGTTTTAAAATAGTTTCCAAATGCTTCCTTTTACTAACATGGCCATTTGAAGGATGCTGTTGTATTGTTGGAGAGATTTCCAGATGCTTTATTGCATTCAAACATACAGCTGCACCTTGCAGGTCTGGACTAGATAACCGAGGTATTACCAGGACTGTTTTCTAAATTGCCTCTTTTTTGCACTTAATGAGTCTTCTATCATAATATGTATTAGTGAAGTTGTTCACAGGCGAAATAAAACATAGTCATAGCAACAAGTAGAATCACCTGTGAAACAGAGTAAGTGGACAATAGCCTGAGCTGGCCCATATTTACACAGGGCCTATAATAAAATGACAGCAGACTGTAAATTTAGATATGATGTGAAGTCTTCTTACCGCTGACATTATGTTGACATATTGCCTCTCAGGTGGTCTCTTGGCCATACGGATACAGTGCATCTATGGCGGAAAGTACATCAGCTGCCATTTACAATGAGTTAGGTGCGAGAAAGCCTGTAAGATACACAATATAGTAGCAGGTTTGCCTCACAGCAACAGTGTGCCAACATGAAAAAAGGCATGTATTTAGAGGAAACAACTGAGGCCTGCCTCTGGTTGCTGTGGGAAAAATAATTCACCTGCTTTAAGTCAGCTGCATCCAAAAACTAGAGGTTGAGTGGTGGGGATCTGCACTTAAAAAAGGTAATCCATTCAATATTAAATATATAAGCCCATCTGCAGCAGATTTCTATAGATGCAAGATCCCATGTTCCACATATTCTAACACATAGTTTAACGTGTTATTTCCCAGATCGGCTGAAGTCTTTTGCACATTTTTAAAATCCTTTGGGAACCTTCCTAGGTGTTGAGCCACGCTAAGTGCTCCCCCAACTCCCCAGAGCTGAACAGACCCTGCAAAACTGAAGTCCAAGTCCGGGGTGAACCCGAGGTCACTGCGTCTAACCGATATGAAAATGTCGCCTCTTTGGAAAAAGGGCACGCCTTGTTGTTTAACAAAGACTGTCAATGGGCAAGATTAATCAGAAACAAAATGGAAACGGTGTCACTTTGGGGTCAGGCAGAAGTTATCTCTGTTTAGAGGAGCGAATAGAATGGGGGGGGGGGGGGGCAGAAAAAGGAGAGAAAAGAAACCTTTCAATATTTCCAAAGTTTGGCCTCTTGTTTCTTCATGCAGAGGCCTTGTTGACTTGGACAGTGTGGATCAGCTTTGTGAAGAGCTGCTGCATCTTCATGGGACACATATACAGTGTGGCATCGGACATGGGGAGGAAACAGGACCTGGACGTGATGGCTGATGACGAGGAGCACGGTCAGAGACTTTATATTTTCTTCCTTGGAAAGATGCAGGTTTATTTTTATTGTTTTTTATTAAATATTGAAATATATAGAAGTAATTACCTAAAATAATAACATTAAATAATGTTAATATTGTTATGTTTTATTGCACATTGGAATATTTGCTCCTTTACACTTTTAATACCCCCTTTCTTCAAAACATATTTTAGTTACAACACATAACAATGGTATTATCTTGGTTGTTTACAATGAAGGAAGCGCAGGAGAGGCATATTAAGATATTGCATATTTGCATTGAAATGTTGGAAAATTGTTTGTGGATTTATTTAATACATATTTCCAAATGTAATCAGATTTGGGAAATTGTATTAGATGTGATTTTGCATGCTTTACAGGGCAATTCTGGCATGTCTTACTGTAAAATGTCTTTGCTAATTAAAGTCCTACGCTTTGGTTTGGCATGTGGCTATAATGTAAGGTACATGTCCTGCAAGTGTTGGTCCAGTGTTTGGATGTTATTTTCAATGGCAGTTAACATAGGAGAACTGATAATACGTGATGGCCGTGCGATCAGAGCCAGATCACTTTTGATGTGGTTCAAACACAGAGCAAAAATAGCTTTAAATTATTTCCATGTCCTGGCAAATTGCAGAAAACAACCGTTTTTACAATTTCACTCATGAAATGAAGAACAAGTGGCATTGTGAATACGCAGGTGCAATGTGAGAGATGAGTGTTTTCTGTTGTTTGTGTCATAAGCGAGTATTCACCAGATTTCACTGATGCACAAGTCATATACTTTTATGCAGGCGTGTCCGTCCGCAGAGCAGCGTCTCGTCAGTGCACTGTTTTCTTTACCAATCGTTTGAAAATAGGCTGTAAAACATTACAGTTTCTACTGTTGTGTTTGCAGTTTTTTGTGTCCATGTTCATCTCTTTATTAGGGTTCATCATATTTTCTCCAACTCCAAAAACTGATATTGACGTCACTATTACAAATATTCCTTTGTTTGTGATAACCTTTATTTTGTCAGGGCTTTGAATTTCATATCGAGTGTCTGTTATACAGATGATATTTTCACATGTAGTAAAGCCTCACCCACATAAGTTTGGCCCCATGCAGGAAACAAGTTAGTTGATTGGTTTTGCTTTATATACTGTGATTTAATAAGGAAAACATCAACGTAAGCCAGTCCGAGCAGTGTTGGTGGTACCAATGCCATGCTTTCCATTGGTTCCTGTTTACATGATGCCCACAGGACACGCTGTGATTGGTAGCGCTTCACACGTGACCAGGCAACTTTGTACATTTGACAGGGAGTAGGAGGGTTTTGTGGAGATCAGAAAAACGACAGCGCGATAAAAATTAGTATTGTTGCACTTCACAAATTAATGACCATGAGTTCCTACTTGATAAACTCCAACTATATCGAGCCTTCTTTTCCTCCATGCGACGAATATCAGCAGAGCGGATACATCCCCAACCCTGGTGATTACTACGAGCGGCCAAAAGATACGGGCTTCCCCCATCACGACGAGGCATCCTATCCGAGGTCAAACTATACTGAATCGGGCTACGATTACGGTAACGTTCCCGCCACCGGACTCGATGATTTCGGCGAGGGGCATCACGCACAGCCGCAACCGGTTCCACAGAGCCACGGTCCTCGCCTCAACGCGGCCCCAGACGGTGGCGCAGGGGCAAATGCCAGCAAAGACTGCAGCCTCGCCAGTGAGGTATATCCCGGCGTAGCGAAGGGCAAGGAGCCGGTGGTCTATCCTTGGATGAAAAAGGTCCACGTTAACAACGGTGAGTTATCTTCCCGGTTAAATAGCAGAACCACTGTGAAACAACCACTGGAACATACGCATGCCTATTGAGGCAGCACTAGTAGCACCCCTTACAACAGCAATTTACGACTATCGAGCAGCAGGGTCGGTAATTAAGGACCCTCGTAAATTTTATTGCCTGTGTTTGTCTGTCGGGGCCATGTGCCTTTGTTGGTTTTTAACCCAAACTACCTCCACCACTGGAGCCGAGCCAAACTGTAATATTCAGCCCCGCTGTTTTGTTAATCATTTCCATGTTTGATATGTCCCTGGATGCGAGTGCTTGTACATTCGGCATCTCTACATTAAGGTCATGTCCGTAAACTGAAACAAGGCAGAGAGTAAAACAAACAGAGCGGCTGTGATTTCCCACTTAACCCACTGATGTTATATCGTTTTCAACCTTGTAATGTGTCCACTGGAGAAACTATGGATTTGGGATACACGCTATCAGCCTGCATGTAACACCTGCTTGCTTGCCTGTGTATGGCTTTTTTCCCCCTCCAGTCAATCCCAATTACACTGGAGGAATGCCCAAGAGGTCCCGTACTGCCTACACCCGCCAGCAGGCTCTAGAGTTGGAGAAGGAGTTCCACTTCAACCGGTACCTGACCCGGCGCAGGCGGGTGGAGATTGCGCACACCATGTGTTTGTCCGAGCGCCAGGTCAAGATCTGGTTTCAGAACCGGAGGATGAAGTGGAAGAAGGAGCACAAGCTGCCCAACACCAAGATCCGCTCCTCCAGCTCGGCGTCGTCCTCAGCCTCGGGGGGCCCAGCAGCAGCAGATCAAAACAGGCCAGCAGCTTGTCCCCACGCCTTGCACCGCAGGTCTATAGTGCCTGAATAAACTCCATCCCACAAAACCCCAATCCAGACTGAGATGGCAAATATCACAAGTGGAATTTGATGGACCGATACTCAGTATTTTACACACATGGTGTTCTCTCTTTCACCTTGCCTCTGCCATTGGGCCCCTGTCACGTCCTTTGTACCCTTTCCCTCTCCGGTCGTTCTCGCCCTCTTCATATAAGCTTGAAATTCACCTTTATTTGCCACGGTGGCAACTAAAGTGTTTATATATTTGTTTATTATTATGAAAGAAGGATAACACACATGCAAACGCAGGACTTGGATCAAAATATATCATTACAGTTTAAATTGAATGATGTAAAAGTAAGCTTGAACTCATTCTTTTATGGTCTTTGAGTATTTTTTTTAATTTTTTTTATTGCTCATGAAAAGCTCTAATATACTTGAAAAGGATATTTAGTGAGACTCTTGATGCCAGTTAGAAAATCAAACGGCTGTTTTAGAGGTATGGCATCCGTCAGAGTAACAGTGTAGTTTGTGTGTTTGAGTGGGTTGGTTTACTGTTGAATGTAGTCCAGGTGACTTTTACATTTAATGTACATAGGCAAATCATAATGAAGGCACAATAAGGAAAGCATTACGTCAAGTAGAATTCTGTTTGTTAGTGTTGTAAGGTCTAGGTTTATTTGTGCTAGTCCGTCCCATGTTGTGCTGTGTTCTAAACTGTGAATATTTGTATGTGTTTTGTCTCAGTATTGACCGTTGTGATGTAGGCTAGTGTAGGCCCAGTCTGTCTTTGTGAAATAAATATGTGCTTCACTTAAATAGGTTGACTTGGCTTTGGATATTTTGTCATCGCAAATACTGATTTGATTTTTTTGAAGCAAGCGCGTTAATAACCACGCTTTCTTAAAAAATAGATTCCTAATTTAGGGGTTTGCATTTTCCAACTCGGGACATTTTATTGCCATGCTGTTTGTTTTCATTACATTACGTGGACGTTTTTAAATTATTTAATTCTATTTAAGCATTTAAATGAGCTATGCAATGTTTGGAGATGCGTGCGTAAAATTGTGATGCGTCTCCGAGCATTGGATAATATACTACGGCACACTTTCACAATACTTGTCTTTTACACTTCATCTGAATACAATCAAAATCTATTTGCTATATTTAAGGTTATTTGCAGAGATTATTACTTATTACCTTGTTAATCAGTGCGCATAGTTATGCAGTATCTCTCAAAGTAAGTATACAGAGAGGGAAACCGTTCCAACATTTTCAGGTATGAAATTACCTGAAAATGTTGAAATGACCTGAAATGAAAATGTTGTAATATGTGCAACCTATTCATTATGAAGTATGTCTTACATCCCCCCCCCCCCACCCCCCCCAATCTGCATCCAAATGCGTAAAATGTGAAGATGTTTCTGAATGCTTATGTCTAATGCTCAACTAACTGAAATGTCCATTAAAGTCACGCGCATTTTCGTTGGAATTTACGAGGCAGATATCAGTGTTGCAGGCAGGGCTTCTTAGCCGAGAATCAAATACCCAAATTGTTTAAAATATCCAGCCTCACATATTGTTCTTTCTCGTCATTATAAGAAGATCTCAGCCAGCCTTAGTGCACCAGAGTGTGAGTGTTGGTCACTACCTGCTATTTCCAAACAATAGAGAGTTCAACCAGGGGACACTGCCGACTCTGGCCAATCACCGGCTCAGAGTACTTCTTCTGACCCCTGACCTTTTGACACACAATGTTCAGATCATACATCAGTGCTGAGACCTCCGCCAGCTTTTTCTTAAGATTTACCAAGGGACCGCGCGGAAACAAGAATGGAGTTTAGGTGTGAATCTGAGCCATTAATTTCCCAAAACTTATTGTAAGAAAGAGCTACTCTGCAATATATCACAGAAACACCCCTGCCAGGCTGAGTAAACAGGGCAGATATAAACTGAAACATGCTGGCATTTTGCATGTAATTTTCAATATGTTTAGGCACTAGTGGTTTCTGTTTATATATAATATGCCAATAATAGCATAATGAATGGGTTTGCAATTCATTAGTAGTAAATTAGTAGTAGTAAATTAGATAAATGAGATAAAACTAACCTTAACCAAAATTCCCACAGAAAAAGCCAGAGAGTGACAGACACCTGATCAGAATTTACACAAACAGTATTCTATCCTTGTTGGTACAGTTTGTGGCGCATCTTTCACGACACTTCGTTGTTTGCATTAAAACATTATCCTGCAGTAATATTAAATCCTTCTTTGCATATAATCTTTAGCCTTCTGTGCAGCACTTGCTGCAGACATGGAAACTGTGCAGAAGATGGCGTTGAAGCTGATTGGCACCGATTTTGCGCAGACTCCAAGAAGGCCAACTAGTTAAATTATAAGATTTCAAGTCATTTGATTCGCGAATAGAGGTCACTTCCAATGTACTGAAATTTTAATTCGCCTGTCCACGTGACTTGTTGAATAATGAATACCCCCGGGGTCAGAAATAGATCTGAAAATCTGCCTTATTTTCATTTGAAGTGATCCTCTACAGGGTGCGAGTCAGATCTCTTTTCCCCCTGACAGAACTCTGTCCGCTGGACACAGACCGTCATGACTTGTGAGTAGGCTTGGCTGTTTTTTACCTCTTAAATTTAACTACAGAAACTGCTATAAAATATCCCGGAAGTGCAAGTTGGTTTCATATTTCTTCTGGTGCATATTCATTAATATTGTAATATGCTATTGATGCAGAGTTTTGAGCTTGCTATAGCACAATCCTCTTATTAATCTCAAATAATTTTATTTTTAATTTGATTGCAAAACACTTGAATCCACATAAAATATGTACATGTATTACATATGGGTGTATTTTGTGCCTATACTCACACAGACTGCAGGTCATTTTTTTCCATAACTTTTTAAATCAAGGCAAGACAAATTAGGATGATAAAATGTAAACTTAATTTAAATGTATTATTAAATAATTTAGCAAATTTGTTTAATATACATGTCAACTTTAAGTGATTCTATTACACCATACTCAGAAAAGTGTCAGCTGCACCTATTTTATTCTTTTTCTTTATCTCTGCAGGGACGTGTTTAGTACCACTTCATTTTAATAATAACAAAAAGAAGCAATGGTGCATTTATGTTTACAACCTTTACCTCAAGAACATGGAACAAACTTACTTGCTGTTTTATGGATTTTGACAGCGGGACGTTAACTATGTGTTAGCAATTGTACTAAATATAATTAATTTATTCATTTCACTGTTGACTATACAAATGAGAGTACGTCCTATTTAAACAACAGTACCATTGCAAAGGGCTGATCTGTTGCTTGAAAGAGCCTTTCAATGAGAGTGAACACAATAGTCAATTTAGCCACAGGTTAAACATTAACACAAGTCCTTAGGGTATGTGCCAATGTGTATAACAATAATAAGTATCGGACCGGGCTATTTTCCACTTACCTCCCAAATGTATCTGACAGCTATTGAACAAAAGCCTATCAGGTATGATCAGAGAACATTTTCGGTCATAAAAAAGAGCCAGGAAGTTCAACATGTAAAATGCTTTATTATAACCACCTTTACGCAAACACGTTACGTTGTTCTAGTCCGTCTGCATCCATTAGAGACGTCTCCAACTCGGCTTAAGGGGTTGCATTTCGCATTAGCCTTGATGTTGGCCGATGTAAACCTCGCAGAAAGAGTTATCTTTGTCTGAGGGTATCGGTAACCCAAGCCTGGCTGTTAAGAGCTCAAGAGTCAACAGTGTGGGGAGATATGGACCCATATGGCCAACATCCAGAGGTCTGCGCCTCTAACTCTTCTTCGCTGACAGTGATAAGGAGCCTTGATTTGTGTAAATAACTCTGAAACATTTGTTATATGCGAAAACAGTTTAGATTTAAAACCTAATCACTCAACTACTGCTTTTAAACAAAGGGCATGTCTGGAAAAAGTGCAACAAAAAGTAAAAAAGGAAACAATAGGCTACTAACTGAAGGCCTTTGGGTTCCATCTTCTCCTTGTTTTTGAACCCAAAATAACTTCCAACTCGACTCTGTATGTGTCTGCCCGGGTCAGGGAAAAGTTCAGGTGCCGTGGCGAAAGGCAATGTGGGATTAGCTTCCAGTGCACGGCCATGTCCAGCCATATAATCCCACTGACTGCTCCACATCTGTAATTGTAAAAACAAAGAGGGAACAATTTAACACTTTACAGACGCAAACATTGTTTGACAAAATATAGTCTTCTTTTCATAATCATGCATCTAAAAACCTGTGCGTAATACTTATTATTTTAATCCCGATATCATTAATATTCCTCCTCTTTGTTCAGTTTTAGAAATGTTGAAGGTGAATTAATAAGAGCTGGTCTTCTTCCGTTCCTGTCTTTAAAAGTTTACCCCTCAAGTTGTAGTTTGAGAAGACAAAGGCTGGTGTGGGAGTGGGATGCTGTCTATGTCCGCCCTGAATGATTAATAGTTGTGGTGGGATTTTTTCCACGCCCGCTGCTCGGTGTTGACGGAAAACAAGCGCCAAACGGTGCCGAGAAGAGAGAAGCTCTTCCGGGCTAGGACTTTTGGCAATACCTGGAGTGGCAGCTATATCTACCATGACACATACCACGCTCTTCAGATAGAAATAGGTTTATATTATTGTGGTTTTGGCAAACTACAGCAGGATTACGTCTTAGTCGGCATTTGTTTGCCTTTAACCCCCCCCCCTTTAAAAACTCAAAAATCTTCCTTTGCACAAACCTATAATTTCCAACACCACTCAGCTGGTCATAGGAAACGCGTAAGCGCATTTAGGTCAGATGGGGGTCCATGTAGTGATCAGCGGGGTCGAGCAGCCACTCTTTGGTTTCATCACCTCCACTTTCCGCTCACTGCTGACTGACAAGCACACCTCACGACCACCAGGACGCGCACACTCCTTATTTAAGACAGGTAAATGTGGGACATTTTATATCCATTTGGCCATCGGCATGCATAATTATGCTGACGTAGAACCAAATGCTGATTAATTAAGTGGTACTACAACCAAACTGGGATTGTGGACAGGGGACGATATTGTAAAGCTCTCTAAATCCCTGGTTGTGTTGTAAGAAAAAGGGAGAAGACGTTTGCTGGAGTGATGAGTAATCTTTATGCCACTCTTAAATGGTATTTGTAGGGAAAGCCCTCTCCATCTCGCATAGTGCGAATTATCACGCTGCAGTGCAATCCATTCTGGGTTTTAGGCTGGCTCAGAGCTGTGGCTGTACTTGAAACTCAGCATAATACAGCCAGGATTAGCTCTTTCAGCCGCTAACAGGCACCAAATATATGGCACTTTAAAACTGTCTTTCCCTCTGAATGGACGACACGTGGAAAAGCTGCTTCTCTGCGAGAGACTTGCTCCTCTGCCAGATACATTTCAGTGTCACATACCCCTCTTTTTTCTCCCTCCAAACTGATCCGTTTCTCCTCAGGGGCAATGACTGCCTCCATTAATGATTCACGGGCTCAAATAAAAGGGATTTAAGTTGACGTTGCGTCACGTGAGCGGGGCGCATAATACTGCACGATGTTATGGCACGGGGAAGAAAACCGGAGCCCCGGTCTGGCCATATGATGCTGATTATTTGCGGGTTACCCCCACTTTCCGTGAGGGGAGTCCGGGCTTTGTAGTTTTGTTTATCGAGGGGAGAAAAATAAAAGAGAGGCAGACTGAAAGAGAGAGGATCCCGGGTTTGTGGATGTATTATACTGCTGTCACGGACGGATATGTTTTTCCACGCGGACATAGTCTGAGCCCGAGCTTTGGGAGGATGGATATTATTTTGAGGTATTTCCGCCGATTGTTCATTACTGTCGTGAGTTATTGCTGCCCTAGTCAGAGGTCAGTAAAATAGGGGTCCAGGGTTTCTGCAGGGCGAGAAAATGGCATGTACCAAGAAGCTATCGATATTAATCTATCTGCTAATGTCTAATATATTCCTCATGGCGTATCAAACGAAATATAAATATGCCTTCAGAATACACACACACACAGCATTTATAGGTAACGATTGGAGGATTTGTCTGAACCGTTCAGAAATGGGCATTGTTCCGTTGTGTAGTTGCCAGGCTAATAAAGCTATTATTAGTTGCCGTTTAAACTTAGAATAGAGCAGCAAAGGGTGAAATATTTCTGTTTTATTCATATGTTTAATAGCATAAGCAGCCATTTGGGAAAAACAGGCCTGCACAGTCGTTTGTAAATAAAGCGTCCATTTAAATATTAGCTTCCAAGAAAAACCCCAATCAGAGCGCGCGGCTGCTCCAGGATGCAACCGGTCCTATACAACAAAACATCTCATGTCTTAACGTGGTGTGTTTTGCGTAAATGATGATCAAGACGAGGTCCATAAAAAGTAGGGGAAAGCGGTGGGTTGTGTCGCTCCGCCAGGGAAACGAGGATATAATGGAAGACTGAGTGCCATCCAGGACCACGCGGCTGAGCTGAGGTCACGGCGCTCCTGCTTGATTTATGGGCGCAGGGACCTGGGGAAGATGGTGCGCGAGAGCTAATGACTATTCGATCCGTGTGTGGAGAAAGTGCTTACCGGCCAGCAGGGAAACAACAAACACGTTATTTGCATCTAGTCCCATTTTCATGTTATTAGGCATATTGCGCTGTTAGGAAGCAATATTTGATTGTGATGTTATTTTTTTGAGGAGAATTTTTGCATTCTGCCTTTTACTTATGCAGTTTTGTTGTGGTCTTGTTTTTCCTACAGATTAATATACGTTGGATAATATTTTGTTGCAAAAAAAACTAAAAGAAATCTAGATTTTAATGACATAATAAAGCTGTAAAGATGCACAAAAGAATTGGAGCCTGCTGCTAATTCTAAAATGTGACCCAAATAACTAAATGCATAAAATGCATCGAATTTTACTAGATTGAGGTCAGCCTGTTAGCCAGTTCTTTTCTTTTCCTTGTTTCTTTAATTTAAAAATAAGGCCTAAACAATTAGGCAATAATAACAAGACTTATTATGTATGATCACATTTTCTCACTATATAGGCCGAGCCTATTCTGCAATAAAACCCACACTAATATATTTCCCTAAACAGATTAAAAGCTTGTATGAACTTCTGAAAAATTGAAAACGTTTATTCCTCATTGCAGAAATCCAGCCAAGTAAATCCAGGCCATCGCACGGTCTCCGACACACCTTGAACTGCTTTCGGTAAGTCCATATATCTTTATTGATTTGTATTATGAATGCTTGATGGTGATATCCTTATTCAATTTCTAATAAGTACCACACACGCCCACCAAAGCACTTGCAGGGATAGAGAAGCAGCCTATGGCTTGTATATTTCCCTGTAGCAGCAATATGACCAACCCGAGAGCAATAATTCCTTCTCTTCCACTTGTCTTTGTGGTGTAATTTGTCACTATAAAAGTGACGGGGGGAATCGCAGCTCCTGGAGCGCTGCCTTATTCCTTTCAAAAACTACTTTCAGTGAAAGCCATCTGCTTGTAGATGCTATAGTTTACTGCACTGAAGTTTTAAAAAAAATGGATTTTCTTTCATCAACATTTTAGATTGTCTTTTTAAGCCTTATTGTGCACGGCGTTATCCGTCCACCTTCTCACTGACATTTCACCCTTCGCTCAGGGCCGCATTAAAGAGAAAAGACGAATCAGCATTTTAGCTAAACAAAAAGAAGTAAATAATTATCGATGTGACTACTCTGATTTCGAAAAGAAAAAGCCGAGTTGGCTAAAAATAATCCCCACACGTGAATTTGTATCCCACTCACCCTCCTACGCCGTCCGTGTGTTCTACCTTTCTTATAGTGTCACTGAATGTTCTCCCAGAGCCTGAAAGCAGCAGAATGCTGCAGCTCTGGACGTGTTTACAGCCCGGGGAAGCTGAGATGTCATAAATCTATTCTTTCCCCCATTCTTTCCTTTGGCTGCAAAAGAGCAACATTACCATGCAGAGGGATTCCCCCTGCTGCCGGCTCTCTTCTCCCAAACTCCTCGCTGCATGTCCTGCGCTCTGCCTTTTGGTGATGAACCTTCTTCCCATGTTTCACACCCTGCTCCTGGTGGGGGTTTTCCCTCGATACACATCGAACGCAGCTTTGATGTTAAGTTGTTGTGCTTTCTGATCTTAAAATAATATTGTGTTGTATTCTCCATACAAGAAGCCATGCAGGCAGTAGTATACCTGGTGCTGGAATGAAAACGAATGGCGCACCCCTTGTTCCAAAAGATTAAGGACTATATGCAAAAAATGTGGGTTAATGATTAAACCGCGGATAGAAGCCCTTTATGTGCCGTGGAAATTGAAATGCAGCATGGTCAGCGGCTGATTATTCCTTTGTAGTATCCCCTCTCTCGAACATCTCATCCACAGGGCTCATAATTCCACTGTATGGCATGGAATAAATAATAACAACAAATATTTTTTGGGGATGGTCTTCCATGCTATTTGTAACGATGCATTATTTTTTTCTAGACACACTACCTCATTTGGTTGGGGGAGGAGGAGAAGCAGCCACTTGATTTGAACTAGCTTTCCAAGGCGCTACTTATTTGCATAATTTTTTTTGTCTATGGTGACGCTCTGGTTCGGGGCAGTTCACTGGTGTCTGCATGGTATTGTGGAAGGATCACATAGTCTGGCATAGCCTTGGCTGTCTTTAATATTGCTATGAAGTCCTGGCCATTGCTCTATAGTGTGACGATACATTCAATCGTAAGGCCAGATAACTCTTATCTCGCTGACCCGAGCTGCTCACGCCTGCTTTCGTAATCTCGGTTTACCCATCCACGTCGAATAGAAAAAAAAAGACAAGGAAAAAAGGAAAGGGGGTTCTCAAGGCTCTTCCCTTTTTTGTTGTGGCTGCTAATGCCTGGTGCATGGCAGGGCGCACTCTGCTGCTGCTGCTTCACCCGGCCAGCCCCTGCCTTTAAACTTTTCTCTGGATTACTGCTTTGATCGATTTCGTCGCTGAATGAGAGAACATCGCTTGGTGCTCTGCATTCGTCGACAGAGGATAAGGTAAGCAGGCCAGAAATAGGCTCCGTCGGTTGTAAATGGTCGAGTTTGTGTGTCGCGCGGTGATTTATTACCGTATGACTTAGATCGCGGTTCAGGAAGAGTTCACACACATACAGTCAGGCAGCAAGAGATCTCTAACGTGGAGCAGAAGGCTGCGAAGAAAGTCAGTCATTTGTCTTGCGTTCTCTGTCTTTTATGACTATCGCAATGGCTCGTCCTGGAGATATAGCTACACCACAAAGCTTTCTGATATCCTTTCCAGGTCAGGAGTGCGGATACAGCGAAGACACCTTCTTTCACTCTGCGGTTTAGCTGCGTTGAGGACAAACTCAATGCTCATTTTATACTGATTTGCTTTGCACTTCTGCACAACCCCAGAGTTTGTTTCACATTTTCTATTAATTTGTCTGCGCTCAGTTTATGAACATGACAAATTCTAGTTATATGCCTGCTACGAAAATACAGCCTACACCTAAGTAACGATAAATAAGTCAGCAAGAAATATTGCAACATGTAGGCTATTAACATCGTTATTGTTTGGATGTGCTATCAAGACATATAACACCAGGGCCTTATAGATCAACACTTGCAATTTGAAGTTAGGGTTTCAATACATATATATATATATATATATATATATATATATATATATATATATATATATATATATATATATATATATATATATATATATATATATATATATATTTTAATATTTAGTTTAGTCTCCAAAAATCTGCTTTATTGATTGGGTCAAATCTAGAGTGCAGACAAAAGAACTGCATTATTTTACAACCAAATCTAAATGAATAGAGCGGGTTTAAATTGTATTTGTATATACAATTATTTACTTTTAGTAAAGAGTATTACAGCGTATTATTATTAGTATTCGCCTTTTTTATTATTATAATAATAATAATAATTATGCATTGCACTTTGCTGTTTTTAATGACAATGGTTAAAACACCGGGAGTCCACATTAAACATTCCATTTCATTAGTAATGTCACATCATAAAAGATATCCCCAAGATGACCCGTGGATCTGTGTCTATTATGGTTTATAGTTTCCCCTATAATCATTTAGCGGCTGATCTCTAAAGAGGCTGGTTTAGCAGCAGGCTCTAGCTGTGCCATACCGGGTTTCTGTCCGCCTGAGCACCGGGCTTGGATGCTCACCGGGCCGCTCATTCCGAGCAGGCCGTCCCGGACCACTGACCCCCATACATCACCGCGACGGGCCGCCGCGTAGACAATACCGACAGCAGCCATTTTTATGGGCCTGCAAGGAAAGGTTCATACCATGGTCATGGAGATGTTCGGATGCCCGCCCGGTTTTTCAGGTTTCCTCGTGCCCCTTCCATTTATCTTGCAGCATGCATAGAGGGGAAAAAAAGAAAGAGAAGAGAATGCGGTTGTTAATGCTTTGCGTCAGGTGTCCGGGGAGGCACAGCACATTGAGGTCTAACCTGTTACTAAAGGAAGATTTGTTTACTCAAAGTGAAACGTGAAAAGTTTATGGAACACATGGAATGCATTTATCTGCTACATCGCCAATTAGATACACTGTTGACAGCCCTGTTGGTAGAATAACAATATAACAAAAATGTTATTTTCCTGTGGTAACCTGCTAATACGATTTCCTTACAGCACCCTTTTACCTCCAACATTTTCTCTAAAATGTGTTCCTTAACTCTACATCCAGTCGCATTGTTAATTAGCTCAGTGGTTTAAAATGCCATGCGGTTTCTTGTTAGGGCCCAAAATTTATTTGGAAATCTGAAATGCTTTTGAAAAGGTTTTTGTTTTGATGTGGTTTGGCACAGATGGTAATACAAGGTTAGTGCGTGTCTTTGTGCCCTGTGTAAGCCATAAGGTAAACGGTAATAGTCTACAGAACTGTTGGCCCTATCTTGCTTCCATAGTCTCCACTGTCAGGCCTGTATTGAAAAGTAAGATGGATCGCCACCATTTCTTCTCCTCACAGTGCTTCTTGTAACCCTAGGTTCACCCGAGGAGGCCATTGGCGGAGAGGCGTCACGTGACCACGGGGTGCCAATGTTATTCTACAAGGGTGTCAAGACCCTGTCAGTTTCTGAAATAAATATTGGGAAACGGCGAGATGCAAAAGGCAACCTACTACGACAGCTCCGCAATTTACAGTGGCTACCCATATCAAAGCGCAAATGGCTTCAGTTATGATGCCAATCAGGTCCAATATCCCCGGGCCTCTCATGTGGAAAGTGAGTACCATCGACCTGCCTGCTCCCTGCAGTCTCCTGACGGCTCCGTGGCTCTGCAAAAGCCGGGGGAGATGGCGGAGAGTTGCGACAGGACCACAGCCATTCAGGCGGCGCAGTCGAAGGTTCATCCCGAAAGCAATCAACCGCAGGTGCCAGTGTCAGCCCCACCCCCTCTCCCCCACAATCCCCCGGTGCTATCAGCCAAAACACAAGCAACGGGTCCAACCAGCCCAGTGCCAAGAACGGCTCACCGACCTCTACTGCACGCAAACAGATCTTCCCCTGGATGAAGGAATCCCGTCAGAACACTAAGCAGAAACCCACCAGTAGCTCCAGTTCAGGTACTTTCAACCCAAACACTACTGACAAGCACATAACGTGATAGCCTCTGACCAGAGAGTTACATACGTATTGTTGAGTGTGGGTGGGCAGGTAAGGGGATAGGAGAGAGTGAGGGACACCGGGAACACGACAATCCCACTGTAAGGGTTCAAATGTGCAGTTTTGTCTGTGCCAGTGTCAGAGAGGTGTTAATTTTACTCCATAATGTTTAAGTCGGTGGTTTGTGGTATTGCATTACATGTATATTTTGTACCCTCTGGGGATACTTAAATTATTCAGGAACTGCCAAAAAATAACAAGAGAGTTATAGGCTACAGTCAGAGTATATGTAGGTACAAGTGTTACTTTTGTCCAATTTATAACGTTGTTTCCTTGGGAAGTTTCCAACTTTACATATTATTACGTATATACTATAAATACAATATAAGATTATAGACTGCAAACGAAATATGTGCCTCAACATTGGAAGTAGATTCCATCATTGTCCCAGTGTTGTCCCTGTGCCCGGCAGCTGACCTGTCCCTACTGTAAACACGCATCACCACTGATCACATATTGTTCCTGGAGGGACAACAAACAAACACGCATAACAGTTGTTCCAGTTTGTCCTGCTGTTTTGATTAGAGGGAAACTTGGTGAGTCAGAGTGGGGGGTTAGTGTTTGGGGCTGTTTATTTACAAAGAGCCAACCTAAAAATCCAGTAATGCTTATCTTCACTTGATCTTATTTTGTGAATTCTGTTGGTAATATTGTGGTTAAGGTAGGTCCTACATATGGTATTCCACAGTAAGAAATTAAGTTGTGTGGTTTAATTTTAAATTATGTAATTTATCTTTAAGGCAGGTTTTAGGCACATATGCAAGCCAGTTCCTGTTGTTTGGATGACAAGAAAACTTGATGGATCAGGTTGGGGAGTTTGGGGTCTTTCTTTACATAATCTCTTATAACTTCCAATTACCTTTTTAAAGTTCAACATGCAAAGCAAGGTGGAGCCCCTACTTTAATTTAATTATAATTTATGTTAAGGGAATGTTTTCCATTAGTTTTTAACAACATGTTGACAGTATAGCATGTATGAAACCCCTTTTACTTATGTATGCAAGCCAGATCCTGCTTTAATTGCAGGACAACTTGGTGGGTCAGAGTGGGGAATTTATATTCGGAGTGTTTGCATTAGAGGCGCATCTTCCTACGACCTTTATATTTTGTAAATGAAGTGGACACGTTTCAAGTTACCTTATAAGTAGTCTCTACAGTAAGTATAGTTTGGCGCCCTTCATTGATATTTATCTTGGGAAGGTGTTTCCGTTAGTTTTTAACGACTGATAAAAAGTGCTAGTATTTATGAAAAAATGTTACGCGGCCTTTACGCAAATGCGCAATTGCAAACTATATCCTGTTATTATGAGAAAACTCGGTGGGTCAGTGTGGGAGTTTGAGCTTGGTAATTAAGTTATATGTACCCTTCTGCATTAAGAGTTTAAAATGCAAAGCATGCGTTTCGTCCAGCATTGTAATTTTTTTAGGGTGCTAACATTTATGAAAAGCCCTTTTACGCAAGTTTTACGCACGTCCGCCAGACAGATAACAATAACCTTCACTTAACACACGTTTCCCAGACCAGTCTTTTAGCCTATAAATCAGGTTAACTAGCCTTTTTAATGAATTAAATCATAAGAAAGCACACTAATTAGTGATGATCCTACACACATGGGTATTCCTCGTCTTAACTTATCTTTTATCTCTGTCATAACCTAATTAGTCAGGTTATGTCATGCTGCATTGCTTTTGCTCCAAGTTTGGGCGACAGGTAGTGAAATGTATTAAGTGTTGGCCGCCTGCCATAGCGGCAAGTAGACCAACACCTTGCTGTTCTACAGCCAAGCTCCAGCTTCTTAGAAGAGGAGGCTTATCAGTGAGGGCAGGGCCAGCTGCTTTATACAGCCTTTGGAATACAAAATGCTTGTGTTTGCATTACGCGTGTGCTACTCTGTAACTACAGGGGAAGATGAGGGTCAAAATGTTTTACTAGGAAATCTGAGGTTACCTGGTTTCATATCAGATATTGACCTACTAATATTGACCTATTATTCTTCAGTTAGGCCTACATTATTGTAGCGTGCTGTGCCCAGACACAGTGCACAGACTGATTGATGGAGCCCTCATGATAACCCTTGTGCTTTGCAATATAGGCAGCGGATTTATGTTTGTGTTTGCAACACATAAACACGTGCACGAAAAGAGAGAGGAGAAAGAAACAGTCGATAATGAAACCCCTATTAAAGTAGTGGAGCAGGGCATGTTTATCTAGTAAACCCCCTCTTGATGGTTGAAAGTTCTGTTATCAGCTGTGTGCTTGTCAGACGGTTTTGGTTTCCCTCTCCTGTATCTGCCTCTGTACCTCCATCTCTCTCTCTCTCTCTCTCTCTCTCTCTCTCTGTCTCTGCTCTCTCTCTCTGTGTAATGGATTACTGATTGACATCCTCCTCCCTTCCTCCCTGACAGTGGAGAGTTGCCCCGGAGACAAGAGTCCTCCGGGGTCAGCAGCATCGAAGAGGGCCCGGACAGCTTACACCAGCGCCCAGTTAGTGGAGCTGGAGAAGGAGTTCCACTTTAACCGGTACCTCTGCAGACCCCGGAGGGTAGAGATGGCAAACCTGCTTAACCTCACCGAGAGACAGATCAAAATCTGGTTCCAGAACCGCAGGATGAAATATAAGAAGGATCAGAAAGGTGTCGGAATGATGCCTTCTCCTGGCGGACAGTCCCCTCGGAGTCCCGTGGGCCCGGCGTCCGGCGGTGGTGGTGGCGGATACCTCAACTCTATGCATTCTCTTGTAAACAGTGTACCTTACGAGTCCCATTCGCCGACGTCTTACAATAAACCTCATCAAAATGCATACGGTATGGCTACGTCATATCCCCCTCCTTTGAACAGCTCCCTCAACAACTGCCCGCCCTCCCAGAAGAGATATGCCGGGACCGACTCGGCCACGCCCGAATATGACGCGCATCCTCTCCAAGGCAATGGCAACTACGGGACTCACATGCAGGGCAGCCCTGTTTATGTCGGCGGAGGTTACATCGACTCAATGCCTAATTCTGGGACCTCCGTTTTTGGTCTGACCCATCTCCCGCACCCTCCGTCCGCAAATATGGACTACAATGGAGCAATCACAATGGGCCACAGTCAGCATCACGGAGTGTGTGATCCAACACCGACGTACACAGACCTAACGTCGCACTACTCTCAGGGAAGAATCCAGGAAGCGCCCAAACTGACGCATCTGTAGCGGTGGCGCTGCCCCGGATCACTCCGCCCATTGTCTTATCCACCTCCAGACTCCAGACACATTACTGCTTTGTTTCTGCGCCTCCTCACGGCACCCACCTCTCTCTCTTCTTTTGTTTATGTTTTCTATAGTTTAATGTGTGACGTAGCGTAGGATAAATAATCACGACTTGCTTGAATTTTTCTCTATTTGCTCGTGTCATTGTCTCACAAAGACTTTTTTTGGGGCTGTAGGACGTCTAGAGTGGGAGGGAGGGGGGCACAGTATAGGCCTATTTAATCTTTTTTTTAAATATTGTTTAAAAGTCGAAACTCAAACAGGGTATTATGAACATATGTTATTCATTTTTTTTTAATGTGAAATTGTCCGTCTTTTATTTATCCGCAGTTGAAGAATTATGTTTTGCATTTTGTTGCACTTGTGAAAGGATCCTTCTAGAACCACGAGTTGGGATTATGAGGAAAATACATTTTCAGAAACAAGGGTCACTAGCTTACACGCAACCTCCCTTGCTTGTGTTGTTCTATTGGACTTTCTAATGTTATTTATTTTGTTCGGTGTTACGATAAAAGAGTCCTTTAGTATTATTTGACACCTCTGCAATCTTTGTGGGTTGACAGATTGGTAGAAAATTAGCGTCTCGGCTCCTTTCCAGCCCATACATGCCCTCTGCAGCAGCTCCTCGGCAGCAGCAGCAGCAGCACATCATGTTGCTATTATGTTTCCATTTTTTTCTTCTCCGAGGTGGTGTTTTTATTTTATCAGTGAATGTAAAACCAATCAGTCATGCAATAAGGCTGGAAAGAAGGACACACATTATCACTTTCTTTGTTGAAGAAAAAAGAAACCGACGTTCATTTTCTTTTTCGATGTCATACATTCCACGCTGCTCCAGTTTGAAGAAATAAATAAAATAATTGAAATATAAATCAAGCAAATATTGCAGTTTTAATTAAGACGCATCAGAAGCATTACACAAAATTAAACAACACATCTTTTTAAAATAAAAATTCTCAAAAAATGTATTTCTAGTTTTGCAATTCTTACATCTGGGTATTCTTATATATTTCATGACGGTAAATAATTGTAATGGAGGTAATGGCAAAAAAGAACTATTTTAGATAATTGGCAGTATAAGAGGCATTACAATATTAATAGTTAGGCTAAATAATAAACCATGATTGATCTTTGCTAAACATATTTATTGGTATAATGTTTATGCATACAAAATAAATTAAAACCATTAATTTAATTTTAAATAACAGAAAGGGAAATGTGCGCAGATATATTGAAATATTAAATCAAAGCGACTTGTTTTTTTTCTCCCCTCTTCTTGATTCGACGTGAAGGAAACACTCGGGTGGCCTTCTTCCGTCCTCTCATCTGCGTGGGTACATCCATAATAATAAAAATGTCATCGGGCCCTTCTGAAGATTCTGCAAGAAGACAACAAGCTAAATGAGAAATCGTTTGAAAAATAATTTCCTGATATGTTCAGTCAGTCAAATGCGGTCAGAGAGGATCCAGGCTGAAGTGGAATCGTAACGGGGCTTATTTGTCTCATTATATTACATATTTTCAGATGCCAGCGTAAAGCCAGTTCAACACGAAAAGCCTCGGTTGTGTGGATGGTTACAGCAAAGCAAATTATCAGTGGAAAGCTGAAAAACGGCAGTGAATTCCGTTATGTATTTTATTAAAAATGAAGGGCCTTCATTAGAAGTGATATTTATATTTGAATTATTAATTGTTTGCAGTAAGTACTAACATTGCTGGAAAAGCAGAGCACATGCACACATGGAGCTAAAATGACTATATTCTTGTGTCCTTTTTTTAAGGAAAAATGCAAAAAAAAAAATTCCACCGTACTCAAAGACTTTTTTCATTTTCTCAACATATTATCAAAATCTTTTTTAACTATGTTTGCACTTTGTGATTATGTTATGCTTTTGTGCAACTGCAGTATTATTTGTTCTCATAAGAAATCATTTTCAGCCCGATGTGATTGATATGAGAGGGCATGAACATTACTACCCCTGACATATGGTTAGCAGGGAAACTTGGAACAATTGAACCATGGTGTGTCACAGTAAAAAAAAAAATATTTCTGCATCCAACACAGACACACGCACAAACATACACGCACACACACGCACACGCATACACAGCAAGACACTGATTTGACCCATATGTGCCATACACAGGTAGCACATACAAAACCGAAACAGAAGTTTTGTACATCTTTCATTTAATTTCCATCCGTGGGAAAGTGGTCCTAAATCAATCCTGCTGTAAAGACAAGAGTGTAGAACAGGCTGGGGTCCACTAAATGCCGCCACCCACTCCTTTCCTTGCACACAAAGCCTGTGCGTAATTCCAAAAAAAAAAGCCATCCATCTCTTCTCCTAGCAACTCTGTCCTTCACCACACGGTCTGGTCTGCTCATAAACCTGCATGTCTACCAAAACGACAAAACATGTATTTTTGTAAATGCATTCACAATTCAAAGATAAAAGGCAGGTGGAGAAGCTGCCTCACCTTACTCACCATTGGCGCATTACAGCCTCCTCAAAGGAAATGGTCGCATCTTGTGTAGCTGGATTCTTATTTATCTTTTAAAACATCCCTCCAGCGACAGCCCGGCTACAACTGCAAGGAGAAACTGGTTCTAATCTGAGTGGCCAGTGTTTCTCGCCGCTTCCTGGCTGCATTTGATCCGGGGGAGAGTAAGAAGCCTTAAATGTGTTGTGAGGGCACCGAGCTGTCAGACCTTTTGGCGAGTAAGATTGATCGCGCACAGGCTTCCAGGACTCTTTGTTTGGTATATAAGCAACAAACTGAGAGAGGCCTACCACTTCTCGTCTTCCTCTCTTTTACTCACCAAGCCATACTTTTTTTTGGAATGAAAATATAATACGTACTGCTTGACGAAAAACATCCCAAATGTGGCTTTCACAGAACATGCTGGTAGGGCCATAAACCCAAACACTGCAGGGAAGCGCCATTCAATAACAATATCATTTACATAATAACTCTGCAAATGGATTCATTCTAAATGGTCGATTTGAAACGTGATGGTTCTTGCTTCATTGCAGTTTCAGGTAGAAATGATGCTGGCAATAGAGTGTGATGCTTTTCGCAGCAATGTAGCTACTGTCCTCCAAATAAACACTGGGTTAGCCTTGAGGCTGTCCACTCAACACAAACATGACACTGTTATAAATAATACGATCATATTTAAAATAAGGTATCCATTATAACAGCTTTTGGTTATCGAAAAATGTGACAATTACTAATGTCAAAAGAAAGGGTTTTTGTGTGTTTAACCTAGTGTTTGTAGGTTTGTGCACGCATATGGGCGCGGATGACCTCGTTATTAAATCGACCTTTAGTGGAATTAACAAAAATCCCATGTGCGTATATAGCATATTTATAGAGGCCACATAAATAGCCTACATAAAAACGATGTTTGTGAGTGCACTTGCATACATGTGTGTATCTTCACGTTTCTGGACTGGCTCTGTAAATTGTTATGGGATGAAATGGAACGTGCCATATTTGTCATTTGTCAGTATTAACTTAATGGATGGGCATTTCATTGTAACACATGTCAATGGATGCACTGCATATTTCATTATTATGCATCTTTGAAGAATCACATGTACTCAGGAGTTCACACTCACTAAGCTGGCTGTGTTGTTATGGTTTGTTTCTGTCGAGAAGTCTCAATATCAGTTTTTGGGATATGTTTTTTTTTTTAAAGTCTGGCTCTTGCCTATATAAAAAGCTACTGGAATGAAGTGCGTGTGTGTGTGGTGTGTGGTGTGTGTGTGTGTGTGTGTGTGTGTGTGTGTGTGTGTGTATATACGTGTGGTGGGGGCGTTCTCGACTGACATCCTCAAACAATACGAGAAAGGAGTGCACGAATCCGCGCACCCTAGGCTGGGCTCCTTCCCTGTAATAGTGAGCGTCAGCCATTCTTAAAAAACACATTTTGTAGCTTAGTGGACTGGACTGGAAGGGCGAGAGGAGGATAAACTGACCGGACAAATATGTAAATAAAAACAGTCGTCCCCCAGCTGAGCGAGACGTTCTTCATCAGAGTTTTTGGATCAATCAGGCAGACAGTGGCTCCTTTTGATTAAACCCCAAATTGTCATTGGGCAGAGGTAATCATGTGACAGCCAATTCGGTCCAATTTCAACCTTGTCTCCATGAATTCAATAGTTTAATAGTAGCTCGGTCCCCATACGGCCGTAATCAGTGATATAGAAAAAACCACAAGGAGATTTTTTAATGATTTTTTCTTTCTCGTCCTCACTGAGCCGCAACATTTATAAAAATACGCGTGCAAACTTTCCTCGGCTCTCAGGGAGCGGAGATGAATTACGAATTCGAGCGAGAGAGCGGTTTTATCAATAGTCAGCCGTCGCTTGCTGAGTGCCTGACATCTTTCCCCCCTGTCGCTGATTCATTTCAAAGTTCATCAATCAAGAGCTCGACGCTTTCACGCCCGACACTGATTCCTCCTCCCTTTGAGCAGACCATTCCCAGCCTGAACCCGGGCAGCCATCCGCGGCACGGCCGGCCCAGACACAGCCCCGACGGATGCAGCCCGCTGCCCACCGCCTCCTTACCCCCGGAGTACCCCTGGATGCGGGAGAAGAAAGCCTCCAAAAGGAACCACCTGCCGACCTCCACCGCTACCACCATCGATAATGGACCTGTGTGCTTTTCTCCAAAAGGTGGGACATTTCAAAACACAGCCACTTTACTGCAAAAGTGTTTCCTATCTGTTGCTAAATTGTAGCTCAGTGCGCTGGCCTTTTGTAACAAAAGAAAACAAATAGACTTGACACGTTTTATTCTGATAGATTTATGGATATTGTGAGATAGTGTATGAAGCAAGAAAAAAAGTTTGGGTAAAGTTTGGTGATGTAAGATGATTTATTCCCCTAGCCGTAGCAGAGTTTTGATGTGTGACAGTAATGAAGAGTGATGGAGTGCCGTTGCCGAGGAGGGCAGCTGGAGCATTCATTAGTATCCCACCCCAGCCTGGACCTCACTGCTTTTAGTGCACTGTGTTTGCTTCACGCTCATGATGGACGGTATTTTATATGTAAAACCATCTGATGATGAGTATCTTTATGCTGTAATGATTTTTGGATAAAAGGTGTACAGGCTACAAGCTTGGGTCAGTAGCTCCAGCGGCCATTTTGCTGCAGCATGTTGTGAGCCACTCTCTAGTGTTTTGTGATAGCCATAATGTGAGATCCACGGCCAGCGGGGTTATGTAACTGTTGAGTCTTGCGTTTTTAATCTCATGCTACCGTGATGCTTATTTTCCAGGCTCGCCTGAGATTGTTGAGAGTGCTGGGGGAGGAGGGGGCTCCCGCCGGCTAAGGACAGCGTACACCAACACACAGCTGCTGGAGCTGGAGAAGGAGTTCCACTTCAACAAGTATCTGTGCCGGCCAAGGAGAGTGGAAATAGCGGCCCTGCTGGACCTGACCGAGAGACAAGTCAAAGTCTGGTTCCAAAACCGGCGCATGAAGCACAAGCGACAGACCCAGAGCAAGGAGAACCACAACGGGGAGGGGAAAGGGCCGGGCGCCGAGGACTGCATCCACAGCGACGAGGACGACGAGGGCCCCCTGTACGAGCGGAGCGGAGCCCTGCTGGAGAGAGATACGTGCTCCTTTCAGAACAACTCTCTTAGCTCCACACATCAGCTTCACAATGGCGAGACCATGAGCTTTGCTGCTGCGCCGCTGAACAGCAATGACAAAAATCTGAAACATTTTCCCCAACCCGTCGCCCACTGTTCCGGGCTGCATGTCAACAATGGGCCCAGGCTCGGCATCTGGCCCGGACAATAGCGACAGTCCCCCGGCCCTGGATGTTTCTATACACGATTTTCAAGCTTTCTCTTCGGATTCCTGTCTACAGCTCTCAGATGCAGCCTCGCCGAGCTTGTCAGAGTCCCTGGACAGCCCTGTGGACATTTCTACGGACAGTTTCTATTTTTTCTCGGAGTCCCTAACCACAATCGACTTGCAGCATCTGAACTATTAACTGAAATCAATCACAATAGCTTTTTTTCGGGACAATAAAGATCAGGCTACAATGGTATTAACTCTGATGTTATTTGTATATTCGGCACATTTATTCTGTTGATATTTGACTTGACGATTAATACAAGGTAAGGATGAAATGAAATCACTGAAATAGCTCTACTCAAACGTGGCTTGTAATTACCATAAGAAATTGATCTCTTGGAATGGAAATTATGAGTGTATGTGAATAAGTATACAATATTAGGCCTATGGAACCTGGTCGTTTTATTTTTGTATAGCTTCCAATGTCTTGGATATTTTTGTTAGAATACAATTAACTTGGCTACAATCCTTTTTCTCTGGTGTTTTGAGTCGTTTCTTGCAAGTTGCTTGACACTGAATATGTTTGCTCGAATTATTCATAGTGAGAATATGCAAAATATACGAAGTAGAGCAAAAAAAATATAGAGACGTTATGCAAATTTCACAACAGGTTGGCAATGAATATAAATCGCTTAGCCCGCGTTGAGTTGTGAAAGCACACACATGTATGATTCAAATGTACTTTTATTGTAGAATTTATTTTCAACATAATGTAGATTGTTTTAAATATTTTAACTGAAACATATATTTGCCTTAAAAATCAAATGAATGCAATAGCAGTTCATTATGTTATTTCAAACTTTGATCTAACTTTTTAAAATGTAGGGAAATTACTTTTAAATATCTGCTAATTAGCAGTTTATTAACTAATTCGCCATGCAAAATAGTAGCATTAGTTTTTTCTGAAAATACTTTAGATTTTTCTTTTTTTACACACTATTTTAAGCATGCCTACATAAACCCTAATGCAGATTATTTTTATTTTCCCCATCAAACCTCATACTTTGAAGAGTAAAAGCAAACCCTCCAGCACGGATCTTAGCATGGCAGGGCTCTTAACATTGTGTGCATGTTGCACAGGCAAATACCCGAGCCATGTTTGCCTTCAGGAGCTCATAAATCACTCCGTGGCATGAATGAGATGGACATTAAGGAGACCAATTGTGGAGTAATGTGCACAAATAAAACCCCACTTACATTTTCACACAGGACTCCTCAATTCCTGTACTAAAAGAGGGCTGAGTCTCTGCGTGCGTTTGGTAATAATTCATTTTTATAGCTTGTTTAAACACGGCTCTGGCTCGAGGACAGCGGCAGCAAGCAGTAGCAGGCTGCTCAGGTTATGAGGCTGCACTCTTTCCCTGTGCGTTAAAAGTAGCCCCAACTCTAAACAGACCATTTCTGGACTAGATGTAATTCATCCGACTCATATTTACTATTCATAGTTGCTGAGAGAGAAGCATTATACAATATCTGGTTTACTTTATCTGGAGAGTTTGTTCGTTTTGGGGAGATTTTACAACATTATTGGGGCAGTTCAAAGGAAGTCTTAGAGTTCAATATAAGGATTATGAATGGTCTTGCTCTATTGTATTGCACTTGAGGTGACTTATGTGAATCGGTTATTATCTCATGCACAACTTGACTCAATATCCGCTATAGCAGCTTTGTGTGTGAGAACAGCAAAAACAACCGTCCTGCACGGATCGATTCACCAACTCATCTACACGTGCGACATTCATAAACTCGAGTGTTCAGCGTCGGTTTATCGAATAATCTGGAAGTCATAAGAAGCCAATCGACTGGTTTAAGATTAGCCTACTAGGCAACTGGAGTGTGTGTGTCAATGTGAGTGTGTGTTTAAGAAAGGGGGTATAGGGGTAAAAAAAAGAGGAGAAGAAAAAGGAGGGGGTGGGGGGTCCTCTACACTCCTGCAATCCACAGGGTCAGTTTAACCAAATCATTCCGAGACAGCGCGCCTTTTCTCATCACATGTGTTCACACAAAGAGACAAGAAAGCTCCAAGGCCTGGCGAAGTTTCCACAGGCAGACAAGGCAGGATCCACAGCTCCCACTCACTACTGTCGCAGAGGCAGCTGGGAAGACAGAGAGAGGAGGGGGTGGAGGGTAGTGTTGACACCACTGCGCTTTTTTCAGTGGTGGGAAGTTTGCTCGCCTCTTTACTTTCTTTAATACTCCATGAGCTTGAAATACCTCAACACTTCAAGTATCAAACTTTAAAGAAGGACATGTCTATTTTTAGTAGACTACATCTTTTTTTGAAACTCATTTACATCTACATCTAAAGGCAAAAGGCAAGAAGTATTGAGATCCTTCAAAAAGTTAAAGTAAAAGTAGCAGCAACACACAGTAGAAACACTTTCTTCCTCATCACAAGGAAATGTCATATTCAAATTTGTAGTTAAGAAGAAGTATTAGCAACTATATCAAATGATTAAAAGTAAAGGAATACTTTTTATAGTAGCCTAGCTAATACTAATGATTCTAATCATGTGGCAGCAGATGGCCCTGTCAGTTTAGTTGACACATCACATGATATATTCTATACATTATATCAGTTTATTAGTTCTAATTGCATATAAGCAGCATTTTAATAATGCAGCTAGTCGAGGTGGTGCCACATTTAACATTATATATGTATAATAATAATTATTATTATATACTGTTAGTTAGTTCCCTTTATAAGCTACAGTGTAGATCTATAATTTTATTATTTTAAGTTTAAGTGGTTGTGTAAAATCGTAATCTGAAAAGTAATAGTAACTATCAGAAATACAAAATACAGTAAAATGGAACTAAGTAAGGACAGCAAACTATCTGCACACTGAAAGGCATTTTGGTTGTTTGACCACATGCGGCCAATGGGGGCGCTCATCCATCCATGTGATCCTCCGTTCTTCCTCTCCTCCCTTTTCTTTTCCTTCCTCAGTGAGAGGTTGGGTCTGAAGGCTGCTATCTCTACACCACAGCTCTCCCACGCATACTCTCCCCCTGTTCTGCCTTTTTTTCGACACAGCTTTTCGTGGCCATTAATTTCAAGCAATAAAGCAACAGCTTTATTTGATGAACTTACCAGGATAATCAGCCCACAGACGCACCTCGGGCTATATGGGCGCATTAGCTCCACGACGGGCCTCGCATTATCAGATCATTTGATCACTATACATGCATAATGAATACATGTGGGAGTGAAATCGAGTAGATAGCAGACCCTATGACCCTGGGAGAGAAAAAAAGTGATACTACATCATCTTAATGTGTAATAGGTTTTCTTGTCGTTACATCACCTGTGACCTCCCAGCAAGTACTGAAAAGCAGCCAAACATTTCCAATGCGACCTTGATGGGGAACACAGATATTGAAAAGCTCTCTTTAACTGAAGTCGAGTCATTTTTGCTTTTGTCAGGAGTGAAACCTTCCTGCCTCTCCCTCATTGTCACACTGTGAAAATATTTGCTGAGCAAATCCTTCACAGTGTTAAAGCGTGAAACACTTCGCATTGGAATGGGACTGGAAGCCCATATAGCCTGTGGCAGTGGCACACGCACACACTCTCACACACACACACACACACACACACACACACACACACACAAAACACACACACACACACACACACACACACACACACACCCCTGGACTATCCATCAAAGAGAGAATGAGACCATTATACAAATATGACATTACGACTACTACGTGCGGATGCAGACACGCACAAAGGGCACAAGCACATCCTCGCGCGTGCATATGCACCAACACATGCACACACGCACATACACACCTTTCCCATCTCTATTCTAAAAATACCGTACCTGAGGTGAGAGTGCTAGGTCGTCCTCGTGGAGGGGTTGCAGAAGGTGAAAAGTTAATCTTTCCCCGGGCGGGAGAGCGCACAGCAGGGGTTAGAAGACGCCGTGTTTGCCGTTCGTCGCTCTTCATGCGACCCCGGAGCGGTCCACCGTCGTCTGCCTCTCAGCTCATTGTTTGCTTGGCCAATACATTAGTGGCGACGCGCGTCACCTTGATCGACGAGCCTGGAATTTAAATAGCCACTCAAACACCAATCTGTCACCGGCTAAGGGGATAAGGACAAGTACCTCACTGGCTGACCCGGGCCCACGTGACAGCAACCGTTTATTGATATCGGCCCGTCCTCTTCTGATCAGGAGAGAGTATAGGTAAAGGTTGGCACGGTCACTCAGAGTAAGAGGGGAGATAGGAATAGATCAGAGGGTGTCTGTAGAGTGGACGGTCCCTCAGCCCCGGTAGAACAATGCTACAATGAGCAGCTTCTTGGACTACTCAGCGATGAGCGGTGAAGGTGGCTCATGCTCTGTCAGGGGTTTCCACTCGGACCACGGGATTACAACTTTCCAGTCCTGCGCTGTTACTGTCAACAACTGCGGTGCGGATGACCGCTTTATGGGGAGCAGGGCTTCCCCTGACGGCCTCCCTCACCAGCCGGGTTCATTTCAATCTACCGCAAGCTCTCTGGGTATCTATGGAGCCCATCCGGCCTGCAGCTCCAACTATGGGCCACAAAGTTTCTGTGCTACGTATAACCATTACGCGCTCAACCAGGAAGTAGAATCGACCGCTGGATTCCCCCAGTGTGGCCCACTGATGTACTCGGGTAACATTTCCTCCTCTATGGTCTCTCAGCATCGCCAAGGTTACAGTGCCGCCCCCCTGGGTCAAGTGCAGTATGCCCATGCTGCCTATGGCGGCGGGCACGAGCAAGCAGCCCCTTTTCCTGGGTGCTCAAACCCGCTGTCACCACTGCACGCAGCTCACCTGGAGGCTTGTTGTTCACCCCTGTCTGAGGGTGCATCTTCTGCACAGACCTTCGACTGGATGAAAGTCAAGAGGAACCCACCAAAAACAGGTGGGTGCCAAGGGCACAAAGTGTCTGTAGACAACACTGGCTTAGAAGTGATCAAAAACCTTACATTAAAGTGATACATTTCGTGTGTGAGGGACACAGGAATATAAACAAACCAAAAGTGGAGTTCAATTTGTATAGGCCTTCTTTATATTTGACACTTCCTGCTTGATTGTGTTATGTTTATAATGTGTTGTGCTGTCTTAAAGGAATACCTCTTATTGTATAAGGAAGTATAAAGCAAATGTTATGTTTTGCAGTGTTATGTTAGACCATTTATGCACACATGTATCACAGCATGTTTCAAAGTAGCTGACAATAAGTGCGTAAAAGTTGCTTCTTAATGCGTAAAAGTCGCTTACATGCACACGCAGTTGTCTAATAACTCATGTGTGTTGTGAGCAGAGAAAATAGTGTCACTTTTCTTCAAAGTTCAGGGTGATTTGTTTCTCTGTCTGTAGGCAGGTCTGGAGAGTACGGGTATGGGGGTCAGCCGAACACGGTCCGGACCAACTTCACCACCAAACAGCTGACGGAGCTGGAGAAGGAGTTCCACTTTAACAAGTACCTGACCCGTGCGCGGCGCGTTGAGATCGCAGCCGCGCTGCAGCTGAATGAGACTCAGGTGAAAATCTGGTTCCAGAACCGGAGGATGAAGCAAAAGAAGAGGGAGAAAGAAGGGCTGCTGCCGGCCAAAACTTCATCCTCAGACCCGGGAGAGAGCAGTCAAAAGAAAATGGACGATGCAGCATCAGAGAAATCTATCTCAGCTCCCTCTACTCCGTCTCCCACATCATCCACGGTGTCTGATACTTACTCCTCCAACTAAAAAAACAACCCCTCCACACCTATTTGGGCCACAGGCGGCCTGTATGTATCAAAGCTCGTTCCTAGTGTATCAAAGCCAAAGTCCTGATTGGTGGATGACATATGTGGACATTTAGGATGAATTAATGCACTATTTGGGACTCTGGACAATCATGTGGACCATTTCTGAGTTAACGATTTGTTTTATATTGTGTATTGTGTTCGGAAGAAAGATAACATTGCTGTCAAGACAACTGTAGGTCGATGGTTTAAAATGTGTCCACTTCCTTTATAAATTGACGTTAATTACGCGTTGCACCACGACTATGATGGTGTAAAAGATATCCAGTTCCTTCCTTGCACATGCTCCTGACCAGTGCTGCTGAGTGTGCCAATGTAAAGTCCCAAAGCTACACACACAAACATATACCTCAAATATGCCAAAGTTGTGCGTACTGTCCACGGCCAGGGTGATTGCACTGGATGTCGTAAATTAGGCATCCCACAATCAACGAGATGACCTCGTTTATAAATCGTTATATAGTGCGTTGTTATAGTACCTCCTTCACTGTCACCTCTGTGTTTGAGGCCTGTGTGTTTGTGTGTCACTCACGACTGTCTGAATGTCTATTGTGTGAGATTTGCATGATGCGTAATACTGGGGTGCTGAGTTTTATCAGTTGGGGAATCGGCCAAATGAAGGCTATGCCCTAGGCTTTTGTCTGTTATCTATTTAATCCAGTTGAGCGCATACGAAATGTTTTGTCCAGAGAGACCTTTACGGATCAATTATGTGTATTAAAGTGGGTATACCTCTTAAAGAATATTCATCTGTGTCATTGCTGAGAGGAAGTCTTGGGAGAGACAGACATTTACACGTTTCTGAGGATTTTATAGCAATTTTTTTTAATCTAAATCCGCTCATCAGACCTTTATTCTAAGCTCTACAGACAAGGACAGCTCTGTCCAGTTTCCCATCGTTTGAGGAGCTGCACGTGTCTCTTTTACGCACAGCAGATTCCCTCAATGTATGCGGATGTGCGCGCTCCCGTCCCTGGGGTGAAGAGTTATTGACATTATAAAGGCATGTTTATCCACGGAGGAGATGAGAGCGAGGACGTCAGCGTCATTTGGGATGACAACCTTATCGAGCTTTCGGCTTATTGAAGGGACAAAAAATAAAGTCATCTATTAAAACATCAAGGTTTGGCTATTGACAAGGATGGGGCATCACTGGCCCAGTCAGCATTAACTCCTTAGTTCCCTAAGTCACAACGACGTGTCAACATCCCCACCTGATTACAAGATGAACTGTGAAAACTTACAGCACTGCATGTCACACAGTAAGCAACACAATTTTGCTTTAAAAAGATTACGTCAGGTTATGTTGTATTTACGCCGAATATGCCCATCTGGTTTTTAAGGACCATGAATTGTGAGTTAATAAAGACAATGTTGTCTTTAAAATCAACTTACATTATGAATAACATGTATTTATATATATTGTGTAAATCAAAGAAGTCTAAACCGGACTCCACACTGTAAATTTCTGTTCAGTTTTATTTTACCTGGTATCCGGGTATCCTCTGGCTAGATTTCAAAAGAAAAAATAGAAAAAGAAAGGTGTTTCCTGATTATTGTACTGTTTAAAATTCCTAGTGTACAGGCTGCGAGTCCATCATAAGGGCAAAACACACAGAAAGAGCCATGCTTAATTTCGATCACCTTTCGATCCACCTGCACCAGCTGCTCTATTGGAGCGGTACTCAGTTTAAACAGCAACAGCTAACAGTAGGACGTTATGTAGCCAACCTCGGTTTTACTATTCTCGTGTGATATAGTTAAGTTGTTGTATTATGGGGTTTTGTCCATGGTGCAATGGTTGCCCTTAAATCTGTGACAAGGTGTGTTTGGTCATTTAAACCGTTTTAGTAAATAGTGAAGTATGTACACAGACATGTTGCTCAATGGCCCTGTTTGTTTGTCAGGTCAACCTGGTCAGAATAATCTAATTTATTACCAAAAAATACATAAAGTCAAAAGGATGTTTATGTGCTCTTTATCTTGACAAACTAGAAAGATCTGAGACAATCTATGACAAACTGTTTTGCTTTAGCAAAGAAATTACTACGATATGGGTTTTTTAAATTTAAGCTAATTTTAATGGAATATATTCCCCCCAATTTAAATAGGAGATTGTTATTTCACCATTTTAAGGCGAAGCGCCAAGTTAGCTGCTGTACCCTATTATAGCAGCATTTGTGCTTATTGGTAAAATAATGATATGATAAAGCTATTGAAAACCACAGAGATTTGATTTACAAGGCTTTATTAAAATAATGTATTTAATTTGAAATGTTATTGTCCCGCATTATTTTGAACAAAGGAATACACATTTTAAAATGTTGAAATTAGACTGATTAAAAAGTCAGTCACTTGATAACATTTTAACTTATTTATTATATCGCGTCCAGATCTCCTAAAATATATAATTTGATAAATTAGTTCTCATCAAAACTTATAATATCTTAGACATACCGATTTTATACACATGGCTTTGGAAATGTTTATTTCCGCGTATTCTGCATAATTAGGTATATGACAACGAGTTTTAAAAAGTGTGCAACCCTTGACAATCTATTTTTTATTTTTTATTTTAATCAGCAACCTAACTTGTTTCACAGTGATTCTTCAAAACTAAACATCTGGTGTCCTTCTATTTTGCAAATCTCCCACGGTGACAACATTTTAGCACTTAGGCTACTCATTTCATCACAGATTCTAATATGTGCGTCCAAACCTGATAACATTAAATATGTTAAATCAATTTAAATCTAAACAAAATAGAAGTCGTTGTAGAGAGGAACACAACGAAGAAAGTTATTTTCTTTTTACACATTTTAAACAGTTATTAACACAATGGCGTGTACCCTGGGATAATAGAGCCTAAATAGTAAGATGAAAGAATATGTTTCTGGAGGCCCCATCAAACCATCCTCAAGCACCCTTGGGTGTCCCCGGACCCTACTTTGGGCAGTTTAAGCTCCACGGTTCTCCCTCCAGGCTGCCGTGCGCTATGCAGGAGCCACATAGAGGAGATTAGAAAGGCAGCTGATCCTGAAAAGAAACCCCGGGGTCAATCCTCGGTCACAGTTTGAGTTTGTTGTCACAGCACCACCCACACCTAAACAACAGTTTACAGACCACACTGGGCAAACCAGCACCTCAACTACAGTCACAGTCCAGCTCCGACGGCCTGTTTGACCGTAACACCCTCATATTCGGTGCTTAATGCTCGAAATTACCTCAGCATGGTAAAAGAAGGTCTGTCAGGACGTTTTTAGTCCGACTGCCGGAATCTCCCATTAAAGCCCACGGATAAACACATGGAAGAAGACAGATGTTTGACGAAAACAATTAAAGCTACGTGACAGGGTAATAGCCGTTTAACGCTTTTGACTTAAGGAGGTGACGCAGATATTAGATGGAGAATGTATCTGCACGTCCTTGATGTGGCCTAAAATACACATGCGCCTTGTGCCAACCACCATTTGTGTCATGGGAATGATTGGGATACAACATATATAAAAAAAGGACTTTTTGACTTTGGTAATCACTTGTTATAACTATAGGAACAAACATATTGATTAGTCTGATTAGTCCTTTGACATGAAGAAAAACAGTGACATTGTAATTCTAATATTCCACCAAAGAGATGGAGAAATACAACAAAAATTCCGAAAGTTTATTTTTAAAACTGTCTAACTATTGCAATATTTTAAATAAAATGGCGTGCATTAAAATGTACGATGTGAATGTAGATTTGAACTCAAACACTAATCTATTTATATATTATATACAACAAAACATATTTCGGATTGCAGATCAAGAAAGAAGGCCGCCACAAAACCTATTCAGAATTTCTTTTTTTTTTTTAAATCAAATTGGAAAATTGTGATTAGGAGAAAAAACAAAAACACATGTTTTTAAATTTCGATTGAAAAGTCTTAACATATTCGTACATATATTTTAGCAAATGTGACCTGAATTCATTTTTTTCACTTTGCAAGCATTACGGCAATTGCAAGGAAACACAATTTCCCAATATTTAAATGAATAAATCCTGTCAGGTTTCTAAGCTAATGCAATTTTTTTTACGTTTTGGGCTTAAATTATATTACGCTATGAAATATACATCCTAATAGTAGGCTAATATCTTGAATGTGACTTTGCCTGTGTTTTTTTAGGATATGTGACTCATTTCACCTCGCATATTTTTGGTCAGAACCTGAATCCATGCTGTGAAAAAGACACATTTCAAAAGGTTTTAAAGGGTTGCCTGTGCCTATAGCTAAATGGAATTATTGTTATTTCACTGTGGAAGTGTTCCTGAAGACTGGTCAAAGCAGTGAGTCATTTTCTTCACCAGTATCGGTGGACACAGTAGGATGATTTGTGACACATGAAAAAGGAAGCAAAGTTGACAGCAACACTCACATAAGCCACCACCAGGTATTCATCTCATAACACACACGCACACACACACACACACACACACACACACACACACACACACACACACACACACACACACACACAAATGCAGTCAGATGTAAAAGACATTTGCACTGAGGTTGTTTGTAAACAATTGTGCAAATACAGGATATTGAGGTCAGGGACGAGTTTGCACATGCATGCAGGCACAAACCAGTCTAGGCACATACACACACACACACACACACACACACACACACACACACACACACACACACACACACACACACACACAAAGACACAGAGAGAAATAGAGAGGAAATACATTTAAATCTAACACACCTTACTTTGTGTTGATTTCAGTTTCTCATTTTTCTAGAGGCTTGTGTGTGTGTGAGTGAGTGTGTATGTGTGTGTGTGTGTGTGTGAGCGTGTGAGCATGAGAGAGAGAGAGTGAGAGTGAAAGACAGAAAGAGAGATATGGGATGAACAGCGTGTCTGTCAAGTGTTGCTACTCACATTAGCCAAGTAAAAAACAAAGAATGTCTTTTACATCTGACTGACTTTGTGTGTATGTGTTTGTGTGTGTGTGTGTGTCTGTGTGTGTGTGACACCGCAAAGTTTAGAGACAATTACCAAGATAAAGATAGAAGAAAATAGATTGGAGGATTGAGATGCAAACAAGAACACTTTTATGTCAAAAAGACATCAGAAGACATGTCATTGTACCACCTATGGTAAATACCCATTTGATATTGCCATCACACCCGACTAAAGCTTTTGAGGTTCGGCCTCATTTCTCCTTTGTAATAGAAAAATCCCAGGTGTCCTATAGGGCATAACGCAAATGAAAAGTGCAGGGATTTGAGCAAAAATGTAGTTGGTGTGTCCTTGAGGCCTCTGCTTAGACTGTGCCTTTACTCACAGATCTTAGTTGTGGTTTGTTTATGGTCAGCTATGGTACTCTGCTCAGTAAGAATCAAAACAAGAGAGTGAGACAGACAAGTTTCTTGGTCTAGTTGTGATCACACAGTAGCAGACAGAAAGTGCTAGAAGCTCAGAGAGGCAGAGAGACAGAAGTCACTCATCAGAGTAGTCGAGGTATTGGCACATCTGCACTCATTGACCACTCCTCTGTTGTGATTGGCAGCCAAAATGAATTCCTCCATCGACAGATGTGCGTCTCCTTGTGCCGATAAAGGGACAGAGCCGATAGAGGGATTGACAGTATGATGGAGGAAGAGAAGATGGGGAAAGAGAGAAGAGATGACATCATGTATGTATATGATGAAACATTGACGGAAACAGTAACGTGTGTTGTGGTGCTTAAAGTGAGGAAAGGCGGAGATGAGGCTGACTGTAGCGCTGTACGTCCACAGCAGAACTCACCTCAAAGACTTGTCTGCAGTTTTCTTTCAAGCTCCTTTTGTCTGTTGAAGCAGTCCTGCTTGGCCAAACGGAATGATTCAAAGAGAACAGAGGAGAGCACAGCTAGGACGCTTTAGCAGGTCTGAGGCCCAGAGGCGAGAGGACTGGGAGAAGAGCAGTGGTCTACAGACAGAAGTCCATCCATCACACATGTCCTGACCTCAGCTTGACCCCAGCATGGCAGCCAATGAGGCGCCCTCGCACTCCCCAACACACAGAACACAGAAAACCCCCCAACACATACACACATACCCAAACATGCATAGACCACCACGCACACACAGAAAAGATTGGGTGACGCTGAGTAGAGTCTGGAGGCTCTTTGTGTCGGTGGTCGTCGCTTCCCAGAATCCTTTGTTTTTTTTACGTGACTAATGTGAGTAGCAACACCTGACAGACTGGCTGTTCATCCCATGTCTCTCTTTCTCTATCTCTTGTGCGCTTGTGCGCGCGCACACACACACACACACACACACACACACACACACACACACACACACACACACACACACACACAGACCACTCAGACAGAATAGCTATAGCCTACATGAATACAGTTTTAGATTGCTAAACAACAGTGGGCACAACTGAACATGTGCAGCTAAAAGTGCAATCAAAAGTGTTTGATAGGCATCAGACTGACACCTGTTTTGAATGTGTAGTTAACAGTTTTGACAGCAGTTTGTTAGCATTTGAACAAAGTGCTGTAGATCCACAGTGTTGTACACATTGTGGTTAAAGCAAATTTCAAGGGCCGCCTTTTTTCACCAACGTAATATTGCAAAAATCAGGAATATCCTGTCTAAAAATGATGCAGAAAAACTAGTCTATGCATTGTTGTTGTTCTAGGCTGGATTACTGCAATTCTTTATTATCAGGCTTCTCAAAAAAGTCCATAAAGACTATTCAGCTGATCCAGAATGTTGCAGCACGTGTTCTGACAGGAACCAGGAAAAGAGATCACATCTCTCCTGTTTTAGCTTCTCTGCATTGGCTTCCTGTAAAATCCAGAATAGAATTTAAAATCCTTCTTCTCACCTACAAAGCTCTTCATGGTCAGGCACCATCTTTATACTTAAAGAGCTCATAGTACCTTACTACCCCACCAGAGCATTAGCTCAGGAGAGTCCTGAACCATCCCTTAGTTATTCTGCTATAGGCCTAGACTGCAGGGGGGACTTCCCATGATGCACTGAGCACCTCTCTCTTCCTCCTTCTCTCCATCTGTATGCAACCTCATCCCATTAATGCATGTTACTAACTTAACTTCTTCCCTTTCCCGGAGTCTTGTGCTCTCTCGCCCCCATAGTCTTTTGTTCTCTCGCCCCTCTCCTCTCTCTTCCTATTGCTTCCTGCTGCTGGTTCTGGCTCTGGAGCTGTGGAGTCTGGATCTGTGGTTGGAGTCACCTGCTTCCTCCATGTTCCTGCTCGACACCCTCTGCTACAATTCTCTATCTCTCTCTCTGTCTCTCTCTATCTGTCTGTCTGTCTCTCTCTCTCTATGTCTCTCTCTCTCACCCCCAACCAGTCGAGGCCAATGACCGCCTACCCTGAGCCATGGTTCTGCTCGAGGTTTCTGCCTCTTAATAGGACGTTTTCCTTGTCTTTGTCACCTAGTGCTTGCTCTTAGTGGGAATTGTTGGGTTTCTGTAAATAACATCTGCTCTTTTATGAAAAGCGCAATGAGATAACTGTTGATGTGATTAAGCGCTATATAAATAAAATTGAATTGTATACAGTTGTGGACACTGTGGTTTAGCAATCGAAAAAAGTTACAGAGAGGCACATTTCGCCACATTCAAGCTAATGCAACCCGCAGATGTCTGTCCTCTGAATGCACAGAGAAGCAATGTATAGCAACAAAGTCACCACCAAATTGGATTACTGCAATTGGTAACTGTAATGTCAAACTACTCATTACTGAAAAAAGTCATCCCATTAATGTAATGCTGTCAAACAGGGATCTATAGTATGTGATGTAAGCCACCCAGGTGGTCTGTTTGTCCCAGTTCATGTAGAATTCAAGATTTTCAAAATCCTTTATTAATCCCACAATGGGGAAATTCACACTGTTGCAGCTGCAAGGGATAAGAGGAAAAGTAAAAGACACAAATAAACACAAAATAATAACTATAATTAAAGAGAATACATAGTGTATGTATGTATTTACACTATTTCACAATCACATTTTTTATTGCACGTTTTATCACTTCTGGTGTGTGTGTTTTGTCCATGTGGTCCGCTGGGAGCAGCGCTGATTCTAGAGTCTGACAGCAGCAGCAGTCACAAAAGGAATTACTACTTTTTTTAGCCTTCTTTTGGCAAATAAAATAAAATAAGGTGCATTTATCTTTCAGATTCTCATATTATGTCATAGGGAGTCAGATATGTACATTTTTGTCTTCAGTACGCAGTGTGCCATAAATAGACAGGACTATATACAAAATAACCCTACAATTGTATCTTTCAAAGCAAAGATTAGAAAAGACCAGTTGCTTTGTATTACATATACTGTGGTTTTTCATTTACTGTTTTGCCTTTTGTTTTGCTTGTTATCATTTCCTATTGAGCCAAAGATCCAAATAGATTAACACACAAAGAATAGATTAACACACAAAGCTAAAACATAATCCCTAAACCTAAACTGCAAAACCCGACAGCCTTTACTGAGTGCTATTTAATAAGTGAGTACAGCCTGAGCCAAGCCTTAGACATTAAGGACCTGAGCCTTTGGTCTCATGAAGAACTTGATAGGTAAAGTAGCATGTGTAAAAAATTGCCTCAAGGAGATAATTGCTAACATATCACAGAAAGAAACAGAACAGTCACAACTTTTACACACAAACGGACACCGCTCCTGGGCAGAAAAGAGGTTTCAGCACCTCAGTTTAAATGTCTCCATGTCAGGGGAACATTCAGGGAGTGTGTGTGTGTGTGTGATGGTCCCTGCTCAGGGCAATGTGCAATGATCGTCAGGATGTTTGAGAACACATGATCGTTTTACCTGTGAACCACCTGTCAGTCCGCCCCGTAGGAAGAGGAATGGTGCTCACGTGCGTTGTGACAGCAGACCACTAGAAACACAATCTGGGAGGATTAGGGAGCAATTTGTGCGTTAACTGACAGAAAATGGAGCGCTAAGACCTTTTTGATGGTTGCTGACAAAGTTACCAGAGCAGGTCACATCAAGAAATTGTGATAATTCTCTGCAAGATTTGACACAGTTGTTGAGCTTGTCAAAAATTCTCCTTCTTCCAGTCGTTTGACTGACATGTTAAAACATTTCTGTTATTAACAGCACTAGTTGAAATTAACATATTTCAGCTTTCTTGAGCCCTTACACAAGCTGCCCCCTTCAAAAGCAAAGTTAAGTTATCTCATCAATTGGCTGCTTTAGTGCAGTTTATGACTGTTTTGATGGCAGAAATTACACACAGCTGTAAAGCCAGAATGCATCTTAAAACAGGCAGTGTTAATACAGCAGCTTGTTATTGTAAAGAATGACAGAGATGTTTCAGTGACAGATCTATGGCTTAGTGTAACTCTAAGCCTCTGGTTTGTACACGCCCTGAAGCGCCTTACACTGTGGGAGTATGAGAGGCAGAGTGAAACTATGCACTGATAGGCTGCCTGTCCCCTTTAGGCAAAGAACAGTCCAGATTTGAATCTCACAACATTTCTACCTGTAAATATAGCAAGACCAATAAATTCAGATTAAAAATCGGTGTGATACTGTATGCTTAGGGTTGTATTGTGTAAACATACCAGATGAAAGCGTCTTATCACTCTGTTGAAGTTGAGATGCTGACAGAGCAGCAGTGGCCATCAGAAAAGCTCTGCCTACATAAACCATGATGTTTTCTTGTTTAAGAGGTAATAATAAAACTTAAGTCTTATGATAACTTCTTACATTTGCAAGGTGTAAACATACTCTAACAAATTATGATATCGATGAGCCATGTCACACTGTGAATATTTGTAACTTTTTTCACCATACTATACTAAGACCTTTTTCATAATTTTTTTCCACATACTATCCTAAGGCTTTTTATCACTATAGATACACTACAATGACTTTCAAACGGCAGTAACTGGTGCCATGGTGGCTCAGTGGTCAATGCTGCTCCCACTACCACCAGCAAATAGGCATGTCAGATTCTTATCCTTGGTTCAAACCCTGGTCCAGGCTGCATGTTTTTGGGTGGAGTTTGCATGTTCTTCCAAACTTTCTATAATATGCTATACTATGACCTTTTTTAGCAGTTTTGACATACTATACTATGACTTTTTATCACTATATATACTCTACTATGACTGTTTTCTACATACTATGCTATGACTGTTTTCAAACTTTGATAACTGGTTCAATAGTGGCTCAGTGGTCACAGCTCCACTTAGCACCAGCAAATAAGCATGTCAGATTCTCATCCTTGTTTCCAGCCCCAGTCCAGGCAACACATTTTGGGTGGAGTTTGTATGTTCATCCAAACTTTCTATATCATGCTATGCTACGACTTTTTTAAAATCATTTTTCAACATACTACACTGTGACTTTTTATCCCCTTTTTCGATGTACTATACTATGACTTTTTCATCATTTTTTTCAACATACTATCCTAAGGCTTTTTATCACTATACTGTAAATACTCTACTATAATTGTTTTCTACATACTATGATATGACTGTTTTCAAACTTTCATAACTGGTGCCATGGTGGCTCAGTGGTCAGCACAGCTCCACCTAGCACCACCAAATAGGCATGTCAGACTCTCATCCTTGGTTTGATCCCCAGTCAAGGCTACACATATTGGGTGGAGTTTGAATGTTCTTCCAAACATGCCATACTATGACTTTTTTAAAATCAATTTTCAACATACTATACTATGACTTTTTTGATCATTTTTTATGACATACTATCCTCTGACATACTAGGCTTTTTATCACTATAGATACACTACTATATGACTGTTTTCCACATACTATGCTATGACTTTTTTGATCATTTTTTATGACATACTATCCTCTGACATACTAGGCTTTTTATCACTATAGATACACCACTATATGACTGTTTTCCACATACTATGCTATGACTTTCTTCAAACTACAATGATTGGTGTCATGGTAGCTCAGTGGTCAGCACAGCTCTGACTAACACCACCAGATAGGCATGGCAGACTCATCCTTGGTTTGATGTCCAGGCTGCACATTTTTGCGTGGAGTTTGCATGTTCTTCCAAACTTTCTATAACATGCTATACCATGACTTTTTTAAAATGACTATGACTTTTTTTCTACATACTATGCTATGACTGTTTTCAAGATTTCATAATAGGTGGCATGGTGGCTGAGTGGTCAGCACAGCTCAAACTGGCAAATAGACACTTCAGACTCTCACTATTGGTTCAATCCACAGTCAGGGCTGAACATTTTTGTGTGGAGTTTGCATGGTCTTCCAGACTTTCTTTGACATACTATACAAAGACTTTTTTAATCAGTTTTCAAGACTTTTCTTTAACCTTTTTACTATGACTTTTTTTAAATCAATTTTTGACATACTATACTATGACGTTTGTAAAACTGTTTTAGACATGGCTTTTTCACTTTGTTTGACATGCGATACTTTGACAGACTCTCACTATTGGTTGAATCAACAGTCAGGGCTGAACATTTTTGAGTGGAGTTTGCATGGTCTTCCAGACTTTCTTACTATACTATGACTTTTTTTAACACTTTTTGAGACTTTTTTAAGACTTTTTTATGACTTTTTTAATATGAGTTTTAGCACTTTTATTATCACTAAACTATCACGTTTTGAGATATTCTTTTTTTGACATACTTTACTATGGCTTTCGTCAACAAAGTATAGTATATCGGTTAAAAGTGATAAAAAAAAGCCATAGTATAGTTTGTCAAAAAAAGAGGAAAAAGTGCCATATTATTATAGTATGTCGAGAAAAGGAAAAAAAGTCATAGTATAGTATGTCAAAAAAAGTGATAAAAAGGTCATGGTATAGTATAATAAGTTGAAATAGGCTATAGTAGAGTATGTACAGACTTTATTACGACATACTACTATTACTTTTAATCACTATACTAACTATAATATGGCTTCTTTTGCAAAAATATAAAACAGTCACATTATAGTATGTCAAAAAAGTGAATAAAAAGCCAAAGCATAGTATGTTGAAAAAAGGCATAGTATAATATGTCAAAAAAAGGTGATAATAAAGTCATAGTATAGTATGTTGAAAAAAGATATAAAAACGACAAAGTATAAGCAATATTTACTATGGCTTGTTTTTTAGTTTTTTCCATATATGACTTTTTTTACTTTTTCAACATGCTATACTATGGCTTTTTTTTTGCAAAAATAATAGACAAAAGTCAATATATAATATGTCAAAAAAAGTGATAAAAAGCCATAGAATTGTATGTTGAAAAGGACTAGGCAGGAACACTTTGATATGCATCTGGAGAAACCTGGGAAAGAAAGCCAACCTTGTGGTTATGAGACAACCATTTTCCATCCCAGCCACAAGTAGGATAAATGGAAAAAAAGATGAAAAAGCCATAGTGAAGTATGTCCAAAACAGTCATAGTACAGTATGATGAAAAAAGTGATAAAAAAGCCATGGTATAGTATTTCAAAAAGGAATACTTCAGAACACTTTGTCAAAGTGCCTGGGATTGTAGTGACAACCTAATAATTATGAGACAACCATTTTACCTCGTACTATACAAAGGCTTTTTTCCCCTATTTTTGAAATACTACACTGTGACTTGTTTTTTGTTTTTTTACCTTTTTCAACATACTACACTATGGCTTTCTTCAACATACAGTACTATACTCAGGCTTTTTTAACACTTTTTTTGACATACTATACTATAGGGTTTTTATCATCACTTTTTGACATACTATACTATGACTTTTTTATCATTTTTTTCAACATACTTTATTATGGCTTTTTTCGACATTCTATTACTTCATTATCACCTTTTTTCAAAATACTATACTATGCCTTTTGTGACATACTATGTTTTGGCTTTTTTCACTTTTTCCGACATACTATACTATGGCTTTTTCACCTTTTTGACATACTATACTATGGATTTTGTTTCATTTTTTCAAAATATTCTACTATGACTTCTTGTCACTTTTTTCAACATACTATACTATGTCATGCTTTTTCGACATACTATACACTATATGGCTTATATAGTATGACTTTTTCTTTATACCATGCTTGTTGGCTTTGGCTGGGAGGTAAAATTGTTGTCTTATAGCAAGAAGGTTGGCTGATCAATCCCATTGTTCTCTAGCCACACATCAAGGTAACCCTGACTACATATTCTTTTAGACATTGCTTTTTATCACTTTTTCAACATACTATAAAAAGTCATAGTATATTATGTCAAAATAACCCATAGTAGAGTATGTACTAGACTTTTTTTCGACATACTATACTGTGGCTTTTTTCAACAGACAGTACTATACTCTGGCTTTCTCAATACTTTTTCCCACATACTATTGAATAGTATGTCAAAAAAGTGAAAAACTCATAGTATAGTAACTGTACTATGACTTTTTTTGACATACTATACTATCGTTTTTTTATGCCATATCGTCTATGGCATTTTTTGACATAAAGTACTATACTCTGGCTTTTTTATCACTTTTTACGACATACTATGGCTTTTTTCGACATAAAGACATACTATATGATGATATTTTTCACTTTTTTGACATACTATTCAATAACCTTTCATCATTATTTTCAACATATTATACTTTGACTTTTTCCCTTTTTTTGACATAGTATACTATGACTTTATTCAATATACTATACCATGGACTGGTCTGTTGAGGCCATCTGGTAAGGATGCCTCCTGGGCGCCTCCCTAGGGAGGTGTTCCAGGCACATCCAGCTGGGAGGAGGCCTCAGGGAAGACCCAGGACTAGGTGGAGGGATTATATCTCCAACCTGGCCTGGGAACGCCTCGGGATCCCCCAGTCGGAGCTGGTTGATGTGGCTCGGGAAAGGGAAGTTTGGGGTCCCCTGCTCGACATACTATACTGTGGCCTTTATCAACACACAGTTCTATACTAGTTTTTTTTTAAACTTTTTTTTTGACATACTATATACAACTTTCTTTCACTTTTTTCAACGAATTACACTATGGCTTTCTTCAACATACAGTACTATACTCTGGCTTTTTTTAACACTTTTTTTGACATACTATACTATTGGGTTTTTATCATCACTTTTTCATCATACTTTATTATGTCTTTTTTCGACATTCTATTACTTCATTATCACCTTTGTGATAAGTGCATAAAGTCTACTTTGTGTGTGTGTGTGTGTGTGTGTGTGTGTGTGTGTGTGTGTGTGTGTGTGTGTAGTGTTAAAACCAGCTGCCCTCTCCATTACCACATGCTCACCTGCTGACAGCTGGACAGTCACCCTCGACAACAACCCCCCCCCCTCCTCCTCCCCCTCGCTCGTTATCATTTGAGCTCCACAGAGACTGTTCTAATGACAGCGCTTGTCTATAATGTCGTCGTCACGGCTTGTGTACGTGTGTGTGTTATGTGCGTTTGTGCACTCGTACGGTTGCATGTTTGCCCTGTAATGACAGCGGCTGTCTATAACGGCTCGTCCTGGCAGGGATCATTCTCCCTCTCTCCCGCGTCCGCTGTCCGGTGTCACCCGTGTCCGGGTGGACGATGATGTGATCTTTAGTCCTCTCTGCGATCTATAGAGTGGCATTTGGCTCAGGGAGCGTCCCCCGCCCTGACATGCATGCTAAAGCTTTCCGCTGTTCTGCCGATATCCCTGCCCGCCTTACCTCCCCTAACAGGAAGTTAATGCCAGGCAGCGCAATATTCCGACAGTCAGCATTAGATATTGGAGTGGCAGTTAGTCACTAAAGTTCGGGCCCCTGTAGGAAAAATAGGCTTGAACATTAGATGGTTTGTGTGCATGAATCTGTAGTGCAGCGTCCATGCCCAAAACCTTTCACATATTAGTGTTTGTAATGTCTTCAGGACATATGTTCTAGCTAGGCCACTGACAACAATGTGTTTTGCATTTGCATATTATGAATACAAGTGTTTTGTGTGCAAAAACCTAATTTATTAAATGACTAGAAGGCTAAGTAAAGCTGTAAAATGAATGTAGAGGAGTAAAAAGAATAACATATCCCTGAAATGTAAAGAAATAGAAGTAGAAAGTGGCATGAAAAGACTCAAGTAATGTACATTAATGTAAATTACTTACCTACATACTTAGTTAAATTCCCCCACTGGTCCTATGGACAATGCTGTTTAAATTCAAATTAAACAAATGATTGTACAAACTCACTTTATAGTAAATGAGGCCCCTTAAACGTAACAGTGCTCATTGAGTGTCCTTTATGTTCATATGTGTTTGACCATAGAAAGTCTCCATCTCGACACGTATGATCTTATTACATTGACACGTGTTCTGTTTATGCATCCATGTGTTTTATCTCTAATGTAGGCTTATAAACACTTTGGTGTGCCATTCTGTATGTGTTCTGTCTGGTGGTTTTGGTCCTGAGGGACCGGCTGTGTCAACTCCTGCATTGATGCCATCACACTCTCATCTGCATACCAGACAGCTCAGACCTTCTTCCATCCCCCTTTCCTCCATCTCTTTCTGTCTGTGTGCTTCTTCCAGTGCAACCTTTTCATGTACTTTTCTCTTTTCCTTATTTACCTTTCTTGGTTGTCCTGCTTTAGTCTTTCTCTTTCTCTTTTTCTCTCTCTCTCTCTCTCTCTCTCTCTCTCCTTCTTTGCTTTCTCACCCCCTTGCTATTTTTCTCTGGGTCGATATTGTGTGTGTGTAGCAGGATTATCCCTGTTGTCCTAACAATGTAAACCTGGGATTAGGCTTGACTCTAGGGATATACGTGCATGTTCGTGTGTGTGTTGTCCTATGCCCGCTGTCTATAACAGGCTGGCTTTCAGATCACTTAAGGTCCCAATAGCTCACTGCACATAGCAACAAGTCACTGGAGGCAGTGTAATTCATGTTTGTGTGTTTAAAGTGTCAAAATGTGCATCTTTACATTACATCTTTTAAGTAATTTAACTAACTGTAAAAAAGTCAATAATGTGGAAACATGTTCTTTCCATGGACACTGTAAGCAGGATGACCTCTGAAATGTTAAGCAAACAACGTAACAATAAAGTTGCTGTACTCGATATTCACAAAAAAAGTGGTCTGGGATTGCTTGCACAAGCTCTCACAGAACATTCCCCAACGCGTGATATCCTGCTTATGCTTTCACGGCCCTGTGCATCAGATACTGATGGCCAAAATGGCTATCACAACAAAGAACAGAGAAGCTTGGATTACAACACACACAGATGGAGTGTAACTTCATTCTCTGCTCAGGACACCATTACTCCACTATATCTTTAAATAGCAAGTTGTTTACTGCTATATTAATGTTCTGAATATCAAGCTCAGCCCTTTTAAGTATTTCTTACCAAAATGCGTTGTCTATCCTTAAAGTATAGCAAATGGGTTCAGTGCATTTTCTTCCTCAAAAAGCAAAGCCAATTGCAAATCCAATGTTTTGAATATCTTAAATAGTGCTAGCAGTCTTCTTCATTGCCTTTGTGGGTGCATTGCTACACTTCTTGTCACATTGCTGCTGCTTACTGTCAATCAGTAGAATAGTGGAATAGCAACGGGGAATGCTTATTGCATTAGCCGAGTGCTCATGCTTGTACATGGTACAGATAAAAAGGGGACCTACTCGTAAAAACATTGCTTCAGAGCACCACAAGTGGTCAAAAACTCCCCGGTATCTTTAAGGTTCATTGAGACTGAAAACACCTCTGTGTTAAAAATTCACAAGAGGTTATGTTGGTTGGGGTGTGTTGTTTCAGATGCCATTCATTCAGAAGTCCAGCTTGAATGATAGATCCAAAGGCTTATCACTCATCTAAACACCTCACAGCTTTTAATGATACTTATAGGGAGGATCTGTTTTCTGAAAAGCTATTACAGTGACAATCATTTGATCCTCTATTGTCACAATCACTAGGAACTACCCTATTCAGGTTAAAAGGTAAAAGACCCCTCTGAATCAGGATCCATTCTGTATCAACACAATGGCCTAATTGACATTAATGTGGGGCTCCCTATTTTCATGCATTGCAAATACCTGTATGAACTTGGCCTCAGGCTTTCCTCACATGGAATCGTGTTATGGAAGTAGGGGATTTCCAAAGATAAAATATCTGAAAGATGTTTTCATAACGTATTTTACTGGAAAGTTTCTTTGTTTTGCAGAATCAAACTGTCCCTAGAAACAAATTCTTTACATTAACTTAGAGATCATGGCAAATTGGCAAACCACCGTTCTTAGAGCCCTGGGTAACGAAACTTCTGGCGAAAAGGGGCGGAAGAGATATACGGAGTAAAGGGCTGGTTGAGAAGGTGGGTCAAGGGCTGTGGTGGCGATGAGGAGTTGAGAGGTTAAAGGTCGGGCCCCCTAGTGATATCTCCTGTGCCAGAGAGGCAGTCACGACCCGGTCAGCGGAGGTTCAGGTGTCAGAGAGTGACGACTGACTGACGAGACCTCTCCTGCGCTCCTCCATGGTTGGACCTTTCATCCTTCCTTCTCTCCCTCTTCCCGTCACTCCTCCGTGACCCATCCCTCCCTTCCTTCAACCGCTACCCTCTTCGCTCTCTTCACTCTCTATCTGCCCAAAGAACCCCCAACCCTGTCATCTTCTCATCCTTCCCTCCTTCCTTTCCCCCCACTCACCTTCTTTTTCACCCCTTAAGCTAAACATTACCACAGGGTTTCACACAGGAGGCCAGGCTGACTGAGGCAGCTCTCTGTGGAGCTGCCTGTCTTCAGTCCACCAGCATATGCTCACACATCTTACATTCACACTCACACAGAAACATGCACATACTGCACATATTAGCACACAGGTTGTTGGCACGAGCACATGTAGCCTACACTGTGCTGCCAAACCTACAGGAAAATCTTGAGCATTTGAATATCCAGTTTTTACATACTGGGCCTATTTTTCTAGTTGTTGCTATCATGAAATGAAGTATGAAAGACGATTTCTATAAATTTATAATGGCCTATTTTATTGCTAAGCTTCTTTGTTATTTGACGGTCCAGGAATGCCCTACCGTAGCTCCTTCTTTAGGAAGTTTGGACCTGCAGATAGAGACTTTGTTATGCTAGTTTGGACAATGTGTACCCAGAGAACAATTGTTGAGTCACTGCTATTAATTCCATCAATCAAAATATATTATGGTCATTGTGTACTGTGCTTTAATTTTACACATATTGTAGTCATTTTCATCTTCTGGTGCATCTATTAAATTAATATTACCACGATACCTGGCATTAATTTGCCCGGGTGATTGAGCAGCCCATTTCATCATCTATGACTCTTTCCTAATTACAGCACACTGTATTCCCAATAATAAAAACAACATGCAAACAGTGGACACTTATAAATTATTGACTGACCTGGTCTTGCTTTCTTTTCAAATAAACTACCGGCAAGGCATGGTCAAGGTTTTGACAAATTCCTTTAATTTCAGGTCTGTAATATGTGACATGAACCCCAGTCTACTGCATGTAAGTCAGATTTCTTACACACCCATTATCCACCTGATCTCCACACCCTCTCTATCTTGCTACATAAAGTGCACAGCACTTTCTGCGTTGGCCCTGAATGTCGGAAGTAAATCGTGTGGTGCAGAATTGTCCAATATGAGCATAATTCCAATGAATACTGGGTTGGACCTTAAACAGATCTTATCTCTGTACTTTGCATTATTGTGGCAGCACGTGTCTAAGATCACGTTGAGGCGGTCTGTGGGGATTTAATTAGCTAAATAAGACCGTTAGCTAATGGCATGTCCCTGCAGCTCTATCAAAAGTTCAAATAGTTTTTGATGGACTGACACGCATAATTTTGACAAACTTTGCATTGTCAATTGTGTAATTCAGCGAGTCTCATTAGAAATACATATACATATATACAATATACACTTTAGTTTCACTAGTGTTCAATGAGGTCTCAAAATAGAGTACAATATTTTTATTGAAGTATTATTTTTTGCATTCAGCTTTCTTATCACATCTAGTGTGGGAACAGTATTTCTTAACCATCTCACGTCTGTAGAACGGACCTCACCCTGAAGGTATGGACGAGCTTCTCATCACTCTCTTACTGTCTCATCATCGTGTTGACTGGCTGGCACGCCTAAGGACACCAGACATCCAGACATAGCAGGCTGGCAGGTATGCACACACAGACATACGCTTTGGCAGGTGCAGGCTGCATGAAGGGTTGCCAGTCGTTTCTTCTGTGTTGCTTTTCGTTAACTTGTCTAATACAATCAAAGACTGTCAACAAGAGTGACAGAAGGAGACAGAAATGGAAGACAAGAATATTTGTGAAAAGGACAAGCTTTTCACAGATATGACTGTGTGCATGCAGCTGCATCTAAAAAGAAACTTCCTTTTCTTTCTGATAACATTGTTTTTGGCCTTTTGTTGCTTCTGAAATGTCCTCAGGGCGTTTTGCACACACGAATGCATCACATGCACACACATGTACAGGTGAGAAAATGCAGTGATCGAAGCATGAGTGCTCTGGGCGGCATACAGTCAGCTCATCATATTTCTCCAAAAGCTCACACCTGCAGGTTCCAAAAAACATTAATTTCATAGTGTTGAAAAGCGGAATTTGCAGCAAAGCAATCCGGGTGTTTAGTGAAATGCCACATCTTAATGAAATAACGACAGAATATTCACCTCTCTGCATAAACCGATGGCTTATGTCTTTGCTTTTGGGAGGCGTGTCACTCTGCTAAAGGTTAAAGGGAAGATATTCTAATCAGGGACTCTTTACAGAGCAGCAGCTCAATAAGGTCAGCTAGTGTCACAACATTCAGGTTGGAGGGAGGAATGCGTGCGTACAAGTGTGTGTATGTGTGCTATAGTGTGATGTGATACTTTGCACTCATCCTCTGCTTACCTTCCTGTTGCTTGTGCTGTGCTTCATTTTTTTAAATGTTTATCTTTTTCTAACGTTGTTTGCTTTTATCTTGCCCATGAAAACACTATCACTAGACACACACTCAAATACATACACTGAGTCACATACAAAGCACTGGTGTCTGACGGGGTGATCCGCCGGCCAATCGGCTGTATTGATTATTGGGCCAGGGGAGGTTGGTGGAGCGGCAGCAGTAATTAGGGCTTTTTTGGTGTGGATTAGCCGAGAGAAAAGGTCACCTGCTCAACATCAGTGGCAGCCTGCCAGGACCACAGGCACGGACAGGGAGGGGTGGACGGGTGGACGGGTGGAGGGGACTGTCCCTAAATGCGATGACCATGATTGGCAGGGCCATGTATGTAAGTAGCATGTAATGTATGTAAGCACATGCAGAAATTGAGTGACAAAAGGATAATGCAATTTTACTACAACGTCCGTACTTTTTGTCCATCATTTTGTAGTGGTTATAACAGTGTACTCACTGGTTTATTGGCATTTCTTTAAACCACTCACAATTGTCTTGGGTGGCGCTAAGCGCTGGACGCAGTGAGCGTGGGTATTCAAAATAGTCTCAAGAAGGAACTTGTTTTGGTGGAACATTTGCACCCTAAAAAAAATGCCACATGCAATATAAACATGATGTTAACTGTTCACACAATACAGTAACGCAAGCTATTTAAATCCGCTGGATACATGGTTAAACTTAATTTGCTCTTACCATTGTATCGCCGTGTGTATGTTGTCAATAGCAAATCCCCACCAACAGGTCCCAAAATGTCCAAGTTAAACACATTCTTTGTAAATCTTTACAATCTTTCACGGAACGAACCAAGCAGGCCTGCCTTGCTGCACAATCTAAATGTTCTTTAAAACTTGCCATTTTCAGCCTATAATGTTGCTCAACGGTTCCGGTTAATGTTGCTCGATCCCATAGCTCAATCCGACTGGAGTTTCAAGTGAATGTAAAGAAAGCGGAAAGTGGGGGTCAGCTGGAGGAATTACCTGTGGCATCGGAACTATCCCGTAATTTCTTTTATTCCCACTTTGGAATTGAGGGTTTTATCTACTGGACTTATTTTTTTCCACAATGCTGCCTCTCTTTCCAATCTCAACAATTGAGCTAGTAAGTACAAGGTTATCATAACCTGTGTGACCAGACCATGCAAAGATATGTGACTATTATACTATAATGACAAGAACATGGCTTTAAATGACAAATTTGAATAATGTTAAAATTTTCCTCTCTCTCTCTTTGTCTCTCTCTTTCCAGACCTGCAGGTTGACTTCTCAGTGGTATGACAGGTCTGAGTGTATCTCAGAGGGTCACGACCCTCCCGGGCTGGGACCTGGACAAACAGGATTGAGGAGCTACAACAGGACATGGAATGTCCCTTTTGTTTTGTCTTGTTTCGCTTTTTGCTTGAAAAGGTGAACTTGCCGAAGCAAAAGAAAACATTTTCTTGGCAGCGAATGTAGCCTGAGTTTACATAATAAACATTATGTGACTGTAACAAAAATTATAAAGGCTCAGGCAGTGCTCAGTTATAACTGAAGATGCATTTTTCTTTCTTTTCTCGTGGTGATTGTCATCTTATAAAACACTGAAGATGGGATTTATTTCAAAAGCAGACCCTTATCTTTGTGAACATATTTTTGGTGTTAGCACAGCCACTTGTCTGCATTTTCTGTATGTCCCACATTATATATGTTCTATGCGCCTGGTACCATATGGAACCAATTGTTTCTTAATAAAAAAAAGCCAATGTGAATGATTGAGAAGGTGTTAGCTTGTCTGCAGGTGTCAGCTCCCCTTCTTTTGCTCCACAGCAGCCCAGTGTGAGGCAGCAGCAGCTGTGGCAGATTTGGGGAGGGCTGGTTTTGTGCAAAGCTGCAGCAATCCTAGTGGTGGAAATGCAGAAGAGGTGCTACATTTCTACAAAACCAACCAGACAGGAGTGTTGATTGAGAGAGCTTGTGCATGAATTTTGCTTTGCATTGCATGGCCTTGTGTTTGTATGTGAGATAGGGGTGGGACTGGCATGCAAAAAAAAAGTAATTTTTCTGTGTCCGTCTGTCCCAACACACAACAAGCTATTGTTTTTTTAAGCTATTGTGTTCACTCATGTGTGTAAGTGCATATCACTGTGTATTCACTTGCACATGTGGGCTTCCTATGTTGTGCATGATTTGTAAATGTCAGTGGAAATGTCATGCCAACAAACGTTCTGAAGAAGTGTTGTGTTGTGTGACAATAAAGGACATACATAACTGAGAGCCGAGTCAGAAACAAATGTGCAAGGGCCAAGCAAACCTTATATCCTCCAAAACAGACTGCCTTTGCCTTTCAGATTAATGTGAACACAGTAAATGTTGCAGATCTGTACCCTGACACGCTTCTGCTGCTGCAGTGTTAAGATGAATATTTGACTCAAGAACACATGAAATGTTTACAGTGACTGGTAAAGGTGCATAGGATTGTCCAATGATTAGATCTTATAACTAAAGGTGCATGATTACATTTTAATCTACAAAGTCAACAAGCATTAAAGCATATGCAGATCATAGCACTCATTGCCAAATACATAATTCCTGTAATACCATTCCTGTTGTCACAGAAAACTGAAAACACAGAAAACTTAATCTTGACAGATTGTGTCTTTGCCCGATAATCTGTTGTCCCTTTGCCCTGGTCATATGAAGCTAACAGTTAACTATATGGTACACATAGTGGTAAGATAGGCAAGGCAGCCATGGTCCATCCATACTCTGCACAGCTCCTGCATTAAAGAGTTCACTAGAGGGTCAAAAGTGTCACCACATACATCACAGCTGTAGCAGAACTGCACACACCGTTGCCATGGGGATCAGCCATTTTTCCCCCACTGTGCTAAGCCAAACAGTGGTGGGTGGGTGCCGAGATACGGGAAAAGACAAAAAGGATTGTGTATGTTTCAGGGTGTTTGTATGTGAAGTGTGTTTATTTGGTCAGGCATATTTGGGTTAAAGAGACACATGTGTACCTTCCTGGTTTGATCTCACTATCTGTGGTCTCAGCTGTACTCATCAGGAGCGCTGTGCAACAATAGCTAAGGTGCCCGCGGAGGGAGCTGCACAGCGTGATAAAACTGGCAAAATGAAGGTGTCAGAAGCTCCATTGAACATAATCAGGCTTTGGTAGATGGGCTCGGCTGTTGGGTTTGGGACCATAAGTCTGGCGATTAAACATGCATGGGGAGAATCCTTCATCACAGGGCGAAACAAAGCCGCCCTGCCCTTCCCACGTGTTCCAACATTGCCATGGAAAAAGCCTGTTTCCTTGGCAACCAAACTGGCTCTCTTTGTCACACGAATGGGGAAGGAGGAGGAATGAAGGGAGGAGGGGGAGGTGAGTGGAGGCATGACACTCCATGCTGACCTCCACCTTACCTCTAGGTGAACATGCCGTATTGGTTTCCTGCTTTCCTAAAGGGAACACTGGTCATTTTTCAGCCAAAACAAGACGAGCTCTGTCACATGAGTTTCAAAATTTTACAGCAAAATTTATCTTTTTAGGACACTTATGTTTCTGTTCCAAATATCATACAGTAATGAGAACGAGTTCTCTTGGACAGCAAAAGGAAAGACATTTACATGGGCCCTCATTACTCTATGCTGATAGACAGACCTGTCTAAATGCTTTCCAAAAAGCCGACATCTTTTCTTCTACTGTCCCTTGTGGCGCATTGAACGACCTATCTAGGTGAAACAGGGAGAAGCATAAAAAGGGCTGAGTGAAAGAGAAATGACTGGTACTGCACCCATAGCTAAGGCTGGTACTCTAGCTGTAATGTTAGCCCTAGTGTTTACCTAATGGCTTTAATGACATATGGAGCACAGATTGCAGCATGAGGCGGCTCACTTTGAAACCACTGTCGCCTCCCTCAGGGCTTCATGAGCACTACAATATGAAGGCAAGGTGACTGAGGACGCAGGTCATGTCTGGGGAACTTTCATGGTCATGGGATGATAATTTAAAGGATCTTTGTCATGACCTGAAACATCTTCACATCTGATTGTAAGTGTCTCTCAACAGGTGTATTACTTTCTGTTTGATTGTTAAAACATACATTATGCCTACTTCTGTTAGTTCTCACCACTGGCCTGTATGACATCTCCGTAAGCATCTACCCGCAGCAAACCACCCGCCATTTTGTTTCAATTTGTTTCCATCACTGATATCGCTTCCTCCTCTCAGCTCTTTTAGTCTGTCCACATCTCACTTGTCGTCTGGCCGTCATCTTCTCGTGGACTGTTACTGATGATATCAGATGGCTGTTGGCTTTATGGTGCTGGAAAGTGGAGCTAATGGCCTTTCAAATGCTTTATTGTGAATGCAACCCGTCAAGAGGGGAGAGATAGCATCAGATTTGATTAGGTGGCGACAGCGGCACAATGAAAGTATTTAAAAAGAGAGGAATTATTGTTGTTCTGCATGTCTGTGCGCAGTGAAAGAAAGATAAAGAGAAACGTCATACAGTACATATGAATATTTTGCCAAATATACTGCTTTGACCTCATTAGATGCCCTTGATCATCCTTAACTCTGCAAGTCTTTTTTATTCCTGCTTCAATTCTCCTATCTCCTTTCTCTTCAGTGTGCCTCTTCCATGTGTATCCCTCCCCAGCGGAGCAGAGAGTAACACTGCCTCTTTTGGCTGGATGCGGTAAATGTGTTCCTCTCTGGCAGATGAATGATGTCAAACAGACATATTTATATTCATTTAGGACTGAAGAGAAGGAGAACCCATCTGTAACGGATGTGATAGAAACCACTATGTGAGTGTGTGTGCATTTAAGTGTGTGTGTATGTGTGTGTAAGCACACGCATGTTTGAGCAAGGTATCCATCGTTTGTGATGAATGAATCGTGCTTTTGTGTGAGTTGATACCGTGTTTGTGGGTGTGTGTGTGTGTGTGTGTGTGTGTGTGTGTGTGTGTGTGTGCATGCAAGCGAGGTCATTCCCCGGTCACTCGTTCAGGCTGTGTGATGAATGAAGAGGAGAGGTGCCTGCAAAGCCAGAGAGATTTGGGAGAAACATTGTTCCACAGGGTTAAAAATGGTCTTGTGTTGTGCCAGAGGCTGAGGGAATGTTACTAAAAAAATGTAAGACTGCAACTTAAGTGGATGTTCATCATATCCCATGTTTAATATCAAGCTCGGGAAAGTAATAAACTCATAAAATATTAATATTTGCCATTTGATGTGGCAGATTTGCTCAGTGATGAGATTTTGTAAACGAAGTATCCAAAATTTGTTTCCTTCTCTATGTCCATTTGTTCTTTCCTACAGGAGAAGTGAGGTGGAAGTGGCTGTGTTTGGTTTGGACGGCAGGCCGGTGGGGTCAAAGACATTTGACTCAACCAGGAAGTATCAGGTTGCAGTAGACAGGAAGTAGGTGGACTAAACAGGAAGGACTTTGCGCAGACGAGGCTACTGAATGCCAGCAGCATTTACAGCCATCAGTGTCTATCAGCACAGGACCAAAAAATAGTTTGTGTGTGTGTGTGTGTGTGTGTGTGCGCGTGAATGCGTACATGTGTGTGTGAAAGTAGGGATGTCTGTATGTTCTAATTATCTCTATCTTGAGCTTTTTGACACCAAAACTATTACTTGGATCTTGGATTACATGAAATCAAAATCACTTTTTTTAAAGAATCAAAATTTTCAGACACTGATGTGTAACTAATGTAAGGTTAATAACAACAGTAATCATTTGGATGCCGGCTTGATAGAGGTCAACGCTGATCTGAGGAACAGCTGAGGATGATGTGTGTGTGTGTGTCTGTCTGTGTGTGTGAGTCTGTGTGTGTATGTACTTTCTCAGACACAAGTGCTTGGGACAATGTGGTCAGGCAGAAGTGCATTGTGGGATCGATGTCCACACCTCGTCCTAAATTATTCATCCTGTCAGCTGGCCTGTCGACCATCGCCATGGAAAACGCTGACCAAGAGCTTTACCTCCATCCCTGCGGATTCACCTCTTCATCCCCTCCTCGGCCCTCACTTCCTCCTCTCTCTCTCTAATTATCTCTTCCCTGATTCATTCATTTACAGCCTCGCTCGCCCTCACTCCCACTTCCAGTCTTCCTTACTTCTCCAATCTTTTCATCTGCCTTTCTTCTACTCCCATTATTCAGTATATCTATCTTCCTCATTAGTCCTGAACTCCCACTGACTCACTTTCTATTTCTTTCTCACTTTTTTTTCACTTCTTGTCGTCCCTGATGCTGACATTCTCTCCTCTGCTACCCCCGTGTTGCTGACTAAGATTATAATGTGTTGGCTTTGTTGGATGTTTATGTTTGTGTCTTTGAAGTCTGCCCCAGTGGCCTCTTGGAAGACAGCCATAATCCTAGTGAGCTGCCAGAGGTTGTTCAGCGTGCCATGTATGTGTGTGTGTATTCGTCCTCATACATGTGTGAAAGCATGTATGCACATGATCAACCCCAAGTACAGTGTGTGTGTGTGTGTGTGTGTGTGTGTGTGTGTGTGTGTGTGTGTGTGTGTGCATGTGAGTCAGTAATTGTGACATGGCTCATACATCATGGCCAGAGCCCGTTTGATTACAAGCGGAGGGGCCCAGTGATTAATCGTTGGATTCAGCTCCCTGGCCCGAGTTGTGACACCCGGTCACAGAGCATCTGTACTGACACACCCGCCTAGCCCCACTGCCCTGCTCCAGCGTACCCCCATACCGCCTACACCTCTACACACACACCCACATACTCACACAAATACCCCCTACCTTGCCCTCACTTCCTCCCCAGCACTCCATTACCTTCTGCCCTTCTCTCGCCTCCAACAACACACACCTTACCTTTTCCTTTTTCTTTTTTGTACTCCTCTGCCTCCTGTTTCATCTTAGCCCAACCCTTTCACTCTATTCCCCCAACTCCAGCACCACCGTATATCTTGCCTTTACCACTTTGCACTTCCTGCCTCTGCACTCCCTCACATTGCTCTTCTCCCCTAACCTTTTCTTTTCAAGCCATCTGTCTGTGCAACCCACAGCTTCATATTAACCAAAGATACTGTTGTGATCTTATCACCTTTCAACCCATATTCTTGCAGTCTTGCTCTTTCTCACAAGCTATGACCCCTTAATCTCTCTTTTATATACAGCAGCCACCCCCCTTTCCCCTAATCTGGTGCTGCTCCCCTCAAAATGTATTTTAACTCCCTAATGCACACACTAAGAATCACACATGCAGCATATTTGTCCACAAAACATGCACACACACACACACTCTTCCCCTGCCAAACCAAAAGCCTCTTCTGTGTGTCAGCTCCAGCATCTAAAAGGATCTTTAGCTCTCTCCACCTCCTAGTTAAAGTCATGGGATTCAAGTCCCTGAGGTCCAAAGCAACCCTTAATCCTATATAGAAGCAAGCAACCTTGAGGCCAAGCAACTGCCCTTTTGTGCCTCATATATGGTACCAACAACTAAAATACCTGGACTTGTATTTAAGAAAACGTTTTTTAAACCAGGACTTTCTGTAGTTCCCTGCACATGTTCATGTTAATGAAGTGCAATTGTGTTGTCCACTGATGAGATATATAGCTGAGAGGTATAGCAGGGCCACACGGAATCTTCAAATGCAAAATTGCACCGAATTTTCCGAAGTATTTTAAATAAAGACAAAGTGCTTACAGCTCTCCGCCCCAAGCAGAAAAACAGTCCGCTAAATTCCATAGATTTTTACTCTGGATCATCACTGAAAAAAAATATATGCAGATTAGACAATACTTATTAGTAGGTAAATTAACTGTTGACTTTGGTCTTTTCATGGTTATTTTTGACAAAGCGTATAAAAATATGAATCTTACCCTTAAACACATGACAGATTGAGCGATTTGATTCTATGTGGAAGATAAGGAAAAGGAGTCTGAGGAAGCAAATATGCAGGAGTCATTGGGAAACAAAGGAAGAGAATCTGAGTGTGAGCAAGCAAGCTAGTGAGAAACAGAGACAGTTAGTGTGTGTGTGTGTGTGTGTATGTGTATGTGTATGTGTGTGTGTGTGTGTGTGTGTGTGTGTGTGTGTGTGTGTGTGTGTGTGTGTGTGTGTGTGTGTGTGTGTGTGTGTGTGCGTGTTCCCCTGGCTCTCACCTCCATATCAGGATGAGGGATGGTCCTGCCAGCAATCAGCCCAGGCCTGGACTCAAGCTCCGCACAAGGATTCCCTGCTGAAACCATTAGTCTGGGCATTAAACACCATTAGAGCACACCTACACGCACACACACGCACACACACACACACACACACACACACACACACACACACACACACACACCATTAGATCAGAGAGAAGGAGTGATTGCCAGAAGGATTGTTGTGGCTAAAGGTAAAAGAGCAATAGGAGAAAGAGAAAGAACAATGAAGAAAAGAAGGATGGAGATATACAGAGGAGGGTGGAAGGGCATTGAAAATCTAATTTTCATTTAATGTCTCATTTCTCTGGCCCTCATCTACTTTATTTGCCTTTTCTAATGCATAATTAATTAACAACAAGTAAGAAAAGATTTTCCTGGATGTCAGTTTTTTTAGGTAGCCTTACCTCATCTTTCCTCCATACATAATATGAATCTTTTTTTTTCTCATACCTGCATGTGTATGTATTACCTGTTTCAGTATATGGTGTGTAGTTTTGTGCATCTGCACTCTCATGGTGCACGGTAAAGCGTGCTTGTCCCCGGTGATCCAGGTGTAATTGGGTTAGTGACAACCAGGACAATGTGACACCTGCAGGTCTCAGCTGTGCCTCTCCCCACTGAACTGGCCTGGAGTCAGCTGGAGCTCTGTCATTTGGACTGGCCACTGCTGAAATGGCCATTCTGGGACTGATCCAGGGTTAGAGGCTCGACTGCACACAACACAAATAGTCTAAATACTAACCTTTTGTTCTTTTAGCTGGACATAAGCAACAATAAAGGACAGAGAAAGAGATTATGTGACATTCATCTCAAATTATTAAAAACTGTGGCAATTAAAAGCAGCTTCTTTTCACACTCACTGATATGCACATTTACATAATAAAGTGGAGCAACATGAAGACTGTTAAAGTAAAGTGATGCACACAATTTCTACGTGTGTGTGTGTGTGTGTGTGTGTGTGTGTGTGTGTGTGTGTGTGTGTGTGTGTGTGTGTGTGTGGGGGTGTGTGTGTGTGTGTGTGGATGGGTGTGGGTGTGTGGGTGTGTGTGTGAAATGTTGTTTGGTGTTTTGCATTGAGTCATTTTTACTTGTCTAACACACTTGGAATGGTACGAATGGTACAATGTTTGTTCAATATTCAAACATTCATGTGTGCAAAAAACGTTTGATTCGTCTAAATTCTAAATGAAGTGTAAGAATGACTTTGTCATAGTCACTCTGTCCATAAGCTAAGATTTTGTTGTTCTCTTTCCTAACTTAAATGAAGAAACCTAGCAAGCCATGCTTAATGGATAATGGCAATGAACCATCTGAGATGGAGGAAGGCTTTTGAATTCAACAACAATATAGTGGATTGACATTGAGTGAGTGTCCTTGTAAAAACCTGAGTTATCATTGACTTACAGTTTAAAAAAACCTTTTCTTAGACTTGTGTTTATTCATTTAGGAAGATTGATGGGTAAAGTTATGCGAGACATCACTTCATGATCATTTGCCAAGATATTAAGTTAAATCTTGATCCCTTTCCATATGTTTCTCTGTTTAAATGTTAAATACATTAATTAAAACATCAACAGGGAATGAACCACGTATTCTCAAATGACATTCTTTAAAAGATGTCCCGTTGATTTTGCACAAAATCAACCAGAAGCAAAAGATATTCATTGAAAAACTCTTTGCTTGAAAGGCGCCTAGTGTGTCTGAGCATTACTGACAAAACATCCCACATAGGTTACATGCAGCACATAAACGCTGCTGATGTGTGGCAGATGCCCTCCTCCTCTCATCAGGCACAACTTGTGATCACAGGCTGATATCATCACACAGACGTCCTTCTGTCACATTGGATTTTAGCGGCTCAAGTCTGTGGACTGTCTCTCCAGGCCCGAGTGGTGGCAGACCATGCTAACCAGCGCCACGCCATCGGAAGCTAATAAATCATCTGTGGTTTTATTTCAGATTTTTTCGGACCGTAATGAAGACGCGACGGGCCCCGTGCTGTAACCGACGGCGACAGGGTGACACTGATGAATGGCTGAAGGTGCGCTCTCGTACAGTCGGAAGGAGAGGGAGGACTGTCAGGCTGTTAGGTGCGCAGTGTGTGTGTGTGTGTGTGTGTGTGTGCGTGTGTGCGCGCTCCAAGGATCTTTTGGATCAAACAATATGTGTTATCATCAAATTATAATTATTGCTCTTCGCAAAGAGCATGTATGTCCAGAGTAAGTCCTCATCTGCACTGTCATCGTCGCTATTATCATTATCACCATCATTAGGCCTATTCTAGAATACTAAAGACACTATACTAGAATCATGACTAGTGTCTTTTCCGTCCTCATCATCAAAATCATTATTTAATGTATAATCATCATTATCTTCACTTCCTGCACGATTAACACATCGCCACCAACTCATTAACTATTACCTACATATCATTATTAACATATCCTAAACACTGTCCCAACTTCGACATCTTCATCACCTAAACATCACCTCACCGTGACCATAACCATCCAAATCCTTAACTTAATCACATATGTCTTTATCATCATCACTATCACTTTTATAATCATCTTCATGATCATTGTCATCCCCACCCCTACTATTATTATGATTATTTTCAATATCATGATCATCATTCATCCTTGCAAGCATCACCATCATTATTGCTAACTTTATCATCATCATTAGTTTTATTAGAATATTTTGTTATCATCATCATACCTGTCATTAAACTTATCATCAGGCACAACACCTAATTAGTAATCTCTATAAACCAATGTTTCCATATGAATGCAGAATCTGTATGAACGGGACATGATGTTGGTATCAGAAGCGCCCTAGTTTCCGTTTGCAGTCCATTTGTAGTTGGAGAAGTATTGACCAATCACATTTGAGCGAACTTTGGTTGCATGCAAGTAAACAGTCTGTGTGTAGAAAAAAAGAAGCAGAGCTTATTGGCTGAAATGCAATCTTGAACCCATCGGTTTATATCTGACAATGATTTATTTTTATTATTTGTATAAAAAATAACTTTTTATTAGAGACATTGGCCCTCAACTTCAACTCCAACTCCATTCTTGCCTCTCAAGTTACTAATTAGACCCGGGTTTGTCCTTTGTACCCAGAGGCTAAATAACCCTGAGACCGAGATTGCCTTACTAGTAACATTACCACCACAATAACCATCACCATGACCACCAATATCCAAATGGCATTAGGTTTATCATCACAATCATCATCAACCTCATTTCCATGATAATCAAAATCACCAACATAACAAATGCTCCTACTGAATCATCATGATTAATATCAACATCACTGTCGTTACCTTTGTCAAGGGTTGAGCCAAATTATCCAACTTTTTCTTCCTGATACTTTAATCAATCCGTTACAAATGGTCTCTTTTCGCCTCAGAACCCATCTGCACACCTCACTGCATTGATATCATTGGCCCACCATGACTAAATGAATTTGCCCTGAACAGAAGTACTGAATTTTCATAACATTAACATTAACATCATCAAAATCAACATCAAAATCATTGTATTTAGCTTCACCCTCATCATCAATATCACAATCATCATCATCATCAAACCTTTGACCTCTCCCCATGTGAATGTATTCCCATCACTCTCTTTCTGTGTTGCTGAACTCTATTACCCCGACTCTGTGTTTTAATACCGTGCTCCCTCTGTGTCCTCACAGTCCTCTCTGTCAGCCAAGGACAAATCGACTGAAGCAACTCAATGCTCCAAGCCTGGCAGCTTCCAGTCATCTTGTCAATTAATGAATCCATACAAAGCTTGTCTCACCAGGGCCTGACACAGTATGGCACAGCACTTTCTGAAGACCACAAAAAGACGTGAATACATCATACACAACACAACACAATATGACAGCAAGTTTGACAAAAACAACTACTGGGAATTGTTGTTAAAGGAATAATTAACTGAAAATCTATCCTTTGATTATCAAATACTCACTCACCTAGAAGCTTGAAAGGTGACTGAAAAGTATCTAGCTGGATCACAGCATTTACAATGTATTCCATTAGACTCACATAAAAAAAGTGTCAAAATGTATCAAAACATACAAAAAATGTCTTTTATGCCATTGATCTATAGGTTTACACTTTCACAATTGTCACTTCACCAATACATCTTTGAATATGCTTCTTCTGATGGAGCTGTGGAGCTGTGAGGATGTGATAGTGGGACACAGAAGTGATGCATTTATCTATGTTGTGGCGAAATCTTGAGTGCAACAGATCAACAGTGTTGAAGATCCTTCAAAACCACACCGGCCCTTGGTTACTGTTGCAACCTCAGCCAATACATTCAATTGTGTATTTTCCATTTAGCCATGGGCGTCATTTTGGTTTGAATTGTGCTGGGGACAGAGACTCATTTGGAAGTGCATTTTCAGAAGTGCTGGATACAATGACGCATTAATTCATGTTTTGAAAGACGCTGTCCTGTAGCTCACTAATGTAAATGCATAGAAATGTATACAAAAATGTGATGATGTCCGACACGTTTTATGAAGTAGAAAGCCTTAAGTTTTCAAAAAGCATCAGACATACGTATGAGCCACTATGTTCTGCTTTGTGTATCCATGTACCATGTTGACAATGTGACATGACACCAGACTCAGAGAGAGGAGCTACAAAAGGAAAGAAGCGTGCTGCAGCAGAACAGTTGTGTCTGTGCCTCCCCTATGGGGATAGACATTTTTGTGGATTTTTCGAGGTTTTCTTTTTAAAAAGTGGTGGCTATAAAATGACTCATGAAGAAAGTAACAATCACAAATACATTCTTATATAGGAGGAAAAGAATGGTTTGCATTTATTTAATCCAATCACAATCGTCTTGGGCGGTGCAGCGATGGTTTCTCTGCAAAAAAAGTCTTGGGAAGGAACGGCACATACGATATTTAATGAAGTCAAAAGAATACAGTAACGTGAGCTATTTAAATTAGCTGGATACATGGCTAAACGTAGCTTGCTTTTACCAGTGTATCGATGTGTATACACAGCAATCCCCCCCAGTCGGTCTTGAACGTCACAGTTAGATAATAAATGTCGTAGACATATTCTCATCATTAACTATAAGAACCAAACAGACCTGCTTTATTGCACAAATTCATTTTCATAGAAACTTGCAATTTATAGTGTGTGACACATGCTCATTGCAGCAACATGTGCATGGCCCCAGTTGTGTTTGTGGTTAACAAAACAACGTGGTTAAGTTTAGGAAAAGATTGTTACGTAGGCCTTATGTTAGTTACTTACATAGGTTTGTTTACATAAGTGTATCACGTACTGTATGTGCAGTAAGTTAAAATAAGTCTATGTTGACATTTGGTTTAATATAGGACACAGACTGGTGTCTCCTGGGTGAAAGTCTCACGTTTCTTTGACTAGATATATATTTGTGATGTATAAAAAAACTCAATGGGGACGTATTTTTTTTAAAACAGGGCTAGCTCATGAACAGTTGAATCTTATTATTTGGCAATCTTTTTCACACTCTCTGCTTTTTTTTCCTCCATTTGCACTAAGCCTGCATTTGTCATACCTGGGAATAGAGCTTTTCAAAGCTGTGATCACTCATCACACAGCTGTGGTCATTAACCTGTCATGTTTATTTTTGTCAAATGACTCTACAATTATAAAAATCAATGTCTCAATGCAGCAGCCTAGGTATCACTGTTTGCCTTGGTTAACAGAGGTTTATGAGCAGTAACTGCAACACTATTGCATCCTTATTTCAAAATGATTTCAGTTATTATAACAGTATTCAAGTTAGTGTGGTTAGTATGGGGACTGTTTTATTAATCTTTCATCTGTCTTTTATCTGTCTTAGTAGTCTATTTTCACAGAAGACTTTTTGATATGTAGGACAGTAGGAAAAGCACTGTAAAAATATGAAATATAATGATGGCTGAATTCCATTTAGCTGCGTCAGTTTTGGGGTCCAATTGCATGCTGGCTCATTGTCACACTATCATGGCTTACTGGGACACTTGTATAGAACAGAGCCACTGTCAATAACACCTATGTTTTTCCTACTAAAAACAAATTGAAATGTCTGCTATGGAAAAAGAGTATTTTTAAAGGACCCATGACATGGTGCTCTTTGGATGCTTTTATTTAGACCTTAGTGGTCCCCCAATACCATATCTGAAGTTTATTTCCCCAAATTCAGCCTTGATGCAGAATTACAGCCACTAGAGCCAGTCCCACAATGAGCTTTATTAGTATGTGCCATTTCTGGGTCTGTAGCTTTTGAGGAGGAGAGGCGGGGGGGGCAAGGTGGAGGCGGGGGGTGTGGCCTTGACCAACTACCACTTTGCTCGTTTGAAAGCCATGATGTCTCTCTCTCATGGGTGGGCCAAATTCTCTGGGTGGGGAGAGCACAGAAAGGGTAGGTAACCTTGCCCCTTATGACCTCATAATGTTAAAAAAAACTCATAAAGTAAAATTTTCATGTCATGGGACCTTTAATGATTTTCCGTTCTATTTTCTATTTTTCTGATAAGCAATTCCAAGCCTTTAGGTGTACAATCTATATTTTTGAGTAGTGAGTAAATATTTTGCAATCAGAAAGAAATTCTGCGTACCGATGCTTTGCAGCTCTCTGTGTGTATATAATGTTGTGCACTGTAGTGTGAGTGTGTCGTCACTCCATCACCCTGTCTCTCCAATTACTGCTGTTTGTCCATGGTGAGACAACATGAAGGCACATGGCCTCTCCGGCTGACAACCACCATGAAAGGACAGATAACACACTCCTCGTTTACACAAGACTGGCACCATTTCTCTCCTTCCATCTTCATCACTTCCTCTCACACACTCTGTTACACTCTTTCACTCTGCCTCTCCATCCCCTTTCTACTCCTCTCCACAGCTGCCATTAACTGGCAGTAGAAAACTCTATTTCAATCTTTTATCCAGTTATCAACCCTGTCTTTCACTACTCTCTCTCACTCTCTCTCTCTCTCTCTCTTTCTCTAATCCACCTTTCCTATCCTCTGCCCTGCTGAGTCTGAATGAAAAGTTGTGATCTGTTCACCATATTTGCAGCACAGTTAAGTGGGTCTTTTAATTTTAGTTTTCATATGGGTGACAAACACACTTTCATACACACATAACAAAAGCACAGGCACGCATACACACACACACACACACACAAACACACACACACACACACAAGCACACAAACACACACGCCTCTAACTGCACAGATCCAGTTAATTAGAGCTGGAGGCCTTACTCTACTAATGAACCTGAGGGTAATTAAAGAGCCCCTGGACACGGGTGTGTCTGCAAGCTGCTTCTAATTAAGCCCCAGCGAGCTGATTTAGCTAATTAGCTAAAGGCTCGATGTCGGACACCAAAGCATTCCAGCTCCCGCGGAACACAGGAAGTTACAATGTTCCCACATTGTCCCTGGCAACACTTTCATTTCCTGGGGCATTAATCACCAGAGGCTGTCGCAATAGTGAATTCCATACGGGAATAGAAAGATTGGGGACTGGGGGGGGGGGGGCAGCAGCAACCCTGAGGGTGAGAGGTGTGGACCATTCATAGAGACAGAGTGCATATATATATATACAGTATATATACATATATGTATATATATATATATATATATATATATATTTGTGTGCTGATATTCACTACCAACAGGGTAAATAACTCATGACTTAAGTTTTATAAGTTACTGACCCCAAAACTTGTACAAAGACAAAAGTGGATACAGACGTGAGGAATCAGCAGCGAGAATGGGAAGACTGTGGGAACTTGACACTAAGCAACTCTTTGTTTGCAACAGGCATTTTGTTACCACGTCAAATGTCAGTTGTAGGCTAACTATGTCTGTAAATTTAGCTAACACGTAATGTCGTACATAACGTTAGCTTACTGTCAGGATACCACAGTTTCTCCCATTCTTTCTGCTGATTCCCGACTTCTGTATCCACTTTTGTCTTCAAAAAATCTCAGTTTTTCAGGTCAGCAGTTTATAAAAAGCTATGCATTCTTTGCATTGTTGGTAATGAATAAATGGGGGCAGGACTTACATGCGCTCTGTCTCTATGGTTAAGCTCCGGGACGCCAATCACATTCTGAGGAGGGGGAGGGGCTGGAAAAATACAGTTTGAGAATTGAGGTATGTGACATAAACATTTTTATCTAACAGTTAGTGATAAAAAGTAATTATGTAACAAACCACTGCCTGATATGATCAACCAGATCAATTTTCAGACAAATTGTCACCTCTTTCTGTCTGCGCACACACCTGAACAACACCTATAGTTGCTTGTAGCTCCTCTCAAGATGCTGATTGATCCGAGTCATTGTGGCTCAGACATATGCACAAAAGATGGATTTTGTGTAATTGTGTGATCTTAGATTCTCTTGTGATTTTGTGATATTGTGAGAATCCAGCTGCAATGAACACAGCCCTAATTGTGCTACTAATAATGGGGTTTTTAAATCATCTTAGACTATATGACAAGCACTTCATTTGATGCAAGGTAAGGCCTTCAAAGTAGGATTATGTGGGCAAAATAAGTACTGCATTAGTGTATTACCATTATTAAAAGAACAGCAAACAAAGTAGTCTGTCATCTGCATCATGTGCAAAGTAATTGTTTAAGGGTGAGCAGAAATAAAAATGCAGGTAAGTAAGTGCTGTTCTCATATCACAGCCATGATGACATGTTTTTTATGAATTCAAGTGTTTCGTAAGTCCTCTTGTAAATCACAAAACTTCTAAGAGCAGATACATCCCAAAGTAGATTTTCATCTTGTTTCATCTGCCTCCTCCTCATTTTCATCTCTCCTTCTCTTCCTCTCTCCCTCTCTCTAGCTCGAGTCACCAATATCTCAGCGTCCAACTTCATAGCTGGAGCGCATCTGATCCCCATTCATTTCCGCAGAGGGGAGAGGGAGAGCTGGCGTTGGCCACTAAGGCCCTGATCAATCATGATCTAGCACGACAGCTTGTATTAGAAACGGAGAGATGGAGGAATGGAGAGATACAGAGGAAGAGAGTGGGGAATATAAGATATTCAGACATGGAAATTTCTCTTTCGTGAATGCGTGTGATTTGTCGACATGACCAGATGTGATAAGAAGACGGTCAAAGGAAAAAGAGTAAGAGGAGGAGTGAGAGATGTAAGAAAAAAAAAACATCCCCATCCCTGTTCGTTATTAAGAGATTAAATCCCATCTCTGACAGACTTGTCAGCGCAGGAGACAGAATCGAGCATGGCCGGTAATTTGACTAGTTCCCTATCTCCTCACCGCTCAGTTGGCCGATGACAGCCAGGCGACAGAGCGTTGAATATGCAAGATGTCTCTCCCTCCATTCCTCTAAACTCTAGCGTCTACCTCAGAGACACACACGGACAAATTGTATGCATACACACACGGCCCTGTGAAATGGTACTTTTCCAATCATTTGCATCTTTACCAAGATAACCAAGGTTTTTACCAAGAGGTTTTGACCTCTGAGGATATTGACAGATGAAGGCTTGCAGGTTCAGGTCCCTTAAATTTGTGTTAGCAATACAAATCCTCGCATTGAATATCAGCTTTAGCCTCCCTCTTAGTGAGTCTGTGCGCATCTCCACTGACAGTTCCTGTTAGCCTGTTGTGCAGATCCTTCCAGCACACCCACAATGAATCCAGTCAGGCCAGGTGTTATTTTAACACTCACTTTCGGAAGATAAACGAGGGATGTTTTCCACCTCCTAACTCACACATTCTCATCCGTTGTTCTCTCTCTCTCCCCCTTAGTCCCATCCCTCCATTCGTAAAATCCTGACCCAGTATTACGGTGACATTATGGGGCCACTTACCACCCTGCTAAAATAAACCACAGTGAAGGAGGCATGTGACAGAACGGGGTTACAGAATGCCGTCGCAAATTAATCAAACAAATAAACGAGGAATTTAGACTTAAACAGGGAAGATCTCTCCCTCCCCTTCTCTTTTGTCTATTCTCTTGTCTTGCAGCTCCTGTGTTTGTTCTCGTCTACACTCTGAGACACACAGACACTTGCAGATTGAAACACACTTTGCTGGCACTCACATGTATTTGTATTTTTATGCTATTTCCTCTTATTCCGGTCAAACTTTTTCAATGCCTACTCTGTCAACAGACTGTAAAAAAGTAAGACCTATAACTTTGAAATGCTAACAGGCATGATAACTGTAGCACCACTAATGAGCTTGCTGTTCCAGTTGCATGTTTAAGTGTAAACTAACGGGCACTGCCCGTTATTTCATTGTTCCTATTAGACCAAAAGCCCATTGGTCCAACAGTTTTCCAGAAAGCAAATGCACATTGCTCCAAAGGGCCATTTCTCTAAAGATAGCCTCTCCCAAACAGAAGAACATGGCTAATAATTATGCAGAATGACCTCATCTGACCTTTATGGCGAAGGTATGAGGAGTGAGATTAGGGCTAGGGTAAGAATTATCAGGGTAAGGCAATCAAAGGCAGAGTTTTGACGGGTCACACCTTCGCCTCTGTAGGAAGGTCCGATGACGACATTCTGCATAATAATTAACCATTTCGGTTTGGGAGAGTGCCATTGGAGAAATGGCCCTTCGGAGCAATGCGCACAACAGGCTGTCGGACAAATGGCCTTTCCGTCAAATGAAACATTTTTTGGACTATTGGGGCTTCAGAATTTTGAGCCATCAGACCAGTGGCATGGCACCAAACTAATTGCTGCTCCAGAGGCTACGGACTTTAAAGTTGCAATGCGTAAGATTTAACCAGATTTGTAGTTAAAACATTAACTTATTTAAACTAATTAAAATGAACTAGCATTATGGGCAGAAAGTGAAGAAGTAACAGTTTTGACATTAAGTCAAAGACGTCTATGTATTGTGTTGCAGAGAAATCTACTGAAATGATCATGTTAACCAGCTAGCTATCCACTTAACACTGTATTACGTGATATTGGCATGTAATGTGTTAAAAAGATGTTGCCACCACAATAAATAATAGTTTTTGGAAAATATCATGGTTTTGGTTACCCTTCAGGACCCTTCCCTTTCTACGTGGACTTTGAGACAGGGCTTTGTTGTCAGTCAGGTAATTTGTGTGTTCAGCACAGAAATTATCCTAATTGACTTTCCATTGCCATTGTTTCCGTGGTGCCAGCACCACATTACACATTACATTTTACCACATCACATCACATATATGGAGGACCATGTCTTTCATATTTAAAAATAAATACAGAAATAAATAAATGCTCAATGAATAAATAAGCACACAATTAATTGCCCCAAAAAATACAATGAAGAAATAAATGTAGGTAGAAATTAAATTATACAGTGAGACATAAATGTATATATCTCTTTTAATTAGCTTCTTTATTTATTCACCTTTGTAATAATTACCTTATTTATTTATTGTCCGTTATAATCTTCAACTTTATTTATTCCTTACTTATTTTTTAAATGTATTTATTTCTGTGTGTGTTTAATTTTTTTGTCTGTTTTATTCTTCCGTTGCATTTTCTACCCTATTTATTTTCACCCCTGGTATTTATTTCTGCCTGTCACTTTTACATTTCTGCCTGTCACTTTTACATTTCTTCATGCATTTCTGCCTCATTATGCAAATGAGGAGGGGCGGGTCTTAAGGGGTTAACTTCTGCCCATTGGTTGGTTAACATTTTACTCCCTCGGTCAATCTACATGCCACCAGCCACAGACACAACACAGATGGCTAGCTACGGTGAAGTTGTCAGTGAGCTCAGGCATTTAGCAACTGTTTTTGAAAACAATGCTAACGTTATAAGTATTGACTTTATAATTTTTCGTTTAGACGCTCTGACAGAACGTGTGTTTCAGTCAGCGGTGTCGTGCCAATGTACTCGTGTGTCCCCTGGCCGCGGGAGCGCGCATGCACACAGAGCGGAGCTTCTACTGCCCTTCGAATTGTTTAACTGCTGCACTTTGAATTAAACGGAACAAACAGCGACGTGGAAGACTCGGCAGGGTTACCATAGTAACATGGGTCTCAGTTAACTACATAAATACGTGTATTTGTCTGTTACATTAAGGCGACGTGTCAAATGTTTATAGCGTGGTTTAATAGGCGTATCCTCCCTGTCCCTGTCTACCATATGAGTTACATAGGAGGTACTCAAATATCAGGCCGTTTTTTCACCTGATATTTGGGTATCCCCTATGTAACTTTTGATAAACAACAGCAAACCTCTCCAAATTGTGTCAGGTTGTTTATTGTGACCAATTAAACACACAAAATAACACCCATGATGACAGGACAGACCCTTTGCATGTTAGGGATGGGATACATAAAATATCAGGTGAAAAATGATATTGATATTGATATTGATGATAGTCCTTCATGCAGTGCCATCACATAGGTTACACACACACACACACACACACACACCGCCGTGAGAAATACTAATCAACCTGTTCGCCGTTAGAAGCGGCGCACAACTTAGGACTTCTCCATCCTGAGACGTCTCCGTTGGATTTATTCTAAACATCCACCTGCTAAATTTCATCGGGTTTTTGTAGTGCAACCTTCTTTGAACGAACTGCGGCTGTTATCATTCTGTCTCTTCTGATGTGCGACAGGAAGCCAGAGAGAGGAGGGATTTGGAGACAGACAACCCACTCCCGGCCGCTTCTAGCAAGGGAAACCCCCCACGCGTTGCGCGCCTGGATCGCCAGTAGAAATTCGGCGTCGCGGAGTGCGTGTGCATACGCGTCAGGCACTAAATGTGTGTTCGTGCACGGCAAAGCCCGGCTCCGTCCTCAACAGTTGCTACCGGAGCGACGGAGAGGAGAGGTGGAGAGCGAGAGAGATAAGACACTGAGGACAGACGGACGCGGAGCCCCACATGCAAAGGGTCTGTCCTGTCATCATGGGTGTTATTTTGTGTGTTTAATTGGTCACAATAAACAACCTGACACAATTTGGAGAGGTTTGCTGTTGTTTATCAAAAGTTACATAGGGGATACCCAAATATCAGGTGAAAAAAACGGCCTGATATTTGAGTACCTCCTATGTAACTCATATGGTAGACAGGGACAGGGAGGATACGTCTATCACTCGATATTAAACCACGCTATAAACATTTGACACGTCGCCTTAATGTAACAGACAAATACACGTATTTATGTAGTTAACTGAGACCCCTGTTACTATGGTAACCCTGCCGAGTCTTCCACGTCGCTGTTTGTTCCGTTTAATTCAAAGTGCAGCAGTTAAACAATTCGAAGGGCAGTAGAAGCTCCGCTCTGTGTGCATGCGCGCTCCCGCGGCCAGGGGACACACGAGTACATTGGCACGACACCGCTGACTGAAACACACGTTCTGTCAGAGCGTCTAAACGAAAAATTATAAAGTCAATACTTATAACGTTAGCATTGTTTTCAAAAACAGTTGCTAAATGCCTGAGCTCACTGACAACTTCACCGTAGCTAGCCATCTTTGTTGTGTCTGTGGCCGGTGGCATGTAAATTCGACCGAGGGAGTAAAATGCTAACCAACCAATGGGCAGAAGTTAACCCCTTAAGACCAGCCCCTCCTCATTTGCATAATGAGGCAGAAATGCATGAAGAAATGTAAAAGTGACAGGCAGAAATGTAAAAGTGACAGGCAGAAATAAATACCAGGGGTGAAAATAAATAGGGTAGAAAATGCAACGGAAGAATAAAACAGACAAAAAAATTAAACACACACAGAAATAAATACATTTAAAAAATAAGTAAGGAATAAATAAAGTTGAAGATTATAACGGACAATAAATAAATAAGGTAATTATTACAAAGGTGAATAAATAAAGAAGCTAATTAAAAGAGATATATACATTTATGTCTCACTGTATAATTTAATTTCTACCTACATTTATTTCTTCATTGTATTTTTTGGGGCAATTAATTGTGTGCTTATTTATTTATTGAGCATTTATTTATTTCTGTATTTATTTTTAAATATGAAAGACATGGTCCTCCATACACATAATGCTGTCTTAAGAGGTAAGAGTCCTTTCATGTTTTTCTGTGAGATCAGGCTGGAATTGCACACTCTTTCTTCTGTCTATGATATCATATGGGTGGAATTTATATTTTCTTCATTTTTTAACCTTGAAACAATTTTCTCACCACAGTCAGGAATGCAGAGTGACATCTGAGTTTTAGTGGCAAACATTTGTACCAACCAACAATGTGCTGTTAGCTTTGACTTTAGCTACCAAACCCCAGTTTCTTTTTTCATCATTTTGCTGTTGAAGGTGAGCTTCAAATACTTTTTTATTCTAATATTTACTCTGGACAGTTGCTTTGACAAGTGTATCAGCTGAATGTAATAAATGCATATGCTATATTCAATGTGTACAATACTTGTGCTGCATCCTTTGTTACGACTGGCCATAAAGTAGAAAGGTAAAAGGACTCTGGATCAGTTTTTTTATTTTATTACTGAACCAATAAAACAAAAATCAATAAAATAAATAAAAAAAATAATTTCCTATTGATTCACTCACAAACACAAAAACCAAAAGAAAGAAGCAATTAGAAACTTGAATTTTCTTAAATTTAAACACCAGTTTGTTTCATGCAAACATTCAATCACTATGTGACATCTCGCAACACTTTCAGATTGCTTCCAGTGTTACACGCTGGTTACCATAGCAATGGCTCCGAGGCCCATTCTGCATGCAGGCAACATCTTGATTAATCTTGACGATGACAGTGCGACTCTTGATGTGGACGGCTCCACATTGATCCGTAATGAAGCCATTGAGCCGCATGACGAATGGAGGGGAAGGAAATGTGTGAGCACATGATTAATGAAATAATTAATTAAGTAATTGGATTGACTTAATTATTTATTTCGCAATTCCTAAAGTCAGGGAAAAGTTTGATTGCATATTCAAATTAGATGGTGCAATGAGGTGAGCTGTGTTCTGCTTTTGATTCTCAGTCAGTGTTCCTCATGTATATAGATCAAAGGCATCAAGTACAAGTAGTAAGTAGTAAGTACTCCTCCTTTACCACTTTCAGCTCATTTCAGGGACCTTTTCCACCAACAGAAAGCAGATTTCTAACCATGACAAAGTGAAAGTGCCTTCCAAAGTTTTGGGGATGATTTGTTTTTTAGATGATCAGATTAATGAACATCTGGTCAGCCTGTCTCACGAGCTCTATAATTTGGGCCAAACAAAATTGTTTCAGTTTTTCATCTTGTTAATAATATAGATGATTAACTATCTTAATGAACAGTTAAGTCTCTGATCCTATTCCCATATGTGACTCCCAGAGTGTCTAGAAATAGATTTTCTGATTCCACATTGCCTTTTCCATCTGCTGCCTGCTGTTATGAGGTGTGTGGGATATTTCCTGGACCTGCTGTCAGGACTGCGAGTTTTTCCAGAGAAAACATGCAGGAATTTTGGATCTTCTTTTAAAAAGCTGGCATGGTCTTCTTCCATGAGCTTCTGCATATGTCATTGGCATTATATATTTAACTTTACAATAACTCAAATGGAAAGCGTGTTCAAATTTCCAATAAGTCACATCATAAATAGGCTTATATTGTGGTTGTTCGGGCCAGCTTGGTAGCAATCTTAAATTTACAGCTTGCCTTAACTCCCCTAAACATATTTTTATCATCTTTTCTGTCCCCACTGAAATATTTCTAGTCTAATGAAATAAGTCAGAATCACAGATTTATGTTTACAACCCTTTTTAGACTGGGAAGGACTTTGCTGAGTATGCATGCTCTTTTTTTCAGCACCTGCCTCACAGCCCTACAGTTGGACATATCCACACCTGGGAGCTGCCCACTGCTGCAACAATATTCCACCACGTACACATTCCCTAGCAGAAAAAAATCGATTTCTTCATATGGTATGCTAGAATTAAAATGACTCACCTGGTAAACTTAAGAAGCTTTTAGAGACACCCAGGTCCATGCCTTGCCTGTCTTTTGTAGCTAAGTTTTGACCTATTCAACATGGAACATAACATTAAAAATGTACTGTATCCAGGAGGAGACACACCAATGTACAAAACAGAAGACACACTGAAATTAGAAGATTCAGCAACATGTCCAATGCCAACATTATTACAATCCTAACTTTCTGCACTATTTTGCATAGCAAACACGTTATGGTTGATATTAGGGAAAGGTTGTAGTCATGGCAAATAAAAAGTGATTAGGGTTAGCCAACTAAGTCACCTGGTTGTGGTTAGGGAAAGATAGTAATTTAGGTGATTAAAATGGTTAGCAACACACATGACCATCCACCACCCTGACCTCCACACTTTCACTTTCCATCCTTACTACAGAAAGGGCACACTACTTCCTGTGTTGGAACCAATTGTTGGTCCAATATGAACATTATGCGTGTGGATACTGCACTTTGAAGGCCCATACAACAAAGTTTCCCATTGGATCACACCCTAATGAGTTAAATGTAACCTATAAGAAACTTGGACAAAGTGGTATCCGACTGCCTTTACAAATCCTGTGTGGTTAGTAATAAACATGCAGAATCTACTAACAAGTCAGCTTTTAAATGTTTTAAAGAATTGAGCACACAATGTAGAAGAGATGTAAACAGAATGAGCAAAGAAAATGGCAGTTGACCAATAAATAAATGCGTCCTCAAATGTTTGTGCATAACTGTAAGAGCATGGACTTATGGGCCTCTGTATGTGTCTAAGAGCCTGCGGGTTTAATATGTGCTTGTGTGTGCACGTTTAAATGCAGCGTGTGCAGGTCTCAGTCGTATTGGAGAATATTGTGCATCCATCAGTATGCCGTTAAGCAGTGGCCAGTGAGGATATGAAATGGCTCTCACTTTGAGGCTATTGCTGATCAATGATCATAAACATTTAATGTCATAATCAGCCATCAGGCGGCACAATAACACATCAGCACTAACAGCTTTGAGGCGCTTACGGCAACGAGGCAACACACATTCACATGAAGACACACATGCTCATACACACATACATGCACATGCTCACGTCTTCAGTGTAACATCTCTGGTACATTGAGTAAGTATATTTTACATGGAGGTGGAAACAACCTCTGCTCTGCAGCACAGACATTCGCAAGCACACACACACACATTAGATATCTTGCCTCACACATCATTAAACAAACACACACCATCAACCATTTAGGCACTAAAATAATGTGTGTGCTCAGAGTGTGTATGAAGTTATGCTGTGTGTGAGAGAGACAGGGGGAGAGTGGCGGGGTGAAGAGTGAGGGTATTATCGAGGGAGGGCTTTACAAAGTAAGCCAATTTATACAAGGTATCCCGGCTCGAATTAGCGGCTAATGACTCTATTAGCTTTCATTTTTGCACCGAGGAGATTTGCCTGCATACATTAGGGCCCGATCATTGGCAAAGTGTCACGGCCAAAGGACAGTTTATAAATACAACAGCCAGGCCCTGTCAGCCGCGCCGGTCGCTGATATAGACGTCTCTGCAGACTTTGTCGTTGAGCGCAACAGACCTGTGCCAGTCAGACGGTGACAGGGGACCATGGGGGTCCCAGGGGGGAGCTCTCTTGCCGTCGTCCCTGAAAAGGTCAACTTGACGCGGGCACAGCCCATCGACCTGCCCCCTTGTCGGCTCCGCTGATAAAAATCAGATAAACTTAAGACCACTTATTGATCCAGGCTGCAGAGCCTTAGGCAAATGTTGGCCCAGCCCTCCTCCTCCTCTTCCTCCTCCTTATTCTCTTTTCTGGTGCATATGCTTACACACAGGCAAATTAAAATAAGAGAGTTGGGGGGTTAAACAGAGAGAGAGGAGAAAGATAGAGAAGAGATGAGAGAGGGAGAGAGGAAGGCTTGTTTCTCTTAGGAGAGGAGGGGAAGGGATGTTATTAAGAGGTGAGAGGATGAGAAGTGGGAAAAGGGACAGTAAGATTAATCGCAGAAATTTGAGCAGAGACAAGGAAATTTCATTAACTATGAGAGCACTTGTTAGAGCTAAATGTTCAGAGAGAGGTGGGAGGTGGGGGGGGGGGTGAGAGAGGAGAGGATCTCAGAGGTAAAAAACAGAGATTTACACAGAACATGCCCATGGAACATTTAATTTATTTTTACACCCCTAAAGCAGCACAAATGATCTATTTCCAAATGTCTTGCTTTAACTGTAAAGTCTGAGATAGTTACAGAAAAAGGGATGAGGACACAACAGATGAGTGAGAGCGGCTGTGGGAAAGCAAGAAGGCAGAAGGGGCCCTGCAGGAAGGATACAGAGCCGAGCAAAAGGCCAGGAGTCAAAGTTAGTGAGAAGACCAAGTACAGCCTGCTGAAGAGAGACAGAATTAGAGCAAGGGAACCGAGGGAGCGATACAGAGGTGTAGCACATCTGGTCGTCAACACAGTCGCCTCAGTAATCAGACCACACATCCTCTCCAGTTTCACTTGCTGTCCTCTCTCACAACATCTCCCTTGCCAGGCTGGGTGTCTGTCGGCTGCCCTCTGCACCCACACTATCTTTCCACACTTCCTCCCTCCACTTCGCCAGGCAACCACACGTCTACCCCTTTCTCTGCATACACACATACTGTGTGCACACAGACATGCACACACACACACACACACATGCACACACACACACACACAAACAGACACACACTCAGTCTCAATGTCTCTGTGTCTCTCTCAGGAGGATGAGCAATAAAGCTCAGGGCAAAGAGGTGCTGATAAGGGGACAGGAGTGTGACGCGAGCAGGGGCCAATGACCATAGATAACATGCTGACTTGTGTGTGTGCGTGTGTGTATGTGTGTAGGTGTGTGTCTGTGTGTGTGTGTGTGTGTGCGTGTGGGTGCGTGTGTGCGTGTGTGCGTGTGAGGCCCACAGTCATCAGTGTGTAAGTGGGAATGATGAGGGTAACCCTGTTATCAGTTCTGTCTATGTCAGCACCTCCATCTGGTGTCGGCTCTGTTGCTAGTGTGTGTTTGTGTGTGTGTGTGTGTGTGTGTGTGTGTGTGTGTGTGTGTGTGTGTTTTGTGTGTGTGCGTGTGTGTTACTACAGGGCTATGTTGTCTGGTGAGCAGGAAGTGCAGTCTGGGTCTGACTGGTGACACATGCAGCACAGCCTGTAGTATCTGTCTCATTGTCTTTTCCTGTGTGTGTGTGTGTGTGTGTGTGTGTGTGTGTGTGTGTGTGAGAGAGAGAGAGAGAGAGAGAGAGAGAGAGAGAGAGAGAGTATTAGCCTAATCAGTGCAGAAGAGAAATAGAGGTTCATATTTAGGCAATTTGGAAAATATTTTACTTAGTGGATCACCAATATTTTTCCGCTTATTTTTCTGCTACCAGACGCTATCGAATTTCAATGAGCACAGCTGCTAAAGTGTTAACATAGCATATAACATAATATATTATGTGAAACACTCTTAAATAAATTAGTTGCATCAACAAAACATATAACTTAGTTGCATGTTGTGCCAGAGGAGATAAAGATGCAGGTGATGTTAGCAGCAGAGGAGGTTGTAAGTGAGTACTTGGATGAAGCCATTATCCACAGCTTTAGTCCTCTGCTGCAAACTACTGGTGGAAATTTGGAACAGCAGTTACTCACGCTCAATTCAAGGAGCTCTCTGTGATTTCTCTCTCTGTAAAAACCCCCATTGTAAATCCAAAATAAGCATATTATGCGGAAGCTGTATTCAGAGAAAATTGTGAGAATTCCAAATGTAATGTATGGACATATTGTGAAACAATATTAGTTCTTATTAGTGGAGGATTTTCATGTAGAGGCACATCATCTGATTTGATAGTGGAAGGATATATTGAGCACTTATAAGCAGTAGCTTTTCCCTCTAAATTCATAAAGGGTTGTTAATATGTTTCCACTTTATTCAAAACTATATAGTTATATTTTACAATAGATTAATATTCAGAAATGTAAGGTCCTTTTGTGCAGTAACATTCAACACTTGGAGACTCTTGTCTCAAGGATTTCACCCAATATATATTTTTTTAAAGAATGCCAAACATTTTTTGGCTGTGTGGGAGTTACTAAAGAGACTTCCAATGACATATGATACATTTTTTTAATTCCCCTTTGCACAGCAGTCCCTCGGTTTTTTGTTTAATGGATTGTCACTCTCTGCCAAAACACATTGCATCGAAATCAGAAATATCTATCTGACCACGGGACATTACAACCAAAAGATGGCTTGTTCTTATGAATAGTAACAAACAAACAACACAATGACCACTGCTACTCTCTTATCTGAAGAAATTTCCTTTCTTTCCATTGCACAACACATACCACATAACACCTCTGATGCACCAAAAAAGTAGACTTTATCATCCTAAATGTATGTATATGATGCAGAAACATAATTCATATGGACAAATCCAGATATAACTCATGAGAGATAGGTCATTATGATTTCACAGAGTGATCCCTACTGGCCATTATCATTCAAGTGCATCTTTACACTGAAGGACACAGCAAACCCTGTTTGGCTCTGACACTATGGTACAATTTGGGGCTTTGTGTGTGTGTGTGTGTGTGTGTGTGTGTGTGTGTGTGTGTGTGTGTGTGTGTGTGTATGTGTCCAAGTGTGTGATGGAGACAGCTTCCTATTTGAAGAAACAGGGAATAGGTGCACCGAGTAGGCTACTGCAGAGTGAGTTTTTAAGGACAGTCTGATCAACAGTACATTAATATTGGAATAACTCAATGCATCTGTGTGTGTGAGCGTGTGTGTGTGTGTGTGTGTGTGTGTGTGTGTGTGTGTGTGTGTGAGTGAGATAGTCTATTTCATCATAAGTTGCAGTGGACACTAAAAGATGCAAATAAACTCAATAAAATATCTGTTATTTTAAAATCTAATATTGATGATTCAGTATGTAGCCTCTCAATAAAACGTTGCAGTAAACGGCTAGTGGATTTATCTATAACCATAACCTGACCATAAGGTTAAGTGTTCCTAATAGTTATAAATGAGAGGCTGCCCGTTACTTTTGTTTATTGCCATGCCTTCTTTAGGTCCCCTCTCTGATTCCGGTAGGCTAATATAACATGTCGCTCTCACCGCGCTGCAAAATGAGATTAGACTCTGACATGGGCCCCGCATCATCCGCCGATGAGCCCGCACCATGAACTCTTCACCCGGGCACGGCACGGCGGTGAGACGACGCACACGGAGGCGGAATATCCAAGCAGGAAGGACGGCAGGCAGGCAGTCTGTGGCTGCGCGCTCCCTGGAGCTCCAGGCGCGCGCCCCTACTCCTGCGAGAATTCTTCATTCAAGTCTGCCCTCTACCGACGGAAAAAACGCAATGACACTGTCACGTGTGAGTGCTGAGATTCTGTATTACTTGACAAAATACTCTACCAAATCCTATTCGGATTAAGTAATCTGTAATACTGAATGCTATCTCAGTATCATCATTATAGCATATGCAACAATTAAAGACTGTCCTGTGTCTGTAGATGTGAGGTTTGATCCTAGAATCAGAACCAATGTGTCCTCCTAGTGGAGGTGTCATTGGACAAAAACTCTCACAGTAAACCCTATATGCGCTGACTCATTGAAAATTACTTTGGATGAGAGCTAAAGTTAAAGTATTTGCAAGTGAGCCATGGGTCAAATTTACATTTTGCTCACTGAAAGTACCACGTACTATTCACAACGCAATTCCCTATAGAGAAGAGAAGGAGCTGAGGGAGAAACAGAAGACCGTTTTATTGGACTGGTTTTATTGCTCTCACTCAGGACTCATATCCTGAGTTTAACAGGGCTAAAGGCAAGGTTTTACGTGTGTGTGTGTGTGTGTGTGTGTGTGTGTGTGTGTGTGTGTGTGTGTGTGTGTGTGTGTGGAAGAGAGAGAGAGGCAGGGAAGAAAGCAATGAAGGTGGGGGTTAGTGCCAATAACTGAGGGTTGAGGGTTGTAGGGTTGTAGGCCAAGGCCACATTGTGTTGGACCAAGTTGAACACAGTAATGTTGGCTGTGACTGTGTTACCATCTACTGTCTACTTAACGTGATGAGAGGAGCGCAGTTACAGTTTAGTCTGCGGCAGTATTTTCATCCTACATTGATATTATAAATGAACAGTAATCTCTCATTTTCCACTCTTAATGCTGCATTAAGCAATTTCAAACTTTGAATCAATGGAAATCATGAAGCTGAAAATATCTGAGGAAATACATAACAAGTGAGGAAATAGCCACAATTTATAATTTAAGCCAATTCATTCTGCTCCAAAAATGTTTGACATGATACAACGAGTTGACACAATATTTACATATTCTGTTAATAGTGTGAGGGATAGTATTTCCTAGATGGCCTGAGATGCGTCTTTGCGCTGGAATATTTAACAGTTTGTTTATGATGCAAGCAAACAAAAGATTCCTCGCCGTTATCCAATGGACACAATCGCTTTGAAGATAGAGTGACACAAAAGCATTGCATTTTTTCATCCTGATGTCACTGTGCAGAAATAAAGGTTATGTAAGCAGGGAGTGGTGCAGTTTGAGCTCTCCATATAGCCTTTGGGGAGTGCTGACTAAACATGAACAGTTTTAATGCTCTTTAATGGCCAAATGTTAACTTTTACATTCCATTTTAATAGATTTCAAAGTCTTTCTGGTTTTGAAAATGTACATGTAGAGGTTCGAGTAGGTCAATCCTTCGCCCATATTTCCTCTGAATATTGCTGCTTCCATGAGGTCAAAGGGTCACACAGAAAATACCTTTGCTGAGAGCTGGGTGAGGATGTAGGCTTGTAAATCATTACAGACAGAAAAAGAATCTTTTTTAGGTTTTGTGACCATGAAAGTAACTGAACAGCAGAAACTCTTCAGTTTGGAGAAAATGATGTTGGCTTGGGCAGATGCATGTTAATGATCCCTGTTTACAGAAGCTTTTTCCTCTCAGTGCAGGACAAGGAATAGTTTACATCCAAAGTAAACTTTGCTGTGTTGAAGCCCTTATAGATGCAGTTTGAATGAAATCAACACTTTGTAGGAATCTCCCATTTTCACAGGGCAAATTAAGTGAAGCTGAATTCTGAATAATTTCAGAATTTTTTCAATAACAGAAAGTAAATACCTTTGTTTTACGGCAGATATCTTGATTTGTTACTGTAGAAAATACACAGGTGTGACTAATAACATTAGCCTAAAGATGGATCCGTTATTATTATTCCCAGTAACACTCCTATGACAGATTGACAGTGAGCCATCAATGGATCCTGAAACTGACACATCTAAATAGAATTCAGCCAGCATTCATTTCATTCATTATTTACAGATGTGCATTTCCTACTGTGACGTGTCAACATGTCTTCAGTAAAAAAAAAGACCATCACGACAAAGGACAGATTAAAAAAACAGAAAGATAAATAAAAGATGAGAACTGAAATAAAATCGATTAACATAATTTTTTGAAATTAAGTGAAAATAAACAGCAAATAAGTTAACAAAGATTTGAATGAAATGATAATTGCGTGCCGGGTATAGATGCAGATTCATACAGTGTCATAGTTAGAAACATAACAAATTAAATAAATAGGAAATAGGAAAGATTTGGAATGTTTCAGCATTTAAAAAGTGGAGGATGTACCGCCCTTTGGTCTGTAGATGGCAGTAAAAGACAACAAGTTGCAGCCTCACTCTTGTACCTGACAGGATGGGGGGGGTGTTGTGATCAATTTCCCACTACGCGTTATTTGTGCCCTAATGTCACATTTTGGTTGCCAAGAACGTAACACAGAAATCTCATTTAGAAAGGCTCCACACTAAATGAATACTGTAATGACTTGAGATAAAACTTTGCTTATGTCTGTAGCTTCAGCGATTTTTCATATGCTATCCATCAACAACACACACACACACACACACACCCAACACAAAGGACCAAAGACACTCACAAAAGTTCTAGGCTATACTCTTTAGTAAAGACAATTTCAAAAGGGTGTAATAAAGTATTTACTTGGAGTAGCCTCCTACCTTGCTGCTTGATGATGAAATTACTCAGGCCTGCTTGTACATCAATTCATCTCTGCCTCGCATTGTGTGTCAAATTGATTCCATCTAATTCTATTACACGCTGCTAAACCTGCATCCGTGATCATCTACACACGTAAAACTATAATTGACAATCTTCGTGTCTGTCGTCATATTAGGGCGGGTTAAATTCAACGTGGTGGCGCTGTAATTAATATGAACTGTTTACGGCGTCGACCGGGCCACGTTGGTTAATGGTGTTGTTTATTGTGTTGCAGGAGCCCCGTTTCCGCATCAATCCTCGTGTCAGTGGCTGAGGCCCGGTGTCGCCGAGGAGTGATGGCCGTGCGGTGATTATAACGGAATAAAAGGATGTAATGAAGTGCTTTCCGCCCAGTTATTCTCGTGTGCACGGCCGCTGTCAGCCACCTCCAGAATGCCTTGATGCTTCAATCCTCCCCCTCTCCATCTCTCCATCCCATCAATGTGTTGCCACGGCCGGCTGCTTGTGTTCTCTTTTTTTATTTACTTTCTATTCATAAGGTTTATATAAAGTTGAATCATTTAAAATGTTAATGCTAGGCCACATCCACGTGTGTGTGTGTGTGTGTGTGTGTGTGTGTGTGTGTGTGTGTGTGTGTGTTTTTCTGTTAATATTGATATGTCTTTGTGTATTGCCATGTTTCTATATTTGATGTGTGTGCATATCTGTGTGTGCATGAGAGAGAAGAGAGGGGAGAGAGAGAGAGAGAGAGAGAGAGAGAGAGAGACACTAATGGAACAGGTTGGTGGTGATTAATTGAAGAAATAGAGAGTTGATTGTAGTAATTAAACAAAACAAGGTAAAGCAAACGACTGGGCTGCCATCTGGGCCCGCAGGCTGAGAGCACATGCATTTACCCACTGCCAAGCACACCATTTATTTACCCATATAAAGATGCTAGGGGACCGGCTGGGGCTCACTGTGCTTGTTTGTGTTTGTGTGTGTGTGTGTGTTTGGTGTGTGTATGCATGTGAGTGTGTGAGTATTTTTGTCAGCAAGAGAAATACTTGTATTTGTCATATGGCATTGACGTACGTGCACATACAAACTAATGTTTTGTTTTCAAAGAGAGAATGACTAGGTCTTTCAAATAGCAACACTGGATATGCTCTCTTGCTAGTGTGTGTGTGTGTGTGTGTGTGTGTGTTATGTGTTTATATCATATTTGCATCAGTGATGGTAGAGACATTCATCCAGTGTCACTCTGCTGATCATCTGTGCTGCTTTGGTGGATAAACACTACAATCAAGTGATGCTGCGACAGAGAGTGAATGTGCAGAGATGCATAACGGAGACATGAATGGCATCAGATTAATTAACACACACACACACACACGCACACAAACACAAACACACATAGCCATATGAACACAAATGCAAATGCTTCTATGCACACACACAAACCCAAGCAGACATCTACACACACATACTCCCAGGCTGTGTGTTATTTTTGAAATCAGTCAACCATCAACTAAATCTGGTCTCTTCATTTTGCCGGGCGCTTCAGAGAGAAAGCTGTGAGAGGTGGTGTGCGCATATGAAATTGCTTACATTATATACTGCAATGTTTTTCCAATGGGCTGGAACATATTAAGCTGAAAATGAATAGCAGGTCTTCTCGACACCATGTTGAGCGGTGGATAAGCCTTCACTTCCTCTTCTCCGAGTGCTCCATCATACCGACAGATGTCACTTTTATAGTGTGTGTATGCTTCTGCTTGTGTGCATACACTGTGCTTGTACCATATGTTTAAATTTATCCGCATGCATGTGTACATTTATGTGGGTGTGTGTGCCTGCTACTGTACAGCTGTGTGCAGTGGCCCTCTATAGCAGGTCATGTGTTGAGACAAAGGATCACATTTCCTTACTCCCGCTGGAAGGGGGAACCATGTCCATCTATTTGTTTTAGTGTCAGTTGTACAAAGTAGGAAGATGTTCAAATGATGTGAATGCAGATGATTATCATAAAAATGACATCTTTTATATACCCCAGCAGGAAGAGTGTATGCATCTGAGCAGATGCATGTGTTGAGTTGTGTGTGTGTGTGTGTGTGTGTATGTGTGTGTGATCTGTGTGTTCACATATGCATATTGATTATGCCTGTGTGTACAAGCTTGCATGTATATGTGCGTGTGTGTGTGTGTGTGTGTGTGTGTGTGTGTCAGACGGTGACTCATTGGTATGCTGAGTGTCTCTGGTTCCCCTGTGGTGCTGGGTGGGATAGGAAGCATCTGTCACCTCTGCAGAGATCCAGCATGCTGCCGACTTAACCCTTAAAGCGCTGCATCACCTGAGGGCTGCTATCTGAGAGAGAGAAAAGAGAGAGAGAGAGAGAGAGTGTGATAGAGAGAGAGAGATTTCTATTGGCAGAGCCACCCAGATGGGTGGGTCTCTTGTCAGATTTTTTCCTTGATTGATAAATTAAAGGGAGGAGCAAATGCAGACAGATATGGCCTATCCTGGCAGGAGGCGGGGCGTGGTTGTCGCAGCAACCCAACACCTTTTTAACCTATTGGAGGACTGAAAAATTGCTGACATATTGCTCTCTCTCTCTTTCTCTCTCTCTTCTTTTTTCTTCCCCTACATCCTCATTTCCCTTTCCGAGTGTCTCTTTTCTCTCTCCCATCTCTCTCTCTCTCTCTCTCTCTCTCTCTCTCTCTCTCTCTCACACACACACACACACACACACCCACCCAACACTTTCACTGTGACTTGATCTGTCCTGTAGGTGTGTGTGAGGGGTGGTTGACACGATGACATTAGCCATTACGCACAGGTCACACTGTTGGGGCCAGCAGTCCTACACACTTACTTCACTGTACAAACACACAGTGGAAAGAACTATGTTTTGTTGTCAATATGTGTGGGGGGTGGATGAGTGGGATGGTGGCGTAACACCAGGAGGAGTTGGAGAAAACAGGCAGCATCAGAGAATTTACACTTTCCAGTGCTTGCAAAAGTGTTCTTGTTTTCATGTGTGTCTGTGTAGACCTATTATAACAAATACACTTTGACACATCATAAATGTAAAAGCACAGTGGTAATTAATAACATTACTAATGCCAATTTCAAGGTCTTGTTTTTGTGCATCTTACCATCATTAATATTGAGAGTTACACCTGTGCTATTCCTGAGGAGCTTGATGACGTGACGCTAGTTGGTGTAGCTGGTGAGCTAGCCAATACGCTAGACAGCTAGCTACCACTAGTTAGTCAAAGTAGAGATTCTTTTTACTTGTTCTGCATTGGATCATTTAATTCAATAAACAGTGTTATCAGAGAGGGAAGATGCTCTCGAAGCTAATAAGTTTGCTAACTGCTTTGTTAACATGTTTGCTAAAAGTAACAATACGTTTACACAGTTTATGTATTCATACCATGGACTCCTCGTCTCAAAATTGTCTGCGAACCATCCCTGTTTGGTGGAACAGTTTGTACTGTGACAAAGGAGGGATAAATAATAGTGGATGGTGCAACAGATGGAGTATTTTAAAACACAAACACCAAAAGAAAGAAAAATAGGAAACATATCCGTTACAATATCTTCCCTATCTTATTAATGCACATCTGTGTGTGAGTGTGTGTGTGTGTGTGTGTGTGTGTGTGTGTGTGTGTGTGTGTGTGTGTGTGTGTCCTCCGGGTGTCATTGAGCTCTGGTATAAATCAGCTGGGTGTGCGAGCGTCGGGCTGCAGTAAATTAGCCAGGTTTTAATTGTGTCTGTAATAGATGACTATAATTAGTCAAGGCTCTTCCTCAGCCTCTACTGCCCTGACATAATCTTCTTCTAACCAAACTACACATCCCTTCATCTCTCCATCCTTCATCTCTCTGTAGCCTGGAGGGACAGGAGGGATCTTCTCCTCCTCCTCAAATCCCCCTTGCTGACTGCTTCTCAGAGAAACCCACCAAAAAAGTCTTCTCTTCTTCCTTCTGTTCATTTCATCAGGAAATCCGGTTCCCCAACAGCAAGCAGGGTCAGTCACTTTTTAACTTGTTGTAGTTGAGATCACCATGTGTTTTCTGAGAGTACAATCCTTGTAGAATTATTATGAAGATAATTAAAACAATAATTTGCAATTACATAACTTAGTTATCCCAAAGTTGTACTTGCTCTGCTCTCACACTACAACCTCTGCAATAATTTCTACATCTTTATGAACAGGAAAGTGACAATTGCTCAGAATCATGCCTTAATTGGCCAGAAGTAAAGCGGGCTCCTATGTATATCAGCTGAGATGCCTCAACATTAGCTTTTAAAAGTAAATAGGTTGCTGATCTTTTGCTTTTTCTTAAAAGGTGTCCCATCATGTATACAGCCTCCCTCTGTTATAAAGTAGAACTGACTTCCTGCAACTCAGATACTGTCACTGGATCATACATTAAAGAAAGACACAGCTTAAAGAGTCTTAAGACTTCAGTAACCTAAATGTTAAGTCAACAAAATGCTTGTCCGAAGCTTGCCAAATGATGTAACTAAACCAACGATCCAACAACAATTGGCCAGGTGTGTGGGGGTGAGACCATTCCAAGCTCTCTTTTCTAAATCTTCATACAACTACATTTCAATCACGAGAGAGACATGTTTGCAGATTTGCAAATAAGGTTTATTGTACAGCTCAATAAAATGTAAAAAGTCTTTGGTGATTAGACTTAGGCAATTTTGTATATGCATAGGGGTAGAGAACCATCAGACCCCCAGATGAGACACCGGTGGTGACGAAGGAGCCCGAAGACCAGACCAAAGGAGGCTCCGGACCGGTCAGCTGGAGTAGATGACTGGAGGGGGAGGGGGAGGGGGAGGGGGAGGGGCAGGGAGAGGGTTGCACCCTTTGCCGACAGCTGAAGAGCAAACGGAGAAACAGATTTTTTAAAGCAAGGTTGTGACTCTGTGATTGGCCCTTGCAATAGTGTAACAATTCTGATTGGTTGAGCAGGAAGGTGAACGCCTCCAACAGCTGATTCGAGTTAGGTAGAGCATTGATTAAGAGTGAGGTCTTCCTGTAAGAATTTACACTGAGATACATTTCAATCAGGAGAGACTAGTTGCAGATATGCGACAATTATACACAACATGATATAATGTAATAATTTATTTATTATTATAGCTGAATTGATTTAGGAGTGAATCAATTAAAAGTTAGGTCTTCCTGAAAGAATTTACGCTGAGCTACATTAGTCACTTTTACGCAATCTAAACCATCAAAACAGCCAATCCAAGCCACCAAAACTGCTTCAATGCTCCCTCATATAGATTCCACAAATGACTGGAATTCTACTAGAGGGACAAATAGCATTCTTCCAAAACATATCCCCAAATCTGGTGTTTGGTGTTGAGTTTGATGGAGACCACTGCATCGGTCCCTAATCTCCCACAGGTGTTTAGTTGGGTTGAGTTTTGGTGATAGTACACGCATCAAACCTTGCGGTGACCCCTCGTGACCTGTATGTCAGCATATACGCTTGTTATTTTAACAGCTTCCTGGTGTCTCATTGCGCTGTTGTGTGCATCCAGGTAGAGATCTTTGTGACCAACCATCCCCTTGTCCAACTGATGTAAAAGAAACTTGAATTGACCTACTTAACAACGTTTATATTCACCTTTAAAATATTGTTTTGAAGGTGATCATAGACATGTCATGTTGTACAGCTGAACACACTTACCTATGAACACACAGGCCTGCTGCAGAAATCCCAGCCACTGCTTGATCATCTGTAATGCACCTAATCACCAACCGGTGTACATGACAGAGGGTCCGGACCAATGGGATTTGACATTGCTGACGGCCTGCACTTGATAAGGCAGGACAAAACTGAAAAATGTTGCTGCAAGGGGATCCATGCGCTGATTAGGCTTGTGTTCGATTCCTCCGAGTGCCAATTCATCAGTGTCCCCTAGCACCCGTTTACCAGGTTCTCGGGTGTCAGTGTGGTCACATCGTGGCTAGGACCTCGCCAATCTCTGTCGCACAGAATCAGCGTCCGGGAGAGAAGGAGCTCACCCCTGCCCCATTCAAAAACACACACACACATACACACATATACACAGCAGGGCCATGCCCCTTATCACAGCAACAAACATGATAAACTGCGTACACTAACCCTGCCTGTACAAATACAGACCACACACAACTTCAGCTAAAACTGACCACACACACACACACACACATAACCACACATTAGTCCTATCTGAGATGTGACCCCCCTGAAGTGCCTTGGTCACCAATCAGGACCACTTTGTCAAGGCACAGGTAACCGTGACGACTCTAATCCCTCGGCAATCGGCCGGTCATTCATCACCGCCGAGGGAAGGAGAACGAGACGAGCCGTAGAGGGAGAGAGAGAGAGGGGTAGGGAGAAAAAAGGGGGGGGCGGGTGTCACAGACAGGGGCAACGGTGCAGACAAATGGCCCCAAAAATTCAGTATTAATCAGCAACTGATTTGCTGCCCCTTTAAAGCCAATACCACTTAACGACTAGAGAGAGGGAGGGAAGGGATGGAGGGAAGATTAGTGTGAGCAGGAAAATAGAGACAAAACAAGAGAAGAAAAAAGATGAATAAGCAAATGAATAAAGGAGAGAAAGACTGAAAGAGAAATACGATAAAGGAAGGAAGTTTGTGACATGGTAAAATGCTGCGTAAGGTGCTACCCTTACCACACGCGCAGACGCACAAAAACACACGCACGCATGCATACACACACCAGTAGCCCCTCTGTTGATTTGTCACTGGAGTTGATCAATAGCTGTGATGGAAACAGAATCAGCTCAGATGGATTAAATGTCCCAGTGGCTCTGACATTATTTTCCCATTAAGAGAAGGCTAATCATTACACACAGACATGCACACACACACACACACACACACACACACACACACACACACACACACACACTGAAGCACATGCATATGCATAAATCCCTGCACTACATGGATGGAGTTAAATATCAATTTAAGTGCAGTTAGCAACATCAACAGGACTTTATACACATAGTGGCACATCTATAAAACACGTACACACAAAACCACACACATTGGATGTTAAAGAAGCTGTGACTTAAGTGCTCACAGTGTCATTGTACTGATGCAGAGTAGACAGGAATTCCTTGAGATTATTGCCCATGCAATGGGCCTAGGTTGAAATCTAGGATTTTCACCCCATTGTGTTGAGACAAAGGGCAAACGTTGAAGGAAATGATATCATAAGCCTAGCAATGTTAGCATGGATTGTCTGGGGTGCTCTACTGGAGGGAGGAGCGCCATTTTTCTAAAACATGTGGTGACTGGAGAAGTCATAATGCAATATATGATTTATTGAACTTTCATACTTACTAAACCAGGTAACCCCTCATTATGGAAGTTGTATAGAAGGAAACTTTTATTTTTTTGTCATCCATCTATATATCTCGCCTGGGGATATAAAACCAAAACTATTTGCAGGAATAAACAGGGGGCTTGACTTTTTTTTTAGCCATTGCTTTAAAATGATAAAGCTATTGTTCTATATGTTTCAGATCTCATGAAACAAATAAAAACACCAATGTGATTGTCTGTCTCTCATAACTTCCCGACCCTGTCTGTGGCACTCAGCCCTGAGCCATTCATTTCTACTGAAGATGTCCATCTTTCAAATTGGGTTGCAAGCATATAGTTTCATTTTAAAATAAAGATAAATAACTTCCTCAAAGGGCAGGGCACTCTAGTTGTCAGTAAACTCTTCTCCAACAGGAGTAATTGTGCATTTGTTGATGTGCATTTTCAGCCATGGATTAATATACATATGTGAGTATCACAACATTCAATTATTAGTGTTAGTAACATTCTTATTATTTTGTTTACACAGGAAATACTTGCTAGTAGGATGAATACATTGTCCCACCTGGACACATTCAAATCACTTAACATTACATTACATTTCACCTTCGGTTATGTGCTGGTTGTCTTGCTTCACTTGTTTGTAATGTGCTTAATGTACTGGTTTTATTGTAATTTGTTTTTGAGTACTTTGAAAAGCGTTATATAAAAATATATTATTGTTATGGTTTTCGTTTTTTTATGGGCGAAAAATACAGAATGTCACCAACATTGTCCTTTCAGAATAACAATATCACATCAGTGACAGTAATCAAGTTAACCCTACGAAACCCTGCCAACAAAAGGCATGAGTGAAGTGTAAGACAGTAACCAAGGTAAATATATGACCAAGGACGTGTGATGCAGGAAAGAACATGAGGCAGGCGTGCAGAGAGAGAGAGAGGAGAGTGATAGCTCTGCAGGGAGGAAGCTTGAGACCATCTGCTGTTGGCTACCTGCTGTTCCCTCTCTCTCTCTCTCTCTCTCTCTCCTCCACTCACCTTCCCTCTCTTCTTTCTCCCCACTTCCCCTGCAGTCTATGAAGTTACTCAGTCATTTAGTGTCAGAGGGCTGACATATACACAACAGGGACTCTACACACACATACAGTACAAAGCATTCAGTTAATTGGCGGCTTTATATTTTATATCTATACTCTCCAGTCGCTTCTATGCTAGTTGTTACAGTTACTTCTTTGCCCCTCATGCCTCCTTTTCCTCTGTCCCTCTGTCACTATACCTTCTTCCTGCTTCTATACAAACATGCATACACACACGTACACACACACACACACATATACACTGTGAGAGAGTCTCTCTAATGGATTCTGAAGATTCCAATTTCCCCTCTGCCACCAAAGACAGAAAACCCTCTGAGCTCAATTACCCCCGTCTTACACACACCAGACGAGACCACATGCACACACACACACACACATACACGTACACACATAGACACACACACATACACACACTTGGATGCATCTTCACTTGTAATCATAGACACACACACATCCATGCACACCTTAAGCCGCTGTGACATGCTGAGAATCACACAATCAGAGTCACGCAAGCAAACTGAGAGGAGTATTAGTCCAAGGTAGATTTTATGTGATAGGAGATAACAGGATGAGGGAGGGGAGAAAATTGGGGGCTGCTGTGAGGTGAGGTGTGGGGGGAGAGGTCATGATACACAAAAAGTGAAGATGGTAGGATAGAAGATGGCAAGATGGGAGGATAGGTTGAAGTGAAATATATGGCGAGAGAAATATGGAGGCAGCAGAACTGCAGAGGCAAAGAAAGATGTAAAGGAGATATAAGAGCAGATTAGAGAGGAGGTGCAGGCCTATGGCTTTTACAGAACCCACTCTTCCAGAAACCTTATTAAATTCTACAATTAGCTGAACGTCTCAGGCTATAAATAGGCTCACTTTTCCCATTCCGTGATGTCAGTCAGCTGGCCAGGCTTCGGCTGTGGGGGAAACAAAACAATTTAAATTATAGCGAGGCTCTCTCTTTGTCTGGCCACCCTTTTAACGGGATAATTACTAGTCTATTCATTCGCACTCGGCCAGGGCGATATATCACCTCACTGCGCAGCGGCCCCGCTTTCTGTGATAAACGTCCTTTACTGGGGATGTGGGGAAGGAGGGAGGGGAGGCTGAGGGTTAACTTAACGTGTGCCCGTTGATATCAGCTCACTGTCTGCTGCTGGCTTTCACCAAAAGCCTCGTCCGCTAGATTGAATAGCCTCCTGCCAGAATCTGGAGAGCACCAGGAGTGCTGTACCTTGGTTTCCAGAGTGACACTGACACCCTCCCATGTGGCCCGGCGATGAGGAAATGAGCGAGAAAGGGAATGAAAGGGAAAGAGAGGGAGCGAAAGGCATCTATTATTCAGCACGGCCCCGACCCCTGCATACGCACGCCATTAAAAATAGGAAATCCATAGCGGAGACAAATGGCTTCTAAATGAAGCGCTACAGGAGGAGAGCGGAGATAGGGACCCCTGTCACATGCGCTTTAATTGTCTCCCGGGGCGATAAGGGGGATTTATCAAATTCATCGGGCCAGTAAGGGCTGTTAGGCCTCTGACGACGAGCTGTTGGAGAAACAGCACAGCACTTGTTTGTTTTTTCGAAGATACTTGCCATGATACGGGATGGCCCAGCAATTAGAGCGGTCATAAACTGGACTAAACTGACTCTTAGGGTTAAATGACACCCAATGCTGTTTCTTTGTAACTAAAAACACAAAGGAATTGCTTAAACTTTCTAAGAATACAACACACAGGCATTGACACACATTTAGCCTACTCACTAGGTCCTTAACTGTAAGTGACATCATGAAACTAATGTAAATGTAAATGTGCTGTATTTATATAGCGCTTTTCTAGTCTGAACGACTACTCAAAGCGCTTTTACATAGTACAGGAACCATTCACCATTCACACGCATTCATACACTGTGGCCGAGGCTGCTGTACAAGGTGCCATCTGCTCATCAGATAAACATGCACACACATTCACACTCCGATGACACTCGGGGTTCAGTGTCTTGCCCAAGGACACTTCGACATGGGACTGCAGGGCCGGGGATTGAACCACCAACCTTCCAATTGGAATTGTTATCGTCTTCAGCAAAAATATCGCCTTGTCATCAGCCAAGAAGCCTTCAACTAAGCTCAAATGTTAGGAGACCTATTTGACCTTTCTGAGATCAGAAGTGTTCCTCCCACAGAGGCCAGAGGGGGAGGGACTGAGAGAGATGGTTTTTATTTTCCTCTGCTGTAAGGGTGGCCACATGAGGTTTTGAGATAAAAAAAAAAACTATTAAAAACACATCAGTGAGTCAAACTGTTTTACTTGATGATATGTCCCTTTATCAAGATGAACATATGGGCACTGTGGTTTAAGTTAGTCTGGCTAAACACATATAGTATATATTGCTCGGTTAAAGGACAATTATGGCGCAAGGTGAACCTAGGGGTTAATAACACATGGGTACTGAGTCGATCGGTCTCTGGGATAGGTTTTCATGCTAATCGAATGTGACCTGTTTTAGCGCTAACCTCTAATTAGCTTATAACGCTAGTCGTCAAGGCACGCAAAAGTAAAAAGAAATCACTATTTTAATACCACTAACAAGGCTCAAAATAGCACCACGTTTCCACGGTAGCATAATAAGGGTCCCTACATTTTAAACAAAGCATTGAGAATGTGTACGTGTACACACAGTTTATTAAAAAGATAGTTTATTAAAGACAGTACCATTCGGTATGCAGGCAGGCGCCATCTTGGGAAAACAGTCATGACCAGTCAAACCACAAATGCTGATAACCAGTAACATAGCTCAAGCACGGCGCTCGTCATTGGACTGGTAGGGACCCTCATTGTGCTACCGTGGGAGTGTGGTGCTATTTTGAGCCTTGATGGTGGTATTGAAATAACAATTTCTTTTTTACTTTTGCGTGCCTTGACAACTAGCGTTATAAGCTAATTATGGGTTTGCCATAAAACTAGTCACATTCGAAATAAGCATGTTAAGCTATCCCAGAGAATGGTCGACTCTGTACCTATGTGTTATTAATCCCTATATCATTTTGGGCCAGAACTGTCCTTAAAAGCCTGACATCCGTCTCATGAGAGATATCTCTGCTATGTATTCTGCAAATGTGTAGCGCTGCCCAGGATGAAGCTGATAGAAATCTGAAAGAAATACAAGAGCCCGTTTTTCCCTATCTCAGAAAAGATAAGTGGTGTAGCCATACCTGACTGGCAATAGATCTGGCAATGCAAAACTAATTTGAAGTCAATCCCTCATACACTGTTATCCCAAATTAGTTGACTTTACTAGAAATTTGAGTGGAAACTCGTTGCCTTCAACTGGTGAAATTTAACAGGTCAAGTTGTTGACATTAGTAGTCTTTACTAAAAAATCATCAGTAAACATAAATATTATTTTCTTGGAGTCATGTTGTCTAATATATGCATCTTGTTAAAGCTTTAGTGTATAACATTTTTATATTAATGAGTATCCGTAACATTCAAGCCATTAAATGAGTTGATACAAAACTAATTAAGACTATCAGCTCACACAACTCTGTCTGTATTTCTCAGTATGGCTATGTTAAGAAATTGGTGTTGAGTGACGATAATTACCTCTTCTTCTTCATGTTTGTTTTAATTCTCTGTGTCCTTGCTGGCTACGTAGGCTTTGTCAGCCTCATGAAATTTATCAATCAATTTTTCAAAACCACATATAATATCCTAAGCAACCCGATTATGTTCAAAGCAAACCATTAAGATGAACTCTAATATACCCACACTTGCTTTATTTTCATGTAATAAAGCATTTTGTCAGTTTATGTCAGTTCAGTTGTTTATGAAATGCAGACACACAAGCCCATACATCCCATGTTGTGATAATCTAAATGACTTTTTTTCGACAAATTCCTGCTAGTCTCCACTTTCCGTTTAAATTCAGTTAAGTGCCATATGCCCTGCCAGTGCATTTTGAAAAAAACATCAGTTTTCTCCATACTGAGATTCTAATTTGGTGTCATGCTATTTCCATTTTAGCTTTTGACAAGCGTGTGTACATATTTCCATATTTGCTTTCTCAAAACACACACAGCATGCATGGTTCGGTCGTTGAGTCATTATAAATGACACCATTAAAATTGATGATAAAAGTAATTACAATTTAATTTGAAAATGAGCACTTGTATGATTGTTACAATTAAACCCAACTGATGTTACAGCTGACCCCAGTTGCAGGGTATATTATGCCAATGTGCCTTTATGCTTTTGATAGCAGTGCATGTCTCTTTTAAGATTACGCAGGATGCTTTGAATCAGACAGATATGAGAGTTCACAATCACATTTTATGTATCTGGGGATAAATAACTTCAGATCGAATTTGGGACGCAATTTTTTCTGGAAAATACTTTTGTGACAGTTATGGTCGGGAGTAGAGACAAAAAGAGAGTAGGACAGAAAAATGTATCAACAGAGAACAAAAGTTACTTAAGTGGAATTTAGATGAAAGCAGAAAAAAATGTGTGTTTAGCTTTGCATCCCAAGAACAGTATATATGTGTGTGTCTGTGTGTTCTGTCTCTTGTGATGGATGAATGACAGTCGGCATGGCAGCTCATCTCCTCTCAGGCAGCTGGGTGACAGAGAGAGATGTTACAGCGCAGAGACAGCCCAACCGCCACACTGGTGGGCAGGTGGAAGAGACACACACACACACACACACACACACACACACACACACACACACACATCCTTCCTGGCTTTCCCCAGCCTCCCATTTCACAACCCCCGCACCTCTGTCTACCAGCTCTGTCTACCTATCTCCTGCACCCGCCTCTACCCCTCCATGTTCCTGTATGTGAGCTGTCTCTTTGTGGGCAAGGACCTCCTCGTCTTCCTCATAGCCTCAGACCTGTCAAATGCTCACCCCTCTCCCAATACCTCCCTTTCCAATCAATGGGAGCGGCGCGAAGATTACACACACGTCAGGAAGGCGTAAGGCAAGCAGGAGGAGGTGTGTCCCAGTCGCCTGAGGGTGGGGGGATATAGGAATGGGGGGGAGTGATTTAGGCTGTTGGGGCGCCAGTTTGGTGGAGAGATGGGGCTTTTCAGCCTGAGTCAGACAGGGCCAATAACTCATTAGAGAGAGAGAGAGATGTAGAGGTGAAGATGTGGCAGAGAGGAAGCAAGGAGGAGAGGGAGATGAGGGGAGAGCTCCACGGCACAAAAGCAGGGAGATGTTTTGTTTCCTTTCTCTCCTTTTGCCTTTCTCAAACCCTTCCTTCAGTCTCTCCTCTTTTCTTCTGACAATATCAGATATATATATACCCCCCCCCACACACACACACACACACACACACAAACACACACACCCCTTCCCTCCTTTCCCTCGGCAACTCCCTGCTAACCCCTCTCCTCTTCCCTTCCCCCTCCTCCTCTCCTTCCATCTGTCTTTCTTGCTGCAGTGCCCATGCTGCCAGGCAGTATAAATCACATCTCTGGGCTTGGCTGCAATGGGCCTGAAAATAAAAAGGCATAAAAGTGTCGGGATGAGCTACGGGCTGGGGGGGAGAATTCCTTTATGATGGGTCTAAATCCTCCTCTCGCCCCGTCCTCCCCGACACACACACACACACACACACAGATTGCTTGTAGATGCATACACGCACAGCCAGCATACGCCTCTAGTCTGAAATTATCCCCCCAAACAGCAGCAGTTTGGGTCTCTCTCTCTCAGAGACACCTGTGCAATCCTCCAAACACATAATATAAAGCTCTTTGTTGGCTGTGACCAGAATTGAGACATCCTCTTCCCCGTGCTCTGTCTTTAAAGGGACAGTTCAACTAAAACTCCAATCCATCTTGACAAAAGCCTCTCGCTGTCATTTGCCTTTCTCACATTTCTCTTAATGTTTGCACTGACCCTGGAGACAACCTGCTCTTCTTTTTTGAAAGAGCAGAAAGATATAACGGATGGTAGAAATGCCATCTACAAATTGGTACCTTTGAGTTAAATGTGCAAAGGCAGGTTGAAAGAGCAGTCGTGTTTCTTGTAGTATTTCAGTTGGTTTCATGACTGATGCAAAGGAATGAGGTTCTGAGATTTATATAAAAATGAAACATTTCATATCAAGAAGAAATGTACACCAGCATTTGCAAAATGATGCAGAAGTCCTGGGTGATAAAATGATAATACTACAGGGACTTTCACATTTTGGGGGCATCAAATGATGCATTTAGTTCACAAAAGTGATATACAGGGAGCTCCTCTTAGTATTAATGAGGGGTGGAGTTGAGAGTAAATATGTGTCCTTCTTTACTGTCTATGATGGATTTTAAAAAGGTTTTCACCCTGGATTATAGCACAAAGGAGAATCACTTCACTGTGTATAATGGTAATTGTGGACAATTTATGATCTCTCTAGTCTCCATTTATGTATCGTTCTGGGTAAATAAACCAATAAAAAATGATTGAGCTGGCCTATAACATATTGAAATGAACCTTCTGGCAGAGATGCATTGTAAAGGTTGTCTAAATGATTACAGGAATGAAGATGGAGGTGAGTGAAAGCACAGTGAATGGGCAACTCCATCACATGCTAAAATCAACCTTATAGCTCAGTGTTCTCCTTTACTCTACGTCCTGATGTGCACTTTGTCAATTCTATTAGATCACGCTGTGTGTGGTATGAACATAGACGCACACACACACATAGAGTGATGATGATAATGGTAAGCACCTCCCTAGGTGAAGCCAATTCAGTCACAGTGGGAGCCATCTCAGACCTAATTATGCTTGGTTTGGCGTTTTACCTGTATTGATCAATACGCTGAAACAAACGAGAAATGCTTATCAAGCTGGAAAAGAAGAGCCCTCAGTAATTTGTATGTGTGTGTGTGTGTGTGTGTGTGTGTGTGTGTGTGTGTGTGAGCTCCACAGGAGTGAGTGAGAGTGATGGCATAGTTCTAAGAGGTAGTGAGATATTGGCGCTTATAAAAAAAATTGCAATTCTGTGCTTATGAGTTATTAATTACTGCCTCCCCTCCTTCACCCCTTTTACCAGCCATTAGAAATACTGACACACACACACACAAGACCCGATTTCTACACATATATGCTCACATATGCAGGCCTCGGGACATGCACAAACACACGCACACACTCACACACACACACACACACATCCAGGATCACGCACACATTCACATATACAAATGAGCTCGTCCATGGCAGCACTAAGTGTACAATACCCTGCTCTGATGAGCAAGCTCCCATCGACCTTGGAACTCTCTGGAAAGACAATGCAAGGGGAGCCATGCTGCGAAAGGGGGAGGAGGTGGGGGTTGTGGGAGTAGATAAGGTGGAGGGAAGGATGGAGAGAGGGAGACAATAGATGAGACAAGGAGCAGGAAAGGAGAGAGAGAGAGCGAGAGAGAGACTTAGTACTGGGCAGGAGGGCAGTGCTCCCTCCCTCCTCTCCATCTCGGCTCATCTTGAATGCAAATGTGGTCTCTATACGGTTCCTTTGTGCCGCTTCTAACTGCTCCAGAGAGAAGCAATTACAACTGCTCCATTCACTCAGAGAGAGAAAGACACACATGGATGGAGAAGGGTAATTAATAAAGAGATAGGAGGGATGAAGGAGGAGGAGAGGAGGTGAACATACCTCATACGTACCTGTGGAGGATCTTCAAGTAGGATTGGAGCATGGTATTGATTGTATTGGCAGCTTTGCTATTGATACACAGACATTGGCTTATAATTTCGGACCAACTACTCCATGAGAGGTCAAAGGTGAGAGGTTATCAGCATTACATCAGAAGTGTTATTTAGTGTGTGTAATACGGCATTACACTGTGGCTCTCAGTAAATATGCTACATCTATCTTCATCCCCACTCATTGCTCCAGAGACCTGGACCCCCGTAGAATATATTGAATCAAAAGACCTCCATCTAGATATGACATCACCATCCATTCCTCTTCATCTTTCTGCAGACAGATAGTTGCAGTGCCGATGCCATATCCTATTGCAGTCACAGTGGCCGGGAAGCGCTCCAAGGTATGGTGGGAGTTTTTATGGCAGTCATTTGGGCCGCTAATATGTCATCTCCATTAGCTGACTTTTAACTCTCGCAGATAGATGGCCCTGTGACATTTATCTGCACACGTGTCGTATTTTAGCTGTTAAATGGCTGGCAATGTGCGGAGTGCGTGCGAAATGAGTGTGTGTTTTAGGCTTCCGGTTGTGGGGTTGGGACAAGAAAGGGAGATGCATTGACTTTTAATGATGCTCTATGCAATAGCACTTTAGAGGTAATAATCACAAATACAATGCAAGTTGTCACCTTTGACCCCTCCTCGCCTTGCGCAAAAGAGAGAGTAGAGAGGAAGGGGAGCTGGCTGCCAGGTCGAGACCCAGGCCTCCTTCCTCAACCATTAGACAGCTGAGGTTCAGTGAGCCGGGGCTTGCAGCACCAGCGAAGAGCAAAACTACAAAAGAGAACAGGTTATTAACTTAGCGGTCTACAGAGAGGTGATGAGGGTTGAGAAAGAGAGGGAAACAGAGAAAAATAAAGAGAGAGTGAAGAGGAAGATGAGAAAAAGAAAGACACTATGGGTGCAAAAAATAGACTAAGGGTTAGGGTGAGACTTACACAGGATAATTGTTCTTATGGATTTTGCCATTGTTGGCTTCAGTAAGGTCAAGGAAGTGAAACCATTCCCTGTGGTGGCTTCAGGTGAAAGTCTAAATGAGCTAATCATTTAGACTCATAAACCTACTAATATTGACGGCCTCTACGCATATTGAAAAGCATTAGAAAGGTTCGAACCATAAAACAACTGTAAATATGATATACCATCTCATCATTTAACTACAGCGGAATCTCCCCCCCTGCTCATAAAAATACCATCCACTGCTGCATCAAAAAAAAACTGAGAATATGTTCTGTGTCATTTTATGTGTTCCCTACAGGAGCTCGGTCACCTGTCCATAGGCACTGAAGTTGACTAATGTGACAGAAAATTAACAATTAAAAATATCACATGGGCCCAGAGCCACCGCAACGTGCACCGTTCACAACTCAGTGGACACCCTAATTGCTTTGAAATACAATTGGGTTTGGGCTTTGTTTGGTGTTTTGGAGGTATGAAGCGCATCAATGCACACTGGAAATTGAGTTATAAATTACTGAGCTGAAATAGACATGTACCGTGAATACTCAATATCCAAATGCTACATGTTGTCTGCTACAAAAAAAGGCATATGCGTGCATGCACACACACATACACACAAGATGCCACCAATTTCTGTTGCATTTCACTTTGTCAAGAAATTGACTGGCTCTGAACCAAACAGTCCATGTGTGTCATGCTGTATGGCTGTCATTGGGGTACTTTGATAAGGTCACCAGAGATAGAGAGCTCCAACCACAAACCAGTGGGACTCCAAAAATGACAGTAGATGAGGAAAAGAGAAAAAAAATGTTCATTCATCCACAGCTTTCCCACCAGTGTATACGAGTGTGTGTGCGTGTGTGTTTTCCGACACGCCACTATGCGTATTTATGTGTCTGGTTCTGTGTTTGCCATATGAATGCAGCTCAGTGGCTGGTGTGTGAAGTCATTGACAGCTTCATTATGGCTTGTGCGCACAGGGGGACAGCACCATCCAGGGGAAGGAGAGGACAGTGGCAGGGGCCAGCCCATGTCAGTCCAGCAGTTGGTGGAGGGAGGGGTGATGAGGACAGCTGCTGTCTCCTTTAATGAGCCTTTGCTTCTTTCATCAGCTTTCAATTTACTGCCCTCTCCCCATCTCACACACACACACACACATTTCTTGCAGGTGATTCCCAAGAGTAGTGTGTAATAGTTAAATTATTTTGCAGTCCTCCTTTAATTAGACCATCTCACCTGAGACAGAAGTGACAATGTGGATGAAATGTGACCTGCACTACACCTCTTGTCATCAGCATCACAACACTGAAGACAATTAAAATTGTACATGCACATACTTGGTATGGTATACTGTACATTAACACCTACCTACAATAGCAAGATTCCACATTGGAGAGGGCTGTGAAGGGCACTACGGGAAGATTTTAGCTAGATACTGTGGTTTGTTACAAGTTCATTAGATGCGCTTATCTAAAACAAATGCAGTCCAAAACAGCCCTCTGCCTTCAGAAAGGTTGGAATGTTCAGTTCTTGTTAAAAAGTGAAGGTTTCGATTCAACATTGAGGCTAAGATTTGTTTTTCTTTAAAAGCCCTCAGTAAAACCTCTAACTGTTTAAACAAATAGTAAACCTAACCTTCATGAAGGACTTCTGCACACTGAAGGTTTATCGGTTCCATTTCCCTGTCCCAAGAGCCACATTGACAATTTTGAACAATTATAACAACCACCATAAGAGTACACAGACAAACATTTATCATACCCAGTGCAGCTTAATATGGAATTGATAATTATTTTAGACTAAAGGACAACTAGATTGCATACTATAGTCTTGCACCAACAATGGTTTGAAAAGATTTACAAAAAAAAAAAAAATCAGCAAACAATCAACTATGGTGGCAATCAAGTCTGAATCAACTTTACCAGTATTGTAGACTTACATCCCCTACTGATGTCCTCAGTAGTTTGAGGTCCTATATGATGTCTACACTCCCTCTACTGGGCTGTTACAACAATGCATGACTGTTGCACTGAATTCAGCACTTGCATGTCAAGGACCAGCAAAAGACAGAAACATTCGGGCCAAATTCAATTCAATATTATACAAAATAGTCAAATAAGCAATCCTTGTTGCCCCCCTTTAAACCAATGTCTCATCCATTGTTAATTTATAGCACAATTTATTTCATCCATTAACATAAAAGTATTCAATTTTTTCTAAAACTCACAATCCCTTGCTAACCTCCGTACACCTTCAGTGCAAATAAAAATGTATACATAAAACTTGATCTTTTTTACAAGATACACTGAATTAAATTACTATGGTTTTGCTTTAAGAGAAAACTAAAGCACATTATTAAAACAACACATGTCTAAGGGGAATAATGAATGGTAAAACATGTTCTTTGGAAGGAGAGTTAAGAAAATCAAGAGCTCCATGGAGAGTCTCGAGGAAGGGGATGGGGCTTCATCGCACTGGAGTGTCCACACTTCCTCCCAAGCCTGACGAAGAACAGCTGCTGTGGGAGGAAACGGGATGGAGGGGGTCAATTTCAGCATTACACACTGAAAATGTTCTAACAAAAAAAAGCTAAAAACATGTCAAATATTCTGTCCAAGCTGGTACCTTTCACAGTCAGAGTCAAAGGAGGCCTTGTCTTCTAGTTTGCTGATGCAACCGCCGCCGGAACGCTGTATGGCTTCAGCCACTGTGTACCTGGTCTTACCAGAAGCACACTTTGCCATCTTTGTTGTGCTGAGGTCTGACTGCAGGAACAGGTGGAGTCGACTGTCCGATAACAACAAAGGTATTTGAACAACACTAGAGAAAAAAGGATATTAATGGCATGTCAACCAGTGAAAGTAGACATCTAAAAAGAGTAACTCTTTACAGCCTTGCTGCCATTGCTTTAACTGTACATCAACTCACTTTTCTAAAAACTCCTGGAAGCCCTTCATCCTCTGCAAGACCTGCTCTTTGTTCCCCGGACTGAAGAACAGGTTCCTGGGCGGCAAGTTGGGTAACTCCCTGGACAGAGAATAACTTAGGAAAATGCACTTTGAGAAAAAGCATTGCATGATCAATTAAAGTCAGATACAATGGAAATTTGATTCACTGAACTGAGCCAACACATTAAATTATATGAATCTGAGGTATAAACTTGTTAACATACATGATCAGAGCATTCTGTTCCAGACTGTCACGCAGCCAAACAAACTCACTGTAACGCCGCCTTACACAGGAAGTCTTCTTTCGAAAACACATGCTATTGGTCTTCAAAGAGAGACAGCAATTCAATACACGTATTACATGAAGTGAAAATTACCCAAAAAAAGATGGTTTTCTCCCAAGTGGCACTTACTTGTAAACAAATCTCATAGTCGAGATGTGTCTGCCAGAGGTGATCTTTATGAAGCCTTGGATTGCGAACACAAATGCTGATAAACTCCTACAAAATCCAAAACCAGGGTTCCATTACACGCCAAAGGGTTGTAAAGGTGCATGCGTTTTAAATTAAAACACAACAAGATGTGTTTCAGCATAAATAGTTTACACTGTGCCTCAATTTTGGCAATACCAACAAACAGGAGGAGATGAATGGTAAGAAGCATGCTTGACCACTTACAGTTTTTGACAGATTCTCTAGCATACTGTCCATGGTGGGGACAAAACCCTGTGACCTGAGAGTAAAACAAATGGAGTGTTGCATTGAAAGTGATCTGTTCCAACTTATTTTAGGACAAACATACTACTGCGTTTGGTGACCCATTCAGGTTTATTACACCGTTTCAGTTCAGTTTAACTGTGCATTTTCATGATAGTAAAAAAATAAATAAAATAAAATGTAATACAGTAATACACCCAGTGGCCAAAGTCCATTGTTTTCAAATGCTAGATCGGTTTTGTACAGCACAGGCCTGGCTGGTAATTAATACTTTAAGGACTCAAAAGTGCAAACATTTGGAGCTGATGAAGGATGAATGGGAACAAAGGGCAAGTAGGAGGATTTAGCTTTAGGGGGATATCTTGACCCAAAACACACATACACACAAACACCAAAACATGATGATAAATGACTTTTCTGGACCACATCAGGCAGAAATACAGGCTAGCTGATTGTGGTTTTCACTGAAACAAGTATAGCTTGCCAATAAGATGCAACATGTTCAGGCAAAGCAAAACTGCTGATTTGCCATTTTCTTCTTAGATAAGGGACTGCATCGACGTTCAAACAGGCATGCCACAGCGTTCCATTCATGACAGACATATCTTAAAAGGCTTCAGCAATGTGCTGGATCATGAGCCCCTTGACACCTTAATGGGACACAAGCACTAAGTCCAAGCGGAGTGAATCAATAAGTAGATTACAAACAATGATTCTGCAGCGACCTCCATGAGGGACTCTGATCCAAACTCCACAACATGAAATCACATGCCATTATAGACTCTTCTAATCAGATATACCATGTAATGAGATGTCCTGCATGGTCATGACAATTTATTGTTCATGTTACAGTGCTGCTGTAAAATGAAGTCCTATAGCACACGTGTCAAACTCAAGGCCCGCGGGCCAAACCAGGAGCCTCGCAAATTTTGATCCAGACCGGGTATCAATTCTAGGTTTACAATACATTTTGGTCACAAACAAAATCTCACCAAAACCAAAAAGACGGGAAACTGTTTTTCAAACTGAAATTATGCAAAAGACTCTTCAATCTGAATTTGGCAGATTTGCTGACTTTAAGCATAAGTCATAAATTCCCACACAGCCAGTGAGTTTCCATTCAGACCTGTGAAATAGGATATTATGAGTCGGCTTTGTGGTAGGCGGCTTTAAAAATGTAACCATTGTTTTGCTTGATTTGCTTAATTCAATGAAGGCTTTATGTGGACCAAATTGTAAGTGAGAAGGCTATATGAGGCATGCAGTAATATAGTCAAAAATAGTTTACTTTTTTTAAATAAAAGCACATCAACAAACTATACATGTCCTGCCCTGCCCTTGTTGTGGTCCTTATTTTTTGACACCCCAGTCAGATAATAAAAAAATAAAAATAATTCACTGCTCCCAAGTTAAATCTCATTGAAGCAACTTCCTACTTAATAATAATAATAATAATAATAATAATAATAATAATAATAATAAGTTCACATTATTTTTGGCTGCAATTATGCACTAAGTTACTTACACTAAAATCACTGATTTACGACCAAAAAGGTAGGCTGTCATTCATGTCTTTCGAACCCTGATCATATGGATCATGTGGCAGGGCTGAAACAAGACGTGTGCAGAACCCAGGCAGGCTATCCTCAATACAAATTGAGGTCACTATAAAACAACGTAGTGCAAAGTAACCAATCAGCAACTACAATTCCACGTGAAATGTATTAAAAATGCAATTAATGATGACAACTACCGTAGGCTCCTAATTCCTGTAGACACAGCACATTAAGGTATGCATACGGCTCCAAAGTTTGCACTCGCTGCCTTTGGGAGAACAATACACGTCTGCAATAAAACAGCAAAACATTCTCATTTTGATTCCAAATTGGATCCGTAGCCTACCTTTCCGGTCTTCCCTTCCCCTAGCAGTGACCAGTGGTTTGAGAACAAACCAGCTCAGTGGTGGGGTTGAACGTGGCTTAAGGGCTCAGCACTGCAATGGACTGGACTGCTGCTAATGCACAATGTTAACCACCGACTCGATGCTTGTGTTCAGTCTCTTACGGGCCCTATATTGTTATAAAATAAACCCTAAATAAAATGTCGTAAAAATAAATTACATTGAAATTGTTTTACTGAGTCACATGGCGAGACACTGATATCTGTCTTGAGTGCCATATGTGGCTGTGCCCTGACTGCCGGTGTTATGTGCCTTCTGGTTTTTCCACCTACTGGTTTCCGAGCTTGTCCAGATGCCGTGTAAACCTCAACGGCTACCCACGTCGACAGATTCGCTACAAATTCATATACATTTTACTGGCCTTTGCATGTCGCACCTCAATATAAACTGGACTGAATTGAACAGAATATCTGAGCACGACACTACAATAACATTGTACAGCGGGAAAATTGTGTTTTAAAAGAAATTACGATGATCCGTGTCGCGCTGGGTTCGAACCCTCTTCGGCAAAAATAACAGCACGGGGGTCCACTGCACTGTCCACTACACCATCACATCATTCACATTACTGCTGGAAAAAACGTGGCTTTCTCTCAGTAGAACAAGAATCACAATTTAACAGAGCAAACCGAAACAACTTGTTACCTTGATTTAAGCGTAACTTCATAATTAATTCGTGCACTATAACCTCCTGCTACACCTCTGCGCTATCCATGTGCAAGGACTCGTCATAAATGACACCAGGCAGCACACGGTTTGGGAAACAATCGGTCTAAAACAACTGGTTACCTTGGGCTGGAACCGCGTGATCCCGAGGCTCTCAATCAGCTACAACAACAAGTTTCTTGGATTTATGAGAAGAAGCAATATTTCTATTGACGTGCCTCAAATGCATACATCTACGTTTCCAATAGCCTACAACGTTATGTTTACGACGGAAGATTTGAAACCCCTACAATACAAAGTTCTGTTTAAGAAATGTTAATAGTTTGTGCCCAACCTTTTGAATTGTTGGTGTTGTAGTATAGGCTATTTTATGTCACCTACGCACCCAGATATCAGCAAATCGTTTTTTAAAGTGGTGTAAGACGAAAGGTGAACGTTGTTTAACAACATTGTGTTATGTGCTCCCGATACTTAACACAGACAGAACCTTTTACGTTCAAGTAACGTTCAGACAAAAATGCAAACACAATTAATTCATTGCAATAAAGAAACATTGGAATCTTACTTCATTGTGTTTACATTTTTACGTACGTATATGTATGCATTTGAGGCACGTCAATAGAAATATTGCTTCTTCTCATAAATCCAAGAAACTTGTTGTTGTAGCTGATTGAGAGCCTCGGGATCACGCGGTTCCAGCCCAAGGTAACCAGTTGTTTTAGACCGATTGTTTCCCAAACCGTGTGCTGCCTGGTGTCATTTATGACGAGTCCTTGCACATGGATAGCGCAGAGGTGTAGCAGGAGGTTATAGTGCACGAATTAATTATGAAGTTACGCTTAAATCAAGGTAACAAGTTGTTTCGGTTTGCTCTGTTAAATTGTGATTCTTGTTCTACTGAGAGAAAGCCACGTTTTTTCCAGCAGTAATGTGAATGATGTGATGGTGTAGTGGACAGTGCAGTGGACCCCCGTGCTGTTATTTTTGCCGAAGAGGGTTCGAACCCAGCGCGACACGGATCATCGTAATTTCTTTTAAAACACAATTTTCCCGCTGTACAATGTTATTGTAGTGTCGTGCTCAGATATTCTGTTCAATTCAGTCCAGTTTATATTGAGGTGCGACATGCAAAGGCCAGTAAAATGTATATGAATTTGTAGCGAATCTGTCGACGTGGGTAGCCGTTGAGGTTTACACGGCATCTGGACAAGCTCGGAAACCAGTAGGTGGAAAAACCAGAAGGCACATAACACCGGCCTGTCCCTGATTCCTTCCCCGGGTAGGATCAGTTAAATACTATCACCTGGTGGGAGGACGCGACCTAACGCTGATGCAGTGCAGGGTAACAGGACCGGTGAACGATAACATAACTCAGATAACACCAATCACATCTGGACTGGAGCTATAACCAATTCCCCATCAATTGTATTGATATAAATATCAAATGCATTGTAGTTTTTGAAGCTTTTTTTATATTGCCAATTGAGGTGCCATAGCCAAACAAAACTGTTTGAAATTAGCATTGCAGTCAGTCCATTTCTTCTTGTAAGTGGAAGTTATGTTGAAGTGTACAAAGACAATAGGCCTACATGTGCATATGCAGTAAAGAAAGAAATAGGACCAACAGTTCCCTTTGTCAAAACTAAGGTAAACACTTTAGAACCTCATGTTTGGAAATACAATCAGACGCATTAAACTTATTACAAATATTTTGAATAAAAAAATCAAGTAACTAGTTGCACTTTATTTTCGGTGTGTGGGAAACATACAAGTCCTGGCTATTGCCCTCATTTTATGTTGAATCCCAAAGGACATTTGTCCTATATCTGTGCCCCAGATATAGGACAAAGATGGGTGTTATTGAGTGACACCCACAACAATCATATTCACATCCACCCATAAAAGAAACCAAGAAGAAGTTAGTGATAAACAACTCTCTGCTGCCTGTGACCAATTGGTGTGTGATACTTAAAATAATGTACCTCAGGTTACAACAGTAGTGTAAGGAAGGAATGTGGCCACCAACTACCCTGTGAATCTTTCCAGATGGAAAAAAAACACACCATAGTATAGCACCAGCAGTCTTACAGGTTATTTGGGGTTATTCATCATCACTACATAATGGCTGATTTAAACCAATACCCAGGATTTTTATAGTTTACTCTCAATTCAGCATTCATCTGCCACTTTTACTTTTTTACCACGTCTGATGCCAGCAATGTTACTCTCCTGACTAAGAACAATGTCACTTCCAGGCCACACCACACTATACTACCATAATTGGAAATATACTATCACAACTTGTGCAAATGTTGCCTGCAATTACAGTTTACATTTAAGAATAAAATCAAAGAGTTCTTACCAAAGTTCCCCAGAAATATATTCCAAAAGTCCAGCCAAGAAATGGAGGTAAACAAGTGGGCCAGGGTTAAATACTTATCAACCATAGGTAAAAGTAGCCTCCATTTTAGGTAAAAGGGAGTCTATGGGCTGCTCATTAGCATGGAGTGGTCCCCTTTCTGTCCAGTCAACAGTAAAAAATAAATAAATAAATAAATAACAAAATAAACTTTCAGTGGTTGCTATTCACTTTCAAAATGTCAAGATAAGCTACAGGAGAACAGTTTTATTTGGGTTTCTCAAAGTCTCTAGACAGCCTTTTTTTCCTCCTGGTGATAGATTATAAATGCAATTCAAAAAAATTTTAAAGAAAAAAAACTGACAGGGAACAGCTCCATGATTTGGACTAAGGACAACCAACATGTGCTGTACACAGAGCCACAGATAGCATCCTGATAATACAGGCAGGTATGTCCACATGAAGTGATTTTGATCAATCATAGAGATTTATTTTTTTAAATGCTCTGCATTTGTTTTACATTACATCAACATCCCATATCTAATAATAGACCTGTCCGTTTGTGTCCATGATATGCCTCGCAGCAATATGACGTTTATGACCCAATCATATTTTCAGAAAATGTTCCAAAGGAAGTGCTTAATCGTGGGTTGATTGGTCATTGTAGACCTCATGTGTAGGTTTGCGTTGTTATATGTGATGATCTGACGATAGGATTCAAGTAATGATTTATGCTGCACTGATTAGAAGCTTGACTCAATATTGTGCTAGATTTGAGATGTACCATGACTTACTTATTGAAACTCTCGTTTTTTTTTTTAAATCTACATTTTAGGAAGAGGCCGTTGTCACTTTGTTTAGAGATGTCATGAGGGATTTTTCTACAGAAACCCAAAACTCTTGTGAGTAGCCTTAGGAACTTTCATCTACACTAATAAACAAAGGTCCAAAGTCCATCCCCCATGCCCTAATGACAGTCATGAGTTCTCCACACTGCTGCAGAGCTAGCCATGCAATCTGGCTACATGGCCTGAGAGACACCCATAACTGCTGGACTAACTAACCCAGCGGTTTATTAGTGGTAAGTACTGAGCTTTAATGATATTGGAGGTTGTCCCCACAGATTGGCAGGGGTTGAAATGACTTACCCAGGTAAAAGTAGCAATAGAAATAAAAAGTCCTGCATGTCAAATCTCACAAGTTACAATTAAAAGCAAAGAGGGACTTCCATCAGGATTATTTTCTGTTTATTTCCTCTAAGTTAACTGCTAATTAAGAGCTGCATTCAGTGGAATAAAAGTATAGTCTCAAATCAAAATGCTGTAAAGTTCTTCCTAACCACATATGCAGATTGGCCTCAGATTCAAGTAGAAAAGAGGAGTTGAGGACATATCCAAAGACAACGGTCTACATACAGTCTGCCATGTATTTTACTTTGCTAATCCTCAAGAAAGTTTTTCCTTGGAACCATAAAAGCTAAGCAGTGGAATTTGGTCACATAAAACCTTTATTTAGAACGTCAAATCATATTTACAGACAGAGTTTACAAAATGCACTTCCAGAACAAAACAGCTGTAATGTGGAAAACAAAACAAAAAACGGCATCATGGTGAATGAAGAGGTGGTTGTACCCTTAACAGACCAGTAGCCATTTAGAATTTGACCAGGAACAAATATGGGCCGGGTGTGGGTTCTATCAAACAGTATGCTTTCTAAACTGCCATCACATCAATTAATGTATGATAACGGAAGACTTCTTCCATTATACATAACACCACCACCACCCCCCCCAATCAGTTCCGCTTATATGTACAACAAACATAGCTCTCCGTGGCCATACAATGCAAGGATTGAAACATCTTTGAAAATAACTAAAATAGCGAAAACTAAAAAGCCAGAGGAGAACATTCAGTCCTGAGGAAAAGGGTGCAAGGGACTGCAGAGACCACAGGACAGTTCTACTGAGCCTCATCCTCTGGACAGGAATGCCATGTCAGTCTCTCCTCATAGAAGGAAATGACCACCTGAGGGCAGCGAGTGTTGGCCTCACGGGCTGGGACCAAATCTGCTTCATCTGAGTCTTTCCTAAAAAAAAAGGACAAAAAAGGGAAAGGGGGAGAAAAGCATTACAGCACCTGTGGACCCTCGTTTCATCATATCATTTTTCACCATGTACATGACATGTACATCTTACTTATCTCTGAGGGAGACAACTAAACCAGGAGTATCACCACAAGTAATAAAAGGATTAAGTGATGGGCATACTGAATGTCTCAAGTGCAAACAAATATAAATGAGCTGTGTGCACATAAAGTAACAATTTCCTTCTGTACTCACCATTTCATCAAGAACATCAACTCCCCGCTACTGTCTGTTGCGCCAATTATTCGTTCTGGGTCGAGGTTCCTAGCGAAGCCACGTGGTTTCTCAGCCTACAAGTGGTGACAACAATTGCTTTGCTTTCATTTTTGGGTGGTCTAAACAACACGGGAATGTTTACATACGACATCTTTATCATTTTACAGAATTTGGAGAAATTGTAATGGAAGGATCCCCACTGCTAAATTTAATTGGTATCATTTCAAGTAAAATGTGGGTCGGAAAGGAATGTAAAACTGTCAGTGAACTCACCTCTTTCTTCTTGGCTTCCGTCTCTGGCTCATCTGTTGATGCCTTTCTCTTAACGGGAGCAGGCTTCTCCTTAACGTTCTTCTGTGCTTCCAAAAACGCTGAAATCAGTTCTGGACAATCCAAGTTCTCCTCTGGCTCCCAGGTATTGTCAGCCCTAAATGAGCAGGGAGAGGAGCACCATTTGCACAAAACATCCAATAAGACAGATTTCCATAGTGATGCAACAACATAGTTAACTGGCTTGCTTCTATGCAGAACGGTAGCTTATTCATGCAACCAAAATAGCTATGGACAAAAGCATGGCACAACCCCATACCAGGGAAGCACTTCCAGCTCAGCAGGGGGCAGGTGTCCCGAGGAACTCACTCTGTAAACCCTTTCCACTTCAGGAAGAATTCTACTTTCCCATTGACCAGACGTTGGTCAAGTACTTTTTCCACAACAAATTCCTCAGGCTCTTCCTGTGTGTCCTGGGCATCCTTCTTCACGTTACCCTTGGTGTTCTGCTTCTTGCCCATGTTGTGCACTAAAAACCAAGGATTGTGATAACAATTTTAAAGGTTCTTGCAATGCCATTCAACGAATTCACATGGATATACATAAAGATATTGCTCTTATCCACATTGAGTTGAAGGGAAAAAAGTGAGACAAAATTGCCCTATATTAAACTTGTTTTAGCTTAATAACTGATGCCATCTAAATTTAAGTATCGGTAACGTTAACGTACATATTTGCAAACATATATCCAAAGCAAGGGAAATGCCAATATAACGTTACGTAGGATAGCCTACGTGCCAACTGTAAAGTTATTTATCGGCTAGTATTTCAGACACTGGCGGTTGATAAAGATGAATAAGCTAATTTAAGAAGATACAACTTAAATTAGCGATGCTAACGTTAGCATTTCCAATAACAATTTACGATTAACGCCAGGCTCGCCAAAATAAAAACGCTCAAGGCCTGAAGGATGCAACAAAACTCTGATATAGCTAGACAATTCTAGTCTTATCTAACGTTAGCTGACATTAATGTGACTTAGCTAGTCAAAACATTGCAGTATACGTTGAGATACGTTAGCAAACACCAACAATGTGGTGATGTACTCAGCCTTAGCTAAGTTAAATGGTAACATCATAGCTAGCTAGATAGCTAGCTAGCTAATATTGTTGTGGTAACGTAACGTAATGGCTCACTTTCTGCGCACGCTGCGTTGCCTGCAACAATGTCCAAGTTGCAAAAGAAAGCTACCGTTAGCTTGCCTGGGTCAATCGATTATGATGCAGCGTATAAATAGATTACTACTGCATACGCACCCTAAAAACAACAGGAACGGCTTCAGCGATGCCTTCTTAACACGCGGTCAGCCTTGGCTTTATCTCGTCTGCAGCACTGCAGGGCGGTAGAGGCGCCAAAAGCTAGTCGTAGGATTTCTACTTCTACGGGAGCCTAGAAGGAAAAATGATATTCACTCATTTACCTTTGCGTTTGGGCCGCGGGCTATCTTCTTCGTTAGGGGTTTTAACTGCAGTTGACAACCAACGCATGACGTGCATTACCGCCACCTGCAGTTTCGGAATGTGGATCAGCGATAAGATCCATTAATCATGTTTCTCTGAGTAAATAAAAAGAAAACTGTTTGCTACACTGAACAGTCAATACATGTTATATTAAGAGTTATTCCAGCATAAAGCAAAGTACTTTGCTCGTAATCAATCAAGCACGTACAAATAGAATAATAATATTACAATAAACACTAACAAATAGGCCTACTTACTACAGTCCACGATTGCATGCACAAGAGACTTGTTGAACCTGACAATGCTCACATAAACCACTTGGATGCTTTCTAAAGCGTGCAGTTTAAATACGAATGTCCATTTATTTAAAACCACCTCTTATTTTCTTGACCTACCCGTTTCTAAATTTTGAATCGACTTTATTTAAATTTATACAAAAACCACTGCTCTTGCCTCCCTTCCATTGCTTTATTCCCTTTACCTCTGATTTGCTTAAGACATGTGCATCTATAGCATCTCTCTGTACAACCGGTTTTGCAAAGTCCAAGACACAAAAACCTCAACCACTGGAATGTGCTATTTAGAGTAAGCCCTCGGTCCTCCAAAGGCTGTAAGGTCTTAAACTACTGAAAGCTTTGATCGGAACTAAATCATTTTCCAGGTCCCTCATCTAAAAGCATAATTTAGCTTGTGGATATCCTGTTATCAATGCTGGTTATTCAAAGACGTGTAGTTGTGCTCCTAAAACAGTGACACAAGAATAAGACAGACTGTTTTTTGTTTTTGTTTTTTTTAAATCAGAAAGAACAATTGTCAGCAAAAGCATTTCAAATTCCTAAGGAAAATCATACATCAACAGTCAATCACCATGCAATCAAAAACATTTGCACCCATAAACAAAGAAAAAAAAAACAGTTTGAAATTTATACAAACAGAAAGTAAACTCTTTGTCAAACCAGAAAATTAAAAACACATTTGTGAGGGAATAGGAGAAGATATACTTCATGAGTTATACCAATACTTCACCTTTCTCCATTTAACTCATTCACTCAGATGACTGTATGAACATGTGTGGCCATGAATGGCAAATGTTACCAAATTCTTATTTTAACTCTCAGATAATAGCAAATATAAAAGCAACATCCAAATGACATTTAATAATATAAGAGTTGGTGATTGTATACTTTTCAGGAAATGGGATGGTTTAGATCCATTTAAATAATGAACAATGTGTAATTAATTAGTGCATTTAAGTTCCCCTAAAAAGTCAATTGTTTTTATTTAGCCAAAATCTATAACAAAGTAAGGCGTGAGGTAGAATATAATCTTGCCAAAACGCTTATGTAACTGAAATAAAAGGGTTAAGCAAAATTGTGCTTGAAACAAATCTTTGAATATTACTGAGAAAAATTAGATGGTAGCCTCTCCAAAAACATTGTTATGATAATGTGCATCTGTGGATCCTCACACAATAACCAAAACGCTTATCCAATGCAAATTAAGGCCTTGTCAGTTTAATCATTGGTATATTGTATGTCGTTAAGACATAAGGAAGAATTTCTACTGAACAATACATACCTTTAAATATCTGAAACAAATCTGTAAACTTTAGACAGGCAATGTCCCAATATTCTCCTCACTGAGATAAACTTACCATTATGAAAAAAAAGATACTGCCCTTGACAGTCTCACAATGCATATAAGCATTTCAGAAAACTCAGAAACTTTAATAAATACAATCTTCAACCTTCTGCTTATACTAAGTAGGGATATACTGAGAGGCGAGATTACATGGAAACAAACAAAAACAAACAAACAAACATAATCCTCCCTATGAGATCTCTATCCAGTAAGTGGCACACTGCTGGCCATGTTGACAGACATGTCTGGTTGTCTACATTTGTATGACTCAACTTTTTTATTAACAGGCACAATAGACTGGTGGCATCTCCAGCAGCTTAGCTGATCCATTAAACTGCCCATGGTGCCTTGTCCATCTTCAATAAGCAAAAAAATGTCCAGTGTGTAAGCTACGTTTTTCCACATGAGAAATCTTATTTAAAGAGATTTTAATTATCTATGTTCTGAGTTTTTCTTTTTGCAGCTTTTATTGATTTAGGCTCCAAACAGTGGTGAATCCACACGCACTTTTGCAAAAGAGGAGATCCCGAAACCAAAGTCAGGCAACTAAGTTCAGAAATATCCAAAAACCTAGCTGCTCAAGTCTCAGCTGTCAATACTGCATCATTGCTTTTTCTCCTTCTTCCTCTTGTCCGTTTTGTTGCCTGTTGATGTGGAGACAGCAGGCCGTCTTACGGGCTGAACTACAACCCTCCCATTAGCCCCGCACTGCAGGGTGAATCTGTCTGGGTTCAGGGGTCGTCCTGAGTTGTCCCTCAGCCGGGCCAGTACGTCTCTGGTCAGCTGCTTTATCTGCTGGCCCACAGCGCCCATTGTCTTGGCTGTAAGCTGTTTCTCCCTCAGTAGCCTGCTTCTCTGCGCATGCAACCTTTCCACCTCCTCCTGCAGCCCTGTGATGGCATCTAGTTTGCGCTTCCGGCAGTTTTGCGCTGCCAGTTTGTTCTTTCCCCGTCTGCGGATATCCCTCAGGAGGGTCACCTGTTCCAGGGAGAAGCCATGACCGTCAAGGACCTCCAGGAACTCCTCCACAGGCATGTTGACAATCTGCAGGACAGAGAACGGAATGCACAAGGCACGGGCGCGCAGCTCATCACGACTTAGCTCCCGGTCTTCAAACCTTGGCCCGTCCTCATCATCTTCACTGAGAGGCTCCTCTTTAATACCTTTGTGAGGAAGGGTTACTGATGGCTGGTTGAAGAAAGCAGCAGATGAGTAGCTGTGGTCATGCCACACACTCTCACTCAGATCAATTGGTGACCATGTTGTGTTGTAGTCCATGATGCCTTTTGAGGGGACAGAATCCACCTCACTGCTGTAGCCTGTAGCTCCACACTCATCCTCACAGTATGAACTGGATGACGAGGACATCTCGGATGAGCCTGAATGAAGGAAAAGTTCATTATTGTACTGGTGTGTATAACAAAGAATGTCTTGGCTTCCAAGCCATGGTAATAAAGACATTTAATCTACAAGTATTTGTAAAGATTTGAACCAACCTGGGGAGACTGGACCTCCAGAGCTGCTCTCCAAGGAGAGACCCGAGTCTGAGTCCAAGTCCTCGAGGACCTGTGGGTCTATGCTCTCGAGAGAGCCCATCAGCTGGGTGTCCAGGCCTTCCAAACCTAGCTGATTGATTTGGTCGAACACTGCCTCATCCAGACAGTCGCCCAGTGCACTATGCGATGACACATTTCCAGTTAAATTACATACTGTAGCAAAGGGAAGAGCAGCCAGACCCACTGCCATCCCCGGTGATGCGTCCGAGTGTGAGTCCAGTCGTAAGAGGGTTCTTTGTTGTTGCGTGACTGGCCTGGACTCAACTCTTTCAGACACCACACCAAATGCTCCAGAACTGGTCACCATAGCATCATGCAAACTGACATCCTGGCTGATGGCGCTGGTGATGTCTGTGCCGAGATCTGACAGACGCTCAGTAACAAGGGAGTCCAAGTCCTACACATCAGACATATGTTTTAGCAAAATTTCAGTCTTTGCAATTTTGATAAACCTCCACAACATGTAGATCATAACAGAATGCAAAAAATCTCCATTGTAACATATTGATCCATCTGAATTACTCTCTGCAAAGTGTTATTATGCTTTATAAAAAATACATTTCCAGGCTTCTCAGGAAGATGAGAAGACCACTTACGTCAAGGTCAGTAACAGACAGAGAGAGTAAATTGCTCCAGTGCTGGTCAATATCAATGGCAGGAGGTTGGTGGCGTGCTGGATCAGACAGTGCAGTGATGCCTTCAAGCAGACTCTGCAACAGGCAAAAACAAAACACATAATACCGCAGGGACAGAGTAAAGCCAAGTTCAGACCAGAGATTTGCGTTGAGACGAGTGGAAACTTGCAACGCGCCAGTCTGCAACGCTCTGAAACCTGTCAGTTTACACAAATTAGGCTGCACAATTAGTCGCAATTTTATTGAAATCGCAATATGGACTAGTTCAATATCCAAATTGCACAATATTTGTTAAAAGGCTAAATACGTGTCTAACCATTCTGAATGAAGTACGGTGGGGCTGCAGTGACGTCCTGGGGCTAAAAAAAAAAACTATCCTACAGACTAAAGGAAAACATCTTTGTTTGGTACAGATTCTTGCAAAAATGACTAATTTTATTGTACTTTAGTCACTAATTAAACATGACTAAAGTACATTTGTGTTACAATGAAAATGATGATCCAAAAAATTGATCATTCCCTCAAATATCGTGAATCATAGTACAATCAGTACAATCATAGTACATCAGTCAAAATAATCACAATTTGACATTTTCTTCATATCGTGCAGCCCTAACACCAATGTGACGAGACGGTGTATAATCTCCATGGCAACAACTCTTTGTACTTGTGACTGGCAGGCTTTTTTGTAGCTTGCTATTTTATTTGTTGTGTCCAATTATGAATGTTGATAACGTAAGTGATGGTGAGACGCTTGCTACAGTTGCATTGCTAGTGATGAATTGGCAAAAACAATGTTTTATTTATGTGATTCACTGCTTTGTTCGACGCCTCTCAGCCCGCTCTCTCTCACTCTTTAGTCACTCTCTAGCTCGCTTGACCACATAACAATACCATGCTCGCAGGCGGTCATTGAACCTCTGTGTAAAACTCTGCCATTGCCTTTGTAACATAGAAATAAAAATGGATTATGGATCATTTATTTCTATAGTTTGTAGCTGACTTTATTATTGGCTGTTGAAACAGGTGACGTTCCTCGCGATCTAAAACCAGCCTCTGGAGACTTGACCAGCTGAGTCGAGCTGAGACGGGCCAGCTCAGACCAATGAAACTTTTCCCTGCAGCGTTTTAAAAACGGTTTTGTCTGGCATATTTGGTCTGAACTGGGCTTTAGTGGTATGTTTATGCAATGTTTCAAACATGAAGTATTCGTGCCAGAGTTAAATATACTCGTAAATCCTCTGGAATACGCGTGTCATGTGACGCACCTGTTTCTTATTAAAGGACAATCAGTATAGCTACATTTTAGTAAACTGGAACTTTTTTAAAACACTGATGCAATGCGTAACATTTTCAACAGTATTCAGCGACAAATGAAGGTAACTGTGACAAACCAGGATCATACCTCTTGTTCCAGTGTGGAACTGTGAGCCAGCTGAGTAAGTGGGACGGGTTCTTCCTCCTCTTTAACTTTAACATCCTCCTCCTGGTAAGTCAAAGAAAGGCCGATGGAGAGAAGGGGAAGACCCGTTTGGAAAAGATTCAGGAGAAAAGAGAGGGGAAAGATAAAATAGTCAATTTGTTGGCTATCATCCAAAGACCTAAAAGACAATTACATTCCTGGTTTCCCAAATCCCACTATCGCAGATAATTGGATGGCTCAGGAAATGTTAAAAACAAATGTTCTGACTGAGAAAAAGGTTTGTTTAACAAGCGGTTGTTGTAACTCTGAGACCGCCTGAAGAGACTACATTTAACCCCAACTTCTTTTATTGTCCCATCAACTGTGTTCAGGGCCTTTTGCACGTTAGAAATGCATTAGCAGCTCTATTTGTGTATAAAAGTGGGGCTTAGAAGAATATTATTATTTTTTTTAAATAACACACACTAATAGTTTGGCTAATTACTCCCAGAGATGAACCCAACCCTGTTAGATGTCGTAAGACACTCCTGATTCACCAAGTTTTGCTCAAGCTCTGTCTGAGCTTGTCGACTTCTACTGGAGTAGCTTTTCCATCTGCAAATGGCTCAGTGAATGTAAATAAGTATTGATTATTACTTTCAAATGTCACAGCTGTGGTCCTCTCATTTGAAACACTATATTTCTTATGAAAAAATAAAAATACAACTTACCCTTTAAGCAGTTAAGCTATTACATTACATGTCATTTAGCTGACGCTTTTATCCAAAGCAACTTACATATATGTCAGAGTTGACACACCTCTGGAGCAACTATGGGTTAAGTGTCTTGCTCAGGGACACAATGACCGATTTATCAGGTGGGAATCGAACCGGGATCTCCCACACCAAAGGCATTTGTCATTTCCAGTGCGCCATTATAACATTTACATATTTAACAGTGGGTAAGGTAAAAAATAAAAAAATAAAAAGCATGTGTCAACATTGTCCATGTGTCAACATCACATTATCCATGAGAACAAGAACCCTGGGAGGGGGCAGTGTTCCAGTATGGACCACCGCTTTTGTCAAAGCAAACAGGGTGTTGGTCTAAGCCTCACTTCTCCACCTCTCAAGGCCCACAGCTGCTGGTTGGGTCTGAAGAAAGGGGATAAGGTTACACATTTGGCAACATGAACTGTCCTCGGGACATAACATTCACAAAGCAGCTGTTTCTACCCCGAGCTAGAAAAACTGGATCACTGGCAGAGTTGAATATAAAAGGTCTGGGTGAGAATACAGAAATCTTAAAAAGATAATGGCGATTACACTTAACTGGTTATTATTCTTACTTTTAGTGTTTAACAATAACAAGTGAGTGGACTTGAATGAAAGTTTTACAGCTGCATGGTCACACAATACACAGGTCTTCTTAGGGTCTTCTTTGTGAAGTTAATTCTGCTGTCCTTACTATTCAGACATGGCGGATGAATACTTGTAATGCTGTACAACTAACTAGACTGTCTTCGTGTAAACTGGTTATATAGATAAGTCAATTGTTTAAGTAGACCTGTTAGGTATTGTTTAAACTGAGTTACCAAATTGTCATGATGAACATCCTTAAATCTAACCAAGAAAGACCTGAATCTCTGAATTGCAACTGGTAGAGCCATCCAAAGTCAAAGTGAAAGCACATTTCAAGTTTTGCCACCAGCTTGTTATTACATTTTGTCGTTTCCTGGTGCACAAGGAAATGTCACAAAAATAAGTTACTTGTTGCATAAACACCCATCATAACATGGGCAGGTGTCAGCAGGTGCTGCTTGTTAGCTAGTGATAGCATTAGCTGTTCTGTAAGGAAGTTTTAACTCTGGTTCACACCTCAGTCATTCAATAACGTTTGTTGGGCAGCCAACCGTCTTGGTCACATAGCTTAGTTAGCAGCAAACTCTGCACTTTGTTACATTTCTCACACACACACACACACACACACACTTGCCTCTTTAAAGAACCCGCAGGCTCCGGTGCTACAAGGCCTTTGTCCGAGTTCAGGTGATGTTTTGCACACCTCTTGGCCACTGTCAGGCAGGTGCTCACTGTCATTCCTGACTTCGTCCCCGGGGCTTTCTAACCCTGAGTTGGTGTCAGTGTTGTTGCTGGTTGAAGGCCCACAGTCAGCCTTGTCAGTGGCAGACACTTGGTGCACCAGCCATGCGTTCAACTGTGTGGGGAACCGCGGTGAGCCAAGGGTCCTCACCTCGTCTAGTAGCCGGCGACTTGCAAAGAAATTGTCCAAATCGGGACATTTTGGGTGCACACTGTATCCGTCAAGAGTGTCTCTCAAATTATGAAAGGGTGTCTGGCTGTAGGCTGAGCTAGGACCCAAGTTAATCTCTATCAGAGGCGTATAATAGCCGCTTAGGTAGCTGTCGATATCCACACGAACTCCAATCAAACTGAGTAAGATCGTTAACTGAATTAGGCCTTCTGTGAGGTATTTTTTCGCGATTTGCATTTTCTAAATACTTTTAGAGCTGCAGATAATTGCGAAATACTGACCCAACAGTTCCTCTTTCCCGAATGGACAAAGGGAAAAGGCTAACAAAAGAGCACGCCTTCCCCTGTCAGACAAAGAGGTCCGCCTGTAACGTACCGGTGAAATCGTTACTAGCTAGCTAGATAGCTATGCTAGCTCTTAGCAGTGAGCCATCAGCTTTAATAACAGGTTAATGGGAACCTCTTGGCGCAAACATAGGGAAAACGATGCTCTTCAGTTATTCGTCGGCGGCACCTAACTATCAAAACCTCCCTGACGTTGCTAATTAAACAGAAAATGAAACATCTGAAAAGCTAAATGCTGTCACCGCAGTGTGTGCTGCTACTGGGGAAACTTCGTTCCAGGATTTGCATAGCTCATGCACATTGGCCCAAAGCGCTCGCCGCAACACATTGTGATTGGACAATAAGAATGTCAGTTTTACTTTTGACCAATGAGGGTAAGGGACAGTTGAGAACTATCTCCAAGTCGCCAACCCCCCACCACAAACACACTATTTATAGAAAGAGTAGCAGAAACTAAACTGATTTCACTTCAGAAAATCAAATATTGATATGTGTTGTGTTTGTTTCCTACATTCAACAACAACATAGACCCCAAAGGGGGTTGTCAGGATGAATGGTTAAGCTGCAGTTCCGGGATGTTTGTGCTACTGACCAACATTATTGTCCCATGTGTGACCTACTGGTTCAAAGCTGAATTACAATTTGAACTTGTTCTATAGTCTAACCCTAACCCCCTAACAAAGGGGAACGCCAACGGCGGTATGCTGGTGTCTACACAGTTTAGTCACTGGGTACATAATGCAAATCTGTCTATACTTAATTCGTGATCATGGGTGGAAAGAAAGCTACCAACATTCAATCCTGTAGGCTTGTAAGGAATGCCATACTTCCGGATACTACTTTCTATTAAAACGTGTAGGCTATGCAATGCATTATTATGGACTAAACAAAACAGCTCCACCTCTACCAATTTAAACAGGTTAAACTGCGTCAATAGTTTATAGGCTAATAATCCAAAACACTATTGAACACACTATCGCAAGAAAACATGTTTATGAAAACACTTTATGACACATTAGTCCTTCTCAGATCAATGTTTGCCATTTAGATGATGATGTTGTTGTTGATGATGATGTAATGAGGTCATGTACTACGTAACCATTTGGATCTTTCAAGGTCTGTCTTGTCTGTGGTTTTATAGTCAAGGATGTTGTCAATCTAATCTGAATATGGTTTGCTTGGAACTATAGTTGTGAATACCCTATAAAACTCCTTGTTGTTCTTATTTGTGTTTTCCAGCACTTAACTTCTACCGCAATAGAGACACAAACTGAAATGATAAAATAAGGAATAAAAATCTCTACAGGCTATGATATTTTTGTATGTACCTTGTTTGTTTTCTAATTTTACAATCATAATTTAGAACCACTTGCACAAAATCAATGATAAACATTACAAAACATCATTGTTTTGGAGGAGCTCAGTCTGTCCTCCAAAGATCTGAGGCGTATATAAACAGGGGTCATTTTGTCATACTCATACCTTGATACACATGTGGCTGTCCAGAATAACACTTGGTGGTGTTGTGGTTAGGGCCAACCTTGAGTTAAATCTGGATAACAAAACTAAATGATAGACAGAATTAAAACAGAAACTGGTTGTTGTACCTTTTGAAAACCTTTATTGTGAATGAAAACTGTAAAATAAATACAGTATCCACTGTATACCCAGTGGTGGAAGATACATTCATATCTTTTATCGATCATAAGTACACCTGAAAAAAACTAAAAGTCTAGCATTCAAAATTGGACTCAAGTTAAAGTAAAGAAGTATTGGCAGAAAATCCATTTAATTCTCTCAAGTAGAAGTATTCATTATGCAGAATGTGTTATTGTTATACATATGATAGTTTTGGCGTCACAAGTACTCCAATCTAATCTTATAAAATAGCACTTAGTACAAGTACCTGTACATACATACAGTATATACTTTCCACTCTGTGTTTATTACTATAGGAATAATGCAGTTTTACTGTAGTAAAAGTAGTGATTTTCACATTTGTTTTTTTTACAGCTGTGTATGTAACCTCAGACATCTGACCTTGGCATATTGGTATCTCTACTCTTTTATCTGTTTCTCTCAAATGGTACAGTGTACTTATTTTATTTTGTATACAAAAAAACATAAATGTTCACTAACTCGTCTAAAACAAGCCACCTGCTTAGGCTTTCAGCTAAAATTACAATCAGCAGTGTTTGATAGGCACCAGACTGAGATCTATTCTGTTTTGAATGTGTAGTTAACAGTTTTGACAGCACTGTTAGCATTTGAACAAAGTGCTGCAGATCCACAGCTGTGCAGGTTGTGGTTAAGCCATGGCATAAGTGTGTAGAGATTTGAAAACTGTGTTCTAGCAATGAAAAACAAACTAGAGTTTGGTCCACGTGAACTGCTGCAGTGCAGACTGTAATCAGAGTTTTGCACAAGTGGCTTCAGTTGTGCCCGCTGTGGTTTAGCAATCGAAAAAAAAAAACCAAACCTAACCCTAAATCAATACAGCCATAATCATTTATGTAGAAATAGTTAATAGATAGAATAAAATACTTCAGCTCAATATGTATACAATCAATTATGGTTCATATTTACCCCTATGAGATCAATGATTGTGTGATCATTTTAGTGAGAAAACAAGAAAATTCAATTATAAAAAAGGTAAAAAAAATAAATAAAATAAAATAGAAACAAGATTTTTGATCACTATTTGTGCCATAGAAGGGTTAAACTGTCAGGGGAAACAGGATGGGCTCGGCTTTGTGAAGGCCGGTACACAGGAGAGTGTCAGTTATCTGGACCGTTTGCGACCCCTGCTGTCGAATAGTGGTAACAGTAATGTCTAGCTATTTTAAGTCGCTTTTCTGCTACTCAAATGAAACTAAGATAATAATAATAACTACAAATTACACATATGTTGTAGAGGTTGGGTTTAAAGGCTAGAAAACCTTCCTAAGCAAGAAAATATGTGAATATCCTTTTTTATGTATTTAGGTTCGCTAGTTATTTATTTTGTTGCGTTCAACAGCCTGACAAGTTATCTAGGCTATGTCAACTGATAAAATGATTATATAAAACCAAGACTTTTCTGTGTTGGCTGCATTGTACAGGATACATTTTTTTTATTTATATCGTTTTCTTATATTGCGTTAGTTGACATGGAGTACAATGTCATAACCGCGTGTGAGCTATAAAAGAAAAGAAACATCTATCACTTCACCCAATAAATAATGTGAGAATATAACAGTTGAAGTCCAATGAATGAAACACTTCCTCTGGGTCTCTAGGCTACTGTTGTAACCTATTTACCTCCGAGTGTGGCTGCTGTAATGGAGTTTTCTGTGCACTGAAAATCCACAAGAGCCTAATCCTTTTGCATAGACTTTTACATGGCATTGCATCACAAAGAAAAATCAAAAAGAAGGACAAAGAGAAAATCATATTCAATTGTAGGAACACTAATGAGCGACACAAGTTCAACAAACAGCTTGGTGTCAACGGCAGACAGTCAGAGTCCTCCTGCAGAGTGAGACAGACAAGTCAAAGCTGCTATATGGATTATTACACACCACGTTACACTTCATTTAGGATTATGTTTAGGATGCAGCTGACACATTACACACCAGCAGCAAATTGTGCCCCAATATTCACACCATGAGCAACTGTCGACCAAGATAACATATGGCTATTTTAAATTGTACCGGCAGAAATGTTGGCGTCCTAAGCTGTTTATGCGCTGCATCAGAGTCTTGCAAAGCTATAACAAACCCTCATTAAAAAAGTGACATTTGCGGTCCGACTTGATGGCACAAGTCCAGTCTAAACGCTCCAAATCGCGTTGCTTTAAAACAAAAATAAAAATCAGTGAATAGTAATCAAATCCAATTGATCTGACGCCAGTGTGCAGCCACTTGATTAATCCACAAGTATTTTCATAACGATGTGAAACACATTTAAATCAACTTTGTGAACTTCTGACAGATTTATTAGGGGAGAGCTCTTAAATCACCCCCCCATACTCCTCTGAGGACGAAGCTGATTGGTGGAATAATACATGACGTGTGGGAGGCTGTTGCGCGTGCGCATACATCTAGGTCCCGCAAAGACTCACGGGAAACCTGAAGGAAATCGAGGTGATTTCTATGCGAGACTATTGTGTCGTTAGTATTATTAGGCTCCTTATAGACTGGTCCCGAGATTTAGGTCTATTTGGAGTGCAAAAGGTGCTGTTACATATCATATTTTAGCCTTATTTTATGTATTTAGGCCTATTAAATTACTTATCAAACTTTTGGGGCAGAGCAGAGCATTTATCGTCATGAAAAGTGGATTAAATGTATTATATATATTTATTATATATATATATATATATATATATATATATATATATATATATATATAGGCTATAGCCTGCCTTGTTTAATAATTACTGTATATGCATTGGTTGCAGGTTAAATGTGATGATTAAATTAGTAAAGCAAAAATACAGTTTAATACTGTAAATACAACCCTATTTAATCACTTGATTTTGCAGTAATGATATTACATTTGTAATAATATTCTCTGGTATGCAGGCTATAATTAGGCTTTTTTTGAAAATTATAGCATATATGTTTTAAAATATATATATATAAAAATATCAAATATAAGCAAATCATTTGTTTTATGCCTTTAAAAATAGGCCAAACATAACTTTTTTAACTTCCCTTTTTTCTGAATTATACAGACAGACAGAATTATAATTTCCTAAATCCAATTATTATAACACTAATTGTTATTTTGATGTAGATACTAGATATAGGCTACTTCTGCCTAATTATGTGGTCAATTTATGGATTTTTATGATTTGGAGAATCAGTGGTTTACCACAATTGCCTGAAAATGGGTTTCATCTACATCTATAGATATGTAAATGTACTAAATTTTGAAATATTAAAAAAATGTAAAAGTAATTGCCATCAAGTGTAAACGTATTTGTCTTGTGAAGTGGTAGTGTCTGTCATTTGCAGGTGTGTGTGTGTGTGTGTGTGTGTGTGTGTGTGTGTGTTCTCAGCCAGCGGAGCTCTGTCCTCCAGAGAGCAAAACAACCGAATGGCCGCACTCTGCTTCCAGACCCCTTCGCTGCTTGATTGACACCCGCGTTTAGCCAATCAAACGAACGAATCGTTATCCGGACTTCCTATTGGTTCACCGCTCCTGCTCCAGCGCCCTGCATCAGCCAATTACAGAGGAGAGATCATCATTAAACGTATGCTAGCCGTGCTGGCAGACTCTGTGGCGCCCCGCAGCGGAGGCATATGGAAGCCATTTTACATCGGGCTCGTTCTCTGCAAATTGAGTTGTAGCCTAATAATGAAAAATGCATTGCTATTTTCAGGCCTTTATTTCTTTTTCTTTTCAATACAGGTTTTGTTTTAATGCTGATGAACTATGCAGACCTCTTCTAGATTATGTGTCCCTCTGGTATGCAGGAAAGGGACTGCTTTGTGTTTGTCCAGTTAGCAATGTTTCTACTTTATTTTAGCAGCAATAATACATCTCCCATTAACAGTAATAGGACTGTTGTTTTTATTACCACTCTAAGCCATGTGGACACTGTAATTTACAACTTTTATTCCCATTTCACTCTCTAACATGGGATAATATTTGGCAAAGCAATGTGAAAATATTTTGCAAAGCAGTTTTTTTTGTCTAACAAGTGCTAGTGCAGAAATGCCCACAAGGGTGCGCTACTGTTCAAGTTTTGTGGATCATATGGCCTGACCTAATAGGCCGTTCACTCCTCACAACAGGAATCTTATACTGGACCTTTTCATTAATTGAAGTGTTCCATAAGGCTCTTTGCTGTTCAGCTGAATATTGACATAATTGTAACATATCACTCTTAACAAAAAGAATAATATCAAAGATGCTTTAACTACACAGAGCTCTTCCCGACTTTATTCTCCCTCCTTTTCTTTCTCTCACCATTTGTCAAGAGTCCAGAGGCTGAGCAGCCAGCAGTGGGACAAGGCGCTGACAGACTTCTTTTTTTTAATGAGAAGCAGTCATGGATTTGATGTCAGAGACTGAGATGACCGCCTTGATAAAGTTGGTCTGGCTCGCTGAGATTGGCAGCCTTCTCCTTGGAAAAGAAAACAGAAAGATCCCAACATAAACAGAGGAAAATGGCCCTGGCCAAGCAGAAAAACAGATCCTGTATGATGTGACCTGGTAACTTTGAAACAAAATCAACGCAGGTGTGTATGGCAAACTCACACGTGTCTGCACACCATCATATGCGGTGCTACATCGATCTTAACATGATCCTTATGTGCAACTTTGAGGAAAAAAGTAGAGTGACTTAAACTTAAAATATTAATGTTTGTGCATGTGCAAGCATACATGTCTATCATGCCTTGTTCTGTGCTTGAAGGAAACCTCCCTGTACCCGCTCTATTCCTGTAGCTATTGTGTCTGCTTCACTAATGGACTCTCTCACACGGTCTCCTTTTCCTCCCTCTTTCTTTCCCTTCTTTTTCTCCCACATCATATCCATGTATTCCCCTGGGGGCTGATTAAAAGGCTTTCGAGCTGCAGTGAAGGGAGAAGAGAGGAGAAAGGAGAGAGAAGAGAGAAGAGCAGGATATGGGGGGATGGCAGTGGAGAAGAGTGGTCCTTATTACCCCATATGTCTGGACAGGAGAGGGTAGAGTGGAGGTCCTCTTCCAGTTAATCAATAGAGATACAATCCTGCTACACTCTCCCTGTGTCTCCCTGTGTCTCTGTCTCTCTGTCTTTCTCTCTCGCTCTCTCTTTCTTTCCCTGTCTCCTCTTCCCTCCCCCCTCAGACTCTCACATTAGAGATAATGTGTCTGGTATTGACAGTGCAAGGTCTGGGTACTATGACATAAATAAAGTTCTGCTCTGTGAGGCTGAGTTCCACGTCAAACCTCCTTGGTCAACAAAACAACTGGAATCATCGACTTACTGTTTAACCAGGTTGATTGTGTGGTTACATCCTTTAATTGTTGGCCATTCACTATTAGATTTTCCACAGATTTCAAAAGCAATTCTTCTCCTTCTTCTTCTTCTTCTTCTTCTTCTTCTTCTTCTGCTATCATTGGTAAAATTAATTATCCATTTAAAGATATTTAAAGTGTGTAAAATTGCTACAACATGCATACATTTAGTATTGAGGATAACTTGTGTTTCTCTAATGGGAAAATGAATGTAAAGGCATTACAATTGATTATATTTTGGCCCTTTTTCCCAGCAAGGTTTACCCACAGTGTTCCAGTATCTTCCAGGAAACTGATGTGTGTAAACCATTTTATCCCATTAGCCATTGATTTTTATGGTCAAAAGCTGACTCCCCCCCCCCCCCCATATTCATATCATTGCTGTTTGGTTGAAACAAGTTAACTTCAGGAAGTTTAGGTCCTTGTGTTTTGTTATAAGAAGGTAAAACTGAAATATGTCTTTCTATTGTGACATACTTATGTAGTTATTTTTGGATCTACACTCTGCATGTGACAAGAACACATATTTTCAACATGGCACCAACGTAAAGAGAAGATGTTGGTAGAAATTAAACTAAGTCATCAGTTTGGAGCACCAATGACATTGCAGTAGTGATTTGCTCCAGGTAATGAAGTTATAAGTGCTCAATGCCATTACTGAGCAAGTGAAGTTGCAGTGTAAATTTAGAAAGCGATGACATTATGGAGCGTCTTTTGAGTGATAACATCATTAACAAATGCAAAATGTTATTTAGAAGTACAATTAGCCTGCTAGAGGAGACCGACTGGAACAGACCATTGTTGACTAGAACGGGGGGATCCCTGTCTCCCCTGGTTGGGCGAGGGTCGTGTGGGTACCGCCCTGCGGGGCCGCTGGGCTTCAGATGCAGAGACTTCTGAGAGATGCCTGGGGTAGCAATGGAGAGAACGACCTCTGACCTCCCTGACTCGGTAACCCCCGGGGTCACAGAGGGATGGGCCGGCGCTACGGGGGATAGGCTGTAATTGATGTGGGGAGGGAGCGAGGAAGGCCTGCGGGGGCTGCTGGAAGCAGAGCGGGTGGGAGGGATAGAGTGGAAACCTGAGGCCCCAGAGAGAGACAGCAGTGGCGTGGTGATGAGGGCTCTGGTCTGTGTCCACGGGTCTACGGTGCTGGTCTGGATCCCATGGGAGGGAGAGTGATCAGACTCATGACTGTCCAAACCGCAGACAAACCTTATTAGTTGAATTGACTAGTAACTACACAGGAAAGACAATCAAAATCCTGTATAATACAAAAAAATAGTTTTTTCTGCCTATTAAACGCAACAGCTTGAATTTCCTTGCTGTCATACGCAATTAAAAGAATTTGAACAGTGAGATATTTCACATGAATACATCTGTTATGTTTGATACTTTGGCATTTGTTCAAGTATTAAAAACTGCTTTGAAAAGACCAACTAAGCCAAGGGGTTTCCACTTTGCCACATCCTCTGGTAATCACTAACGTACAGCTGCTGTTCTCTCTAAAGTCCTCGTTGTGGACTGTGAACCCTGAGCCAAACACATATTTGCTGTTATGATAACACGGATTTATCCATATACAGACATGCAGTTAAAGCTGTCTCCCCTTTTGAGGTAGGCTAGTTGTCAAAGAATTGAAGTCTTTGCTAGTTTTTGGCAGAGAGTCACAGTTGCTCTTTCTTCAGTCGAAGGCCAAAGGGCACGTTGAATTGCTGGGGTCTGGGGAGGAGGGGTGGTCTAGGGAGGCAATGGCTGACAGATGTTTACAGAGGCCTGACTGCACGTCTGTGACCATAAGAAGGGAGGAGGATTTGGTGTATGCTTTTGCTATGACTCACCACCACTAATACCACCACTAAAAATCCTAGTCCCACTCTATCTTCACTTTAAGGGACATTTGGTGAATGCTGCTCTTTGCTGTGGCAAAAACACTGGGCTCCCCTGTCAGCCTCTTTGGCAGCTACCCTATCCAGATAGCTTGGGTCTATCTCACCAGGGGCCTTGGCCCAGTGGGTCCTGTGTAGGCCCCCTATACTATCCATCCTATCCATTTTTTCCCTCCGCAGTGTGGACTGGTTCCTTGACTGCCTCTCTTTCACAGCCACAGGATTCCTCAGCGCTCCGTGTTCGAGCGGGCTGCTCGAGTTTCCAGCAACCCGGCACAGATCGTGTCAAAGCTGTTATTTCAGAGCACTGGGTGAGGAGAGGGGAAACTGTGTACGATATGAGAGAGATCCTGAGTTTCCTGTCAATATCATAGCACTCTTGACCCTAGTCCTGTCACGCCGTCGAACATAAACATGTCCTCCCAAAGCTATAAACACATGGACAAAAGAAAACTGGTTGGGAGGTGTATTGGGAGTGTTGCTAATCCAGTCTGTGCTTTGGGTTGCAGCTAATCTTTAAAAAATGGGAAGGAATTCATAATTCCCACAGGCCACTTCTTCAATTCTAACGACACATTTGGAAATTCAAATGGAACGTTTGGAAAACAGTGTTTTAAATTTTATTTGTGATAACTTTAATAACCTTAAATCGACCAGGACTAACATGTAGATTGTAGAGCGGGATTTAGCAAGCATATTAATGATGATGACCCCTGATTTGACATGCTTGACTAGGAGAAAACAGATGGTGTTATGAGGGAAAAACTATTTGGCTCGCAAAGTATGTTTCCCACTCCAAGACCACTGGTTCGTTAGGCCACTGAGACAGTATAGTTTGCATGTTTCCAATCCCTGTATTCCAATCCAGGATGGAATAATAAGGAAACAAACAAGCAAACAAACCCTCATTGGAAAATATAACCACTCAGCCAGCCATATCTGCCTAATACAAGGCTTTCATTGCAATTTTGTGTCATGCATTCCAAAATTAATTTAATTCCTTCTCCCAGAGATGGTGGACCCCACAGTATGTGTTGCAAAATAAAAAAAACTAAGTGGAAATAACACCCCACTTCTATTATAATAAACACCTGGAAATGATTTAAATACATAAAAAATAGAAAAGGATGTTTTACAAGCAGGCAATCCAGAGTATTTATCCTGCCTGCAATGCTACATTATTGTCCTTACAACCAATTTGAAGGGCTAATACATCTAATAAATAGAGACAAAACTTTAAAGATATTTGTTTGCAGTTGTACATGATATGCTGCAAAAGCACACCCCTCCTCTCTTGTTTAAAGCAACTGATCCCCATAGCTAATACCCATGATGGAGCACTCCCTGTGTCTCTTCGGCCTCCACGAGTGACACTATTGTTGAAGTGGGAGGGGGTGTGCTGGTGACACGGTGCTGGTTTCACAGGACTGTGACTGGTGGAGTGTAATGCTGATGAAGACTTCATCCAATCTGCTGTGTTCATGATGGGAGAGCAGAGAGAGTGACCCCTATCAATCCGAACCGCTCGACCCCACAGCGCTATCTCTTTTCTTCCTTCTTCTTCTTCTTCTTCTTCTCCTTCTTCTTCTCTTTCTTCTTTTTATTCTTCTTTTATTTTTTCTCCTTCAGTTCTCTTCTTATGCTACACTCCATTTACACTCCATGTATGTCATCAATTCAAGTTAATTGTATTGGTATAGCCCAATATCGCAAATCACAAATTTAACTCAAGGGGCACAGGCCTGCACAGAAAAGTGCCCAGCCTAAAAAAAAACTGCTCAAACTGTTTCATCAGTGTGCGTTTAAGTACAGTTTCAGTGTACATTGATGATCTAACTTCTGTATGAGAAGTGTTTTCCCCCTGCTGAGGCTAAACCTATTGTGAAAACACTGTTGCATCCGTGCACTGTACGCATAAATGCACATTTGCAAACACAGAGCGTCATCTATTCCCTCACCTCCCCCATACATTAACACCATTTACATGGAGTGTAGCCCGCCTTTGTTTGTGAATGGTAATGGAGGAGCTCCTAAAGGGAGATGGAGGGGGAATAAATTGAGGATTTTCAGCTTGTTAAACAGGGCATTAGAGGGCTTGTGACTGGGAGTTGTAAGCTATAAAACCCAACGGTTCGGTTGCACTCATGTTTTAGTGCATTGGCTCATAGGCTGACAGTTTTGCTGCTTGGGTGTAGTTTTGGGCCATGCCTTGGGGCATGCTTTCCGCTGCTCATTTGGCACAGAGGCACTGTCAGGACCCACCGGAGGAAGATTTAGGGAGGGATAGAGCCCCACATGGAGACTGGGTCCCCTGCACCGATCTGAGTGATAAAAAACAGCAAACAGAGGAGGATTGTCAAACATATATCTCGCTCTTGGAGTTTGTTTCTGCCTCTTTTTTTCTCTCTCTGTTGTCACAGGCTTCTAAGCCAGATGTAAAGCTAATCGGTTTAGTGCTATGATTTGCTATCAAGGTTTCTGAGAAACAGGCAGACATGTGTTTGAGATCTGCACATCTGAGTTCTGAACAGATGTGGAGGCATACATGTGAGCCTTCATGCATGCACATACACACATTTATTATTTTTCTCCATGAGACCTGGAGGTAATTTTAGGGCTGCTTAAATGATGTAGGCTGCAATAATGATGTCCGCATGCTGAAATATTTTCATATTTTCAATTAGGAGTTCCTCTTCCTCCATATAGCACCAAGCCATCTGGAATAACAACATCACTTTAAGCTGCAGAACCAGGGAGAAAAAAAAACAGAATAGGAAAAGTGAAGGAAAGAGAAGATGAAAAGAACAGAGAAAGATGAACAAAAGGCTCACAGCTCTCTGTATGTATATGCTGTGAAACATTCCCACTCAGCAGTTCTTACGAGAAATTGCTGCTTTTGTCAATGCCATATATCTTCTTTATTACTCCAAAGGTCAGCGCCATAAGAGTACAAATGTACAGTCTTCAGCTTGATCTCATTCAGCTGATACATCAAGACATGCAATTCAGAGATAATATGAATAACAAGATGTTCTTTTGTGAGCAGCAACCACATGTAATCCAAATGCAACGTAACTGTGAGCAACAGTGTCCGGGCAACCGATCTGAATCCTCTGAGGATCCATGCAAGGCATTCAAAGAATCTGTGGACTGTCATGGTGTATGAACAGCCTCCTGGCTGCTTTCACCATTGCACAAAACTGTCAGCAGGCAACACATCACAGACAGAAGCGAGGACATTCAGCAGAGCTGCCTGTTTTCTACAAAAGGATGTCGGCATGTCTGTGTTTGATTGGTGTAAACTGAAGATCACGGGTATTATACAAAGACAATGAACATGTTTCTTCTGTAATTGCCAGCGTAAATAAATAGTTGGCCAAACTATGGCCGGCAATCAGTTATAAACGCAAGACAAAAAGCTACAAAAAGCAAACATCTTCATGTAACTTTATGTCAAAGGTTAATGTCAGCCTAATAAAATTGAGAAAAAAGACATAAACTGGTGCACCAGGCATGTTTCATCTTTTATATGTGTTACTTAATGTACGTAAGTGTGCCTATGTGCTTACTGTAAGGGTTTTATTTTCTTCTGCAACTTTTTAAATGTTGCCTTTGGACTCCAATACAGAAAATCAGAGACAAGCTGGCAAGAGACGGAGTAATCAGACCTCAGAAGACACAAGTGAAGAGAGAAAGGGATTTCCTCTCTAAGATGATACAGTCATCCGTCATAATAGCTGTCACAATGATATGGTTCAACAGTTCCCATTTCCCCATCTGCTCTGTATGTTATGTGTGTGTGTGTGTGTGTGTGTGTGTGTGTGTGTGTGTGCGTGTCTGTGTGTGTGTGCTTGTCTATGTGTACACAAGCCTGATCTCATGGCATATACAGTATTAAAAATGCCTTCATTGCATTGGTGGAAGAAGTACATTATATTATCATCCTTTACTTAGCTAAGTAAGTAGCAATACAACAATGTGAAATACTACATTAAAAATCTTACTTTTGTAAAATGATGATGAATGTAAAATATTAAAAGCAAATAGGTCCCTGTGAGTAGTATATAATTACATTTTGGATTATCATTGATGCATTTAATGGTTAATGTGGAGCTTATTTTATACTGTCTTTGTAGTTTCATTCATGAAAATACATAATATTTCATAAGCTGGTTATATATTGTGTATGCAAAGGTTTTATAAAAGCATCAAAGTGACTAGTAACTAGCTGTCAAGTATTCAGTGGAATACTGTTTTTTTCCCAATAAGCAGGTGGCAACTTGTATGTAGGCCAACAGTGTATGGTGAATGGTGCCTGTACTACGTAAAAGCACTTTGAGTAGTCGCTAAGATTAGAAAAGCGCTATATAAATGCAGACCATTTACATTTAAATTAGAACAAATCATACCAGCATTTGAAGAAACATACATCCTATAAAGAAATAAAAAGTGAACCTCAGTTGCAATTACAGTAAACGTTGGCTTAAACGTGCCGATGTTCCAACCAAAACGTTGCATTGTGCTGGGTAAACCAATAGAGACAGACAGAGTGAATTGTACACGCGAGAGCCAGAAGTGTTATTCAGTTGACAGTCACTTCATCATTATTCACAAGATGGGCCTTTGTCTGCTTTGTTTTAGTGACCATGTTAAATTAGCTCAAAACAGATGGGTGCTGTCTCGCTGCCAAGCCTTCTTTATGAGAGCTGTGTGTGTGTTCTCTGTGTGTGTGTGTGTGTGTGTGTGTGTGTTTGTGTGTGTGTGTGTGTTATCGTTTAACTGCATTCGTGGGGTCCAAAAACCAGGCGTTCAGTAAACTTGTGGGGTCCGGACAGCTTTAGTGGGGCCAAAATGCTGGACCCCACAACTTTAAAGGGCTGTTTGAGGGTTAAGACTTGGTTTTAGGATTAGGGTTGGAACTAGGATATGGTTAGGGTGGAGGCAAGGGTTAAGGTTAGGCATTTAGTTGGGATGGTTAAGGTTAGGGTAAGGGGCTAAGAAATACCAATGTCAATGATGGGTCCCAACAAAGATAGTGAGACGCACTGTGTGTGTGTGTGTGTGTGTGTGTGTGTGTGGGGGTGTGTGGGTTTGTGTAGGTGAGCCAGACAGGGTGTGATGATCTCCATCTACATATATGTGTGTGTGTGCGTGTGTGTGTGTGTGTGTGTGTGTGTGGCCAATTACAGCTAAGATGTATGCACAAACCTGTCTTTCCTCTTTGGCTGTCTAACAGTCCAGCTGTCATATGTATGTGCAGATACATGTGTGTGTGTGTGTGTGTGTGTGTATGTGTGTGTGTGTGTTCTGGTGTGCAGATGTCATAGGGCTGTTGTCCTGCCAGTAACAAGGGTTTTTAGGGAGCAAAGTGGAGGGGAGGAAAGCCAAGGGATTGGCATGGCTGTGAGGTGCAATCCACATGGGGGTGAAGCTGTGTGTCTTAATGTGTGTGTTGTGACAGAGGGTGTTTATGATGCTATTTCCATAGTTTAAATTTCCAAATTTAACATGTATGTTCTTTGTCACACACAGAATTTGTGTATGCGTGTTACAAACCTGATCTTGGATGATGTCATGTGCAGCTGCTGCGCGGCTGACAGACAGTTTCCGCACCACAACATGGGGCCCTATGGTCCGCCTGACAGGCAGATTGACAGGTGAATGACACCAATGAGAGCCAGCCGTCCCTCCCCCTAGGATTTGGACACTGAGTGACAGCCAGTAAGCAGCCAGAAAGAGTGTTTCTGAACCTGAAAGTAATCTCTTTAACTCTCTCTCTTTCTCTGTTTCGGCACTGCTCTTCGCACTTTCTCCTTCTTCTTGGCCTCTCCTTCCTCTTCCTCACTTTGGCTCCCTCTCATCTTCTCAGCCTTTTTAAAAGTCTCTTTCTTTCTTTCTCTATGGGTGTTTTTCTCTTCCACTGAAGGCCTCTGTCTTTTTTCACTGTCTGTCCTCCTCCCCTCTCTTTCTCCCTTTCACTCTGTCTGTCACTGCTCTGTGCTGTTTTTTATCACGGTGTCAGCAAGTCTTAAGGAGCAGCTTGACTGCCTCTCAGTTCTGTCGCTCAGTCAAAACTGCAATAAAAAGTGTTTTAAATGAGTCAAAGTAGGCACAGGGTTGTGTGAGAAGGACTTTAGTTTGTGTGTGTGTGTGTGTCTGTGTGTGTGTGTGGCTGTATGTGTGAGTGCTGTTTGTACTGAGCATATATCCCTCTGTGCCCTCTTCTCTTCTGTCCTCAGCACCTACATTTTTGCATTGACACACTTAAAGCTGTAAAACATAAAGCTGTTCTACCCAAATTCAGATGTTGGGTGAGATTTTATTTAGTGACCATCAGCATTTGGGAAACATTACACGGTGGTGTTACCTTGATACTCAGTTGGCTTTCGGAAGTCTTCTAGTCTGTATCTCTACCCTTACCCTCTGGGTCTCTGACCTCCACTCCATGCCTCTCTCACCCATCAGACCCACAGTTAGCCCACCCAAGTGCCTTTCAGCCTGGCACTCTGCCCACGGCCCACACACCCATCTGACCTCATAGCCACAGGCCCATTGCCCCAGCCCCCTTTGCACCCGTTGACCCCTCACCTCTTGACCCACTGTCCCACGCTCCCTCTGGCTTTTTTTGCCACCTCAGCCAACCACCACCACCCACACCGGAGTGTCACCTCTAAAATGACAGAAAAAGCTTGGAAAAGTTTGTTTTGTACATGTGCAGTGCACATATTTGTGTTTAAGGTAAAGTACTTTTGAATATATACATATGTGTGCGTGCGTGCCTGCGTGCCTACGTGTGTGTTAGTGGGGAAGGGGTTTCCAGCAGTGTTTAATGAGGCTTAGTAGGACGTCTAGCAATAGAAGAAAATCTGCTTCCTCTCTCTGTCTCTCTCTAAAGCTTCTCTCTCCTCTTTGCCAACTTCAACTCTGCCTCCCAATCTCTGTATCTCAATATGTTTCTGTCTCATTTGTCCATCACATCTATTCAATCCATCTTCATCTGTGTGGCATCTCACTCGCTCAGTCAGTCAATCGCAGTGCCTCGTGAGCGTTGATGTGTCTCCCGGTGAGTCTCTCGCTGTCTGTTTCTGTCTTCTTCTTTGTTGTTTTTTTTCTGTGTGCCTTCCCTTTGCCTTGTGAGAAACTCTTAAGGGTCTTTGTTACGAGCTTGAGTCACCTCCATGGTGACCGGCATTGACTGACAGCTCTTACAGAGGTCTCTTCATCGCAGGGGCCAGAGAAGGCGAAAAGGAATGTGTGTGTGTGTGTTTGTGTGCGTGTGTGTGTGGAGCAGGTTTTACTACATTTGTGGGCACCAAAAACTGGAAATACAGTATACTTATGGGGTCCTGACAGCTTTGTGGGGACAAAATGCTGGTCCCCATAACGTTAAAGGGCTGTTTGAGGAATAAGACTTGGTTTTAGGATCAGGGTTAGAATTAGGTTATGGTTAGGGTTAGGGTTAGGGTTAGGGTTAGGCATTTAGGTTTGATGGTTAAGGTTAGGGTAAGGGGCTAGGGAATGCATTATGTCAATGACTGGTCCCCATAAAGATAGTGGGACAGAAATGTGTGTGTGTGTGTGTGTGTGTGTGTGAAATAAAGAGAGCATGTGTTTGTGGGTGCATTTTTACATTTGAGCATGTACACGTGTGCCTGTGTGATTGCTTTCTGAGACTCGCGAGTTACATTTTCTTGTCGAAGGGTTACTGTGATGTTTATCTCAGTGACATAGACAAATAAACCAGGGCAGAGTCAATCTAAGCCAGGCAGTCAGTGCAGAGCCTTCTACGGTTCTAAGTCTGTTTGTTTATCCTTCATGTTTCCTTTGAACACCCCCCCCCCAACACACACACACACACACACACACACACACACACACCAAACACACACTGATGTATATGAACTTATACAACCCAAGAGAAAGAAGGAAATAGACACGACAGTCTAAGTGTAACAAATAAAAATAAAGAAATGCAGAGAGAAAGACTGATTAATGTAAAATAAGACAAAATTTCATCTGAAGACCAATGATGTGGTTCACCCAAAGTTGGGCCACCATCTAGCTTTTGTGGCTGAGGTCACTTCAGTCCTGCTTAGCTCCCATGCAAACAGAAAACCCTGCAAGCACTATCTCGGAAATCTGACAAAGTGAAACAGAAGGAAGCTTTTATGTGACTATTTTGCAGTAATTATTTCAATCTTCAAAATGCTCAAAACAGCAAAAGACTACGCTGTGCACTTTATTCACTTTATCTTGGCTGGACGTTTTTTGGATCAGGCCTCATTATTCTCTGTCAGCCATTAGAGCCAAATATCTGAGGAATGATTTTAATCAAACCGATAACATCAATTGCTCTGCGGAATGGAAAACAGGATTGTTAAAATGAAAGGCTATGCTGTAACTACCTTAAGTGGACTGAAGGATAGCAAGAGGCGGGACAGGACATGATCATAGGTTGACCTTTTGACTGACAGGATCCCTGCGGTTTGACGGACAAACACAATGGACCTGTGGAGCTCAAGAATGTCAGCTTAACTTTAAACTGAAGACCTGTTTCATTTTCCACATTTCTCCATGTCTAAAAGATGGACATTTGTATCTGTGTATCTCGTATCAATCCAAGTCAAACATCAACACCCTGGCAGTCCGAAACTCAAAGCCATACAATAACACAACCTATAGACATTCCATAGCAGCCAGTGAGAGGGCTTGAACTACTGCGAAAACATTCAACAAATAGGGACGCCCCAGAATATACACTGGTATAGGATTTGATATTTTTAAGTCTTGAAATGATCTGGAAGTGGGAATGAAAGGAGGTTTTTCCTCCTCTTACTTGAAGCTTGCAAACCACATTACCAAAATACCCAACTGTCGAAAGAGCAGATTATTTTGTGGTAAATGGCTGACAATCAAAGTGGTCATACATCTTAGAAAAGCAGCAAGAAAAACCATCTTAAACTGGCAGTACTAACAGCACACTGCAGTGTTCCAGTTTTCAGCGGGAACCTCCATCATTTGCAAGTAATGGAGGAGAGAACGCCGATGGGCGAGCAAACAAAAGCGAGACGCAGTTCTGTGTTATTTATATTTTTAGGTTGACTTTTTGTGAAGTCTTTTTGAATTTGGCCAGTGTCCTTTGAAAATATCCAGCACTTTGCCTTGGACAGAGATGGAGTAAACGACAGAAGCAAAAAAGAAGAAAAACGATGAGTGTCACGGTTTCTTGAAAGTGACAGACTGCTGCCCCATCTCTCTGAGCTATCAATCTCCGGGGCATTCTAATTATCCATAATTGGTCATAATTGGATTTAATTGGCTTTGATTGGCTGTAATTGAGGCGGTGGGCTAATCTGATTCGAGATCAGAGGACTGGGGGTCCTGTGTGGTTTGTGAGTAAGTAATCCCTCTCCCCTCTGCTGACCCAAGATGTACACATCAAACGCTTGTTTGTAACACAGCTGATTGCTACCGGTCATTGCCGTGTGATTTGGGAGTAGAACTACATAACAAGTTTTCATGTGTTTATGTTGCTAGCTACAACTTCCTTGACAATGCTGTGAGTTCATAGGAATTTAAATTGCAAACAACTTCCTTATATAAATAAATTCCTGCTGGGTATGTGTATGTATCATACGTGTAAGTGCATTCATGCGTCCAAACACACACACACACACACACACACACACACACACACACACACACACACACACACACACACACACACACACATACACACACCACACATACATTCAGAACATACACACAAAACAGCCTCAAAGAGAAATTGAGAGGGTGTGAGATGGCAGGAGAGATCATAAGTAAACAGTAATGTAATACTGCACTAATTTGAATCACATTTTCTTGCCCAGAGCCGCTGAATTCCTAATTGTGCATGAAGCTGTCCAGAAGTCATGTTGAATTATAATATCCTTGACAGAAAGAGAAAAGTGACTCTGCAGCATTTTGATTTGGTCTGACGAGGGACTTTGAGATGCGGAGAGGGGAGGGAGGAGATGTGTTTGCATTGGAGGGAAAAATCCCTCCTGCCCTCATTTTCTTTTTCGTTCTCACTGTCTTTTGTTCCTGATCTTGGTCTACCCGGTGGCTTGACAGGCAGATGGAAGCGATTATACTGTAATAATAAACCATGGGAGGAAACCATGGGAGAGACGGGGAGATGACAGAGGAGGAGGAGAAGGGGAGATCTTCCGAGCGCTCACGGGCCAGCACACGTGTCGATCAGGCCCACGGATCAGCGCCTGTGCTCATTTCAATCACCTTGATGGCTCAGACCTACATCGCACCGGGAAAGAAATCGAGAACGTGGCCTCTTTGCCAAATTTATACAATCCCTTTACCAGAGATGCAAGATCTTTGATCAACCCTTGATTAGACTTGATATTAACATTCAGATGTTTTAACTTTGAGGCTTGATCTTGAAAGATTAACTCATTTTCTTTAGAACAACAAAATCACTTTCGTCCTCCATGGCAGGTGCTGTATGTATTTTTTTTTCAGTTTTGTGCTAAGGTAAGGCTCTGACAGTAGCCCTGTCTCTCGCCCTGTCTCCCCTCAGTCACAGTGTGTTTAACATCTGCCCCATAGTTCTGTACCTCTCACAGCCTTTCAGCACCCGTTGCTGCTTGCTCAATGTCACAGCGCCATGCTGCTCTGTAGTTGCACCGAAAGCAGCCCTTATAAGCTGCAACTCAAGTGCCATTGTTGTTCAGCTTGGCATCGCCATCAAACAGAGACTAGTGCTTGTATACTACAACCTGTCAGCCATCCTAGGGAGAGCAGCGGACTGGGTAAATGTCAAACTGTGACTGCAGGACAGATCGAGAAAAGACATCAAGCACCTGTATGAAAAAAGGGTGAATAATGCTGGCATCAAAAGTGTTTGTTGAAAATAGACAGAAGTGATTGGCGCTCGGGGGGGACAGAGGTTGAGTGGGTTAATGTGTAGAGTGTGCTAACGCATGAATGTCAGCATGTGTGTTCATGTGCGTGTGTATGTATGCGCCAGGGGCAGCTGGTCTACGGTTGAGGGAGAGAGCCGACATCCAGAGACAAGCCCCCTCCCACGCAACACCACACCCTCCCCCTCGCCTCTCACCTATGACCTCTCACCCCTCACCCGAACAGCAGCATAATGCGTCTGTTGAAGGATTGGGGTAGGCAAGGTTACTTTCTGTTTGCATCAGCATCCTCGCTGTCCTCCAAATTGCCTTTGAAAGCACTTAGTGCCATGGGGGGTGGGGTTGGTATAGCCTGTTTTGTTCTGATTTCCATGATTGCTGCATTTGCATGCCACTGAGTGACTACATGAATTGTAGAAGCTGTTGTGTAATCATACTGAGAGCCACAAGGTGTGGTCAGAGTGAACAAAAAGATAATTTATTATTAGAAAAACTGTGAGTGGACTCAACATAGTGTAGATGGCGGCAAACTGTATCAAAGATGTGTTGTTCAACTTGAGCCAAAAGAAAACTCATCAAGATTTTGCTACTACAATGACAGGGGGCCTATAGAAGAAGACATCAGAAAGTATTTATATTTCTGATAAGTTTTAAGATCTGTGATCTGTGAGTGTGACTTCTCTCACTCCACATACACAAATCAGTATTTTCTATATCACATTTGTAAAGACAGGGCATTGGTTGTTTGGGGCAAATCAAAAACCTAACTAAAAAAAAACAGCTGCATTTGCGCAAATAAGTTAAGCACACTTCAGCCAACTTAACAATGACTAGTCTTTAAGAATCACTAAAGGCGCGGGGAGTCTCAAAACAAATTAGTTCACATGATGTGTTGTCTGACCTTGTCAGTTTATAGCTGCTGCGTACGTTCAAACTCAAAGGTGTGAAAAAGGTGCTGTCCTAGAGCAGCCATTGTTTAAATAGGGACAGTGGCACAGACTTGTGTACCCTTGCTCGTCTAAGGCATTCACTGGGTGGTTTGTACAAAGAAATATTGATGGAAGTTCTAATAAAAAGTTCTAAATACTGCCTACTCGCTACAGTCGGATTGTCAGAAATGGGAAGGTGCAAATATTTTCGGAAGAGAGTTGCTGGTTAACAATCTGACAAGCTGATTCCTGACTGGTATACAAAAAGGACTCCTGGTGGTATGAGAGTTGGAAGGGTCATTGTTACTCAGAATTGTTGTTGAAATGAGTGAAACCAAATGTGTCACCACTGTCAATCATAAAAAACCAACATTCGTGCATTTAACATCTGCTTTGTCTCCCACATCCAGGGAGTCATTGCAGTCATCCCAGTAACACAACCATGATTTCACCAAATATTCCTGTCATGTTTCAACAGGCTGTTTATTAAATGCAGTCAGCCTGCCAGCGACCGCACTGCACACTCTCAGCCAACGCACCCAGAAACACTCTTTCACATCACAACCGTCGCCTCCAATCTCTGTCTTTTGCCCTATTTTCATGCTACAGCTCTTATTTTCCTTCCTGCTGTCCCAGTGGTGGTTTCCTTAGTATGACATCATCACTCAGCGCCTGAGTGAGGGCTCGATGACCCATGGTGTACTTCAGATGCAACCCGAGTTTGATGTGTTTGAAGAAAAAAAATGAACATTCCTTAGAAAATTTTATGCAGGGGTGTTGAGTCATGGACTGTAACCGGTGTGTATTTCTGTCACACCAATCAACAAAATGTCAATCACTGAGCTCAAAACAAACAGAAGACCACACCTCCTATTCAGGACAGGACCCAACAGTAACTGGATTTGGGAATGACTAAGGATGGGAATGGCGGTTTTCCTTTTCCTCAGATGAATAGATGTCTGATTGGCTCTGAGGGCACAGCGAGGCCAGTATCAGGCAGTCACTTCCTGGAACAGGGTTTCCTTCCGGCTACAACAGGGGCCTCTGCTCTGATTAAAGAACAGAAGGACAAGGGACACCTGAAAGAAACAGCAGCTAATCAGACAGGAGACATGCACGCACAACACACACAGTTCACACAGAGGAAAAGTTAACATGTCCATACACGCTGACAACCCTGGAAAGAAACTTGTCATCAGCAGAAACATACATCACACAAACGTACAGCCTTTAATCAAGATGGCAACTTCTCTCACCGAATGTTTGTCAAATAATGGTGTGTGTGTGTGGGACTGCTCTGCTGAACTTGATTTCCCAATGCCTGCTGCTCCGGATACCACAAAAACACCCCACTGCCTCTATTGTCTGCCTCCCAAGGAATTCCCAACCTCTCCCCTTCGCTTGATTAGCAGCTTACCCGATCGCGTGATCTCTTGACTGTCAGACTCTCCCCATGTTGAGAAAAACACATGTTGTTGCAACGATACAAGATCTGAATTACAGATCATTGGAAGCACATGTCCTCCCATTTTCCCTCCAAGATGATGCAGAGGTACAAGGGGAAAATCTGGAATTTGAAAAACATGTCAAGATAGAAATGAGCGCATACTGGTTTTCCATTTGCACTATCACAGTGATGCATGAACCTCCTTATACATAGTGTAGACACATGCCCAACATAGACAATACGTCATTCTATGAAGCTGCATTTTGTTGATTTCCTAGCAACTGTGTGTCTTTTTTGATGTAATGGTTTGGGGTACTGCTGGATTAAGACGAAATTTCAGCTTTGGATCATGTCTATGTTTTGCTCTGCAATTTCTCCACATTTCCGTGTTCCAAAGGCTTTTCTCCGTCTTCTCTAATTGCGATTTTCACTTCTTCCTTTCAACTCTCAATCGTTTCATCCAACCATCTGGTGCCCCTTTCCCACTGAGCTGAGTTCGCTACTAACAACCCACAGCTGGGCTCACACACACATCCATTTACTCTTAAGTTAGTAGAAATGGCCGGCAGCAAGTGATCCCCAAGTCTATCTCTCAAATGCTTAGCTTAAGAGACAGCGTGGCCTAAGGGTTGGTTGACTGGGTAATGTTGTCCCAGCATTACTTAGGGCTTGTCGGAGGCTGATCGCTGGCAGATGCTGTTTGTGTAATGGCAGAAGGTCACAGCAGGGTAAACCAGGGGCGACAGGAGAGCTGCAGATTTGCAGAAAATAGAACAGACGTTGTTTCTAACCATGTCCTGGATGAATGCAGAACACAGAGCAGGTCTCTTTGGTTGTGAGCTGAGATCCGAACCCTGGTTCCTTCTCCTGTCAGGACATCGGGCCTGGACACTGTCAGCCACCGGAGGCACACAGTTTCCAGACGGAGAGTATTTTAGCTGACTGAGTCCTTGTTGGAACCCTTTCACACCTCTTAGAGCAAATTTAACATGTCATGAGGCCAGAGGATTAATTGTTAATCTTAACAGCCGTCATTATCTGGGATAATTTTAGATTCCTTCATTCTTGCCATGCCAGCACATGTGGTCTGTCCGTTTGACTGCTGAGGAGAACACTTTCTTTCTTCCCTAACTTCTCCATTTTTCTTCCACTCTCATTTTTTTTCCTTTATTTCTCTCCCTCCTCTCGCTTCCTGGAGCTAATTTTCAGAATGATTTCATGGCCACAGAATGTCCTAATTGCAGAGAGCTGGTCTCTTTCGCTGCGGGGCTACTTTTTAGGCCTGGTAATTCAGTGTGTGCAAAAAGGAGGGAATCTAGGTTTTGGGGTGGGTCGGGGAGTTTTAAGGCTGGGGTACCTGTCATTTTGATGGACGTCTGAGGGACCTGACTGCCCTTGCGCCCCTGACCTCCTTCTCCAGCCCTCCTCTGCGCCAACATCTCACTCTGTCAGACAGTTAAACCCAGGTGGGGGGACAAGATGTGTGTGAGAGAGTGTGAGTGTGTATGTGCCAAAGAGCGACATAGAACAGGGGCTTCTTCACAGAGTTTAAAAACACTCTTAAACTCTGCTCGTAATGTCTCAGACGGAGCCATAAAGTAACACAGGTCTCTTTTTGCATGTTTTGCTCAATATTCGTAATTCCCTCTTGATAAAATCAAAGAAGAAGAATTCCCATTATCATCTCCTCTGTGTAATTACGTAATTTAGAAGTCTATGCATTCGGATCACTTTTTCCACTCGCTCAGTTTGAAGTTAATAAGTTTTGTCTCGTGGCTTATGCAATAGTGTACGTGTGTGTTCATACGCGTTTGTTCACGTGAGTGTTCTCTGTGTTACACGCCATTATTTACACACGCTCTTTCTAATTTCACACTTCACACACTTTCTGTCATCTGCTGGAAATAGAAAAATGAAAAAACAGGCGGCAGTGGTTGATGAAAGTGAAATTGAAAAATGAAAAGAAGTCAGGTCGCTGGGAAGGAGGGAGCGCTGTCGATGGTTTAGCCCTTGGACGTGTGATGGAAACCAATCACCGTGGAAACAGCACGAATCAGCAGACCACATCGTAACCCTCAAACACACAAATGCAGTAGATGCACACACCTCGACACACACACACACAGGCAACCTCAGTATTGGTCTTTTGGCTGAGCTCTGTACTGTTAAATGAACACGATGGGTTTCCCCGGCTGCTCAGAGGTTCCATTAAACACACACAGTCAATCAGATACACAGGCACGCACAAACACGAAACCAACACACCGAGAGCAACTACTCCACTGTGCATAGGCCTTCAATGTATCTTCCCGTGCACTCTTGTTTGTCTGCCTTTTCTTCTTCTCAACCTCAAATCTGCTTCAATTATTTCCTCATTTTTTCCCTTTCCTCTTCTCTCTGTCCTTTCTCTCCTCCTCCTTACCTAACATTTCCCTGTCAGATGGTTGTGGCAGGGACTAGCGGCCTAGCGGTGGGGGTCCTGTGGTGATTGGAGGGAATGGGGGGGGCTGTCCATGTCTGTGCCTGACAGGAGCCTGGGCTGCCTATACACTGTCCAAACGGGCCGAGCCGTCACTCCTGATTAGCCCTCGTGCTGCACAGAGCCAGGGAGTCGAGGGTCTCTGGAAGCCATTACTCAGCCAGTGAGTGAGTACCCTGTCCCCTCCTCTCACCCTTCCAACCTTCCCTCCAGCCCCCCATCACCCTCCCCTCTGGCTCAACTTAATCACTCACAGCTGAGGAGAGCTAGAGGAGGAGGACGAGGAGGAGGGGAGCAAAAGGGTGGAACCGTGGCTCAATCAGCAACAAGTGCGATTGATTCCTTTTTGAGTGCTTGACTTTTCATTCCCATCAGTAAGAGAACACACACTGACACACACATATACACACACACACACACACACACACAGGTATATACTCACAACAGGCCCATTTGCCCCCCAACGGTGAGCTGCCATGTTTTGTGAGAGGAAACTCTGCCTTGCAGGAACAGGAAATGAAGGAGTAGACACATACACAGGCTGCCTTGTGTCACCATGGGTACCAGCTGACACATACACACACACACACACACACACACACACACACTCACAGTGGCCTATGTCCACCCCCAGCTGGAGCATGTTAAAATCAAGACTGCTGGTCCAGCTTGTCTTTGTCAGAAATCTGATGTCACATGCAAGCTGATGGCTGGGTACATTTTAATGTGTGTGTGAGTGTGCAAATGTGTGCAGACTGGTAACAAGGCCAAAGGATGCTGACCAATGGTGACACTCCAACCCCAGGCCTCCATGTTTTTCCAGAATCCTTCTCTTCCGTTAGCAGCTACCCGTGATGGCTGCTGGGTGGGCACGAGTCAGAGCGAGAAACCTAAGCCATCATGAAACACACAATAATCAGCCACATGGACACAAACACATTCACAGTTAATATGGATCAACACAAAGATCCAATGCCCAATAGCTGTCTGGCAAGCTAAAATTTTGAGGAAAGAAATGTTTTGGGCTAAGTTTAAGCTTCAAACGTCTTATGTTGTTAACAGTGAAAGTGCTTCAGGAGCTCATGTGTGGTAAAAGGAGACAGTCCGTCTGAGAAAAAATGACAGCATCTGTTTCCCAGAAATGACATACTGATACCTACTGTATGTGTTTACATTTAAGTGTCACAGCCCTTTAGCAGGCAGGTTCATTTACCAGATAGTCCTGGATGTCCCTCTCCTTCCACTTTCTTTGTGTTGCCGTTCTAAACTCCATTGTCTTCGGGAAGAAAATTCAGATTCACAAGGCAGGCCTGCTTGGTTCTTTCCGGGACTGATTGTAAAGATTTCCAAAGAATGTGTTTATTGCATTTACTGTCTAACTAGAAAGTTTTGGTACCTATTAGCGGAGATTTATATGGACAAACATCACTGGTAAGAGCAAATTACGTTTAACCATGTATCCAGCTAATTAATATAGCTTACGTTACTGTATCGTGTGAACAGCTAACTTCATAATGATATTGTTTGTGGCATTTTCTTTTGCAGGTTGAAAATGTTCCACCAAAACAAGTTCAAGACCATTTTTGCAACCAGAGCTTTGCACTTCCCAAGACAGTTAAAAAATGCAAACAACCCAGAACTATACAGGAGTGTAGTGTGGAGGGGCCAGACCTTACTCCACAGCGCTGTGGAGGTAGGTATTGCAAGGCAAGTCTAGCCTTAACAATAACCAAAACTTAAGCATTTGTGTTGTCCAACCCGTGGGAAACCAAAAATTAAAGTTGAGATATTTCAACTCATATACTTAAGTTGACTCTCTTACCTAACATGCTTATAAAAGCCAAACCACAATACTTTTCTAAACCTAACCAAGTAGAATTGTTTGAATTCACAAATTTAACCATGTGTTGAAGTCTATCGGACTAAACTGTGGACGCCAAGGGATCCTGACCAAGTGTCCACATGCGACGAGTGGGGGGTGAGAATGTGTTGCGTTGTCAGATCATAAAACTGATTTATTTTTCCAACATTGATTTGGACAGCACAGTTAAATTATGTGACCCCGTTGATAGGGGCATGAGATCAGTAATATGTGTTGTTCTGGAGTGAATGGACAAACAATGTATTTTGTTGTTTAATTAGGAGGACTTATTGTGTTAAAGACACTAAAGGTCTGCTTTGATTCACAGACACCCCACAGGAATGAGGGGGGGGGGGGGAATTGCGGCTCATGAGCTGAAATGGAAGATGATGGATCACATTTCTCGCTCGCCTCCGCCTCTTATCTTCTGTCTTCTGCTGTCCCTTTCCTTTCATCTTTAAAGTGCTGCGCCCAGGTGCATAGAAAAAAGATGCGTTTAACTGTGTGTTTGAGAGAGTGAGACACCCACAGAGAGGCAGTGAGGTGAATGAAAACATTCCTCACCTGTCGGCGGAGGAGCACGGTTCACCTGACAGCTTATAAAGTGTGACCACGGATCATTTTGTTGCTCTTTGGGGTAATGGTTCAGCAGTCAAAGAACTGCGAGCCATAAACCTCCAAAAGGGAGGCACCGGGGGAAAAAGGAAGGTTGAAGGAGGAGGGGGCCAGACGAAGAAGGGGGTGGTTGCAGAGATAGTAGAGCAGATAAAGGCAGATTGTTTATCTTCCAGTTCCAATTATTGAAAAACCACAGTTGCATCACCCAGTTTTATGTTACACTTCATTATCTTTAGAACCTGGCCACGTCGGAATCCATTTAGCTTCAAAATCCATCTGCAATATCCTGAGAAATCTCTATGAAAACACACATTATCCATTATTGTGAACATGACAGCAAATGTTTAGCCCCTGAGTCACTTTTACACCACAGTAATATGAGTCTGGTCTATTTGCTGCTTCCACAGCTACATTTCACGCCATGAAGAAAATCAACTTAAAGGTTATATATTGTTACAAATTGAAAATAATAAAACTCCCTTCCTCTCGTCTCTCTCTAGGGGTTACAAGGCAGACAGGGTCCCTGGCTGCAGTGTGACTCGCCAGCCAATTAGTGCAGAATTTGAGCGTTGTAACGAGCCTGGGGGGGAATAAGGGGAGTTTGATTACAACACCTAAACCTTCCTGTCGCCCCCAGCCAGCACCCCAAATGTCTCACTGACAGCCAAGTCACAGCTGGGGACAGCAGCATAAAATACTACAGCCAACACTACCCTCTCTGTACAATACCATTTTTGAATAAGCAATCAATGATGTGAAAACAGGGGGTACAGTCTTTCTATTTTTTTTAAAAGCATTGTTTGCATTTATTGCAGTTCTACGGCAAATAATTTATCTTTCAGGACAAGAGGCTTATTGAGGGAACTACAGACAGAGAGTGGGAGAGAGAGAAATATACAAAGCATAAGTGTCTGGTTTTTCCTACATGCCTGTTCGTGCTCAGAGCTTCATTCGTAATGCATGGCGTAAAAACCATAATAAAACGCTGGGATTGAATCATTCAACAGTACTGATTTGCTTGGCCAAACGCAGGCTTGGATTTGGTTTATTTGTCTCTGTTGTAGTGAATCAGAGCCGAGGAGAGGACTGGATTCAGTCATCCCTGTTTGAAAAATTATTCAAACAAACACAAAGCTCCCACTATTTTGGGATCTTTGTAAACAACATTGTAAAAACTGAGTGAGATTGGCACTTCATCTGTGTGGGTGATATTTGATTTTCTCCCGACATGATATGTTCGGATTTGATTCAGCGGAACTCACTGATCAGACCACAGAAATAAGATGGAAAAGAATAAACTAGCACCTCTTGTCAAATGTAGTTCTGGACTAAAAGTAGAGTGTCCCAGCTTCTCAAAGTTGATCTACTAATAGCTCGCACACACACCATGTGGATTTGTCCCCTGGACGTGGCCCAAACTCCTGCAAACTCCAGGAAAAGATCCGTCGGATCATCTGGGAACGCTGTGCCCTGAAAACAACTCGACCTGGCCACCTCAGATGTCATCATGTTCCACCGTAACCCTGATGTGAAACCGGCACCAAAGGATTCTGTTGATGCCAATATTATCCTCAATGTCAGCTTGGATCTGCCATCAGCCTTCTCCTAATACACAGTGACAGGAGCCCCGCTGTGAGGACCCCACTCTGTCTTCTGATCGGGCAGCCAGATGGACAGCTCAGCAGCAGGAGGGGACCTGATATCAATGTCAGCAATCAGATCTCACCCTCTGAGAGCTTGTTTATGTGTGTGTGTCTGTGCGCGTGTGTTGGAGAAAGAGAGAGAGAGTGCATAGCGCCCAGTGATTGTACGGAGCATATGTGCTGACGGCGGCCAGAGTGTGTGTTGAAATGAAGATTAATGAATAAGAGACCTGAATTTGTGTGTGGACAAGACTGAAGGGTCAGTGGACACATGTCAAAGAGTGCATAAACTTGAGCTTGTGTTTACCTACTACAGTATGTGTTCATTCTGGTTTGTAAGTGTGTGTGTGTGTGTGTGTGTGTGTGTGTGTGTGTGTGTGTGTGTGTGTGTGTGTGTGTGTGTGTGTGTGTGTGTGCTGCTGCTAAGTGTGTGTTTGTTTTGTGTGTGAAAAGATGAAAAAGGAGTTCATTATTTACATGTGTACATTTGTAACAATTTCAACATCTAACCTACTGACAGGTGAAAAGTCCTCTGCACCACATCTATCAACAAGCAGACAGAAAAAATATGGTTCTCTGTCTATATATTACAAATGATAACTGTAGCTGAAATAGTGATGCACACTCTGCAAAGAATGAAACAATCCCTCAAAAGAGAATTACACTCAGCTGGTTTAATATATTTGGCAGATGTTGTTTCAAACACACGATAAATCAGAACAGTGCTGTAAAGCCCTGAAGGAAGCAAAATGTTTCTGCTCTACAAAGCCAAAGAGCATAAACAGTGTGTGTGTGTGTGTGTGTGTGTGTGTGTGTGTGTGTGTAGGCCTACAAAAGATTTGTTGGTACAGAAGCTGAGCTTGCGTCATTTAATATGGCAAATTGACAATTTTTGGACGATACCACTAAGCATTTGAATGACAATTTATTGCCGCTGTTGTTATTTAAGACGGTTTGATGGATTACAGCCACTGTTTTCTTTTTTAATGCATGTCCCATGCACAACTTAATCAGTTTTCCCTAGGTTCTCAGGCTCATTCACTCTTTTTCAAGTGCCATAATAGGAAACAAACATTGCAAAAAAGATATTATCAATGGCTCAACTGACAGTTGTGTTTTAATTAGTAAAATCAGTTCATCAAGCTGATGATTACATTCTGCAGTGTGCCAATATCTGATATATACATTGATAGTTTTCTGTTTTGCAAAAGGTTTTGTGCGGTCTCTCTTGGCTTAGGAATCATTTCCTTGCTCTGTGCCAGTTGCCTTGCGACCACACGGAGATGAGGAAGTCACTGATCGTGGATTTCTTTATCATTGGACATAGCCAGGCTAGCTGTTTCCCTGGACAGACATGACAGTGGTACTTAATTGTCTTAATTCTTTGCAAGAAAGTGAATAAACACATTTCCCAAAATGTCAAACTATCCATTTGCTAACATAGAAACAAAAGTCATGATGTCAGTCCACAGACTAGTGTGTAAAACTGATGATGGCCTTTTAATTTGAAAATGTACATGGGGAATGACTGGGGACTGTCCAGTCATACTGAAGCTGCAGCCTGTCATAATTATATCTATGAGTAGATTTTTTTTTTCTGGATGTGAAATTTAACATTCATAAGTGTTGACAGTTACAAGCCAACAATGAAGTAGTACTGCTTGATGCCTGTGTTGTATGTGCTGGATCCACAATAAATATGCCCTACCATTGATTAATATCACAGCCTCTACAAGAAAGTTTGTCTCAAATGACAAAAGACAGTAAATTATAAAAACAAACAACACCAGGGACATAAATAGCAAGACGTCAACACTCACAGCAAGACACTGACAAAAGCCTTATGAGGGCTGGATGCACACAACATAATTATGAAGTAGAGATGTACATGTATTAGTTACACTTCCCCAGCCCTCCTTTCAATCCTGTGTGTGTGTGTGTGTGTGTGTGTGTGTGTTTGATGGGAAGTGTGCATGGAGAGCTCTTCTTCTGCTCTCTCATTCCCCTTTCAACCACACCATTGATAGATGTAACGGGGCTAGGCAGGGAGCGAGGGGATCTGCTCTTTTCAGCTTCAGATGGCTCTATTGAGAAGAAGCAGGAGAATGCCAGCCCCCCCATCCCACCATCCCACCCTCCTTCCTGCTCATCCACTCAAGTGGAAGAAATCGGAAGTCCACCCTCCAACAGAGAGCCAAGACTACTTATGATGCTGGTTCTCACTTACTTTGGAAGCTGTCAACACTTCAGGTTGAGCCATGTAATTAGTAAAAATAAATCGGCAGTATTAGCCAGATTTGGTAGTCGATGTCTTCATTCTGCTGTTACCCGAGAAATTATCAATCTGTTGCTTTAATTTTCCTGTCTTCTTTTTACTTTGTCATTCTGCTTCTCTATTCAACTGTCTGCCTTTCCATCTATCTGTCAATTCATCCATTTATCCGGCAGCATCTGTCATTTCTCTTGTCACTTAAATCATCTGTCCATTAGGCCATCCATCTTTCAAGCTACGCACTTGTCTACATTTCATTGCAACCCTCATTCATTCATCTGTCCATCCTGTCTTTTGTGCACAGAGACATTGTTGTGGCTTCTGCTGTGATCTCAACTTCATACTATTGAGTTATGGTGACAGATTTGAAGTAGAAAATGACTTAGTCGGCACGTGCTTTTACACAGACAAGGCCAAACACACCTGTGCATTTCATAACACACAATTACACCACAGAAACCTGCTGTTTCCCATGACTTTATGTAGCTGTTGTTTTCACCTTACATGCCAGGTGAGCTGCTGCTCTGGAGCAAGTCTCACACACACACACACACACACACACACACACACACACACACACACACACACACACACACACACACACACACAGAGGGGTTTCAGTGTGACATAAACAGGTTGTGTAACTTCTGTGAAATGAATCACTAACTGGGTGAGCTAAATGAATAGGGAGGATGAATTTGCTATGTGCATGAGAGTTGGTGTGTGTGTGTGTAAGGGAGTGTGTGTGTGAGGGTATACATGGGGTTGACAGGGGTTAGAAGCCATGGGGCCTCTCTTGGTCTCTCTCTTTAGCGAGTGAGTGAAATACACGCCTTGTTGTCAAGGTGACAGGCCCTGACAGCACTCTCCGACTAAACCTTCAACAGCCTTTCACCAAGGAAATACACACACAGATCTGCCTCTCTTTCTTACAACTCCCTCCACTCTGTTTCACCTTTTCAGAATAAAGTAGTTTCCCCTCTTGCCTCTGACTCTTCTGTCTCTGTATATTTTCCTCTGACTGCAAGTTCATACTTGGCAGCAACTCTTTGCACACACAAATCGCCTTCCTTCATGCTCAGGCAAGTTTGCACCACTCAGACCATTTGAGGTGGATAGAGATTTGCCTCTGAGAAGAAGCAAGTCGCTGCAATTTTGCAATATGTGAAGGTGAGGGTGTTGAGAGATGAGAGAGTTAAGTCAGAAATCATATAGAAAAGAGGAGGCGAGGAAAAGGGAGGTATAAGATGGAGGGAAAAGGAATTTGCAGAGTGACTGAAAGTCATTTATTATTATAATGTTTTGCCTGTCCTGTGTCCTCATCATAATGGCGCTCTTTCTTTCTTGTTTCCTTGGTTTGTCTGTTTGTTTGACAGCTGGGAGGTCTGACACCATGCAGTACCTGTCAAAGCCTGTCACAAACCTCTTTCTGCCCTGCGGGTGTACACACACACACACACACACACACACACACACACACACACAAAACAGAGGGATTTTTTTTAATGAATGAATGTATGTGTTCATATGATAAACTCATCACCTATACAGTCTAAAAGTCTGGATTCTTTTAATTAGCAGGATTATGCTGCACACAGTAAGCAGTTGTAGATTTTCTCTCTGTCCATAGAGCACACAGTTTACTGTTAATGTATTCTGCAAATTCAATCCTTTTAGCCTGCAGATTGAATTTGTAAACACATGGCGTAGTCACCATGGTGAAAGCTTGCTGCATGTAGCTCTAGTGACCTGCTTCCCAAAGAAGATTTTATTGTAGAGTTGTCAGTGGGTTTCTGCCGGTTAAGCTGGAAAGGGTCTCCTTGAATTCTTCCATGTTAACTTGTCTTCACTTTCACAAGCAGAAATGAAATTTGAAAAACAGACATTGCCTCTTTAGATGGGACATTCCCTATCAAAACACCACTCAAACAAACAAGGCACCTATTTGGCTGAAAGTAATGTTTAGTGAGTAATTAATTACCAACATGGTTGTTGTGATTGTTAAAATTATGTATAGCCCATGTATTGATAACACTTGTTTATTTAAACCCAGGTAAGTTCCATTTTTTTGCAAGGGAGACCTAGCCAAATTCTGACAAAGTCAGACATCCAATACTAACAGGTAACAATACTAAAATAAGACTAAAAGTAAGCTCAGAACAGACGGTTGATATTCATCTTACACTGTACATTAGGCACAGACAGCAGATTTATGCCTAATGATCTGAGATAATGTCAATAAAGTCTGTGTAATACTTTCTATATGATACAATAAACATTTTTTGCAGAATGGCTTTATAAATAGAAAATATATAATGGTTCAGTCAACAGAGATGCTCAGCCAAATCAAGAACTTGTTGATGAACGTGAATTCTTTATGAAATGCAATTTCACCTGCTTTCTGTCAGCTGACATCAATCATCTGAGCCTTGTTATCACTTTCCTGAATGTCTTAATGATCTACAAATGCTCAATTATTTTATTTCTGCACTTAACATCTGTCCTTCTGGGAGCATACCTGGGGAAATATTAGAAAATGAAATGACTCTGAGCTGTACTCTTCTTCATCACATCAGGCCGATACATACAGATGTAAGGCAGATGCTGAATCAAATATGATGCAAATAATAACATGCCAAACACAATCCTCCTCATACACTGTATAGAAACACATATTTCCATGCAGAATAATTTATTACATTAGAAACACTGAAGACATAAAGATCAACTCACATCCGCTGTGACTCTTGGAACTCTATTTCATTTGTTTCTTTATATGGATATTCTAGTTTTCAAATATCAAAGCCTATTTGCCAATGCATGCGTTTGTTATCTTTAACAGCTCCTGTGTTCACATTAAACCTCTAAGCACTTAAAGGACACCTAAGCCCCGGGGCTGAGCTGTGTCGGCCTTTGGGAACCGGCTGACTGACAGACTCCTTCATTAATCTGAGGCCTCTGACAAATGTCTGTCAGCAGCTGAGGGGGATTTCCACACTTTCTGTCTGGTTGTGTTTGAGAACACAACCGCTCATTAGCGCGAGGCATACATTTTGACGCAGGATCTCTCATCAGTGGCTGGCTTGACATTGACCGTCTCTGAGCTAATTCAGGTGTTTCCCTTTGAGCTGAGCGATCATCAATTTAAGGCAGACATGTAAATAGTTGCATGCATTCACACTCACACCTACATAAGTCAACAATCCTTTCTGAATCACTTTTAAAAGCAGACTTAAACATTTGCAAACCTGTCTGCACAATCCAGAGCGTAAACAGTCAGCAACAGTGAGATTGCAGAGGTTACACATGAGTCGATACAACAAAAGCTTCAAACTGATGATCTTGGCATAAAAGAATCTGTAAAGAGCAAATACTGACTTGTTGTCATTGCATCTGATACAGATTTTTTTTTTTCTCATAGACATATTATCAACTTGTAAAGTTGCTAATGTTTTAGCAATCAGATGTAACCCACGTCAAGCAGACACAAACTAACATTAGCATTCATAGAGAGTTGTATTGTATTTCTGTCAATGTTCATGTATTTTTTAGCTCTGTTTTTGGTCTCCTTCAACTCCTAAGAAAAAATATCTGGCTCTTTAAATGCTCCACTATGTTCACCAGCTAGTTGCTAACTTTCAACATTTAGATGATGATGTGAGAAACATGGATCAGTCTTGCTCTTTAAAAGTAAAGCAACCCACCCACACATAAACTTTTAACATATGTCAACACTGGCGTGTCCCGCCTGCTTTGATCTGAAACTACAGGCTTAAACCTCAGCATCTGTGGTTATAATCACAAAACTCTTTGAGAGACTTGTTGAGTAATAAGTAGGAGATATGATATATGTAAATTCCCTGGTTTTATGCTAGGAGATGGATCATTTGTTCATGGATTGCATTATTGCATGTTTGCAATGTGCACATGTGGCATGTACTGTGTGTATATATATCTGCTTGCGTGTGTCTGTAAAGTTTTGCTTGAATGCCCCAGTTGCACTCCCCAAACCTAGATTCTTGAAATGCTCTATCTTTCTGGCTGGTTTACTGTCATGCTATGGCACGGTATGAATATTCACCTTGCCAAAGTGTACACTGGTCATATCTAGAGAGAGAACGATACCAGATTAAGTTTGCCAAGCAGTCACACATGAGATGAAACAGAAGTCAAAGGCCTCGCAGTGTCTTTGTTTCATTTTTCACTGCATGATGAATGGCTGCAATGTTGTGCTGCACTGTGTGTGCATCTGTGCTTGCGTGCTGTACATATAGACGTTTGCATTCATCCACTCTCCTTTTGCACCGTCCTCTCCCCCGCTGTTGTAACAGTTGCTCTCCTCTCACCATTGTTGCTCTGAAAAACACCACACGTGTTCTCATTCCCAGCGTGGGATGCTTACGCAGCCTCACATGACTCGCTCAGTCGACACCTCTATTGTGTCTGCTCATGTTGAGAAGTGGATCATCTTCTTTCATTCATATTTTCATACCCTAATTCTAATATTATGCTGATTTAATTTCTACCATCCTGCTGTATTATGGGACCTGTGGGGGTCTCCTGGTCTCCCACTCACTCTCACCAAGAGCAGATGGCCCTGGCTGGGCTGGGCAGTGTGAATGAGCCCCTATTGTCTCTGGATGTAGCGTAGCCTCCTAGCCCAGATGGCATTTGTACCTTTTGTGTCTATGCTGACTTTCTGCAGTGAGTGAGACAGAGAATGCAGTCTACTCCAGTGGGTGGTAGCCCTCTGCTCGCTTTCATTAGCTTCTCTCTCTCTCCCCCTCTCTCTCTCTGTCTCTCACTCTGTTGTTTCTCAATGTGTCAATTCAGTTCACTTTAAGTGGGCGTTATTGGCATAAAGGTTTAAAAATACTATTGCCAAACAAAACATGCAAATATATACGTATGTTGACAGAAGAGCCCAACTTATACTCATATGTGGCCAAAATATGTGGATACTAAAACTAAGAGTGCACGGTGCCTGGGAAGGATTCAACAAGACGGAGCCTTGCTGCAGGGATTTGCTTCCTTCCAGCCACAAGAACATTATTGAGGGATGGTAGACCTGGCCGGAGTTACCCCAGAGGTGTAAGATAGGGTATTATTTTAGGGATCTGTGCAGGCCAGTCAAGTTCTTACACGCCAATTTCAGAAAACAACTTTTTTGTGAACCTCAATCATGCATGGGGGCATTGTCATGTTGAAACAGGAGAGGGCCTTCTCCAAACTCCTGGCACACAGCTGCAAAACATACCGTGTGGTGTACCAATGCAATTCCTCTTAATAGGAACTAAGGGCTCTGGACCAAACCATGAAAAACAGCTCCAGACCATAGGGTACGTGAACAGGGGTGCCCGCATACATTTGACCATATATATGAAGATATCTGCATATGTGTTGGTTGATAAGTAACAACAGCATTATAGATATGTCCATACTGTGAGCTTGCCACCCCAAACACCACTTAATTTAATGTTTATTAAAGGTCCAATTTGATTTATTATAGTTCAGATTTTTAATATTAATATAATAATAATAATATTTTAATATTATACACTGCTTTTTTCTATAATTTTAAATCTTTATATTTTAAATGTCTTTTTTACTTTAATACATCAATTGAATATGGTATACATTTGTTGTATTTGTGTTCATTTCTAGTGAAGTTTACTGTTTCAAATACACTGTTGTATTTGCTGTTTTTGATTATATTTAAAGGATTTTATAACAAAAGGATGTCCCAGTAGCATAAATATCTTATTAAAACTGTTCTTATTAAAACTGTAAGTTTATTTGATGTGTTAACATTAAAATTGAAAATATAGATATATTTTTTCTTTTCGCAAATATTACTATCAGTATTGACTTCAAGCTTCAGTTAACAACAACCCTACAGTCCTACATCACAGTCCAAGTTTATTCTTGAACTTGAAGTACTTTGACAAAACAAGCTCAACTCATAGTCCACTTAATAATTACATTTCTGGACCTTTCAACTGTATCCCAAAGGGTTTTTTATTATTTCAATTGTTATATAGATTGATCTGTTGTGGCTGTGATGATTTCAACCATAGCACTATTTTTCCACTGTTCTACTGTTCCACTGACTAAGACCATGTGACATGGTTGAAAGCACAAAAAAATTCTATAAAGTGCACATTGAGTTGTTGTTTTTTGTCCAAATAATAACATTGTTCTCATTACTGAAGAGACCAACACAGGGGACAACCATGATCATTGTGGGGCAAAGACGTATACTCATTATGAACTGACTTCATTAATCCTCTGGTTATAATGTTGTTTTCTCGTTAGCCTATACATAAAACCTACACTGTGTGTCTCCAACCGTTTGTCAGGTGAGGTTATTCACTTATAGACACTAACAGCCTCCTCCTGTGTGTGAGTATGTGCATTTGTATTTGTGACGCCTCAAACATGCTGTTTAGTTTAAGGAGTTTTGTGGAATTCGGTACTTGTGGTGGTGGTTGCATGTTTTGTTGTTTAAAGCTGCACTTTTTCCCATGCTCACTCTTAATGTCTAAAACCCCACACTCACATACAAACACACACACACACACACGCATGCACGCACAAATGCACGCACGCACATCTCTTGCATGGTGGTTTGGCTGTGTGTTGTGTGTTCTCATATTTTGAGATCAATAGAGGATGATTTAGGTGGTGAAGGCACTGGGAGATTATAGTGGTGATCTGACTAAGCAGTATCTGACAGCTCAGAGAGACAGAGATACCATTGAAAATTTAAGAGAGAGTGAGTGAGTGAGTGAGTGAGTGAGTGAGTGAGTGAGTGAGTGTGTGTGTGTGTGTGTGTGTGTGTGTGTGTGTGTGTGTGTGTGTGTGTGCTCCCTCTTGTGTCATCCTCACCGAACCGCAAAAAGTCACATCACTGCACCACCTCACTTCTTCACTCATTTCCATGTTACAGCTAATTTACAGCTTAGATCAAGTCAGATGTCTAATGAATCTGCACATATTTGCTAACACAGACCTTGGATGACCCCTCTCCACTAACACACCTGCAGGAATCACAGATAGCGTGCGCCGGCCTCGTCATGGGGAGGCATCATGTGTTCCTTTATGCCTTCGGGGGGCCTCCACAGGCACAATGCCAGCCTTCAGAGCATTGGCTAAATCCCCATAAGAGACAGTCAGCCTGGCTGCCTGGCAGGCTGGCACTTCAGCAGACTGTATTTACAGAAACCTCTGGAAGAAAAGGATCTGATTACTGTGAGGAATATATACAACGCATCAATCAGCAGGAAGGCAGGCAGGGAGACAGAGAGACTAGAGACAGAAAGAGAGAGAGAAAGTGGAGAATGGTTCAATGCTGTGGTTTTATTGGTGCTCTAACAGCTTTAAACACACACAAATGTATGCATTCAAGCAGACACACACACATGGATACACACACACACATTTCAGATTTTCTGGCAGAGGATGTGGGTCCAGAGAGCAGTCTGGTGTTTCAGTTTCAATCTTCCCCTCAGCCCAGATCAAATACACCAGCCAGCAACTAAAGATGATGTCACTATCTCCCAGCTGTCCCCACCACTCATCGCTGCACTACACTGTGTGTGTGTGTGTGTGTGTGTGTGAAAAGCTCTGCTGAGGTCAAATTGGACTCTCTCCCTCACTGTCTCCCTTGCTTTAATTCTGTCGTCTTTAAAAAACCCTAGGGATCCTGCAGGCCGTGCTGAAAGCTATGGTTCGGATCAAGTTCCCTCCATGTGTATCCGAGGCACACACACACACACACACATACACACACACACACACACACATTCTGTATACTCCAATTCTAGCTGCCGGGAAAGGCATTGGAAGAGAGTGGGAAAGGGAGGGGAAATGAGGGGAAAGTGGGGATGCTTTTACAGCAGAGCCATCACAAACCATCAGAGGATAACAGTGTTTTATTCACACATAACTGGCCACACACACACACTGTATACTGAGCATGTGCATATATGTGAAACTAGAGTGACTTTAGAGCTGTTCTCACTCATTCTGTTTTGTCAATGATAATTCTTGAAACTGCTCTGTTTCAAAACAGTTGACTTGCTTTTAGCTTAGAAAACGAGGTGGCTAAATATAAATATATATTGCCTATATAATTATAACTTATACAATGATAAATGAATAATTGTAATTAAAACACAGTTAATCATTTCTAACTTGTACAATGCAAAAACAATTGAGATGATTAAATCATTTAAACTAGAAAAAGATTTAGACCTTAGGGATTCTGTTTTTAAACTAATGAATAAAGCACGGCCGGTTTTTATTACTGGACTGCATTCAGACACACAGTTACACTTCTTCTATGAAGAATGCAAATCAAAGAGAATCATTGGTTTCAATGTGAAATCTACAAACTTTTAGAAATCAATCAGATTTATAACAAATAAATTCAAACAATCTTTTCCAACTCTATTACATTTTTCTCTGAGAATTTAAATAGGCACTGTTTTTTAAAAAAGAATATTCACCTTTAATGGATAGGATTTGAAAAAGGCAAATACAGAGGTTGAAGACATCTAGAAACTTTCACAGGACGGACTTGAAACCTCAACCTTCTGCATCAAGGAATACACACTTTTGCATATGTGTGTGCCTGCTCCACTAACTGAGCTACCCCAGCCACGTAGATGCTGCTTTCCAACACACATCTTATTTCTATGGGCCAAGGTTTTGAGAAAGGTTGATAATCAATCTTAATTAGCTCTTTTGATGCAAACACCTTTTTAAATTTAAAATTATGGTGGCCCGGTTTTGTGATTTAACTCAAAAACATACATCACCCATTATTACAGATAGCATTTCATATATTTTTAATAAAGCTTATGTATTTACAAGACATAAACATTGGTCAAATGGTTTGCATAGTCATTGCACAACTTGTTGGCATTTGGAAATAGACAGCCAAAGACTTTCTTCTCTATTCTCCTTCCACAGAACTCTACATATAATGTCCTGCTACTACAATAAAATTAACTACATCAAAAGTAATGAATGACATTGGAACTGCCCTGGATAATCATGAGCACTATGCATCCTTGTTAGTTGGCCTCTCAAAAGGTTTTTCTATATACAATGGATTTAGCTCCCATAACACATTTCTGTGTTGGACTATGGGGATGTTTCATACGATACAGATAGTCTTCCACCATGGAATTCCTCGGATGCCGTTCTGTTCTTCACTGACATTACTGACAAAATAAAAAATAAATATAGGCGACTTTGTTGGAAATGTGTTTTTTTTTTTTTAATATCTCAGATTTCAAATTAACTTGTCTGTCATAGTTTTTTTTTCATCCAATTATCCACACTATAACAGATTTTCAGCGAATGAAGTTCTTAAGTCCAAAGCAAGAACCCCTAAAATATAACAACATTTTCAAAGAAAGTAATAATAATTTTAGGAAAACAAAAAAGCAGCCAAGAGGATGAGATTGCATGACAGCATGACACAGCAAGCACACTTGACATAGTATACTGTATGCTCTTAATTTATGGAGGTTAACACATCAGAGGTTGAAAGCTTCCTGGTAGCTTCTGTATGCTGCTAAGTGCATGCACTTCAATCAGCTGAAGCTGTTTTCTGAATGGAAGACTATTGAAGGGCTGTTGTGTTCTATCCGCTTTCATTTAATTAAGTTTTGTTTGATTTTCCCACCACTACGACCTACAGCACATAAGTCCAAAGACACACCGATATAACTCGAGTAGCATAATGTAAACTACACACACATTTGGCATTACTTTATTGAGCCTTAGTTGTGAACTATCCAAAGCAAATAGCTAAAGTATGCACACTAGTTTTAAATCAATAAATAAAGTTTCATGTCTTAATCAAGGACTATTGGCAGGCAATTGAAAAATGTTACTGTACGTGGCACTACAAGTACATTTTATGCGGTTAAACCAACCCGGATAAAGACTATGATCAAATATAGCAATTAGCTTAGAAACAGAAATAGTCCTTTGAAATCAAAGTCTGGTATTTTCCCTTCCGACTTAGTGTATCAAAGTCTCACGTATTCAATTAGCGAAAATGATGAAAAGTCACATCTCTACCATTATGGTGAGAGTGGACAGAAATTCTTGAATTCTATTTTTGCTTCAGTCTGACTTTTTCCAGGTGGCACATTACAAGTGGCTTGGCCAATGTTTTAGGAGTAAAACAAATCAAATTGTTGTGTGTTCTTTTGGCGCCCTGCTTTTCTTTACGCTCTGTGCAGGGTTCCGCTGCATGGTGAAGAGAGGTCGGAGGTCACGGTGTAGCTCTCCGTGTCTCTAAGATGACTTTTGACCTCCGATGACCCGCTGAACAGCAGCCGAACTGGCCATCCAACCAGGAGCAGAGAGAAGACCCAGAGGTCTTCTTTCTTTGATTGCTTCTTATTCTGTTTTCTACCTTTATCCTCCCTTCACTGTTACTGCGTCTGAATGAATATTATGTACAAAATCTGAGACATAGATGCTTATTTTTTTTACTGTCACCAGTGTCTTTGGGACTTATGCACCAGGGTTTTAAAAGGTTTCCAGAGCCCAGGGTTCAGGAAACTCACTCAACAGATAAATGGCTGGTATACATTCAAATCAAGTAGAGAAAGGAAAACAAAATGACAAGGTCTAATCTGTTATGACCAGACACTTCTTAACATATTTTATTCTGTAATTTACACATTTTTGTTTTTTCTTCCAACATAAGGAAATCTTCTCAGCTCTATTTCTTTCAACACAGTATTTTTGCTTATTTCCATATTCCATTGCCGCAGCTCAATCGCTCATCTTCATCATCCATGCATTATTTATCGCTTCACACTTGAACGGACCTTTAGCGTTTATGTTTGGGAAAAGGAATATATCTTAAAATAAAAACAGAAGACATAACATATGCTATGGCAGATTTCTCAACCAAGCCTACACGTCTCTCTCTCTCTCTCTCTCTCTCTCTCTCTCTCTCTCTCTCTCTCTCTCTCTCTCACACACACACACACACACACACACTCTCTCCTAGGGCCCCTTTTCCTTCCCTCATCCTTCCCATCCTCCACCTCCCCTCTCTCATCAAGGGTCATTTTCTCAGCTTCCTGCCTGCCTCTCCATCTCTGATTGGTGAATTTCTACAAGTCTCTGATTGGCCAGTGATTTCAGCGCCTCCCCTTGTTAACACTTAAAAAATCACCTCCCCTTTTTTTTAGGGACACCTCCTTCTATCTCTTCGGACCGCCTCCTCCTCTGACTCCCCCCTCTTCTAAGTTGCTCCTCCTCCTCTCCAAACAGACAATAAGGGTGTTAGAGTGCCTCCTGGTGGATGAAACCTTTTACAGTGTGTACTATGCGTTTTAAAGACTCACACTATTCTGAACGAAAGATTGACAAATGATGGATTTCCTTAACAAACGGTCTAAATCTTACCTGAAATTAAATAACTGCTTAATAGAACAAAAAAAAGTTTAGGAAACAGAATAATACACGACTCGCTTGCAAACAAATATATAAACGCTGGACACCAGATTTGATTATCCAAACCCAGACTGCCATCTAGTGGTTTTATGTATATTATATATACTGTGACAGAACTCCTACTCAACACATAGGCCTAACATTTTAACTACAGGAAATTAAAAGGAGCAAAAAAATACAATTGCATTTTGTTGATCTATTTCTTCATTATGATGATCTGTAGTATATTTTGAGACAATCCCAAATACACTGTTGTTGTCCCATACATACTACTACAAATCTAAAGTTGAAAATAGTCTCCAACAAATGCAACTTTTGTTTGATTAATGTTTGCTAAAACCTGCTGTGCCCAGCTGTTTCAATAATGTCTAAGTATATATTTCTGACCCATTTTCTAAGAGTTATGTTTTCAGGAGTGACCCATCAGGTCCTGAGAGTGACTAACTGGGTAAGTTGGAAACTTACAGAAAACACCTTTGGTCTTTTCTTTGGACTTGCTGACATTTAAAAAATATAAAATATTGTGAGCTTTGTCTTTTATTCATCATGTCTTATCCTGGTTTTGTACAGTTGTCTTACCTGTCATATAAGAAGGAAACTAATCAGAATAACTTATTGTCCTTTCCTGTGTGTGTGTGTGTGTGTGTGTGTGTGTGTGTGTGTGTACCTGCATGTGCTCAGACTTGTGCATGTGTAGCATGTTGATTACTTTAACATAAACCTTTCTGTCTTTTCATATACGTCGCCTGGACGTCCTATCGGCTCAAAGTTTTGATTTTGTTACTTCTTTCGTTGGATGTGGTCACGTGAGAGACATGAATTCATCATCGTCCACCACAATCACAGCAACACAACACAGAATGACACCGGTACAGTGGTATGAGCCTGTGTGTCTGTCTGCCCAACTTCAGCATTTCTTCCCATACATCATAATGCAGTGATCCGGCAGAAATGGATTTGATCATTGATAAAACTATAAACCGTCACATGGGCTTGATGAATGTGTCTCCTCGCTGAGTGTACGGGCATGTAAAGTGGTGTGATGATGACCCGGCTGATGTCTAAGTGAGGGGGGAGATAAAACTCAACATAAATCAGCTCAACAGGGGGGATAACATTCCCACAAATCATCCTGGGACTCTGAGGGTATCCTGGTCCTGGAGAGGAATTCTGGGAAGGCTGTCAGATCCCAGACAGAGAGAGAGACGGGCTAGGATCAACGGTGTTGTTGTGACCTGTTTCAGTCTGATTCCTTTTCGTGCCTGTTTTTTTTGCATCTACCTATCTTTTTGTATCTTTGCCTCTTTGCTAGTCTTCCTCTGTCTAATCTTGATTAGTTTTCCTGGACTTCACAAAAATGAAATTATAAGTCAGATAGATTGACATTTCAGGAAATTCTACATCTCATACAATTGAAATGAAACACGGGTGCAAAATAGGTCAAAAGCACACATATATGGGAGGTTTCAGGTTCAGGTTTCAAGGTAGCAGAGTCTGTTTTCAAGCAAGAAGACAGCATGTAGAAGCAGAGAAGAGGGGAGGGAGAAGAGGCCCAGAAGGAAGAAAATTGAAAGATGAAAAGGCCGCCGGGGTGGCAAGGGATGCACATTAAAAACATTAAGAAGAGAGAATTACAGTGGCAGAGAACAAGGTCTTTGAGGGAGTGCTCGGAGAGCTCGGTTGAGAACAAAGGGAGAGCTTGAGGTATAGGGAAGCCGTCTGCGGATAAAACTCTGGATAAGTGTCAGAGACAGGATCGTAAATCCCAAACCCTAGTCTACGAGCTGGGGCCAGGGTCAGGGAGGGAGAGCACACAAAGAAAGGCTGGGGAGAGGTGGGAGGTAAATGATAATACAGAAAGATAGACTGAAACCATAGCCATAAAAAAACATCTTAAGGTTGATAATTAATCGCTAAAACCAGATGTGAATGGGATAGTTTTTCCACTGAGATGCTTTAGATTGCTGTGTTAAAGGTGGGACAACCCAGTAACATGGCAAATGGAAACAATGTCAGGGTCATGACGCATGGATCACATTAAAATTTGCTACATGTTGTCATTATCAACCTGTGTCTCACACCAGGCATTTCTCACATTCTGTCTGCAAATACAAATACACCTCCAGTGAGTCATTTGTGCATCTAAACACACTACCGACACATTTAGAAACAGGAATGGTGAGTGACATCATCTCCGCTCTCGAAGCTGATTTGTCCAACGGTTGCTAGATACAGTATAGTTTCAACAGATGAATAACAGGGAGAAAACATATTCTGTTATTAGGTTTGTCTAGGTTTGCTCCAAAATAAGACCAACACAAAGCTGCATGGGATATGAGCCACTCTGACTTTTGAAGGACATTTTTACCATTAGTTTTTGGTCTTTTAATGGGATTTGTTGACAATGATATCATCAGAGTGTCCTTAAAGTAATACTACGTCACATAGGAATTATTCAGGAATTACTACACTTCTTATAATGCATGTGTCTATTATTTCACTTTGTTTAGTACAGGGCAGTGTATTATACACCTTCAACCAGTAATCACAACACTGTAATATACTTTAATACTTTAATGATTTCAGCTCAACAGCCTGCACACAGAAATGGAAATTGTTAACAACTAATGATTTTAGTCCATGATTTATTCTATGGAAATACAGAAATTTGCAAGTTGAATTTGATGTTGGAGATTCACAAGTCGATATTGTTGTTGGAAATTTTGCAAGTTGAAATTGTTGGAAATTCGTCAATTCTCAAGTTGAAATTGTCGTTGGAAATTCGTCAATTCTCAAGTTGAAATTGTCTTTGGAAATTCGTAAATTGAAATTGACATCCACAACTGAAACCACATCCATTTTTCACAAACACTCCTACTTGACGTACCTGAAACGGTGTTCGAATACGCGTCTTTTCCTTTTGTTGCCCCTTAAAAACTCTTAAACATGCATGTAATCCAATTAAACATCGTAAATATACAGAAAATCCTTGACTTCCAAGACTTAGTGACAACCTATCAAACCCTTTAATATAGTGTAATGCATCAATGAAATTACCTTAAACCTGCTCCACAGAAATGAAGCGACTCTGTGAAGTTGAACCTTAGTTGAAATATTGAAACAACTTCTCAGAGTCCCGAGAGAACAAGTGGAAAAGAAACAGCTCCACAGTCTGAAGGTTGTGAGTTCAAATCCCACATTAGACATTTGTGTTTTTCTTGTTCATAAAGGAGTCTCTTATGGATAAAAGCCGGTGCCTGGACTCATTAAAATGCCTCAGAGGAAAAAATCTGTCCCAACACATTTCTGTCTTTTTTAAAGATGAAGAGTAAAAACATGTTATCAACTCTCCAAACAGGAAGTGACTCAGCTGAAATGGAGGAGTTTGGACATGCTGATGGAGGCCATGCTGATGTTTTTAACCTGGTCTCATAAGATATACGTACCTCTGGGCACTTTATTGCAGCGCCACAAATATGTACAGTAACCTACACAGTCAGGTATATTCTGTTTCAGGAAACAAATGTCAACTTGGGATGCTAAATAGAAGAACTGTTATGTAAAATGCAATGTGCCCTTAGTTGCAATGGACAGTTATCACTTTTTTAAGTATAACATGAGTAATTTGGTGGAATGGTGGCTAGCACCTGCAAGTAGGCACTGCAGATATTTTCACTTTAAACCTTTTTTGTCGTTATATAAGCTGAATGACAGAAATGAAAGAAAGACTGCAAAACATTCATTAATTCACTTTAATTGTTTTAAATGTAGTTTGCTAAAAAATTGTTCCTGACTGACATTGCTTGCCTGGATCTAGAAAGCAAACGTGCAGTAAAGAAGAAATACAGCATAGATACAATTGGCCAATACAAGTTAAATCCTATTTTTAAATGTGAATGCTCCTGCCATTCAGTATTTCCATTGAGCACCTGTTTGAGTTCAAATTTCCTGTGATCTCCTCTGACAAGATATGCCGTTCATCCAGCAACCCAATTAGGACATACATGCCTTTTCAAATATATTCTTTAGAGATGGATAGTTATTGAGACAAAAATGTGCTCATTTTAAATTAGGCACACACTTGTACACATGAATGTGTGTGGGTGTCTTTATCACACGCGACAAGTGACGTATGTTTCTAGGGGTCTTTAATAACAGTGTGAAAATGAGAGAACATGGCTCAACACAACAGAGAACATGGCTCCGGCTGTCAATATTTTGAGCCCAGTGTTTCTGTCAGTACTCTTGCTGCTGGTAGGTCTTGGAGGGGCAGCAGCATCTGACTTGCATGTCTATGGGAAATCAATCCACAGTGATAAAACTTTTCTGAGCATCAATGATGGAAGACGCACTGTGAACAAACAACCACACCATCAGGTAAGAATTATTTATTAAGCCAGACAGATATGTTTATTGTATTGGGAAACTAGCTTGGACTTATTAAGTTTTCCTTCACAGCTGAGAAGATTAGTTGATTGTCGAAAGATGATTGTCATTTTTCCAGCAAAAATGCCAAACAATCTCTGATTCAGCTTTCCAAATGTTAAGAAATTGTACTTTTCTTTTTGGAACTTATACATTCGAGGGGGGTTGGGATCTTAGTCGGATAAAACATGAAAGTTGAAGTCGTCGTGTTTTACTATTTGCTGACATTTTGTGGAAAAAACAATCAGTAATAGTAAAGTATCGGTTAACTGCAGTTTTACTTATGTTATGTACTACACCTTCAAGATCATGAAAGTATAACTGAAACTATTTGTTATACTGTATTTATTATTATTTATTTTTTACAGCCCATAATGGAAATGGATTATGTTCACATACTGGGGGTCCACTATTTGAGCTATAGAACATATAGCATTGGATCTCATCTGCTATCCAGTGGTCACATTTACTCATTTTTGTGCTGCATTATAGTAGAGCAAAAAATAACATAAAACAATGTGCGTACACAACTTAGGGATGACTCAACTCAAAATTATTTTAGTTATTAATAAATCTGCTGACTATTTTTCTTGATTAATTGATTAGTTTTCCAAACTTAGTAAAAAGTTTAAGGTGAGCCTACAGTGACTTATTTAAACTGCTTGTTTTGTCTTATAACAGTCTAAATGCCTAAGATATTGCTATCATAATCATTTATATGACAAAGAAAAGCAAATAAAAAACTTTCTTGAGAGTAATTGGCTTCAACGTATTTTTTTTCCAGACAAAAAGTGAAATCCGCAGGAGTTTGGATCTTAAGAGCCTCAATGCTCATGTGACCCCCACCACCAGCAAAATCAACCAAATCAACCCAAATTTCATCAAGCTCCACCTGCTCCCTGCCAAACCCGTCCGCCTGCATGCCAACATGCCCATGCGCTTCGGAAGAGAGAGTATTCCTGATAATGACAAGGACCAAAAATTGACCCCCAACATGCCCCAGAAGTTTGGGCGGTCCTGGGAGCTGATTCGAATGTGTGCGGAGTGTCCTGGTGGCCGAGCTGCACTGAACCCAGTGTTGCCTCAGAGATTTGGGAGAAGCGGCCCATACTGGAGCCTTCTTAGGACTCTGGCCAATGCACCATTAGTAAACAATGGCATCCACTGGTAGGAAACTCTTGCTCATAATGTTTGATGTAAATATGTATTTCCAAAACGGATGCCATAGCCTCATCTATACAATATACAACCAATGCATTAATTCCTCTCTCCCAGAAGACAGATCACCAGTCAATGACAAGGTTGTCATTCATTTATTTCCAGTTCTTCTTCTTCTTCTTCTTCTTCTTCTTCTTCTTCTTCTTCTTCTTCCCACAGGCCTGACGTTTTTGACTTTCAAGCCAGCTCAGAAGAGGTGGAGATACAGGAAAATACTTTTAAAGGATGAAAGAAGATGAGAAAGGCCAACAGCGAGGTCTGCATGTAAATATCAGCAAATAGTGTTTTTACTGTGAAGACGAATGTTAAACTGTTAAAATGTTCAAGAAAAGATAAATAAGTTGGAATTGTACAAGTCCCCTTAAATAAAGTTACATTATTGTGACAGAAAACATGTTAAACTACAATAATAAAAGGTTTCAAGCCAGTGGTTTGGGTTTTATTTTTGCTCTATTACTGAGTCCTACTGACTTAAATCAGCATCTAATTCTGCAAATGATTTTATTTTTTCATTTCTTAAGGAGATTTAAAGCAGCGAAAGGTTTTAATTTAGTTTTGAAAGCAAACTTCCAAAAAAATGTGGATTGTTTTTTGTTATGCACATTCACTAAATTGCTCTTATCTATTTTTAATTAAGCAAGCGGCAGATGTAGATGTCGACTGAACACAATAAACAACTGTTGATATCCAGGGAAACAACAAGGCTCACCTACAAGTGTCTTTTAAATTAATTGAATTTAATTGATATATCATATGAAGATTACTGTGTGTGTGTGTGTGTGTGTGTGTGTGTGTGTGTGTGTGTGTGTGTGTGTTCAGAAATCAATCCAACTGTGAAGCCATGAAATAAATGATAATGAAGCTGTCATAAAGACATAAGGGAGGGACTCTCTCATTTGACCCCTTGAGGGAGACAGACACCAAGTCATAGTGTGCACAGTGCAGAGAGGGTACAAATCTCAGACTCTTAAATTACCAAAGGAAATCTTAAAATATACAGTTTGTTGGATTTAAAAAAAGTTGTCCTTTATCTCTGTACCTTTCTCCCAGTTAGAGGTTAATAAAGGTGCCAGTATCCGTTGTCTCTACTGCCGTCCATCCGCTGTTGACTGTCCTCAAAAGTGACATGGATATGTGTTATAAGAATGAAGGCTGCTTATCAAATGTCTTAATATAACATAACATTGTTGTGGTTTGGCGTTTAGTCCTCATTTTCTCCCTGGTCTGGTGTTGTAGTGTCTGTCTTGTGTTCCCTTGTGAGTGGCTGTATGTTCTGTTTCCTGTTTTATTTTGATAGTCCGGTTTTCTGTACTGTCTTGTCTTTAGTTTTACTTCCTGTGATTACCTGTTGTCTTCCACCTGTTTCCCAGCCCTCGTGTCACCTGCCTCTCGTTTTCTCATTATCCAGTGTATTTAGTGTTTGTGCTCCCATTGTCTCTTGTCAAACGTCAGATTTGTCACATAGATGATGTGTTGAATGTGGTTTTTTAGGTGACATATGGGGTGAGGAAATTCTGAATATCTACCGTCAAAACCCTAAGTGCATTCCTGGTACCAAGATGGTCTTCAGCAGAATCAAAAAGAAAACAGAAAGACAGGATATTATAGCCTATTTAAAAGACGCCACCTCCCAGAACACATACAAATACACACACATACACTCAGCAGTGGAAGGAAGCATCACACACAAACGTTATAATTTTAAGTGCAGAATTTACAGTAGTTTTTGAATTTTCACATCACTACATTTTGGTATATTATACAGCATTGCTGTCACACTGTTTTTGTGTGTAGTCTCTTTTTAACTATCATATGAGTAAGCCTGTGTGCAACTTGGGTATTCCAGACAACTGTCAAGGCTTCTTAAAGAGACATTTTGTCTTTGGGATTTTGTAATATTTTACACAGAAACACACTTTGTGTGTTTGCCACTCCAACTCTTACTACACTGTTCATCACTGATTTTGTAGGGGTGTTTTCTATTATATTTTTGTTTACAACTTGGTAATTCTCTATTTTTCTTCTACAGTCTCAAAATGGGTAGACTTTGAAAAACTTTATTCTACTTTATTTCCGCCTGTTGGTGGAATTACTTCTAATGTTATAAAGTTGCCCTTTAAAACAAGTGGTTTTATACATGTTCAGTATACATGTGTATATGTAACTTAACAAGAGTAAGGGCAAACAAATTTAATTTACAGAAAAAAACTAATATTTACAGTTCTTCAACTTGGTCTAATAACAACCTGTTAAATATGTTTTGTGCTTACTTTTATAATAAAGTCATAATTAAGCCGTTCTTTTTACATTTATTGTTTCCTTTCACTTTGAAATAATGTTTGTATTTAATATTGTACTTATTTTGCTTAGGCCTAATTGTATTTAGTTAGTTAGTTAGTTAGTTAGTTAGTTAGTTAGTTAGTTAGTCAGTTAGTTAGTTAGTTAGTTAGTTAGTTAGTTAGTTAGTTAGTTAGTCAGTTAGTTAGTTAGTTAGGCATTATTGTGGGTATCGTCTTTGGCTTCACCACACATTAACACAATACAATAAAGAAGGTCCAACATCAAGAACATAAGTAATAAAAGGCAAAAAAAAAAAAAAAAAAAAATATTCATACACACATTACTTAACAAACCAGTGGATATCACATTCAGTCATCTACATATTGACATAGGCTTAACAGATTTCTTTCACCTTTGTTGTCAAAGTAAGTTATGTAAGAATATGCAACATTGACTTTTTTTACTATGATTTACTATTATTGCTTCTATAAACTAAAACAGCCAACAGAGGGCGCCATTTTACTGCTGAAGAGCGCATCTGCACCACTGTTGACATCAAACGTGCCAAATGAGTGTAAGCATGCAGACTTAAAATGTTTCCGTCCCAGCTGCAGTGAAGTCGATCCAGAAGACACCAGACGAGCGTTAATGAGCGTCTGATCCAGACGCACTGAGACTGAGCTGCCACCGCTGTCTTACCTCCACTCAGTGGCATCTGCTGGGCATTTAGCGCCGGGAGAAAAAAAAGGTCCTTCCTCCTCAATTGTGTTGTTATTGACTCGCGGAGGGAAAGAAGCAGGTCGATAAGTGGATCAGATTTATTAGTGGTGCAGATTGGCTACAGCACGCCAAATGCCAGAGGAGTCACAGACTGTGGGGCTGCACACAGCGCATTTCATCTAGGTTAGAGGAGCGCCAGACAGCGTGTCTCCAAGTGCAGCACAATTTCAAGTGGAAGGTAAGGGGGATCTTGTGCATTAGCCATGGATGTAGATGACATTGCTTATATTTAGCGCATCTGGATCATCAGGACATTACGGCATTCTGTACGTGTAATTAGATTACATAGAGCAGTTTCAATCATATTATTGAAGACAGCCTATGAATTACTAATTGAACCAGGTGCTGCATATTTTCTGTACGTTGTTCAACACGGGAATATCTTTTTTTTTAGGATTTCTAACATCTTGCATTCATACTACCATTACGAAATATGAGCATACTGGAAATGTTTGTGTGAATGAACCTGTAACAGGCGGTACAGACTGCTACTGTTACTATGACTTCTGTCATAAAGTGGCAGAAGTCATAATAAGCCTGAGTGACAGCCCCCTGCCACCCATCTAATTCTAATTCTGGCACAAGGCTGAAAGTGGCTGATGCAAGGTGGAATTACAGCGGTGGCTGCATCTGCTGCAGTGTGGAGCTGCAACAAGTTATGCTTTGAGGGGGAAGAGAGAGAGAGAGAGAGAGGCCTCAGAGGACTGAGGTTAAGGGTGTGATCAAATAGACACCCTCTGGGAGTAAGGAGAAGTGACAGCTGCCAGTAACTGTATTAAGCTCAGCAGAAATAGAGTGTGTGTGTGTGTGTGTGTGTGTGTGTGTGTGTGTGTGTGTGTGTGTGTGTGTGTGTGTGTAGGGAAAGTAAATCCATCAGGATGGATCTGGCCAAACTTGCAGTGTCCTTCCACATTCTTCTGTATTCTGCATGGGCCCGTCACTCTTACATGGACAGCATTCTCTCAGCCCGCTCAGGTAAGTTGTGTGAGTGAATTGTAAGAACGAGTGTCACATAACAGAAGGAACACATGTTGCATGTACCTTTCACCACTGTGCCTTGTCTGTCTTCCTCTCAGCGCTCAGGTTTCTGGAAGAGCCGTTGACGTTTGATCCCTGTTGTCTCATGTCACCGCCTCCCCCACCGCTCTTCCCTCCGCCACCTCACCAGTGGAAGCGGGACATTACCGTAGGTGTTCACAAACACACTCACACGCCGCTGCTTGCATAAAAACACCTGATTGAAACATATTTGTATGCTCACAGTATGGGACACTGATTGATACCCTATTCTGTTTTTTGTGCATGTTTGACAGAAGGATGGTATTGGCATGTTAGAGCCAAGTGTTTCTGGAGGAGAGGTACAGGAAAAACAAAAACAAAAACCTGTGATACCCGGGTGTTTACCTGGACCTCCAGGACCCAGGGGCCCAGAGGTAATGTCCCTTATTAAAATACTACATATGTTTGAAACCTTACATCAGGGCGTGCACCACGTTCCTGTCTGATGAAATCATAGTATCAGTCTATCAGTCTGCTATAGCCATTTAAAGGCAGTAGATTTATTAAATGGAAATAAAACAAAATGACCTTTGTAGTATTGATTTTTCAACAAATGTGCTATGCTCTATTAGAATATGTGAGCTGGATATAAATTTGGTGTCATTGTTCAGGGTCACAATGGATTACCTGGCATAAGAGGACCAAAAGGCGAGAAGGTGTGTTTCTATTTCTGTTGTTTTTGTTTTTATGGGTTGAAATATGTCTAATTCATTTTGCTATAGAAGTATTTGTACAAATGTCCTTGTGTTCCTCTCTGCTCTAATGAGTGCTACATCTTCCCCCGCCCTCATTTGTCCTCCTCCAGGGAGAAATTGGACGTCCAGGGGCAAAGGTGAGCTGCTCCTCCCCTCCTGCATGGCACGTTCTCTTGTTCATCTCTCTCTGGTCCATCTTGCTTGTCCTTGGAATAAAGGGATTTGGATTTCTCTTTCCGCTGTCCCCTCCATGCCTCCTCAATCTCTGTGATGTGATTTGTGTATTGATGTGCTCAGAATATCTTCAGCAGCTGCTAAATGGGTCATGCTACATTAGTCTCAGTAGCCGCTTTAGCCACATAGCAAAGCTCAATCATATCCCTGGATGTCTCCAGTCATCCTTCTGCTCCTCACTTCTATATCATCCCCCTCTTCTTTCCTTTCCCTCTGCTTTTACCTTCTCTCTCTCCTCCTTTACTTGGCCTGGCTCCATTAGCCCTCATACTGGACCCCAATTCCTGCTGATCCAGGCTCTCCAGCACTCCATTTCTGCACTTTAATCTCCCTAAGTGCTTTTGGTCTCCGTGATAAATCATTCCACACAGCAGCAGGTCCATGGGGTCTTAACATGCTGCTGTTTTAATGACAAGCAACTAAATGAGAGTATGCTGCTAGCATGGCAGCAGCTCTGGGAGACTCGTCCAGGTGTCACAGAGAAGTGGAGGAGGTTGTTTAACAAATCTGAGTCTCCTGCTTGCAGGGAAGTGGCAATAGCGAAATATTGAATAAACCTTTATTCCTGTCCACTAATTAGCCATCTCATCTCATCTCAGTGGCATTGTTAAAACTTTGCTTGCAAGGTTTCATCCTCTGTCATGTCCAACTTGGAAGTCATAGGAGGTCAGTTTTGACATGCTTATTTGTCTCTGACCCATATTTAACCTGGTTACTCTATATGAAACTCAGTGTTTTTTTTAGGGGAAACGGGGCCATGAAAGAAGCATCTTGACGGACAGAAATAGTTGCGGATCATCAGCATATATAGCAAAGTACAAAAGCAGAAATCAGCCAAAATTTAAAGGATGAGCTTGACACTTTTGAACATACATCTATTTGCTCTCTTTCCAATGTTTGATGATAAGATGGCAAGCAACGAGCAGAGACTCCAGAAAGTCACTAAAAAATAGTCCAGCATGTAAACCCCCCAAGCCTGTTTAAGTAATGTATTGAATCAAAATGCATGTGAGATTTTATTTAAGAGAACAAGGTCAAAATGTCCTGCTGTTAAAGATCCAATTATTACAGTAACACTCCAAAAAAAAATTAAGTTTGTCGCAAAAAATCCTTTAAGCAATTTAAAGCAAGAGACTGCTTCCTGTCACTTTTTCAGCAAAAGGTGTCAGAAAATGTATCATTAGTTTGCAAAAGTGCTGGCACTGATTGTGTTTGTGTATAGGGCCGTACAGGAGCTCCGGGCCTCCCTGGGAAACCAGGGCTACCAGGATGGCGTGGTCCAGAAGGGCCCCAGGTTAGTCTTGAGGTTTTGAGGTTTTACACAAATGTACTGTATAAATCACAAAAACAAACTGAACCCTCACATATGTATGGTTTTTCTTAAGGGCGAGAAAGGGGACCCAGGACTCATGGGATTACCAGGACTGAGGGGACCACCAGGGCCAAAGGTTAGTCACCTCGTTACTGCATCATACACACGATTATGTACTGTAAATGCTTGGAAAGACTTTTTCATTGACCATCATTGTCTGCTGTTATATTCCTTATGTATCTTTTAAGGGTTTGCTCGGTTATAAAGGAGATAAGGTAAGTTCAGAATAACACATTTCTCACAGTGCCCACGTTTTTTAACTACAAAACTATTAAATCCTCCATTTAATTTTTCTCTCTGTTTTAAAAGGGAAGCTATGGTGACCCTGGAGCACCAGGACCAAAAGGCGATAAGGTTGGTGGAGAAATGTCTTTTTCTTTTATTGCAGATCCTTAAATTGCTTTTGAAAATCCTGTGTTGTGTAACTGTTTAAAGCTTATTTATGCTTGGCTTTGACTATAAACACTTCACCTCATGCTTTGTTATATTGGACCTTATCATTTGACTAGGCAGTGAAAAACTCTACAGTAGTTTGATTAATTACTGGTTAAATTCCAAAGTGGCTCTTTTCCATCCCAACATTTCAAGCTCAGAGACAGATTAACTTAACATTACACATTTTATGAGTGCCTGCTCTGGTCTCAAGCTCTCATTTCCTCTCTATGCAGGGTTCCATTGGTTTGCCTGGGATGATTGGACAAAAGGTAAGAATGATTCAATAATGAGGACAGTAAAGAATCTGATTTAAACAAATTATTACTTAACTCCTTTCCCAGGGTGAGCAGGGACCAAAGGGAGAGCCAGGAGTCGTAGGGAAGAGAGGGCCTACTGGACGGCCTGGGAAGAGAGGCAAACAGGTGAGGAAAGACGAGGAAGAATGATGCACATTCTGGCAGCATCCCTAAATCCTGGTGTGGTGCGCTGACACTCTGCTCTTCCTCTCAAACATCCTCTCACTGGCTCAAGTTATACTTCCAGCTCTAAGTTTAGACTTCCATAGAGGCTGTGTCCATTTTTCCATGAACTAGATTATCACAGTTATGCATCAAGTGGCAGTGGCATGCAACCCTTCTGTGTGTGTGTGTGTGTGTGTGTGTGTGTGATTTCTAATGGAATGTTGCCTGGCTTGCACAGGGCATGAAGGGCCACACTGGAGCCCCAGGGGTCATGGGCCCCCAAGGACCCCCAGGTCCAAATGGCCATCCAGGGCCACCTGGTCCACCCGCCTCAGGTACAGTAACTCCCACATTCACTCAGAAATCAGCCTCAAATTACTCTAAGTCTATTTTTTCTCTTTTTTCTCTTTGTGTGTGTTAACCCCTCATATTTGTCATATATTTTTGTGGTTTTGCAGGTCTCTATCTAGTCGGGGAAAAGGGAGAGAAGGGTGCTCCAGGTCCAGCAGGTCGCTGTGACTGTGATTCCACTCTTGGTGCAAATAATGCTCCTTTTGGAAGCTACACTCAACGGGGCGGCCTCAATAAAGTCCCTGCAGTAAGACCTTACTCAAACGGCTTCCTTACAATATTACTATCCAAACTAAGTTCTAAGTCCATGTTCACACTGAATGAATTATTTCTTATCAGCTTTCACTTTCTTCTGTATATGTCTGTGCAGATATTTGTGGTAAACAGTGAGGAGGAGATGGACAGTCTACGTCTAGACAATGCAATAGCATTCAGGAAGGATCAGAGGTTGCTCTACTTCAAAGATAAAGAGGGATGGAAGCCCATACAGGTGACGACTATTAGAGTGTTGTGGGACTATTAGAGTGTTGTGGACTGTAGTTGCAACACTGAGCTGTAAAACTACAGATTTTGAAATAACTTTAAATAAATAAATAATTAAATAATTAATTTAAATAATGTTTCACACAGAAGCCAATGAGCACATAAATGATCATTTACAGCTCACATCTATGCCTCTAGGCCAGAGATCTTCCACGTTTTTAGGCCAAGGACCCCCTGAAAAAGAGACCCCCCCAAATTTCCAAAACCCTTTATTTAGACATAATTTGGAGGCCACCCAGCACTAACTCTGAGAACCCCCTAGGGGTCACGGACCCCCTGTTGAATATCACTGCCCTAAGCTAAAACTGGACCACATTTCAGTTTGACAAATAATTAAAAATCTCAACTCAAGGTCCACTTACTGGCTTTTTTAGGAGCTTTCCCACAGTCTTTCTGAGTGGACGGAGTTTGCTCAGCAGTTATAGTCATAGAGACGGTTCTGGCTGTCCTAAAAACATCTATGTATATCCATGTATTGCATGAACTGAACAGATTCCATCTACTGAGGAAGACCATGAGCTGTAGTTGAAAAGTGGTTGAAAAGCTAATACGTGGACCTTTGGTCAAACTGGGCTACATTTGGTTGACATCTACTGTATGTACCAGGTTACATAAAACATTAACTTTTACACCTAATAAAGCTCAGCCTTATTTTTAATTGACACTAAAGCTAAGATTTCTTATTGCCTGAAATGTTTGTTTTCTTGTCTAGCCCTTCCAGCCCTTCCAGTCCACAGAGAAAGTCCCGGACAGAGTCGGTGTGTGTGGAGACGGAATGGTGCAAGCCCAGCATGGAGAGGAGTGTGATGATGGCAACCAGATTGTCACTGATGCTTGTCTCAGTGAGTTCCATGCCTCTCTTGCTCAGTTGAACACATGCACACATACCCAGTAATGTAGAGGTAAAGAAAAGGCAAAGAATGATCTAAAGACAGTGATTATAATACTCATTTATGTCATGAAATACAGTGTGACAAGAATTAAGATAAAAATCTATTCATGTGGGCGCCTTGGTGGCTTGCCTGGTGGAGCTATCCTGACGGAAATAAAGGCCTAAAAATGCCTAAAAATAATCTTTAAAAAAAAACTATTTATGTTAGTGTTATATAAAGGTTAGGCTTTTTGCTGCACAAACACCAGCATGCTGTCCCATACCCCGCTGCTCATGAGATGCCCTTCAGAGCTCCATGCCCCACAGAGTCTGCACCCTGACAGAGGATAAAAGCAGTTCCTTGATCTTTCATTAATCTCACGCTGCCATCCGCTCACTTCTCTCTTCTGCTCTGTTCAATTATATTAGCAGCAAAATGCTGTATTGGCATCACTGAGACACACAGCAGTGCCAAAGCAATCAGTAACGTCTTCTCTCTCACTTTCCTCCCTTGCTCTCTCCTACCTCTACCACTACATTCAACTCCTCTCCTTTCCTTTCATCACTTCAGACTGTAAGTGGGCCTACTGTGGAGATGGCTACCAACATGACGGCATTGAGGAGTGTGATGGAAAGGACTTTGGTTATCAGACCTGCAAATCCTATCTTCCTGGGTATGTTCACTGGCAGCATACATACTGTCCACTCAGTGTCCATTTATTTGGGAACACCTTGCTATTAAAGAGCTTCTGTGCCAGGGGTTCTCAAATCTTTTTTCAATAATGTACCCTTTGAATTGTGTTTTTAAGCCAAGTACCCCCTGACCAGCATAAAACATTTTTACATCTATACAAAGAAGAACAATACAGTGTCGCCAGTGATAGATTTACTAAACAACAACCATGTTACTAAAAAACATTTAAATATTCAGGATCCATCACTTAATTCATTCATTGTTATAGTATATTATTATTTTAGGAATTATGCATGACATATTTTGAAACAAGTATTTTGCAAAAAGATCACGTACCCCCTAGAGTACTCCAAAGTACCCCCAGGGGTACCTGTAGCCCCATTTTAGAAACCCTGTTCTATGCCAAAGAAGCACAATGCAGTTCCTTTTTGGTCAGCAGCACTTTAATACTGCACCCATCTAAGGGTTTTAAAGGTCATTTGAATAATGTACTTTTTCTGTGAAACCATTCAGAGGTGATGGTGCATAATCCTGGCACCACTTACTGTACAATGTTTTAGATGCCTAAATCACACAACTCTGCATGCTTTATACGTATGCTTTAAGGAATAGTACAACCTTTTGGGGAAATGTACATGTACGTACTCGGTTTCTTGCTTGAGATTTGCAAAGATGGATACCACTGTTAGCTTCAAGAGGGGTGTTTATCTTCTCTTCAAGCTCCCTGCAAGAAATCAATTAAGCGTAGTTCCCAACATTTTGAACTATTGCTTTGATAAAGAGCAAAATAGTGGAAATTTGGAGGTATGCTGCATAACCTGGGACGGTGCTGAGTGTAAATATAAGTATACACGTAGCGCAATCAGTTGCACTTCTTAAATATAATTTTCTGTCACTTCTGCAGGTCCTTTGGGCAGCTCAGATGCACCGAATCTTGCCTCATTGATTCCACTGGTTGCAAGTATTTCACCTGAACTGGAAAGACTGCAACTTTGCAGTTCCTCTTTGTGATCATGGGGGTTACATTTCAGATTTGTACGGAAGTCTTGCCCCTAAAAAAATAATCACTGGTGGACTGAGAGAGAGTACTAAAGGAAAACTCTTGTGCCTGCTCTGAGCCATGAGAAGTCATGGGAGTCAGCTTTGAATCGACTGTCTCTCCCCTGGAGGTTTAATTCTATCACTGGCCTCAGGGAGCAGCTTCCTGTTACTGTCACTGCATCGGCTGCCGCACTGTTACGGACACAGGTGATGCTGTGGAACATTTTAATGAGATAATGATTGTATCATTATGAAATAGTTACAATGTGTATGACTTGCTGACTGTTGATGCAAAAATAAGCTGTATTCTGAACTTCTTTTGTAAGAAAAAAAAATATATTATATTAATGATACTATACATACTGTAGAATGCAAATCAGGATTGTGTAAATGTATTCCTGTGCAATGTTTTAGAAAAATTGTATTTGTGAAAAGCAATGCTGTGATATTGCATGTAAATATATACCAGGACAAAGCAGACTGCTGTACCCAGTGCTGTAAATGTAGGCTAGTAGTCAAAGTGTGGCCTTCTTTAACGAATGTCACACTGCAACAGCATGAAGAAACTCAGTTACAAAATGAATATGAAATGAATTCAGCGAAATTTGATCAGTGGATAATCTACCTGCATGACTGTAATGTTCGTTAAACACTGTACACTAATAAAGATTAGGCCAACACTTCAAGGGGATCTGTCAGGGAACAGTTGTGGGCGTTTTCTTTTTGTTCAGAAAACCAATCAAAAGCTACCTTCCTGCAACAACGTGTATGATGAAACGTCACTGCCACGTAGAGGCTCAACTGCACGCGTCGCTGCTGGTCAAAACTCGCTGAAACATTTGAGTTAGCCGTTTGTCGTGCTGTTTCTTCGGAAGGGTTTGAATGTGGCAGCATGCTGCTGACCGTGCTGAGCTGGCTCTGCTCCTCCCTGCTGCTGATGTCGGCCAGCGGGGAAGCTGCCTGAAGCTGAGGTCAACATACAAGTTCTGCACAGACCTTTTCTCTGTCATCGAAAGTCAAAGTACGGAGACATACTGCTGGTACATCATCAGGGCTACTTTGAGAATGGGACCATGTTTCATGACAGGTAACGTTATGCTTAACCTAATGGCTGACACGATATAGTCTTATTATCCTCCTGATGTGAGTTTCAAGTTGGACTGAGTTGCTAAGAAGTTACTCCTGGTGGTTCCTGTGTAGCTACACTTAACAACGGAAGTTACCGTCTCACTGCGTTTAGTTATCACTCATCCTTAACAAACTCTTTATGCAAATAATACATTTTTTATTAAAACTTTTACATGTTAGTTGTTTTATTTTAATTTTTTTACCGGGTTACTACTTTAGACAGTTAAAGAAAGGTTACTACTCCATTCCAAGCGCGTGTTACATCTCCTTGGTGACGCCTCCATCTATCAGGGGTCACGTGATAAAACATTTTAAAGGGTCAGTTCAGTCAAATTCTAAGAATACATATTTTCTCTTAAGGCCGTTTTATGATTCTGCGTTGAATCGAGGGCGTAGACGCAGAGGGGTCTGTGGGGGGTGCCCAACGCCGTAGCCTGACGTGGACCTCTCGAAAAATGTGGTTTGTTGCTCGGACGCTTATGCAACTCAATTGAGAGGAAGGTGATTTTGTGTATAAATGAAGCAGAAAAACTGAAATTTAATCACAAAAGTGGCATTTGAAAGACACTGAATAATCTTTTTTTTTTTTTTTTCCCACTGGAACTTAGTTCGTTCTACTGAAGAAAAAGTCCCAATGAAAGCTGTTTAGTCATGTTGGTGACTGTATTACTCAGTGGAGTGGGGGCAGTTTGCTTCCATTTCTTTTTCTTCAATTCTTTAAAGAGTAATAACACCCCCTAAAAATCTTACCTTTGCGGCCTTCCAGTGGTTTAACTTCTCACATTGCTGCAGTAATGTACCGTTAAACTCACTGATTCAAGTTAGAAATAATGTTTTGGTAATTTTGGTGAACCAACCATTTAATTTCTGAGATTCAACATCATTAATGTGAAAAAGCAAGTAAAAAGTCTTGATTTTTCTCCCCACTTTATTCATTTTTTTGCAATTAATCTCAGAACTCATTGACCATAATAAATAATAATAATAATAATAATAATACTCACAGAAATAAACAACAAGTTTCTGCCAAGGAAATAATCCCATAAAACCACTTATACATTCAGTGTTATATATCCATGTTATTTATGATGACGTTTTAAGCTTGGACAACATTTCATTTTAAACAATTTTGGGACTGTAAAGTAAATTTTATTTAAATAATCATTACATTTGACTTGCATTGCCTAGTTTTTAAAATTTCAGGAAGAGTTAGCCCAGTAACAAAGAGACCTTCTCACAGTCCTTCCCTTTTCAGACTTGTAACACTCCACTCTATGTCTGTGTATATCCACCAGTCGGACCGAAGGTGACAAACAGGCAGTGTGGTTTACACTAGGCATCAGAGAAGTGATCAAAGGCTGGGATAAAGGCCTGCAGGACATGTGCTCTGGAGAGAAGAGGAAACTCATCATACCTCCAGCTCTGGCCTATGGGAAGGAAGGAAAAGGTACTGTGGCTGTGGCCATACATGCAAACTTTACTGCATGATGCTAGTCTTTGTAAAAGTGCTTGAGGTTTTACAAAGTGTGTAATATTATGTATACTATGCATGTATGCATGCATGCATGTATGCATGCATGCATGTATATTCTTGTTTTGTCTTGTTTTGAATGGCTCTCTAGGACTCCCACACTGAATGAAGGTTTCATTCAGCACTATTAGTCCACTTTTTCTCAACATGGAGCATGTGAACAATACTTTGCTTTGTCCTGGTAAGCACACACCACGCTAACCAATAACATCTACTGTATCTCCTCTGTACCAACTTTTGCCATGATAGCAACCTGAATGACTTAATATGACTAATAATGCAACCTAGGTTTGCTTCTCATAAACACTTTCAACATGGCTTCTAACTTATTTACTCACAAGTATACATTTTTAAATTGTGTTACAAGGGGTACCATTTCATCCGCACTAGTCCATATCCACGGCGTTCCACTTCTGGGATTGTTCAGGTGCCACCAGATGTCTCTAATTTTGGCCAGATGTCCGTTACCTTCCGCTTTTGTTGTGTTGGCATTTTAAACTCCTAAAGTCCTCAATTTATGAGGACTATGGTTAACTGCTCTTCAGATCTCTGCAGGGTAAATTGAGTTTTCTGTTGCACGAGTAAAACAACCTTTGAACGTACATATGTTCCACAAAAACAAGTTCCCAACACAATTGTGATTGGTTTAAAGAAATGCCAATAAACCAGAGCATGTTTTTCCATCCCGGAATGTTGTGTGGACTAGCCAAATGCGAGACTACTGCAGCACTAACCAAACCAATTGTTCTCCTCATACTGAAGCATGCTTACAGAAACCAGGTGATAGCCAGTCTCAGTTTTTCTCAGTGGCCTCTTGCCCTGTGGTATTGTCTGCACAGGTAAGATCCCACCTGAAAGCACACTGACCTTCGTCATCGAGGTGCTTGAGATCAGAAATGGACCGAGGTCACACGAGTCCTTCCAGGAGATGGACCTCAACGATGACTGGAGGCTCTCCAAGCATGAGGTAAACACAAGGATTTCAAACCCTTCAGAAAACACTCTGACTTGAAGTAGATTAATTACCCATCGCCTCCTACTATGCCTACTACGCATGCTTTTTGGCTTATGACCTTATAAAGCTAAGCAATTCCTATCCAGAACCTCAGGAGGAATTCTCCTCTCAGATTGTTGTTATTTTGTCAAATTCTCTATTTCCTTTCTTAACTGGTTAATCACCTCATGACCACTCATATTATTAGAGTTGAAACAGGGCCAACTGTCAATAATTAAAAATCAATTAGAAATAAGATGTAAACACATTAAAGTGATATCCTGAAAATACAAGTACGGTGCAGGTATAATGTTTTACAGTAAAGGTAAATAGAAGGTATATTATTGAATCTACTCAGTAATTTGGGCCAAACTGTTGCCTGAGTTAGACACTACTGTCCATTTGTCAAAACAACAAGGTTGACCATACTGTAAACCCTGCATTGTAAGGATGTAACTGGAATTAGAGTAGTCTCTTGATTGTGGGTGGCAGTAGCTTAATCAGTAGCTGGTTACTGGTTCAGGTCCCCATACGGACCAAAGTATGGTGGTGGACTGGTAGCGGAAGAGGTGCCAGTTCACCTCCTGAGCACTGCCAAGGTGCTCTTGAGCACCAACTGCTCAGGGCGTCTTTCTATGGGCAGCTCCCTTACTCTGACATCTCTCCATTAGTGCATGTATTGCCTGTGTGTGTAATAACAACACAGTGAACACATTGTAATTTCCCCTGGCAGGATTAATACAGTATACATTACACACAGTACACATGTTTTTTTTGTTCTTCTCCTTCTTCTCAACCGGTCTCATTAATTGCCCTGCCCTCACTCAATCTACCAGGTGAAAGTGTATCTGAGGAAAGAGTTTGAGCGTCACGGCTACGCTCCCAACGACACTCTACACGAGAACATGGTGGAGGACATCTTTGCCAAAGAGGATGAGAACAAAGACGGCTTCATATCGTCTAGAGAGTTCACTTACAAACACGATGAACTTTAAATTCTCTCCCAGTCCCACGAACCACTCACTAGTAGCACATAGTATCTTCCAGTTGTCTTGATTTTTGGTGGAAATACTTCGGCGCAGTTTTATTGTCAGCATGAAAAGTAAATCATTTTTATAGAAGCATTGTGTGTGAGACATCCTCCTGTGTAAAGCCATGTGGTGAGCTCTGAGCCAACAGGTTTGTTTCACTGATGTTTTACTTGCATTTTTGTGTATACTTCTGCAAGAGCCCATTCCACTCTCCATTCCGTCTTGCATGTAATGTTTATTTAGGATTAAGGATTTAAATGTTATGCAGTTGTCATTGTAACCAAATATCAGAGAACACACGGAGCAAATGTGTGCAGGGACACTGCATTCTGTGGGAAGGCAATGTAAGTAGATTATAGTTGCCAAGTTTGGCTGTGAAATTCCCCTTAATGGAAATATAGTGTCGATTTCATTTACAAAATGTTACCAGATCAATGTAGTTTACCTTTTATGGGTGCATTAGGAAAAAAGAGAGTGCTTTAGCTTTTTCCCCCTTGATGGTAAACAAATCAGTCCACATCAGAGTACAATCGTCATTAAATTTCATTAAATCAGGCTTATGTGTTATATTGATTAGTGTGTGTATTTGAGTTAAGTCATGACAATGTCCACTTTAGTATTTTTAATTTCTGTTTGAATGTGTATTTTTAAAGGACATCAGTGGTCATCAGTTTTCCGTGGCAGACATGATGACACATAGCAGGAAAAGAAGTTTCATTTTCTGTAAGGGCTCCCAGTAAGCCAAAATGCACCATACTCAGGCCCTGGCACTGGTAAACCTAAATGGAATGCAGCCAGCATTGACATTATTAGAGACACCTGTTTGCACATGCATACACTCTAATGTCCATGTTGAAAGAATATATTGTTCAGCCCTGCTCTGTAACATCCATGGAATCTCTTTCTGAGTTTTTTATTAAATTAAAATTGACCCTACTGTGTCTTGGAGTTCTGTGATAATGATAATTTCTCTCGATGAGCTAAAATCCAAGGAAGGATTGTCTAAAAGGATGAAGTGGGGTAAACTCTATTTGCTATTTTAAACAATGTGCTGGAGGCTGTTTTGAGCTAATGCACACACAAGTCTTAAACCAGAAAATCTTCACACAGTGCCGACTAGAATCTAGGCTGTCCAGTTTCCACCGCTGCAGTGTTCCTTAATGCAAATTCATCAAGACAAGGCAGTTTTAATGTATTTTTACAACCAATGTGATCAATAAAGGGAACTTTATAAACAAAATACTGTGGTTTATTTGGTGGTCACAACTTGTAATACTTTACACATTGAACCAGCAGGTGGCACTGACTTGACATTTGTTAGTATTGGTTAATTCAGTTAGAAAGGGAAACACTAAACCTCTTATCTGTTCATAACAATGTAATTTAAAACTGATGCATTCCCATCATTCTAAAATGTCAGTATATTCTCTTCTGCACTTTCATGGATGCATTATTACCTATAAAAACCATAACAAACAGTGGAACACCCCTGTATTTACAAAGATTTACGAACCTGTAATTGTTTCTCACATTGATGTTAAGATGACGTTTCTCCTGCTTACGGTGACCACATAGGTCATTGAATTCCCCAAAACAGATGATTTTTGGAGAGTTTTCCTGCTCAGTCATTGGAAATTTAAATTATTGTTTGAGCGTTTTGTCAAACATTTATACAGTACTAGGAGCTTCTTCTTGTACAGTTGTTGTTGCTCACTACAGTGTGTATCCATAAAAGGGCTTCACTTTCTGTGCGTTTAAGAATGTTTCTGAGTTAAATACAGACTTTCAAAAATGCTACTCTATAAAGGGACAGATCATGACATGAAATCAAAATATAATATTCTGTATGTAGATACTGAAATGCTTACAAACTGTGTCAAGAGTCGTGTTATATATAGCTGCTGAAAACACTGTCCCTGGTGTGCGTGTGTGTGTGTGTGTAATAGAGTCTGCATGTAGGGAGAGTCCTCCTCCTCACACACATTCAAAACATTCCACACTGGAATAGGTCAGAGGTCACATAGTCAGAATAAGGCGGGACCCTGTTTAACACACACAGACACACACAAAAATACACTCAACACAAACAACACACACAGAGCCTGCAAAATAAGCCCATGGCAGATTATGTCATTGTCATGAGTGGTCATGAGGAGGAGGAGGAAAATTGGGTCTAACTTGTGTGTGTATGTGTGTGTGCGTATGTGTGTGGGGGGGGGGGGGCTTGACTCATCTTAGAGGTGTCCTAATCCCAGGTGGTTTGGGGTTGCCTATAAGAGAGGAAAAAGAGTAAGAAAAACTCAATAGATGATATTGATGCGATGGGTAAACAAGTTGAGAAATGAGGAGTGCACCTCTGTTTTCTTTGCTGGGGTAGATCCGAGGGAAAGTTTTGAATTCATCAGGAGGGGGGAAGTCCTCTACGGGGTGGAACTGGAACTTGGATTCAAAATCATCTGCTGGTTGTATACATGCAGTAAAGATGCAATTAAAGGCTGTCATTTTGTCCTCATTTTGTAATATACTATACTATACTATAAATATACTCATATATATTTACAAAATAAACATATGTCCTTTTATCAAAATCAAACCTTGTTGTGAGTCTCCTTTCACTCTGAGATTTACGTTGTTTCATTACATTTACAGTGCTCTTATCATACCCACATTAGAACAAGATAGAAATACACATAACGATCAAGGCAGACATAAAAACAAATTACAAGTATATTCCACAAGCGATAATTAGCCTGCCGTTTTGTTAAACACAGCAGTCCGTATTGTCCACATGCAGGGATGTATCTTTAAAAGTCCCCTAAAGGCCTTAAACATTTTCTAAAATGTCATATAAATATAAATGTAAGCTAGACTCACCCAGGTTGTGCAGGTGTCCATTCCTGAGACTTGATGGAGGCAGGGGAGGTGGTGGCGGTGGTGGTGGAGGAATGCGGCTGGTCAGCTCGGTAGAGGGGGATCGGGCCGGGGGAGCTGGAGGAGGAGCCAGCCGAGCCACACCTGTTGAGCAGAGGAGTCAGAGGGGTGTCACACATCAGCAATAAAATCTGCAACATTTAAATACATCCAAATCCAATATGATCTATTGTGATAACTGAGACAGCGAGTCCATATTCACACTTTTTTTCCTCTCTGAGAAAAAAACATGAATTTGTAAAGGTTGTTTAGAAAATAAAAAGTTACACAACACATGTACCTAACCCTAACCCTAACTTACTAGCATTGCTTATGGCTGCTTTGCTTTGTTTCACCTGATTTTTTTTTTCAACATCTTTTATGTTTTATTTAATGTTTTGGGGTTCTTTTTTTGAAATTTTTCTAAAGTTTGTAGGTCTTCTGTTAGTGTTTTTGACAGTTTTTTCATTGTTTTTGTTGCTTTTCCTAAAGTTGGTTCGTTAGTTGTTGTTTTTTTTTACATTTTCAGCACTTATTTAAGTTGATTTTTTTCAAAGTTTGTTATGGCTTTTTCATTGTTTTTTGGCTCTATTTATAATACAAAACTTGACCCAAGGACAACATGAGAGTTAACATGAGTGAACATCATCTCATATAACCACAGCCTTGGAAAGTGTACTCCAAACAAATATGACAGTAGGTTATTTTTTATCTATCTTGCAACAGCTCAACAGAAAAGACAGTGGTGAGCAAACGACGACTATTCTTCTTCTTGGCATCCACCTACCTGCACTTCTGGGCACAGCAGGTGGCCGTCGGGTAGGGGCGTTGCAGGGGTACGAGGGAGGCAGAGAGCGCATAGCTGGGGAGGGCACTGCGGCTACCTTGGGTGGTGGAGGGGGGAGGGTGGACGGGCAGCTGGGGGTGTAAGAAGCTGGCAGGGGGGGAGGAGGAGGTGGGGGAGGAGGTCCCAGTGGGCTGTCCCGCAGGATGGGGAACCTAGAAGGTTCAGAGTGGACTGGGGGTGGAGTGTAAAAGCACCCTGAGGAGCGGTCTCCTGGAACAGCAGATGGAGGTTGGAAAGGTGGAGGAGGAGGAGGAGGAGTAGAGGGCTGGGAGATGGAGGTGTGGTAGGAGTGCTGGATGGGGAGCCAAGTGGGCTTGGTGACTTGGCATGGAGGAGGTGGAGGAGGGGGACAGGAGGGGAGAGGCGGAGGAGGCCTGTTGGCCGGCCGGTCCTGGAAGGCTTGAGGTGGGAGAGGCGGGGGAGGAGCAGAGGGTGGGGCGGGAGGAGGCGGAGGAGGAGAAGATGCAGGGAAAGAAGGCAGGTGCTTGCTGCTGTGTGAGGGGGAGGAAGGAGCAGAGGACGAGGCAGCGGGTGGACGGTGGACGGAGCCTCGGAGCTCCCCCGTCCTGGGAGGCTCAGACACGCTGCTGGTGTCTGCTGGCGTGGGGGGGTTCCACAGAGGCTTTAGGGAGGCTGAGGAACTCGATCGGGACACTTCAACAAACACACACACACAAGAAGAGTCATTTGGATGGTTACTATATATAATAATATATAGATGTAGTCAAAGCAAGACATTTGGCACTAACCTGAAGTCTTGCCTGCTAAGTCTCTTTGTCCTGTAGGCCTGAGAGTGGGGAACCCTCCAGCAAAGAGCCCACCCAAAGAGGGTACCATGGGTGCCATCCCTCCTGATGAGCCCTGAGAAGCACCAACACTGCTGGATACATCTCCAGCGCTAGCCTTGGGCTCTGGGTAACAAGACATGTACACATGCATTACAAATGATTAATACCAATGACACATAGCATATGTTCATTAACGAATACATACATTCATTCACAAATAAGGCTATTGTTTAACATTGTCTTTTTTCAGTAGGTTTAATATTTGTGGAAATTTTCTGATAAGACAACATAAAGACGCAATAGTTCAGGCAGGGACATGAGTAAACAGTAACTTTTTGCACCTCCCATCTCTTGAGGGCTAAGTACATATATTTCACAAAACAGAACAGTCTGTTTCAACTGTCCTGGCTCCATACATGTAACAAACAAAGGTTATGTTAGGTAATATTTAGTGGCCAATGGCCACATATAGTTAAGCTAATTCTTTGACTAAATGAATGAGCATATTGTTAAAATAGTATATGATAAACTGAACTAAAATGTTTTTTATTTCAAAAGGAGGTTGTGTTTTTGTCCCTGACAATGAGATAGCTTTCTGGTTGAGGTGGAGAACTCTATTTATCAGAATGGCAAACATGTATAAAGTACATGTTTCTGTCTGAACTTTTTACTAATTTAAGGTTACATGTATTGTCCTTTGCTGCTAAAAGCTTACAGAAATGTGTCTTGCAACCATGCAGACAAAACATACAGTCTAATTGACACAGACTTAAAAAAAATGTACTAGAAACATGTTAACATACGCAGACATTTGTATAAATCTTATGGTATACTGTAGATAAAATGTAGGTCTTGTCTATTGTGTTTGCCACTTTATAAACTGTACTGTAGTAGTTTCCCATTCTGGCTGCATCCTTATCTGATGTGCGTCCCTTCCTGAAGTGTCCACTTGGTGTGTGTGTGTGTGTGTGTGTGTGTGTGTGTGTGTGTGTGTGTGTGTGTGTGCGCCTATGCTCATATATAGGTCAAAGAGAAACAACATACTCCCAATGAAGACATACTACCTTCTCCACTACCATTTTCCCCACTCTCTTTTTACCCTTACACATCACACTATCTAATAAAACACACACACACAACCTCCACTGTGAGAATTACTTGACTTAATAAGTGACACCCGAGTGAATATCATTTAGTGTCTTAACACAAGCTGAGCATGTCTGTGTGCACATTAGTAGCAAAGTAAGGATTTTGATCTTACTATCGACGGCAGGAGCGCTGCGGTCATTGACCTGTGTGACTTTCTTGAGTCTGGCTCCTTTCTGGATGTCGGCCAACAGGGCATTCCTTCCACCACCTCCTCCACCGGACTTGAGCTTAGGAGGCTCTGATGGACACTGTCACACACACACATCCACACACACAGAGAAAAAAAGAGCTTTTATGTAACAGTGACCCTATGTTCTGTCTTAAGGTACACCAAGTACCAAGTGAAGAACAGACTATTTTGAATTAATTATTAAATTATGGCATAAAGAGGCTCCATTTGGTGCTTTTCTGTTTTGTATCGTTGTAAATTGAATATTTGGGGGTTTTGGAGTGGTGATCGGACAAAGCAAAATATTTGAAGACATCACCTTATTAAAAGTGGATTTAAAAAAAAAATGTCAAAAGGTTAAAACATGAAGGATAAAGATTTTTAGGTTTTATTTGATGTGATCTATTTACATTACGGTGGGTGAAAACAAATGTATGGAACTTCTGTATTGCCATCTCCTCAACTTCACCTCAGCTCTTTTTGATAAACAGATACAGATGCCAAACAAAAAAAAGGATGAACGTGCAGTGGAAGCATTCAGCAAAGGGTTAAGGGAGGAAGAAGAAGAGAAACAGGAGGGGAGAGGACTGTCTTCACCTATGTTAACAGAGAGATGAGAAGCACCGTGACTTCAGTTTATTAATGTCACTCTGCAGTGCGGCCTTGTTTGCTGGCAGCCGAAACTCATTTAACATGAGGACACTGAGCGCCTGCTGTGGAAACATAACACTCTTCTGCTACTGAGAGCCTCTGTGTGTGTGTGTGTGTGTGTTTATTACCTCAATCAATAATGCAAATAACCTACAGGTGAGGGTTGATGGTCAGTGAGAAGGACACGAGGGAGTGTTTACAGTTGCATGAGAGAGAGTTAGAGAAAGACTAGTCTCGCATTGCCAGACCTTGGGAGAGATGGGAGAGAAACGTGCTCTGGTTTATTGGCATTTCTTTAAACCAATCACAATCGTCATGGGAGGCGCTAAGAGCCGTACGGAGCCCCTGTGCCTCTACAAAATAACCTTGGGGAGGAAGGTGTTATGGTAAAACACATTCAAAAGTTAGACATACCTTTGGCAGGGCAGCGTTGGGCGGTGGTGGTGGTGGAGGGGGACCCAGAGGAGGCGGAGGGGGAGGAGGGGGGACTGGCATGCTGATGCCTCAGATACCTGCACAAGACAATGCACACCTTATAACACAGTTGCCATGCTATTCGGAACCTGCTGCCACTGACCACCTTCTGCATATAGGACTTTTGTCCTCCATCTCAGAAGCAGCTACTATGTAAAGGGGCACACTTGATGACATCCTAGCCTCCTCCCTGAACAGGAAGAGCTTTTACCAGCGTACATCGCAAAACAGGAAACAGCTAGTGCTCCATCCTCTCTAGAGAAATCTGACATCCACCCCCCCCCACCCGGCCTTATCCTACTCTTCTTTCCACAATGCCCTGTGGCGATACTTGGGAGAGGAACAATGGAGAGTGTTGTGTGAAAAGTAATGGACCCCTACCCTTCAGTCGCTTAGTGACCAAAGGCCCTCACTGCTGTAAAACACATTCAGGAAACTCCACAGGAAAATGCTTCTGCATGCTTTTTTCCCTCCATCGCATACTGAACATGTAACAGGATGTCTTGTGGTTCTGTCATCAAGAGCAACTGGTTCAGAAAAGTGATAAAGTGCTAAGCACCGGTGGCCAAACAGCAACTTTCCAGGAACAGCTCATGTCCAGGATTATGTCCCTGTGTTTCATTCTCCAAGTGTTGTTGGCAAATCAGTTAGTAAATGATCCACAGCACACTGAGATCGCCACACAACTGTCTTGACGTCATAAATTCTGGACAAGCTGTCTTGCATGGCTTTGAAAGACTGAAAACAGTCAGAGGTTTGTGCACATTCGATTCCCTTGGGAATTTGCACATGCTCATCCTGAGCAATTTAATAAAAGCCAGAACAGAACTTGTATTTCTTGAATCTCTTATGTATCTGTCCCTCCGTGTGTGTATGTGTGTGTGTGTGTGTGTGTGTGTGTGTACAAGTCATGCCTTCCGCCATTACAACTGGCAGACTGTCCTGTTGTTGCTATTTCTATCTCCATATCTGTGTCAAGCAGCCTCTGTGACACTACCAGTGTAGATCTTTAAAGGGGACAAAGCTGGACACTGGTTAGCTGAGTTCAAGACAAACAGGTGGGATACTGAGTGTAAATGCACCTTTCACACCAGCTGTTTTTCTTTGACCTGTAGTACGTTTCTTCTTCCTGAAGCAAAGAAGACCTGATGACGCACACAAGCAGCTGGAAGTGGAAGCTGCTGCAGCCTAAACAAGATTTCTAAACTTGTTTAATGTGAAAGACATGCAAAACAATTGAGACCATGGAGCCCCAGCCAAGGCTGTCCTAACTTACTTGAGGATATGATAGGGGCCTAGCACTGAATCTTTATTGTATTAACCAGCAAGAGGAAGGGAGGGTGCAGCTATAATGTTCTGTTTGGGGTCTCAGAGACCCTTGACTCGCACAGCCATACCTGTCTCCACAATCCATGGTTAAATACAATGGATTTCTATGTGCTCTATGTCTGGAATTGCTGTTGACAGTGCTTTTTTATTAGTATTATATTATAATTCTAAGTAATCCTATTATTGGAGATTTATAGTTAGCTTTAGTCTGAGTTAATTGAACTGAAACTCATGCAACAACACTATACCATACTGTACTTTTTTTTTTGTGAATGAGTTTTTGGCCAACAAATGAATATGTATTTTTTATTTTTCATTCATGCATAGGCCTACCCCATATAACACATTTGTTATACTGTGTGAAATTGATTGGTGTAAATGTGTATAATATTTTTCTCATCAATTATTCACACAAATTGTCATGCTTTGTTCATTTTAATGCAAACCGAAATATACCATCTTTTCATATAACATTTAAAACCTTTTGTGTGTGAAAGCAATACTTAATGTTCTTATTTTGTCTCCATTACATGTGAGAAAGGAAAGCAAGAAGAAAACATATTTTAAGGAAAAATAAATGGTGGATTTTTGTTTAACACACACAGCAATGGGTCTCTGGGCACTTAACAATGAGCAAGTATTTAATTTAAAGTTGACTGCTGGAAACAAGAATGTTCCACACCACTAAAACAGAAAAGACAAGGTACCTGAACAAACGCATCTTATCTGCTGCACACAGTTCTTGTTTCACCCTCATGGTCATCATGCAGTTTTACAGGAATAAGAACAACCACCTGTCTCATGCAAGTGGTGTGCATTAATAATAGACAGAAGCATAGTCTCACCTTAATATCCAAAATCCACCTGTATGCGGATGAAAGCTTCAGTGATACGGACCACAGCACACTGATCTCATAGTGCGCCCCCCAACAGCGTTATTTATAGTCGAATGAGGACACCATGTATCCGGGCTGCCAATAACTACACCTTGGACAAATGTTGCAAAAAGTTGCAGAAACTTTTCATTTTGACTTCACATTGGTGTCAAGACATGTGATAGCGGTCGTAAACAATGGTCTCTCTCTGTGTATGGCTGTTTATTCCCTTGAGCGCAGTGCAGGAGGCCACACCTCACCGCCCCACGCTCAACACGGGACCAATGGAGAGAGAGAGAGAGAGAGAGAGAGAGAGAGAGAGAGAGAGAGAGAGGCGGACACTTGGTTCGGTGTCATCGACTCAGTTCATTCTTACTTAGGCTATTTCATACATACAAGTTGCCAACATACTTTCTCTCACCTTGATAGTATACCTGTGTGGAATAAAATAAATATTGTATAGCTATGCATAAGAACTTCGGACTGAGAGGGGAAGAGGTCTTCACACGTGACTTTTCTGTAACAAAATTACTCTATGGATTGTTTTTCAAGAATATTTTAGTTCTTTTCAACTCTATTTTCGGCTGTATGGTTGCACACTTTCGCCCTCTTGTGTTGAAAATATGGCATTGCAAGTCACCCTTATTCAAACTTGATGTATCAGTAACTGTTTTATAATATGTTGATCTGCATTAAATAACATATTTCACTTACTGCAGATTACTGCTTCACTCATGAGCTTATCTGAGATAACTAGATGATATGAATGCATCGCATATGAAATTCATAGTGGTTTTGTAGCCATGATTGATGTTACATAAACATGAATGCTGCAGAAAGGCTACTGTATACACACACCCACACGAACACACACACACCACACACACACACACACACACACACACACACACACACACACACACACACTTCTCTAACGTCAACAGTGACAGAGGAATGCTGTGACACAGGTGTGCTCCTCCTCCTTAAGTGACAGGACAGTATAAACCAGAGTTTGACATACACACTACATACACACTACATATAAATGCCACTAATTCCTTGAGGCATTTTCAGACAATGTTGCAGCCGTGCTCCTCCTCCAGTAAAGTGATGATGAGGCCCAAGCCCAGCCGACAAGTCGAGTGATATGACTCCTGTGTACGTGGAGTCTTTTACCACTTTTAGATGTTTTGAAGTGCACATTTTTTTTGTAGTTATGTGTCTTTGTGGAATCATTGGACTGTAAAATGTTTTTTATTCTTTATCAGTGTCTGTTTCTCAAAAGGGACAACATGAACCTTGCATTGTCCAGTTTAAGCCATTAGACTGTGATTGAATAGGGTAATAATGCACATACACACACTCATACAATCACTTGTTGTCAGCAGTTATTCTATTTATTTCTCATATTTTGCCTTCATTTAGGAGTTCACAGGTGGTCCAAAATACACTAGTCCTGCAAAACAAACATCTGGATTGTGCGTCCTTAGCTACATGGCCATATTTAGCTAAATATCACGAGTCACAACGTTAGCTTCTTACTACAATAGGACCCATTATAACATAAAGCATGCTGGGTTTCGTCCTTCATTTAAAGTATTTTGAAAAGTGTTTTGCTGGCAAGTGTTGTGCGTCTTAACTAAAAGCTGCTCACAAGCATTTCTTAATTTCTTCCACTAACCCATTTCTTTTTTCACACAATATAATAAAATAATTTTACACATTCATAAACATCCTTCTAACCCTTTAGAATCAACATGTGTTTTGTAAAAGCATTAGTAAAGGGAGCATTATACTTATACTACTATCCTTCATTATAAAACATATATTATTCTTATGACAGAAATAATGTAGACATCTTATGAACAATATTTCCTGGGAGCTTATATCACACCTAATCTTGAGTATTGACAGATAACTGGATTCATAATTCATAATTGTGCTTTCTTAAAAGGTTGAAGGTCATTTTCAGTTTTCCAATGATGGCACTGTCCGTGACTGAACCAGGGACACTGTCGGACACATACACACTACATATTGGTCCCTTAAGTACTTACAGCATTAGTACTGTATCTCTTCTTTTGGGTTTTGATTATGAGATATTGTTGGCAAAATGGTTCAATTAACCAACATAAAGAACCAATATAATCCATTTCAAGGGGATCATCATTGTTCCTGGCCTTCGGACACAGGTCCATCAACAAAAATGTCCACATTTCTAATTTGCCATATGCCTCATTACCTCATTTCTGCAGTATTGGGTAAAAAGTTAAATGCTCCATCATCGTCTCATCTTCATCATCACCATCGCAACTTTCATTCAACTGACCTATGGGTATGCCACAAGAGAATGAAGCATCTTCATGTACTCAACACCCTCTTCTTTTCTTCAAGCATCTTTTTTTCTAAAGCAGCAGTCTTGGATCACCTCCTCCTCCTCCTCCTCCCTCCTCCTCCTCCTCTCCATCATCACATGTCCTCATTCTAAGTCTCTTTCTCCTGTAGAGGAAGACTCGAGCGCACTCTCCGCTTCTCCTTAAATCGACCTGAGCGTGACACCTTCATGTTCCTGCGGCACGTCTGCTCGTTGAAGACCGACTCCAGGCGAGAGTCGTCGTAGGTGTCATCACTGGCGAGGCTGGAGCTCTCTTGTTGAGATTGGGACTGGTCGCCGCTGGTCTTGGAGGCTGCGGGGTGCTTCTCAGTCTGTTGTGCAAAAGGATCATAGTCCGGGTCAAGGGTGTGGGGTGTACTGGTGTCTTTAGGGCCTCCGCTCTTCTTTTTTGGCAAGAATGCCTTCCACCATGGGATCCTCTCTGTCATCTTTGACTGAAAGGAGAGACCTGGAATAGGAAACAGATACCATCAGTAACTCTTCCCCTCTGCATCATTATTATACATTTCATTTCATCACCTCCATGCTCTGATCTGGCCCCTGCTTTACCTTACTCTAATTTCTAGTCTAACATCAAATTGTCCTTGTGTTAGGCCTATGTCATTGATTTTATAAAATATTACTCTGACAAATTATTGCCCTAATAATCATCATGCTCTATATCTTTATCCTCACCCTCATAATCATCACAAATCATCATGATTTGCCCTCTCTAAATTTGAATGGGATTTAATTTCACCTCTTTTGTGCATCATTTTCCACTGGTGAGACAACTTCTCCCGAACTAATCCTAGAATAACCAGTGTAACCTTGTTTACATTTTCTGTAAAACTGGTTTAATGAGTCGTGAAACAGAAGAGCAAACACAAGCCGTGATTCACAGGTGAACAATGCGCAAAAAACTCTCTCATTAACACTTACCCGAGCTACAGTTGTGTAGTGTGTGGACACTTAAAACAACCCGAAGTGTAAATGTAACACTTTGAATTGTTCCGAGGTATAAATCCACAGGACAGGTCAGTGTCTTCTTATTCAGTGATGACCCCAACTGTTACAGCAGTCCTTCAAGGGGTCGCAGCAGTATCCATTTTACGCACGAGCCAGATGTCCTGCTGCCTTACATCTCCCACCTCCACCTTGATTTTTCTCCTGTTGCTCTCGTCGAATATCTCAACTCTTCTTCTGCAATTCATGAGAATAGCACAAATGAGTTGACAAATTTATATGGAGGGACCTTTCTTCCACTGAACCAGCAGGTTTCCGCCTCCGAAACTCTCATCTCTGAGCACCTGTCCCCACTCCTGATTGGATGAAGTCCCAGGGTATGTCACGTGTGCAACCGCTCAGGTGAAGCCTCTGCGATGGTAGGCGAGGCTTGTGGTTGCGTGGCAACATACCCCACGGGAGCGTGCGCCTCTTCAGTGACAGGTAAAAGTAAATAGCCCATTGTATCACCTGAACCCAACCCAAGCCTGGGAGCCAAATTGAGTTCCAATTTTGGACGCCCAGTGTTTTAGGCCACAGTGGATTTTACGTTGTCATGCAAAGGAATACAAAGGGATAATTATATGTTTGTTTAATGAAAGGTATTGATAGACACCGACCAAAACAGGTTGTAGGCTAGTGAGCAGCACGGTTAGGCTACATGGTTTAAATGAGACCCTGTGCCAACATTACCAGAGGGGTCAGATAAACCTAAGGTGTCTCCTAAAATAACATTACTGCACTAGACGTGCAATTGTTGCTGTTGTAAATTCACATTAAGTGAGGGGAAGCAGTTTGTCCTGGCGCGGGTTTCACCAGCTGGGCTACTTGTCACATGTGAAATGTTTGGATGCTTCTCCAACAATGGGGTCAGTTGCATGTAGTTTTGTTGTCTGTCTGTCTGTCTGTCTGTCTGCTTGTCTGTCTGTCTGTCTGTCTGTCTGTCTGTCTGCTTGTCTGTCTGTCTGTCTGTCTGCTTGTCTGTCGCTTGGAAATATGCAATGGAGTATGTTTACACTGTTTTGCTACTTTTAAAGGATCTGAATACTTCCACTGCAGGTTATTTGCAAATATTGTAAATATTGTTCCACGTGATCTGCAGCTCTTTTTACAGCATGGTCCTTTAAGGTTGTTTTTCTTATCAACTAAAAAGCTATAAAGACAAAGCATGTGCTATTCTGGAGTAGCTTAACTGATAGAGGTTATTAGTTACCATTTATAAATCATTTATAAACAATGCTTTAGTTGAAAGTGGTAAGTCATTTACAGTGTGAGTTTAAATTTCTATTTGAGTGAATTTGTGGTGGTTTGGGGCAGCAGTGGTAATCACTGTTGCCTCACAGCAAGAGGGTTCTAGGTTGGAACCTTGCAGACTCTGTATGCAAACAATGTGGCATAAGGTTAATGTGGTCAATTGGTGACTCTAAATTGCCCATATGTGTGAATGGCTGGAACACAATGATGGTTGGTGGATTTGGTGGTTTGCATTGTAACATTAATTACAGTACAAAATGATCAAAACTTTAATTCAATTCAATTTTTTTTATATAGCGCTATATCAGTTATCTCAACAGTTATCTCATTGCGCTTTTCGTTAAAGAGCAGGTCTAGACCGTACTCCATCACGTTATTTACAGAAACCCAACAATTCCCAGCAATAGCAAGCACTAGGCGACTGAGGAAAGGAAAAACTTCCTTTTAAAGAGGCAGAAACTTCGAGTAGAACCATGGCTCAGGGTGGGCGGTCATCTGCCTCGACTGGTTGGGGGTGAGAGAAAGAGGCAGACAGAGACTGAGAAAGAGAGAGAGAGAGAGAGACAGACAGACAGGCAGACAGAGAGAGAGAAAGAGAGAGACATGGAGAATTGTAGCAGAGAGTTTTGAGCAGGAACATGTGACTCCAACCACAGATCCAGACTCTACAGCTCCAGAGCCAGAACCACCTGCAGGAAACAATAGGAGGAGAGAGGAGAGGGGGTTAGACTATGGGAGCGAGAGAGCACAAGACTCTGGGAAAGGGAAGAAGTTGAGTTAGTAACATGCATTAATGGGATGAGGTTGCATACAGATGGAGGGAAGGAGGAGGAGAGAGGTGCTCAGTGCATCATGGGAAGTCCCCCCTGCAGTCTAGGCCTATAGCAGAATAACTAAGGGATGGTTCAGGACTCTCCCTGAGCTAACCCTAACTATAAGCTTTCTCAAAGAGGAAGGTCTTAAGCCTATTCTTAGGGATAGTGTCTGCCTCCTAAACCCAAACTGGAACCTGGTTCCACAGGAGAGGAGCCTGATAGCTGAACGCTCTAGCTCCCATTCTAATTTTGGAACCACAACTAGGAACCACAACTAACCCTGCATTCTGGGAGCGCAGTGCTCTGGTGGGGTAGTAAGGTACTATGAGCTCTTCAAGATAAGATGGTGCCTGACCATGAAGAGCTTTGTAGGTGAGAAGAAGGATTTTAAATTCTATTCTGGATTTTACAAGAAGCCAATGCAGAGAAGCTAAAACAGGAGAGATGTGATCTCTTTTCCTGGTTCCTGTCAGAACACGTGCTGCAGCATTCTGGATCAGCTGAAGAGTCTTTATGGACTTTTTTGAGCAGCCTGATAATAAATAATTGCAGTAATCCAGCCTAGAAGTAACACATGCATGGACTAGTTTTTCTGCATCATTTTTAGACAGGATATTCCTGATTTTTGCAATATTACCTAGTTGAAAAAAGGCGCTCCTTGAAATTTGCTTTATGTGAGAATTAAACAACGTGTCCTGATCAAAGATAACTCCAAGATTCCTCACAGTGGTGCTGGAGGCCAGGGTGATGCCATCCAGAGTAACTATCTCTTTGGAGGTGCTTGGGCCCCAGAACAATAACTTTAGTTTTATCTGAGTTTAAATTTATAAAATTACAGGTCATCCAGGTTTTAACATCCTGAAGGCACATTTGAAATGAGCTAACTGATTAGTTTTATCCGGCTTGATCAATAGATTTATTGACTACAATGAAATTTGTCTACAGCCTTATTATATAAACATGACATAAGACACAACACATACAAAATGACAAACTGCTAAATCTCAATAATACAAACCTCCTTAAAAATAGGAACATTCTCAAGCAGGACATCCTGAAAACATAATGACATGTTTACAATACACAGTACAACATAGAGTACATGTGTTTAAAAAAAAAGAACTAAAGAAAAAAGTTTTATCAAGGTCCACTTTATATCCATTGATTTAAAAAGCAGAACTTCATGTAGAGCTTGGGACATATTGCATCACAAGCTTGGCATATCTATTGTTTATATGCCAAGTTTCAAAGTGTCAGTTTAGGAAATTACATCTCGGAGGTGTGACGTTATACTAGAAGTTGTTCTTGGTGTGCCTTTGGAATCCCAAATGGTTTCTGTGTGGGTCGGTGCCAACAGGGAAGACCCGGTCTGAGCGTCAAAACAGAAAGACAACAGAGAGAGGAGCGAGGAATCAAGGAATGCCTTTTGTTTCTCTCTTCCAAAAGTTTAGATTAAAAGTTGCTGTGGCAACAGGTGTGTGGGTTTGGTCGCCTGCATACCTCTGGGACTCCCTCTCCTCCCACCTCCCATCGCAGTTGAAACTCTATGGGGTCATTTCCTCACCCCGCCACGTACATAATGCTGTCCTCCATTGTAATTCATTCCAGCTGCGCACACATACAGGTAAGCATAAATGCAATAGATGCTTCTTTGCATGCACAGTTGCACACATATAAACACATAAATACACACTACAGATGCAGATGACCCACTGGATTAACATTATAATAATTATTATAGTCTGTTGTATTCTTTCTGACTATAGATTCATTGTTTGCTCTGTAAAATATCTGAAAATGGGGAAAATTGTGCACCACAATTTCTCAGAGCCCATTGATGATGTCTTGTTTTGTCCAGCCAAGAGTATAAACCCCAAAGATGTTCCATTTAAAAGCAGATCCTTACATTTAGGAAGCTGGAATCAGTTAATCTCACAAATCTTTTAAACATTTTTCACTTACTACTCTCTCTTTTATACCTCAGACTATCATACAGCACGACAAGTATTGTATTGGATATTGTATTTATTGTATTGTATTTATGCTCTATTTTTTATGAGCATTAAGGTGGGTATGAGCACTGTAATTTCCATTTTTATTGATGAAATAAACTTACAAACTAAATTACAAAATAATACATAACACCATACTCTCTGCTTTCATCCACAACCCACATGGATACAGCTTCTTCTGGGTCAACCCAGCATCCTAATCACAGGATCTGATTATATCACCTTTCAGTTTTGCTTTGCCTCTCCAACTCTCTGTCCCATATCTCTCAATCTGCTTTCCCTCCACAGTTAGTCTCACTGAAAGTTGATCATTAACTTCAACTAGACCAGATAAGCAAAACAACCCATGTAGATATGTTTCAGATAGAGCTGCATTATAAACATCTCCACCCCGAGATGACATCTCACATTGAAAATGTTCCAGATTTGACTGAAGGATTTCCTCAGGGTGAAATCTGAGCATTTGCCCGTTGAGACTGAGAGGCATGTGGAGAATGTGTGTGAAACACAAACGTGACGTTGTTGAGAGATATTGAAACGGTTATGATTGCATGAGGTAATGCCCTCCACCTGTATCCGTTTCTGTCTCAGAGGTACAGTAGTTGACAACAAATTGTATAAATCAGCCATAAAACAAGGATGGAGACTTTACTTTCCCTTGCTTTTAAATACAGATGACCTGCTCTGAACTTCTGGAGTCAATAACTATACTATATACTATATATAATAGTATTTTCCTATTAATTGCAGATACTAGGGCTGTACGATTATTCAAATTTTAATCTGGCTTCATTCCAGTCACAGAATGCTCCTTTTTTTTTTTGCAAGCCAATCTACCGCTCCGTAAACCACTGTCTGATCATGAGCCAGTCAGAGTTGTTCCCTGTACCGCATAGCTTAGTTTCTAGATGTAGACAGTCACAGAGGACAGAGTGACATCGGTCATACGTCGGCCACAAGGTTTACCAGTTTACTAGTAAATGCAACATTTTATCCCGGCTGTGTTGTTTTTCAGACAGCAATGACTAGTGCTAGTTAGCGTCTGTTAGCTCCCAGGGCTCTGGAGCGCAACTACTGTTTGTCCTAGGTCGCACCAGTGCACCAAATGTCCTCGCATCCACTGCCTTTCCACAAATGAAACAATGTTGTTTATATCGATACGGTTTAATGTTGCGATACATGACCTATTTCTTCTGTAAAGCCGTGCCTGTGTTTGTAGCTCTCCTCTTATTCCACACAACTCTCTGTTATTGCAGCGACCACGGCGAAAAACACAGAAGAAGTTATTGAATGCACCTGACTTCAGTTGGTAGAGTAACAGCATGTGAGACGGAGCTGCTGGACCTGGGCGAGAGATGTTACCCATGGTCAGAATATCATAGTTCATTAAAATGCAGCGCAGTGACGATACAGACATTTCATACACATGACGTGTGTAACTCTGCTGACCTGCCATTTGACCCGTGCTGGACCCATTCATAATGAGTCAGCGTCACTCTGTGAGTAGCAGAGGCTACGCTAAATATATCCTAGGCTATTTATTTTAGATCATTTTTATAACGTGTTGCAGCTGTATATTTTCAATCTGGGAAGGACACCCTGTCTTTTCATTTTATTTTAATCCCAATCTGTTTTAATAAAAGAGCTTGTGAAAGTGGCTTTGATCTTAAACTGAACATTTAGCCCACTTTGTAAAAAATATAGAGGTATATATTGTGTATTGCCATTCAGCCAAAAAATACAGAGATATGATTTTTATGAGTTTTATAAATAGCCTATGTGACTATAATTTTTTTGGTAAAAATCAACAAATAATTGTAATAATTAATCGGGATCAAAATAATCGTGATTATCATTTTGGTCATAATCGTGCAGCCCTAGTAGATACATGAACTAACACTGACTTTTTATGTTTTGTTTTGGAATTCAGTTATTATCAGCATGCCATTTCATTTGTAAGAGACACGCTAATCACAAAGTGACTCAGTCAGCCATGCATGATTATTTATGTTGTCTCGGAAGTGTACAGTTCAAACTACTTGCGTCCGTCTACACTCGTATTTCCGTGTGTGATGACGCTAGTGTGCTTACATGTGCCATGTTCGTATGAGTCCAGTATTGTGACAATATAAACCTGAAAATCTGTCATTGAACAACAGGTTGAGCTGAGGCTTGCTATGGTAAAGAGAGCAGCAAGGCAGCCAGTCGGACTGGTAGAGTCAGCTGACAAAAACCTCTCGAAGGAATTGAGCAGCTACTGTATCTAAGGATAGTAACAAGCACAGACCAGGTTTACTGGCCTTCTCTGACAGCACACTTAAGGGCTCTTTAAACTCGGGTCACCTCACAGGTACACAAATGCCATCTTATCACATTCCAGCTCACGGCTGACGATTCTAAGGCTCAAATGGTACTAACTAAACAAACTGTTTCTTCCTGGGTATTTGGGTGGAGCAGGCCGAGTTCTGTTCTTTGAATGGAATGAGTTTCATGAATTGCATTATGTGCTTAATTTTTGAGGATTGCATTGTTTGGCCGGTTCTCCTCGGTGCTTTTCACCGCAGACGCTAAAGAGGAACCCTTCAGGAATGCAGAAAGGAATGAATTATGAGTGTCTATCTTAAGTATTATTCTTAAAACAGACAGACAAACTGAAGAGCACGCATATATAAACATACAGCTATGCATACACATACACGCAGGTTAGGTTAACTAAAGTGCATTTACAAGGACCTTGATTTCCAACACTTGCCTGAGCTCGCACTGCTACATTACTAACATTAAACTGCCTTATACCAATTGGGACTTTAAACCAAATGAGCTAAACCTAAAGTAGCTTATTCACCCTTCCTATTGTCATTATCGTTCTACTATTCATACCATTTCCTTGTAACTACAGAAGTAAAGAAACAAAAACCTGCATCAAGTACTCAGTCCTCACCATTTTGTGGACTTCTAAAGGTAAATAAAACATTTTTCCAAATGTGATGTAGTTATAAGTGTATACCTTTAGGTGGGGGCTACTAATTAGCATAATTCCCCCCGCTTTATGGTTAATAATTTTAGGTGGGGGTCATATTTCCCCCTAAGTTGCGCGCGCATCCTATTAGGTGGGGCTACTAATCCCCGCCTGTAGTGTATACTTTTAGGTGGGGGGCCGTATTCCCCCTGCGCCTTTAGTTAATACCTTTAGGTGGGGGCTACTAATTAGCACAATTCCCCCGCTTCCAGTTAATACTTTTAGGTGGGGGCCGTATTCCCCCCGCGCCTGTGGTTAATACTTTTAGGTGGGGGCTGCTGATTCCCCCCTAAAGCTGCGTGCGCAGATCGCCCAAACTTGAGGAATAAATCAATTGGAAAAATGTATAAAAGAAGAAGAATAAATTGAAGAATAATGAAGGTAAGTCAATGATTAAAGTCTTTTAAATGTTTGACTACTAATGTAGTGTGTTTAAACTGATTGTGTGTGTGTGTGTGTGGGTGTTTTGCTTCGTAGCGGTGTCTGACGGGGAGCGATGATTTCTAAACTTTAATGGTTTAAGGCTGTATGACTAGATTGTTAACGTGTACGATTTCCAGGATGTAGCAGTTATATTTATTATTAGGCTATTACTTATACTATTATGCCGTTTTAGCTAGGTAACTGATTAGCTGTATAAATGCGTTTTAAATGGTCCGTGATACGCTGTGTGGGTGTGTGTATAAGCGTTGTTCTGACGGCGTGCGATGGTTTTAAAAACTTAATGGAAGGTTATATGACTAGATTGTTAACGTTCAGTTATATTTTTTAATCAGGCTAATACTTTTACTCATGGCCCGTTTTTAGCTAGCTAGCTAGCTAACAGCTTGGCTGTATAATGACTTTTAAATGGTCCGTGATACGCTGTGTGGGTATGTGTGTCTGTCTGTGTGTATATGCGTGTGTGTGTGTGTGTGTGCGTGGGTGTTTGGTTCTGCGGTGTCTGATGGGCAGCGATGGTTTTAAAAACTTTAATGGTTTAAGGCTGTATGACTAGATTGTTAAGGTTTCCAGGATGTATGACTAGATTGTTAACGTATAAATGCGTTTTAAATGGTCGTCAGTATAATTGTATTTTTTTAATCAGGAAGGTTAATTGTTACTTTTTATATTTTTAATCATGGCCGTTTTTAGCTAGCTAGCTAGCTAACAGCTTGGCTGTATAATGACTTTTAAATGGTCCGTGATACGCTGTGTGGGTATGTGTGTCTGTCTGTGTGTATATGCGTGTGTGTGTGTGTGTGTGTGCGTGGGTGTTTGGTTCGTAGCGGTGTCTGATGGGCAGCGATGATTTCTAAACTTTAATGGTTTAAGGCTGTATGACTAGATTGTTAACGTGTACGATTTCCAGGATGTAGCAGTTATATTTATTATTAGACTATTACTTATACTATTATGCCGTTTTAGCTAGGTAACTGATTAGCTGTATAAATGCGTTTTAAATGGTACGTGATACGCTGTGTGGGTGTGTGTATAAGCGTTGTTTTACTATTGACGGCGTTGATGGTTTTAAAAACTTAATGGAAGGTTACTAGATTGTTAACGTTCAGTTATATTTTTTAATCAGGCTAATACTTTTACTCATGGCCCGTTTTTAGCTAGCTAACTGGCTAGATGTAATGACTTTTAAATGGTCCGTGATACGCTGTGTGGGTATGTGTGTCTGTCTGTGTGTGTGTGTATATGCGTGTGTGTGTGTGTGTGCGTGGGTGTTTGGTTCGTAGCGGTGTCTGATGGGCAGCGATGATTTCTAAACTTTAATGGTTTAAGGCTGTATGACTAGATTGTTAACGTGTACGATTTCCAGGATGTGACAGATATTTTATTATCAGACTATTGCTTTTACTCTTCATGGCCCGTTTTTAGCTAGCTAGCTAACAGCTGGGCTGTAGAGTGACGTATTGCGTTTTGTTGGCTGTGATACGCTGGCTGACTGGGGTGCGCGCAAGGCCAATGGAAAGGCGTTAAAAACCGTGACGCACGGGTGGGTGTAAATTTCTGCCTTTAACTTAACGACAAGATTTCCAGTGGTCACTTTATTCTCCATGCTACTTGAGGTACGTTAAATTCGAATATTGTGCTGCGTAGACATGGATTCTAACGGACTTGGTTTGCGAGGGAGCTTAATCGTTGAAGAAGGTAATTGTGGACCTAGCACTACATTTGAAATGCGTTATCCGCTGCTGAAGAAGAAGAAGAGAAGTCGTACCGAGATATTTACTAAAAGTGATACTGAATGTTGTACAGCTAGTTATGCGTTTATGGGTGAGAACGGCTATGGGTATTCTATAGGATATAGTGATGGCTGTGTTACTTTAGCTGTATGTACTAGTGGTGATCCAGAGTTAAAGTCTGAGGCTAAAACAGAGTACGCCGTAAGTTTAAAAGATTGGCGTCTTTTTAGATCTGTAGTCTGTCAGGATCTTGATATGACAGGTTTTCCAGAGATAATTTATGTAGCACAGTGGGATAGCTACAAAGAAGGGAAAATCTTCTGTGTGGAGGCAGATAGATTCAACAGATCGCCAGAGGATTTTATTTTTCTCAGAGTGTGCGAGGAAAAAGAGAAACTTGTTGCTACCAGAGGACGTATGGACTGGAGGTTAAAACCTTATCCTGTCTCCACCCATGAGCATGAAGAATGGTTTAAAAACGTATTCTTTATACAATGGTGTGATTGGGAGCTAATGAAGAAACAGTTTGAATCCATTGACTATGCCATCAGAAGAGATAGTATAAGGATCTCGTATGAGAAGATAAAGAAAAGACTTATATTCGACGACTGTGGGGATCAGAAGCTTTCACTACCCCGACCACTTTATAGACCTAAAATTGTCAACCACAGAGACTAGGAAGATGGTGGGTGTGATTATGTGTCAAATGTTTGCTAATATACTTTTTCTTTACTGTGTATCTAATGAGCGACTGTTATTTATTCTTCCAGAAGGGTTGGAGTGGTGCTACCCACCTGGTCTGCAGAATTCCTCCACCCCGCGGACGGTCACCGGATCTCCATCTTCATCTTCATCATCATCATATACAACCCCTAAACAATTCCTGTCACCCCCATCCCCTTTGACGCCTCCTCTACCGCCCGCTCTTTTGATCCGGACACCACCGGCATCCCCCCAGCCAACTGGCATCGCACAACCAGACGGAGGAGAAATGGATCCACCGCTCAAAAAAAAAAAAAAATCAAATCATTTAGTTAATCCTGACCGCCTAGATGATGATGATAATGATAATGATAACGATGAGTACCCTGTTTCACATTCAAACAATCAGCCGTCCACCAGTTGTGCTCCGTTACAGACGTTATTGCCAGCCGCAGTAGAGACGCAAATCACACGCACAATAAATCATCCACAGCCATTAACACCTCCAGACAATCAGCCATCCACCAGCTATAGCGATCGCCTACAGCCGACGGTTTCAGTTCAGTCCGGGTGTAGTATGGTTGCAAATGATGTAAACATCAGAGAAATTCCTAAATTCAATTCTGTTGAATTCAGACAGCAGATAGATATGCGCAGTGTTGACCTGACTGATGTTAATAGTGTCCCAGCGCAAGTTCGCAGTACGCTTACCGGATTAATCGACAGGGCTCTTGAAGCAGCAAATCAGGATAGTGTATTAAACGTGGTGTTGAGGGGTCCTTCACTAGCTGATGATATTCAAGCCGTGTTAAATGCTGATAGTGATTATGATCCAGACTCATTTCTGGAGCAAATTGCACAAGTTCTACAGAGTAATGACACGTCTTTCACTGAGGACTCCTTAGAATTTGTTGTTACAGTGGCAGGCAATATGTCTGGCGGTGGTCTGTGTAAATTGGGGTCTATTTGTTATGATGAGATAATACAGCGGAAGATTAATTCATTATTCGTTCCTATGAATACTGTAGACGGTCTTTGCTTCGGCGTGTGTCTCGCATTCTATGCCGACAAAAATCAGTCCCTAATCGAAATGGAGGACTACGCAAAGCGATTATATACCGAGCTGGGATTTGAACATTCACACCGCGTTTCATTTTCTGACGTTGACGCGTTTCAGAAGCATTTGAAAACTAAGATTATAATCTTTCATCACACTGCCGGATCTAAATGCCACAGCTTTTTAAAACACACGACGACCCAGACGTTAACACTGTATGGCTCTACCTCCATGGTGGCCATTACTACATGATCAAAAACAAAACAGCCTTTTTTGGGTTCCTTATGTATGCGAAGCATGTTATGGCACGTACTCAAACTATCTCACACATGTATGTGCATTGGTGTGTAATGTCTGCCACACAGCATGTTTTCGGACACCCGGGCATACAATACGGTGCACAGACTGTAAACGCATATGTAAGTCCCCACAGTGTCTAGCTCAGCATAAGCTAATGAATGCAAAACATCACTTCATACCATGCGAGAGGGTTAAATACTGCGACGCTTGCGGAACGACTTATCATCTGTGGAAAAAAAGCACATGTTTGTAAACCGTCGAAATGTGTACACTGTGGTGATGATATGGTAGGACCGAAACATGAGTGCTACATTCAGCCTCTCAAGAAAAAAAACAAACCGATCCTAATTATATCTTTTACGATTTTGAGACTCGTTACCAGGACGACAGGCATGTGGCTAACTTTGTCTGCAGCATGGATTTGAATGGCATCAAGAAGTACTTTTCAGGTACGCAGTGTGTAGCTTCATTTGTCAATCATTACAGAAAACCTCGTTATAAAAACATGACATTCATAGCACATAATGCATCAGGGTTTGACAGTTATATTCTGCTAGAATATCTTGTTTTGCAAAAAGTCTGTCCAACACTCATAATGCGCGGATCACGTATTGTTTCAATGTATGATACCACTTTCAAGCAAAGGTGGATTGATTCATTCAGTTTTCTCCCGATGGCTCTTGCTAAAACCCCTGCAGCTATGGGGTTTACTGACGCACTAAAGGGCTACTTTCCCCACGCATTCAACACAAAGCAGAATGAAAACTTTATCGGCCCCCATCCTGATCCGTCCTTCTACGGTTATGATACCATGTCCGATGAATCAAAGGAAAAATTCATGGCATGGTATCATACTGTTAAAGACACCACATTTAATCTTAACAGCGAACTGGCAAAGTATTGCATCAATGATGTCGTTGTTTTGGCTAAAGCGTGTGAAAGCTACAGAAATGCGTTTATGGCATCAACAGGCCTAGATCCATTTCAGTTCACGACCCTCGCCTCCAGCTGTATGGGTGTTTTTAAAACGCTCTTTATCCCCAGAGACAGCGTTGCGTTGACCTATGATGGTGCGTACATAAATCCCAATAAAACATATTCGGACGTCTCGATGCAGTGGTTGGGGTATGTGGCTCGCAGTGAAAACCGAGAAAACACGCCCTCAACATAGGTGAAAAAACCTTCAGGAGTGTACTTGTTGACGGCTACTGCAAAGCTACACACACTTGCTACGAATTTGCTGGGTGTTATTACCATGGCTGTGTTAAATGTCATAGCCAAGCCGAAATCAACCCAACTCTGAAACTTCCCTATGGACAGCTGTATGCCAAATTCAATGACCGCTTGTCCGTGTTAGAATCAGTGCATGGGCTAAAAGTTGTTGTGATGTGGGAATGTTCATGGCATATGGCGCTGCGTGATGATCCGGACGTCAAGGCGTTCATGTGTACATATGTCAAACCAAGTCGTTTGAACCCACGAGATGCGCTATTTGGGGGGCGGACAAATGCGTTAAAACTTTACCACAAGGTGACAGGGGATGAAAAGATCAGATATTATGATTTCACAAGTCTGTACCCCACAGTCCAGGCAAAGAGAGACTATCCCATTGGACACCCTCAGGTGATTCATAGCAATTTTGCTGATATTTCACAATACTTTGGTTTTGTGAAATGTGCAGTAGACCCCCCCAGAAGCCTGTTTCATCCAGTGCTCCCCCATCGTTGCCACAACAAACTCATGTTTCCTCTGTGCGCAACCTGTGCCTATGAGGAGAATCAGTCAGCCCCTTGTGTTCACAGCGACCGTGAGAGACAATTGGAGGGGACATGGGCGACAGTTGAGTTGGAGAAGGCACTGGAAAAAGGCTATAAGGTAAATCGTATTGACGAGGTCTGGCATTTTCCGGAGAAATCCGACAATCTTTTTAAAGGATACGTTAAAACGTTCCTCAAACTAAAGCAGCAGGCGTCGGGTTATCCAGGCCATGTCAAAACTGAAGACGAGAAAAAAAAAAAAAAATACGTTGACGACTATTATGCTAAAGAAGGGATCAGACTAGAGCCCGATAAAATATGCGTTAACAATGCAGTTAGAAGCATCAATAAATTGCTGCTGAATTCCCTCTGGGGTCGTTTCTCAATGCGTACCAACTTGCCCACAACAGAGCTAATAACAGATCCACCCCGATTCTCACAACTCATGTTTAGCGACAGGTTTGATGTGAGACAGTTCTCATTCATTTCCCCAGATGTGGCGATAGTCCAGTGGCGTGAGACTAACGGCCAAGCCTCTAGAATTAAAGATATTAATATCTTTATAGGGGCTATGACAACGGCGTATGCTCGTCTAGAGTTATATGACCTAATGGATAAGTTGCAGGAGCGCGTGCTGTATTGTGACACAGACAGCGTCGTGTTCACAAGCAAAACAGGGGAATGGGTGCCCCCGCTAGGCCCTTATCTCGGTGATCTAACGGACGAACTGAATAAAGGCCAGATGTGTGGTCATCCCGATGAAGACTTCATAACCGAGTTTGTTTCGGGGGGGCCAAAATGCTATGCATATCGGACGGCACAGGGAACCACACAGGTGAAATGCAAAGGGGTCACCCTCAATTCAAAAAATGCCAAAGTGGTTACACACGAGTCCTTAATAGGATTGGTTAAATCATTCGTCTCCAATCAACACACTGACGACCATCTGGTCACATCGGCGCACACCATTAAGCGTGATAAAAAGCGGTTTCATCTCAAAAACGCATCAGTGTCGAAGAAATTACAGGTGGTGTATAACAAACGACGCGTTCTTCACGACTATACAACACTTCCCTATGGATATTAATGATCAATATCATACCGCGTTTGACGGCAGGTTGCAACACCCATTCAGCGTCGTTATTAGCGGTCCGTCAATTGTGGTAAAACATTTTTGGTCAAAGATATAATCCGAAATTCAGCATCAGTTATTTCGCACAAGATTGATAATATTGTGTATATATACTCATGCTGGCAACCGTTATACGACGACTTACTAAAGATTGTGAATATCAATTTTGTCAATGGGATACCTGAATCACTTTGTGACGAGACACTTCTCCCCCCCCTCATAAAAATAATTTGCTGATTATCGATGATGTAATGAGTGAGGCATGTTGTAATACTGAAGTTCAAAACGTTTTTACAAAATATGTTCATCACCGGAATCTCAGCTGTATTTATTTAGTACAAAATCTGTTTATTCAGGGCAAAACCAGTCGCACAATAAGCTTAAATACTAACTATATCATATTATTTAAAAACCCCAGAGATAAAAATCAAATAAACTTGCTTGGCAGACAAATGTATCCCGGTAATAACAAATATTTCCTGGAGGCTTTTAATGATGCAACTAGCTCTACATATGGTTATCTTTTAATAGATTATAAAGCCAAGACACCTGATATGTTCAGACTCAGAACAGGTTTGATCTCACCACAACAGGTCGTATACGTCTCAAAGAAACGTTAGGTTATATAATGTCCTCACGCATGCAGAGAAACCTCACATTGTTGCAACTTCTACACAAGGCAGCACCCAGGGTTAGGGGAGTTATTGTTAAGAATGCTAGTTCAGACTTTATTAATGCTCTGTGTGAAATAGCCCTTAACGTTTTAAGAGGTAACATTCCATTGTCGGCCAAACAATACAAACTTTTAAAGAAGAAGAAAAGAGTGATCAGACTAGTTGCAGATAAAAAAGTGAACAATTCTAAAAAGAGGAAATCGATCAATCAAACAGGGGGATTTCTCCTACCTCTGCTGGGAGCTGCTATACCGTTTATTGTGAGCCTTATCAATCGGGGTTGAAATGGAGCACGCCCAGAAAATGTTTTTAGTGCCTCAGCATCAACTGCTATCGTTACAACAGCAACAACAACAACAACAACAACAACAACAGCAGCAACAGCAACCCTCAAACGCGTCTTTGAGGCAGTCTGTCCAAAATGAGTTGGATCAGGCGATGGGTGAAATTCTGAAACAGTCTGACCTTAATGTATATGAAAAAGCCAAAAAATACTCAGGTGTTCTACAAAGATACCTGGCCTTGGTGAAACAGGGTGAACAAGAAAAACTGTAATCACGTTATCGCTACCAGAGGATCATTCAAAGGTAGATTCAAAAGATGATGTCATACAGGATGCTATAATTTCAGAGGTATTGAAGCACATGCCCAAACGAAATATGCGGAATGCCGAATATCTTCTAGCCTCATTATCTCGTAATAATGATAAAATCTCCTGGACAAATCAAGGCGAAATCATTGTAAACAATGAGCACATATCAGGTAGTCATTTGTACGATCTAGTGAAAAGTGTCACAACTCATAATAATATTTCGATGCATTCAAGACCTACGGGGTGGAATCCATTTTTAAAAACCCTTGCAAAATTAAATGTGCCATTATCTGTAATTCCAAACACAGCCGTGCGTCGATCTATCGCTGCATTTAAAACAGATGGTCCATCTGAAAATATTAGACAACACACTCCTAAATCATTAAGTAAACCCATAGTGCCTTCAAACAGCGTTCGTACTCCTAACACATTACGCTATTCATCAACCCCTGGCATGACACGATGGGCTAGTTTTTGATTATTTGATTTTATTGCAATGTACAGAATTATGGTTGCTATTTTCTATTTGAGGCATTTAAAATGTATAAAATGTGACAATGATTTTTCCATTGAATGTTTTTTTTATTCTATTTCATTTTTAAATGTTTTCTATTTTACCTGAGGAATGTTTTCTATTTGAATTTTCTAACCAGTTTTTTCTTTTTTTAATTCTTTCATTTATTTGTATCTGATTGTATCAATGCAATACGATGTATGAAAATGGTGACAATGTATTTTTTTTTTTTTAAATATTTTCTATTTTATCTGATGATTGCGTCAATGACAAGTGAATGTTTTTATGTATAAATCTCTTTTAAAATGCTGGAATAAAATAACGAGACCTGTGGACTTTTTTTATTGACACGTTTTATCCTTTATTAGTGCAAGAAAATCATTACACAAACATCTCATCTGTAGAAAGCACAAGCGCACTGCACGCACTTAAACTTCTGCGTGTGGCATATTACAGGATGTATCTTATCAACAAAATGACAGACCATTGTATCGTTACATATCAGATTAGGACCGTACATTTTCAACACTTTTTTAAAACTCTTATTTTTTGCATGTTACATAAAAAGAATACACAATGTTGTCCACATGCTGTAGAATAGTTACTTTGCACTTGAATGTCAGAATGATAAATCTCCAGACAATTTTTTTAAGAGGAAGTGATTTATCGGTTGTGAAAAAATGGGCAGGTGAATTTCCAAAACTGTCGAAGAAATATCCATGTTTGTCGGTATTGATGTATACGGCCAGCCAGTGCTCACCAGGCATATCGCTAGGATGTGTATTTATAACAGCCATTGCCGGTAGCTTACATATAGCAGTTTTTGGTAAATGATCACAGGGTACCACCCCTAGAAAATTTGTGTCTCTGCTCACTCTCTTTGCAAGTACACTTGTGAGCTCAACTGTATTCATTTCTAATAGTGATCTAACAACACTTGCCTTCGGTTAGATATTTCGACTATAGAATCAAAAACAGAGTAACAGATTAGTGTTACTGTACGGGGTAGTGGATTCCTAAAACGAGCTTCCAGACGTACATTCCCCGTCTTGATTAGTGACAGATTTCCTGAACACCCTCCATCTGGTTCCAAATTGAAACAAAAAAGTGTGTACCCCGCTCCAAAATCTGCTCGTGATATGGCCAGACTTCGATCCTTTAAATGACGGCCTGTTGATTCAATCAGCTGATAATATTCCCTAGCATATTGCCCTCTTTGAAAGTGTGGTTGAAAAGGACGAGCTGGGTACGTTACCCCGTCTGCATTCAGACTCATGAACTCTGTATTATAGTGTTCAAAATTAAATGGGTTACGAGCGTATGACCCTGTATATGCTTCATTATCAACAAATGCTAAGACGACAAATTTAGGTAACTGTCCCAGGAATAAATTTTCCTGATTACACACACGGGTACCAGCAGGTATGGAAAATGTTTTTAACACTACACGATCGATGGCATATTTAGCGTTCGTATGTTGTAAGGCCCTGCTATGGGCCAGCCGTATTGTAGGAGCTACAGTCACTTTCTTTACAAAAAGACTCGCTGAAATTATTTTCACAGTGAATAGGACATTTCCAGGGGTCATTAGCGCAAAGTCATCTTTTGAGCGGATGAATTTCAGAGAAAGGTCGACGCCATTTAGCATAAGTTTTTCTTGAAAAAACAGGTCAGCGTGTATAGGTGCTATTAGCTCAACAATACGACTCTCAGATGTGAATTCACTCCGCTGTGTTAACCCAAGATTGTGGCCGGTAATTGATGTATCGTCCATCTGCCCGCTGGTATCTTTACAAAACAATCCTGTACTAAATTGTGTGTCCAGAGTGTCCTTTCCATAATTTAACAAACACTCAATCATCCCACGATATGCATATGTATTTGAAGACTGTGTGATTAATCTATCTCCCAACATTATGTCTACCTGGGGAAAAAAAAGAGTACAGCCAGGATAATTTATAAATCCCACATCGGCTGCATTGGCTAACACACTACCATCAGGATTCGTAATCCTCACACGCAAATACAGATATGAGTCGTTAAAATCCATATAATCTTCACCAGAGGCAGATATAAAAAACTCAATTGGACCTGCATCTGTCAGGGCCGACACAGGTGGTATTTCTGTATAGCATGATTTTTCAATAGACGTCTGGGTGTATGGTACGGTGAATAGGTCCAGCTCTGTCTTCACACACTCTTGAGATTGATTATGAATGAACGCCATGCTTGATATCCCTCAAGGAACAAAACTGAAAATATAGATGTGTGTCTAGAAAATATCTTTTGGGGAGCTCCGAGAGCGTCTGGCTGGAGTCCTGCGTCTTCTGACTGCTGCTTTCTTTTGACTACTTTAACTTTTTTTCCAATGTTTTTACGTCTTTTAGATGTTGCTCGTCGACGCCCACATCCTGAGGGAGGAGTTTTCGAGGTCTACGGCTGTACGCTATAAGTCCTTTTCCCTCTTGTCTCGCTGATACAGCGTTTCTTACATTGGATACAACATCACCAATAAATCCTGTGGCCGCTGTTTTCAGGTGTGGCTTCGCCAAATTAAAACCCTTTTTTTTTTAAAAGGGGACAGCCATGCGAAAATAAGTTCCTAAATATACCGCCTAAGCCATTACCATATTGTGTACTTGTTCCAATAAATCCAGGTAGTTCTCCGCCTGCTTGATTCATATAATATGACATATATCGACCATCATCGCCACTGTAAGCTTTACGCATCATTTTAATGTAGTTTCACAGGTCTAAAATGTAGTTTGACTATAACTTTTCCGTATGAGAATGGAATGAGCGCACTCTGGTCGTCCCGCAACTCAATTTGTATGTCACTTACGGTCGAGCGTGACAGAGGTACGTAGTGGGGAGCGTCGTAACTCAAAGTGGGCATGCGTCTGGCTTCTCAGAAATATTTATGCATCTGAGAAGGGGGACGTTGCTATCACCCACTAGCTGATAATCTATGATGTCACTATAAATAAATATGTTATATCGCCCCGCGTGTATATCAGCGGGATGGGGGCTACACTAAGCTTTTTCTCTAAAAGGCTGGGGTGTATTCCAAAGGGCGCACCTGGAACAAAACCCAGTATCTCAGCTAACCGGCCTTTAAACGTCACGTGACACCCTCCCCCTCCAGAGAAGAATACTTTATTCGTAATGGCATTATAACTCATACTGACGTCTACGGTGGAGTTATTTATACATTTTGTGTTAAACTCCTTAATAACACTCTGTACGGAGTCATACCACCCCACCGATAGCTTGATATAGTGCTTTTCAACACTTTTTAGGTCAAGGATTTCTACTTCGGCGTCCTCTGCTGAAAAACTGCTCCAGACACGAGGGTACTGGATCTCAATAAGCCCCACTTCATAGGGGTGCTGTAGAATGATCGGCTTAGCTAACTTGGTTCTGAACTGACATATCTTATTATTTGGATATACAGATGATGATGAATTGCTAGGCAATGTGACAAAAAACCCATTCTTACTCATTGTAAATATGCTCTTTTCCACAGGCAGGGCTGAATGACTAGTTTACACATTCTACATCCTATTTTATTTAAGGTCTACAATGTCTTTTCAGAAACCCATGAATTGAATTTTTCAGGCCATCCCAACCACTTCACAAGGGCAATGCGTTTACGCCCCGCCTGTTTTCTCCTCACTACCTTCTCTATTTTAAATATCTTATTCCTGTCTATGATCACCTGTTGCAATTCGGCCTCGTAAAAGGTTCCTGTCAACATGTCGCCACTGACATCTTTTAGCTTATAAACCGGCGGTATGCGACTTATAAGTTTCGCTATTGTAAAAAACTCATCTGTAAACGTTTGCTTATAACCTTTTCTAAATAATCCACGATGCTTTGATATCCCAACCGTATCTCCCAGTTGAAATTTAAAGGTTACCGCTGCGGGTGTCTTCAGCTTGTACAAATTGATAAAGACATCTTTCTCATTGTCTTTATTTACTGAGGATGGTGGCATTTTTATAGACCTGTGGTATGAAGAATTGTATGCAGTAACCAGATCGGGAATTGCCTCGATATACCGTCGAGAGTTGATGGATGTTAGAAATCGCCACATACGCGTTTTGAATGTCCTATTGAACCTCTCCACCACACTAGCTTTTGTCTCATTCGATGTCGAGAAATGTTTGATTTTATATTGATCCAGCAGATTATGAAAAGTGGTATTGTAAAACTCCTTTCCCTCGTCTGTTTGAACTTTCTGGGGTATCCGTCCATCGCGTAGTATTTCTTTAAAAGCGTTTGTGACAACTGGTCCAGTTTTGTTTTTAAGGCACCTCACCCAGGCGTATTTCGAAAACACATCAATACAGGTCAGCAGATAACGCACATTATCATTTTCTGATGAATATTCGCTCATATCTACCAGATCAATCTGAAATTGTTTGTCAATACCATTAACAACTACTCTGTTTCTAGGGAAGTTTTTAACGCGGACGCATGCAAGGTATATGTATCCTGACGCTGTAAAAACTTTTGAACCACTGGGAGCGCTGGAGTCACGCCTGTATGCTCTTTGACTGCCTGACGAAGCTTATCCACACCACCTAATCCTCCAGGGTGTGATGGATCATAGTATATTTTTCCATAACTCTCTCCATGATTCGTATAGATGAAACTGACATCATTAGCTTTGTGTCATGCATTTTTATTTACATCACAACAGATTATGAAGACATGTTTACACACTCTATCACATACAGCATTTTGGCTACCTCGTTCACACCCGTTTTAGCGATTATGAATGCGTGTAGCTCTTGAAAATCGGATACCATATCATTATCACATTGTTTTTCTCTCACATACAGACTCAATGTATCAACAATCATAGTGTACAATGTTAACAGATGATGAACTTTCAACCGCTCAAAGTTGTGTGTAATGCTAGCTATGACTGTACAAAATGTTTCCATCACATTCTCCGTGTCATCAACAATGCTAGTAACATTTGGATCACATCAGGCCACGGATGTGTACAGATTTGGCCTCTCACAAGTTCCATCATTTTCTCAAGCCTAATCACATCAGACGGCTCGACTTCACGGTTACATTGGTATATGGTATCATCACCCACCTTGTTGGCTACAGCCTTGTCTAAAAAGGCTTGACAATTTCAATATCACATATCGCTCATTGAATTTCCTATACATCAAACGCAAACAATTCCCCATATTATTTTTTTTATTTTTTACACACGTATAAGCTTTTTCTCCAGTAATCTCAGTATACTTTTCAACTCTTGTAGAAATCCCTCCAGTAATCTCCGATTTCACGAATTTGAGCTACTTTTACAACATCATCACCCACTGTTGCATCATACATTTCACGGATTTTAGCTGTAACATCTTCAGCTGATTTTAACTCATACAATACCGTTTCAGCCACTCCACGGATTCTGGAGTCATCGGCACTGACCCTTTTTAATGTCAGAAAGCGTCGCACAACACTCACAAATTTTTGTTCAACAGTCTTTTCATAAGCTTGTCAAAGTGTTCTCCATAGAACCATTCCGTATACTGGTTAAGCACTCATGATGTTTCTGGCTCGGATGATTGACCTGGCATCCATAACACTGCTCCTTCCAGTATTGATATATTACTATACCCAGCAGATGTAGTGAAGCAGTTTTAATACTGTCTATGAGCAATGTTGATACCACACCGTCGGTGTGATCATAAGGACAATCACACACGAGATACGGGGTCTATCCCTGTGTGTCGTCGCACACCCACTGTGAGGGTGAGGTTGAGGGTCGGTGGGATGTGTCTGGACATATATCTCCTCCGTCTGGTTGTGCGATGCCAGTTGGCTGGGGGATGCCGGTGGTGTCCGGATCAAAAGAGCGGCGGTAGAGGAGGCGTCAAAGGGGATGGGGGTGACAGGAATTGTTTAGGGGTTGTATATGATGATGATGAAGATGAAGATGGAGATCCGTGACCGTCCGCGGGGTGGAGGAATTCTGCAGACCAGGTGGGTAGCACCACTCCAACCCTTCTGGAAGAATAAATAACAGTCGCTCATTAGATACACAGTAAAGAAAAAGTATATTAGCAAACATTTGACACATAATCACACCCACCATCTTCCTAGTCTCTGTGGTTGACAATTTTAGGTCTATAAAGTGGTCGGGTAGTGAAAGCTTCTGATCCCCACAGTCGTCGAATATAAGTCTTTTCTTTATCTTCTCATACGAGATCCTTATACTATCTCTTCTGATGGCATAGTCAATGGATTCAAACTGTTTCTTCATTAGCTCCCAATCACACCATTGTATAAAGAATACGTTTTTAAACCATTCTTCATGCTCATGGGTGGAGACAGGATAAGGTTTTAACCTCCAGTCCATACGTCCTCTGGTAGCAACAAGTTTCTCTTTTTTTCCTCGCACACTCTGAGAAAAATAAAATCCTCTGGCGATCTGTTGAATCTATCTGCCTCCACACAGAAGATTTTCCCTTCTTTGTAGCTATCCCACTGTGCTACATAAATTATCTCTGGAAAACCTGTCATATCAAGATCCTGACAGACTACAGATCTAAAAAGACGCCAATCTTTTAAACTTACGGCGTACTCTGTTTTAGCCTCAGACTTTAACTCTGGATCACCACTAGTACATACAGCTAAAGTAACACAGCCATCACTATATCCTATAGAATACCCATAGCCGTTCTCACCCATAAACGCATAACTAGCTGTACAACATTCAGTATCACTTTTAGTAAATATCTCGGTACGACTTCTCTTCTTCTTCTTCAGCAGCGGATAACGCATTTCAAATGTAGTGCTAGGTCCACAATTACCTTCTTCAACGATTAAGCTCCCTCGCAAACCAAGTCCGTTAGAATCCATGTCTACGCAGCACAATATTCGAATTTAACGTACCTCAAGTAGCATGGAGAATAAAGTGACCACTGGAAATCTTGTCGTTAAGTTAAAGGCAGAAATTTACACCCACCCGTGCGTCACGGTTTTTAACGCCTTTCCATTGGCCTTGCGCGCACCCCAGTCAGCCAGCGTATCACAGCCAACAAAACGCAATACGTCACTCTACAGCCCAGCTGTTAGCTAGCTAGCTAAAAACGGGCCATGAAGAGTAAAAGCAATAGTCTGATAATAAATATATCTGTCACATCCTGGAAATCGTACACGTTAACAATCTAGTCATACAGCCTTAAACCATTAAAGTTTAGAAATCATCGCTGCCCATCAGACACCGCTACGAACCAAACACCCACGCACACACACACACACACGCATATACACACACACACAGACAGACACACATACCCACACAGCGTATCACGGACCATTTAAAAGTCATTACATCTAGCCAGTTAGCTAGCTAAAACGGGCCATGAGTAAAAGTATTAGCCTGATTAAAAAATATAACTGAACGTTAACAATCTAGTAACCTTCCATTAAGTTTTTAAAACCATCGCACGCCGTCAATAGTAAAACAACGCTTATACACACACCCACACAGCGTATCACGTACCATTTAAAACGCATTTATACAGCTAATCAGTTACCTAGCTAAAACGGCATAATAGTATAAGTAATAGTCTAATAATAAATATAACTGCTACATCCTGGAAATCGTACACGTTAACAATCTAGTCATACAGCCTTAAACCATTAAAGTTTAGAAATCATCGCTGCCCATCAGACACCGCTACGAACCAAACACCCACGCACACACACACACACACACACGCATATACACACAGACAGACACACATACCCACACAGCGTATCACGGACCATTTAAAAGTCATTATACAGCCAAGCTGTTAGCTAGCTAGCTAGCTAAAAACGGGCCATGAGTAAAAGTATTAGCCTGATTAAAAAATATAACTGAACGTTAACAATCTAGTCATATAACCTTCCATTAAGTTTTTAAAACCATCGCACGCCGTCAGAACAACGCTTATACACACACCCACACAGCGTATCACGGACCATTTAAAAACGCATTTATACAGCTAATCAGTTACCTAGCTAAAACGGCATAATAGTATAAGTAATAGCCTAATAATAAATATAACTGCTACATCCTGGAAATCGTACACGTTAACAATCTAGTCATACAGCCTTAAACCATTAAAGTTTAGAAATCATCGCTCCCCGTCAGACACCGCTACGAAGCAAAACACCCACACACACACACACACAATCAGTTTAAACACACTACATTAGTAGTCAAACATTTAAAAGACTTTAATCATTGACTTACCTTCATTATTCTTCAATTTATTCTTCTTCTTTTATACATTTTTCCAATTGATTTATTCCTCAAGTTTGGGCGATCTGCGCACGCAGCTTTAGGGGGGAATCAGCAGCCCCCACCTAAAAGTATTAACCACAGGCGCGGGGGGAATACGGCCCCCACCTAAAAGTATTAACTGGAAGCGGGGGAATTGTGCTAATTAGTAGCCCCCACCTAAAGGTATTAACTAAAGGCGCAGGGGGGAATACGGCCCCCACCTAAAAGTATACACTACAGGCGGGGGATTAGTAGCCCCCACCTAATAGGATGCGCGCGCAACTTAGGGGGGAAATATCACCCCCACCTAAAATTAATAACCATAAAGCGGGGGAATTATGCTAATTAGTAGCCCCCACCTAAAGGTATACACTTATAACTACTCTTGACACTCTTAAAGCTATGATTTAAACACCATGCATGACTGGGACTGTGACAGGTGCAAGTTGTCTGCACTGTAAAGTTGACAAAGTAACTGACTCACAGGAAGTTTACAGTTTCAACTTTGATTACATTTACCTAGGTCAGGGATCTTCAACAGGGGGTCTGGGATACCTAGGGAATCCTCAGAGTCAATGCAAGGGGGCCTACAAATTATTATTAATTTTTGAAAGTCTTCTCAAAACTTAACAAGCCTAACATGAATCCAACATATTATTAGCAAATATAAATCCCCACTGATGATAGTCTTTCTGGCCCAAAAGGTACGCCACTAAGGCCATACACAGATACAGATCATCCTACGGATTCACTGTGTCATTATCGTTCTACTGTGAAATCAAGTTTTTTAACATTAAAACTTGGTTTATAAAATCATGCAAACAAATCAAAGAGTTAAGGAGTGATTGTGTTTCCCACATCAAGTAGAAACAATGCTTTTATCCACTGTTAATGTAAAGATTTAGGCTTTCATATTTCTGTGAAATGTTCCCGGGGTCTGGTGGACCCACCACATTATTAGGCTTTTAAAGCAATACAGCCATAACAATTTATGTAAAAATACTTAATAGATGTTTACTTTATCTAAATTGCCAATGATATATACATCAATGATGGTTCATATTTTGCCCCTGTGAAATCAATGATCATGTGATCATTTTTTGTGAGAAAACAAGGAAATTCAATTTGAAAAAAGGTAAACTAATAGAGACAAGATTTTTGATCATTATTTGTGCTTATTTCTTAGAACTTAATCATGTGAAAGTGCTTGAAACTTTGTGTAGAATAGCAGGTGCAGAAATACTAGTTTCGTAGCATCTACATTTAAATACACTGGGGTCCAGTAGACCCCAACACCTCATATGCAATAGTTATGTGTGTGTGTGGGGTACCATGTGCAGTCATTGAAAATAAGTTATTTTCACAGAAAGATTACAATGACTTTGAGTTAGAAGAAATAATAAATAGCTAACATTGAAAACGGGTCCCACAGACAACAAGGGTTAAACTGTAATGTTAACAAAAATGTTAATAAAAAGAAGTATTGCTATAATCTATCTAATAATCTATAATTTCCTTGAGATTAAATTGACATAATTTCAAGCAGTTGTCTGTTTCTGCCACCTACTGGTATAAACCTGCGTCTGTAAAGCCTGGACCAACATCAACATCCCCAAGTCTCATGTGTGTACGTGTGTATTTGTGTGTCATTGCATCCATGGAAACTGAACATATTACTTCAGTACTTTAACACCTTCATTGGCTTCCCGTGCAACAAAGATTCACTTTTAAAAACATCTTCACAACACATGTTTATTAAATGCAATACAAAAGGAAATAATACAATATCCCTTTGTCTTTGTGTTTGCATCTATGGCTTCCTGCACCTGGCCAGTTTAGAGAGCCAAGAGAAAAATTTGTTGTTCTTCTTAGTTTTCCTTTTCAGGCTGTGGCTCTGTCTCCGTCTCTGCAGGGGAGAGCTCCTCCTGCAACGGCAGCTGCAGCATTGTTGGCTCTCTTTCTGGCTCTATTTCCTGTCTACTGTCCGTGATGTTGAGGCTTGGTGGACTTTCATCTCCAGAGTCGGCGTCTTCTTCAAAGCTGAAAGGAGGCCTGAGTTGGTTAAGGATCTCAGTGATTATGAGGCTCCAGGTAACAATGTCATTGCAGTCCACAGCATACTGGTTGGACAAATGAGGTGCGCTGACGTGTGCCTGGCTCTCTCGGATGTCCTCATTGAGAAAAGCCCTCTGGAAGATTTTAGTTTTTCTGATCCAGGATCCATACTGCTCAATCATTTCCACCTTGGTGGTCTCAGGAAGAAACTGAGAGAAAAGCTGGCTCGCCTCCTCACTGGGAGTCTGGCTGGGAGTTGACTCACCTGCAGACTCGGCCTTGTGTGTTGTGAGTACGGCCTCGGTGATGTGATGAGGGATGAAGCTCAGGAGTTCAGGGTCCTTCCTCATCAGCTGCTTCCTCACCTGGATGGCTGTGCCAAACCTCTTCATGAGGCTCCTCTGGAGCAGCACGGCAGCTTCCCATGTGTTGCAGGGAGGAGGGAGGTTTTCATCAACGATGACACCTGGGACTTTCTTCAGCGTCTTCAAAGTCTCTATGCTCATGTGCAGACAGAGGGTCAGCAGCTCTTGCTGGTCCAGATGTGCTCCAATGGCGCTCCTCAATGGATTGAGCCCCAGCATCAGCTGGACGAGCAGATCTTCCACCAGGTCCCTGCTGACAGTGACTGTAGCTGGGAGAGGGAGCTGGCCATTAACTTCTTTTAAAGAGGAGCTGTGGGCCATCACTGGTGAAGGCTCCGTGCTGGTGCAGGTCTCAGCTCTTTCCAGGTTAAAGGATGTGTTTGTGTCCATGATCTTGACAAAGCCAACCCAGTCCTAGTAGAAGTTGGTTTCCAATGAGATTGGTTGTAGACAACAAGGTGAAAAAAGAAGAAGTAGGCAACAGTCGAACAAGACGTGGTTTGTACTCAGTGAATCTGTGTGAAATGACTGATGACTGGCACCAGTTGGACCAGAAACTGTAGATTCTGGATTACTTCACTGTCAGCCCTTCTGTGACATCACATTCTAATTCATCATAATATTCTGATCCATTTCCACATTTTATTCTCAGAGCTAGTTTGTTGACAGGCTGTGAAAAGACCAGTCCATTATCATAATGTAATCAAAAGGGCATTTTTACAAAACAAACACTTATTTGATTAATTGGGAAAATAATCCACAGATTTGTCCTCCCTCATCATTAGTTAAGGTCCTATACAAAATAATAAAAAGATTACATTGCATGTCATTTAGCAGACGCTTCTCCAAAGTGACTTACAATTATATATGTCAGAGGTCGCACGCCTCCGGGACAACTAGGGGTTAATTAGTACTAACTAGGTTAATTAGTGTGGTATGAACATTTTCACTTTATTAAAGGATCTCAATACTTTATATCAGATCAGTGTGAGCTCTCCCTCTCTGGGCCAATTTCTGCTTTATATCTAACTGGTGTTAAAGAGTTAGTGCTGACAAACACTGACCGATGCATTGTCTCATGTTACCTCATGTCTTCTATTAAAAGTTGCAACACAAAGACAATAAGATTATATCCAAATTTGTCATGTATTTGAGAGATCCTCATCTTAAACCAGCTGTGGTATGTGCTTGTAGACAATTAGTACAGTACAGTGAAGAAGCTGTGCCTAACATTTTATTGAAAAAATAAATGCTTTTATGGCAAATCTCAGAAGCGAGCTATACTTTATCTTTACAAAAATATATGCCATTTGCTAAAAAGGACAATCCGTAAAGCATCTATTGAACAATTTCATTTGTACTGTTAATAGTTGTTGCCAATAACATCTAAAGGAAAAATGTGTATGGGTTTTGAGGAATACACTTGTAATTAAAAGAATAGGCTGTAACAAAAGGTGGGAAAGTGAGGTGAGTCTGGTCCATGCTCTGATGCGCCACCCGTCAAGAAGAGGGCGCTACTGCAACAGACTCACCGCCAAGCGCATGCTACAACAGCAGAAGAAGACACTGACTATACCGGGTCAGCGTCTTCCGGGCAGGAACCCGATCTGATTTGTTCAGGACCATATCCCCTGTAACCAATAAGCTATCCGGACCTTTACTACTCGAGATAAATGCCTCACTTTAACCAATCAGGCTTCTACGCAGGGTGGGGCTTGCCTTTGCTTAATGGTTTTCATAATACCCCATCAGTAGTATCATGTAACAGTAACATGACCAAGGTTACTCCGAAGATAGGAGAAAAATATGAACATTTGACATCATCTTATCACGGTAAGACAAGAAGCCCAACAGCTTGATGTTTGCAATAGTAGGCCTATTAGCTGTCTTCCTGTGTCAAATAACAAACCGGCCTCAGCATTTACTTGCTAACAGCTTTAGCTAGTTAGCTAGCTAAGCATCAGCATGACGAAGGAAGTCACGCCACACTCTATTTAAAATAATGACATAAATACTAAATAAAAAAGGACCGCTTTTTGATCAGTATGTAACGTTTTAGGATCAGTTTGCCTCCTATTCCTGTCATCCTCGTCCGTCAAAAGACAGCGAGCATCAAATATATTGAGGTCTTGAGGCAAGTTTTGTTAGGTGGCATTTACCTGACATGCTATATTTACAGTTTGTGGTTCCGTGAGTTTGGTGTGGGGTGCCCTCCCACCCAGAGGTGACTGACTTTTCAGCTAACCGCATTGTTGAGGGGCTTAACTCAGCTGCTGAATTGACAGCATCTTTACTGAGGATTTAACAATGTAAACTTTATACTACTTTGTCTATCATAAAGAAACCTGAAAGAAACTGATGTGTGTGTGTGTATGTGTGTGTATATGTGTGTGTGTGTGTGTGAACTGTCAATGAATGATCCCATATGTAAGCGTAAATGACAGTTGTTGAATTTGACAGCTATAACGCCAGCTCTCCTTTTTTCCTTTTTTCTGTTATCATCCCAGGTCGCAATGAGCAGCCCGTGTTTCTTGTCCTCCGCTGCCCGAAGAATTAGCCTACCGTTTCCCGCCGCCAGTCTGCTCCGATGCCGGCTGCTGAGCTCCTGCTCCGTTACAAGGTGAGTTTTATCTGGAAGGTACCGGCGCATATAATTAACGTTGGTCTGCTGTCCTGGTCTCACCACTCCTAAGGACAGTGTGGTTCTAGACAACAAGGGAACTATAATTTGACATTATCCTGGGAAATGCTTGTTTGTTTACTGTCCAGGTATAAAAGTGTAAATGTTACTTTCCATTCGCACTACAGATTTTTTGATTTTTTTTTTTAAATAGTTTGAATTAATTCATTATATATATATATATATATATATATATATATATATATATATATATATATATATATATATATTTTTTTTTTTTTAGTTTAAGCCCTTTAAGTTTGTTGTTGCTCATTGGCAATGAGGGCAAATAGTGGCACAGTTAAGCGTAACAATTGTGCATTTTGCAATAAACGCAACAAGCAATTTGACAGTTGTAGGTTTAAATGTTATGAATACGTATTGATATCAGGGTGCTGTAAATTTGTGCCTTTTTCTCTTTCTATTTACTCCCATTGCTAGCGGAACAGTTCTCTAAATCAAACTTGAAGCACATATTCGAACGTTAACAAAGCAGATTCTGTTGTAAATGTAAAATAACAAATTCTGTAGCACACGTTTGATCGCTTCACAGAGGCCTTGTTGACATTGACTATGGCACCAAATGAGATACCTCAAAATGTTTGATCTTGCTCTGTAACAGAACTATTACTACTCAACTTTTTCCCTCTGACTTTTGCAAGAAAAAAACAATGTATGGCAGATTCCACCATCCCTGTCTGGAACAACATATAAGAAATGCAACTTACCAGGCAGAACGTGTGTGGGGACAAGCACCACTGCCATCACCTACACCTGCTTAGTCCCTCATTTGTTCACTGGCAAAATCCATGGCTTAGCCCTCAGGGGGCCAGATTTGCAGCTTCGCAATATTTATGTCTTTTCACATCTCATACACCTACATCTTTTTTTAGAAAGATGTCCTCCAAAAGCCAAATGGACCATCTAGAGAGAACAGCGAGCAACTACAGACAAAATGTAAGATGATATTTTTTTTGTTAATAAATCTCAACTGTATCTATTCATCCAGCCCGTCCTAAGAAAGTCTCTCTCTCTCTCTCTCTCTCTCTCTCTCTCTCTCTCTCTCTCTCTCTCTCTCTCTCTCTCTCTCTCTCTCTCTCTCTCAGGCTCTGTATCCAGCTCAAGTATGTGGTATCATAAACGAGTCACAGACGGTAAAACGTTTGCGATTAGCTGTCCATCCAGATTTCAGCTTCAAAGCAGGACAGTGGTGAGTAGACATTCATGTTTAACTTTTCCCCCACTCATTAAACATGTTTTAATCAATATCCATATTTTCTGACTTCTCCTGTTGGGACAAATGAAGTCAACTTCTTCCTATCCTGCCAACATTACAAGAATGCAACATTAGTCTCCTCCTTGTTTATGATCAGTCGGGCTCAATGCAGACGTTACCATAGTAATAATGAGAACCTGCCAAAATATGTCTAGGTCACTGCCTGAGCGTGCTTTATGGAACATCCCTGTGGACTCGTTTCATAGTGCCTGTAGTGCACATAGTAACCAGAAGGTGGTGGCATTGTGCAGGATTTGTCCAACCGTTAGCCTGGTGGTTTTCTTTTCTTACAAAACTTTTACAGAGTTTACAATCCTACATCACAGTTGCCATGCACGTCAGCTCGAGATTATTGTTGATAGGAAGAAAACAGGCGTTGTCAAGTGATGTATCACATCATCTTAAGGAAGAATCAAAGCTTACAAATTAGCCTATTTAGAAATTTTTCTCAAATGAGAATTAACTAAATAGTTACAGTAAAAAGCTGGTTTGCTCACAGATTTGTGTAGGTAGTTGCCTGTATGCACTGGGTTGCAGCTACACTTACAGCTTTGACTTGAAAGGTGCTTGAGACACGGTGAATTGTTTTCGCTGGTGCATAACACTAGACAATGTTTTAGCGTGTAGCTCTCTTAACATCTTACATAACATCTTGGATGAAGGCATAACTTTCTTTCTGTGTCAGTCAGTGTTGCCAATGTTAATTAGTATCCCGCACATGCAGTATATGTACAAGAGCCCATACTGTAGGTGGGCGGTGGTGAGATATAAAACCGTCCTGCAGCGACTGATAATGAATGTAAATAGATGGAAATCCTTGAATTTCAGTATTTTTCTGAGAAAATGGGACTGTTTAGTTGTTTGTCTCCAGGTGGGAGAGGAGGAGGAGGTGGGAGGAACATATGTGTCTTTGCAGCAGATCCATATTTATGATGCCTCTGAGGGTTGTGGAGACAGTGTAACAGTGGGTCATTGTGTTGTTGGAACATTAGCCCAACTTTTAAGCATTGCGGTTTACCTCTGGGGGGGTGCTCTGCTCTGCTTGTTGACGGACCAATGCGACCACGGTGGGCCATCGAGAATGGAACGCTGCACTTCATTTAAACTAACCAGCAAGCAACTTTCCATCTGGTTTGGTGTTGTTCTACTTGGTTTCCTTCACTAAGGTCAGAGGGCACCACTCTAACTTCATTCACACTTTGACCCCTCAGTTCAGCGAGTTGTTTACTCTTGAATCAACTGTTGTTCAGAAATCTGAAAAGTCAATCCGAATAACTGACTTTTGTGGGAAAACACAATGTTCAGAATTATATTTCAAATGAAAGGATTATAGTTATGTTTATAACAAGGTGCATGTAGTTGCAATGCAATACAAATACTACATATAATACAATGATATTAAAACAACGCATCCATGGTCAAACATAGTATAGGGTGAAGAACATGAGCAGATTTTTAACCACTAGGAATACATATTTCTGATAAGTCACTATCTATTGATAGATAAGTTATGTAAACAAACAACAAACATGAGGGCTCCCATTGGACTCCATGGTGCCTTCAGGTAAAGGTCATTCAACTAATGGTGCATTCAATTGTGCCTCTAAAAAAACCCTGAGTAACACAGTCTGTTGTTGTAGCGTACCCTCCTGCCATCTAGTGGCTCTGCTACTCTATCAAATCGTGACCTTGTGCTCTTGTGTGCAGGGTGGATTTCTTCATCCCCGGTGTGGAGAAGGTGGGAGGTTTCTCCATGTGCTCCAGCCCGGGTTTGCTGCAGAGGGAGGGTGTTGTTGAACTGGCCGTGAAATACACCAAACACCCCCCAGCACACTGGATCCACACCATGGTGAGTGGTGCAGAGCATTATGAAATTCCCAAAATTACTGTCCGTGATCCTTTTCCTGGGGACATTATTGAAAGTTACCTGGAAATGTTGCTGCCTCTGTGTTGGAATATTAAGAAAAAATAGATATGATCATCTGTCTACTGATTTGGAAGATTACATTGCTTGTGTATGCAAGGGAGATAGGGAGGGAGAAACAAGGCGAGGGTGCAAGAAAAGAGATGCAAGACGGAGTGGAGCGATCAGGGTATTGAGAAATGGTTAAGATTTTATAGAGTGAGGAAAATAAAGACTGCCGCCACATAATCACACTGCTGGTTATGAGGCGTCAAAAGAATGGCAAGTCAGATGAGATTTTCAGTGATTCAGTGACCCATGTGAGATATATACAGTGGGTACGGAAAGTATTCAGACCCCTTTAAATTTTTCACTCTTTGTTTCATTGCAGCCTTTTTCCAAAAATCAAAAAAGTTCATTTTATTTCTCAGTAATGTACACTCAGCAACCCATCTTGACAGAAAAAAAACAGAAATTTAGAAATTTTTGCATATTTATTAAAAAACAAAAACTGAAATATCACATGGTCATAAGTATTCAGACCCTTTGTTCAGTATTTAGTAGAAGCACCCTTTTGATCTAATACAGCCATGAGTCGTTTTGGGAAAGATGCAACAAGTTTCTCACATCTGGATTTGGGTATCCTCTGCCATTCCTCCTTGCAGATCCTCTCCAGTTCTGTCAGGTTGGATGGTAAACGTTGGTGGACAGTCATTTTCAGGTCTCTCCAGAGATGCTCAATTGGGTTTAAGTCAGGGCTCTGGCTGGGCCATTCAAGAACAGCCACAGAGTTGTTGTGAAGCCACTCCTTCGTTATTTTAGCGGTGTGCTTAGGGTCATTGTCTTGTTGGAAGGTAAACCTTCGGCCCAGTCTGAGGTCCAGAGCACTCTGGAAAAGGTTTTCGTCCAGGATATCCCTGTACTTGGCCGCATTCATCTTTCCCTCGATTGCAACCAGTCGTCCTGTCCCTGCAGCTGAAAAACACCCCCACAGCATGATGCTGCCACCACCATGCTTCACTGTTGAGACTGTATTGGACAGGTGATGAGCAGTGCCTGGTTTTCTCCACACATACCGCTTAGAATTAAGGCCAAAAAGTTCTATCTTGGTCTCATCAGACCAGAGGATTTTATTTATCACCATCTTGGAGTCCTTCAGGTGTTTTTAGCAAACTCCATGCGGGCTTTCATGTGTCTTGCACTGAGGAGAGGCTTCCTTCGGGCCACTCTGCCATAAAGCCCCGACTGGTGGATTGCTGCAGTGATGGTTGACTTACTACAACTTTCTCCCATCTCCCGACTGCATCTCTGGAGCTTAGCCACAGTGACCATTGGGTTCTTCTTTGCCTCTCTCACCAAGGCTCTTCTCCCCCCGATAGCTCAGTTTGGCCGGACGGCCAGCTCTAGGAAGGGTTCTGGTCGTCCCAAACGTCTTCCATTTGAGGATTATGGAGGCCACTGTGCTCTTAGGAACCTTAAGTGCAGCAGAAATTTTTTTGTAACCTTGACCAGATCTGTGCCTTGCCACAATTCTGTCTCTGAGCTCTTCAGGCAGTTCCTTTGACCTCATGATTGTCATTTGCTCTGACATGCACTGTGAGCTGTAAGGTCTTATATAGACAGGTGTGTGGCTTTCCTAATCAAGTCCAATCAGTATAATCAAACACAGCTGGACTCCAATGAAGGTGTAGAACCATCTCAAGGATGATCAGAAGAAATAGACAGCACCTGAGTTACATATGAGGGTCACGGCAAAGGGTCTGAATACATATGACCATGTGATATTTCAGTTTTTTTTTTAATAAATATGCAAAAATTTCTAAATTTCTGTTTTTTTCTGTCAAGATGGGTTGCTGAGTGTACATTACTGAGAAATAAAATGAACATTTTTGATTTTTGGAAAAAGGCTGCAATGAAACAAAGAGTGAAAAATTTAAAGGGGTCTGAATACTTTCCGTACCCACTGTATATATATATATATATATATATATATATATATATTTATTTATTTATTTATTTATTTTTCTTTCCAGCCCTGCAGAAGCAGTGGCCATTAACCTGTACTAAAAACGTGATGCACTCCCAATTGAACATCTATGACATTAAAACATTTAAATCATAATCTGTCATAATTTTCTTTTCAGTATTAGCCATATGATCCCTGATGTTTTTCAATCGTTTTTTTGCTGTCAAGGGTTTGTCAAAGTGAGTCAGCAAATTTGAAAAATTGCTTGCGTAGCTGAAGCAGAATTGTGGTAGTGAAGCTAAAAATTCAAGAGATTTGAAGTTGGTGTTTAACTGTTTGTAGAGCAAGCCGACAGTGTAAATAAAGCTTTTGTGAACACATAAAAATGTTATATGAAAATGTTCTTGGTGCATAGCATTGTATTTTGTCCACAAGGACATTTAATCCAGTAGTAGTGCGAGTAGTTGTGTGAATATACGTTTCCTTTCTGATTACCTTCCCCTTCCATTTCTGCACTCTGCATGTTTGTTTGCAGCTTCTGTGTTTGATGATGCGCCCTAATAAATAGCTTTGAGCTACTACGCCTTGTGTAAATAAGTATCAGAATGCGGTGGGATGTGTTTGAGCATTCTTCGACTTACAGCTCTCTGCTCTGGGACCGTTTGATGATCTGTTTGTTTGATATTGCGCTCCGACTCCTCTGTAAGCAGGAATAGTGTAGGTACCACAACAGCAGAGTGTGTGTGTGTGTGTGTGTGTGTGTGCACGTGCGTGCGTGCATGCTTGTGTTTGTGTGCAGATTAAGGCATATTTATTGCTCCTTTTGACTTCAAAAGACCTTCTCTGCGAAATTTGCAAAGTCACTCCCACCCATAGCGTAGGTTGTTGTTTTTTTCCATGCTGATCTACTGTAACAGTGTCTGTTTCCTAAGGCCTGTCTGTGGAGTTTATTTCAAAAGGTGTATTTCAGCTGGAGACCAAAGAGAAATGTTGGGAGTCTAAATTACCCAGCTCAACACAGTGTGTTGCTATCTCCTTAAAGGTCCCATGGCATTTTAATTTCACTTTTTGAGGTTTTTTAACATTAATGTGTTCCCCCCAGCCTGGCTATGGTCCCCCAGTGGCTAGAAATGGTGATAGGTTTAACCCGAGCCCTGGGTATCCTGCTCTGCCTTTGAGAAAATGAAAGCTCAGATGGGCCGATCTGGAATCTTGCTCCTTATGAGGTCATAAGGGGCAAGGTTACCTCCCCTTTCTCTGCTTTGCCCACCCAGAGAATTGGCCTACCCATGAGAGAGAGACATCATGGCTTTCAAACAAGCAAATTGGCAGTTGGTCAAGGCCGCCACCCCCCTCCTCCTCAAAAGGTACAGACTCAGAAATGGCACATACTAAGGAAAGCTCATTGTGGGACTGGCTCTAGTGGCTGTAACTCTGCACCAAGGCTGGATTTTGGGAAAGAGACTTCAGATATGGTATTAGGGGACCACTAAGGTCTAAATAAAAACATCCAAAGAGCATTGTGCTATGCGACCTTTAATAATGTCTCTTCCCCTCAGTGTACAGTGGGCTCCCGGGTGGCCATGCGCGTCGGCGGGGACTTCTTCTTTAACCCAACGCCCTCCGACCCCAGTGTGGATTTGCTGCTGGTGGCTGGCGGCGTAGGGATCAACCCCTTGTACTCTATCCTGTTGCACAGCACAGATCTGCTGCGTCTCAACCACGCCTCTGGTGGGCAGGAATACAACATCTCTGCCCACCTCTGCTACAGCGCCAAAAACACCCAGGAACTGCTCTTTAAGGTGTGTATTGTGTTTGGCTGTTGGAATATTTGTGATGAATTTTAAGAGAACTCGCTGATTTTTAAATTGGAATATCTCTGCACACAACAGTGTCCACGTGTATGTCTGGAATATATGGGCAGGTGGGTCGCACCATGTGAGGAGAAAATCTACCTTAACTACCTACCTTCTGTGTTCCCAGAGCTCCATCATCGAGGCGTGTCAGGAGTTCCCTGACAAGCTCTCCTGTGACCTCCACGTCACGCAACAGAGCACAGCTGTTGACTCGCACCTCCAGCCATTTATCAACCGTAAGTAATGCCCATACAAGCACGCACCTACACACATACACTTTTCTTTGTTTAGCAGGGATGATTTAGTGACTTGTCACAGATTCTTCCACAGCCGTCTTTGTTGATTTATCTCCGTCGTCATGTAGAACATGTTCTATCAAAGTGCACTGAGTCTTGAATAATTGATTGACTTCCCTTGCGTCTCCACAGACGGGAGAATCACAGACAAGGAGTTGCGGGCTTACGTGGACCCGCAGAGGACTTTGTGTTTCCTGTGTGGGCCCCCGCCCATGATCGAAGCACTTTCAAAAACCCTCATGGACTTCGGCCTCCCGAAAGACAGAATCCTCTTCGAGAAGTGGTGGTAGAACCTCTTCCAATTCCCAGAATCCTACAGGGTTGTCTTCCTGGATTGTGGTTCTTTTGTTGCATTCACCGGGGGGTGGGGGGGATGTATGGGGTGTGGCGATGATGGAAAGCAACTGAAATATTCCAGTGATCTGGACAATAATAATATGAGGACCCTTGGTCACTGCTACTACTACCTGTGCCTGATCTGTGACAGACCGCTGGGACAATCCACTGAGATGAGTTTTATTTCTTAGGATTGAGCAGAATGAATCTCAACTTTGCAAGACATTTTTCAGCTCGTTTGGCTGAATATTTCAACAAATTTGCAACTGTGTATGACAGACACTGCTGTTACACATCTTCATATCTTAAATCATTTCCAGCCTACTTTTGCCTGACTGAAGTTGTGCTTGAACAAATTTAATAGGTGTTACCTGTTAAATGTTCACCTGAAAAGGCCAAACTTTACCTATGCAAGTATGTCTTAGAAGCAATAATTTGACATTTTCTGAAATACATTCTTGCCAAGAGTTAGATAAGTAGATCAATACCTGTCCGCTAGTTAGCTTAGCATAAAGACAGAAAAAGGCAAAAGAGGCTTTTTTTTTTTTTTTTTTTTTCTGTCAAAAACTGAAAGTGTCATGTTGTGGTTTTAGGGAAACTTCCAACAGAGCCTTATGCTAAGCTAAGCTAACCAGCTGTTGTCTTAGCTTCAGATTTAGCAGACAGATGTGAGTGATCCTCTAATCTTACTCTCAAGAAAGTGAATAAGCCCAATTCTCAAAATTTTAAACTATTTCTTTGAATTCCCTAGGGTCTAAAGGATCAGTGCTTACAATAGCAATCTGTACTATTTTTTTTTTTCTTATACTGTACAAAAGTTTTTAATGAGTGACTAATTTATTTATTTCAAAATACCTCTGCCAATTCCATCATATGTTTTTAGAAGTTTCATACTATGTGTATATATAACTCAAAGTTAGAGCTGGGCCATATGGAGAAAATCAAATATCACAATATATAGATAGGTTATTATTATTTATTTATTTTTTGGGCCTTTTAATGACAGAACCGCTGAAGAAGTGAAAGGGGAGAGAGACGGGGAATGACATGCAGGTTGGAGTCAAACCCGGGCCCGCTGCGTTGAGGAGTAAACCTCAATGTATGGCCACTCTACCAACTGAGCTATCTGGGCACCCATATCACCATGTTTTTGTCCAAATACAGCACATCAATGTCGAGTTTGCAGCTATATTTGGTGCTTTCACAAAATATTTACACAAAATTTTTGATAAATAATCATCAGTAACATGGATATAATGACTAAGTGGGGAAAGGCAAATAAAAGAACAGCTACAACAGCCTAGTAAGTTCAGAAAATCACATCACTTTACTGTAATGTAGCCTCAAAAACCAGGAAAAGACAACACATTCACTGATGTCATTTTACAATATCCAAAATTTAAAACAATATCTAGTCTTTTATATCGATAGATGTGTTGCCCAGCCCTAACTCAGAACCATTTATTTGCAGAACTAAACATTTTCAATTTTATTTATAGTGTCAAATCACAACCGGCGTTATCTCAGGACACTTTACAGATAAAGTAGTGAGAGTGAGTTTCACCGAGTTACACTGAATTCATGTGTTTATTTTTTTATTTTCATTTTACTCATGCAAACTCCACACCGAGTGTATTTTTAGTCAAAAACCCAACAATCTCCCACATGTTGGCCAGTGTCCCTGCTTCAATCAAACATGCAGTGCCTATTTCACATACACTTTTACTCAATCACACACACATCCACATACCCATAAATGCTTCTCGTCCCGGGGTGGAGTGAGTATCCCATGGTGCACTGTAATGGAACCACCAGGTGGTCTCTGATTGGCTTGGATCATTGAACATCCCTTGGAGATGGTTGCAAGCTTTCTTCCTCATATGGAAAAAAAACGGTTTATGCTAGTAACGTGAGATTTGAAGAAAATTAAAGGAAATTGAGTCAATTTGTTTTTAAACACTTTATTGACCTCTGCTTTTATACAAAGACTTGTCACACTACTTCGACACAACACAGGTGGTCCAGGAAATAATATTGAATTTAATTTGTATAGCGCTTTTCAAGGAACCAAAGTCACTTTCCAGGGCAAGGTAGAAAACAAAAACAAAATTCAGGCACAGATGAAAAGGGAGGGGGCTATGGACAGGTAGAGGTGAAGAGATGGGTCTTGAGGCAGGACTGGAAGATGGTGAGAGACTCAAATTTTTCAAAGAAGAAACTTTTTGAAGGTCACTTTTCTCAAATTCCAAAAGGCATTTTCCCATGCTCTTGTACTGTCCAAGCAAATAGTTTTGGTTTAAGATATCTGTCTCAAACCTCAACCACAACCCCATTATAATCAAGGTGAATGGACATAATTTGTGATGCTCCTAGCACTGACAAATTGCATTGAAAAAACGTTTAACAGCAACGTCCCTGTTGCTCTGAATGAAAACTGTTGACCATGTGTTTAGTGGATTATGTAGAGTATCTGGGACATGGCATCTGAAAAGAGATGTTTGTTTCTTTTTTGTTATGTATGTAATGAGCAACACAAACACAATTCCTTTCACCTCCATTGTATTGAGGTAAAGAAATGTCAGGGATCTCATCTCAAAATCTGGTCAAAGGAAACCAAAACTATCTCAATTAGACTAGAGCTATGTGACAGAATACTTTATTTCTAGTTAACATGAACTGCCCCTTTATGTTTGGGCCCATCATACCATCTAATATCTCAATGCAGTGTAGAGCCTGGCCAATACAAACAGAATTTTTAAAATCTCATAACTGTAAATGGCCGATTATGTTTGATGTTATTTGTAACATTTTTCCTAAGGATCCCTTAAATTTGGTTAAGTTATGACTAAGGTATGGTATTGAGTGAAACATTTTAGAATTTAAAAATAAACTCAGTCCAGTAAAACCCACCAGTGAAGAAACTACAGTATGTTATGAAGACATTTCTACATTACCTCAAAAGATCTTTCTTAGTTAATTATTTAAGCCAATACGTATCTATGGAAATCTAAATTTGGCCAATGCAGTTGTATTGGTCAGGCTCTCAATGCATTGTATATCATACTTAGTGTCAACTTTTTCCCTGTTTGCCTCTATTTTAAATTATATACTTTACATATAAAAATACTGTGAGCCCAGTGAAATCAGTACGCCCCTTTTTAACAGTCAGTCCTATTACAAGAAAGTAGTAAAATACAACAATGGGCAAGAAGAAATTAATACTTAAGGCTTGGACTGGAGACTTGCTGTAGGTTGTGCTCTATTAGCCTTGTACAGTTTCATTTCTCATAGCAATACATCAAATAGCAACACTGAACCAAAGCAGAGAACTGCACAACACTTTCCCATATACAGCATGAGAGCTACAACCTCAAAGACAGTGTTAACTCCCTAAACTGAGCAGGTTGAGGCGAAGTAACAGTACATGATGACTAGTAATAGTATGAATGACTACATCTGGGTTGTCAGGCGAACGAAAAATCCAGATCAACCAAATATTATTTGAAAGGCATTGTTTTTGATAAACTAAACAGGCCTCAGCTCCCCCTCACCTGCTTTGTGCCCAATGTGTCAACAGACGCCAGAAAACAGCTGCTGTTTGATCCGCTCTTCCGTTTTCACCTCCTCCTTCACCCCTCCGTCATCTCTCTGACACACATTGGTCCATCTCGTCGACTTCTCCTGCTCAGACGATGAGCTCTTGTCAATGTCGGTTTCCTCTTCCTGCTCCTCCAGAGAAGCCCTGCTCCCCGATAGGAAGGAGAAGCCCTTTTGATGCCGTGCATCTTCATCCCTGTCTTCTCTACCTCTCTGATAACTCGCTCCCTCGTTCCTTCCTCTGTACCTGCTCTTCCACCCCTCTGCCTCTTCTTCCTCCTCGTCTGTGTTTCTTCTTAACCTGTCCATCTCTGTCTCCAACAGAGGGGACCTGTTCTCTCTCTCCTCTTGCGTTTCTCCAGTGGATTTCTTTGCTTTGCTTCGACCCCTGAGGTTCAGCATCTGAAACCAAATAGATGTTTGAGACAGTTGTTGTTATAGCTTTGTGCTGTGTCTTCTTTCCATCTCCCCAGACACCTGCCAAACTGCAACAAAGCCTCTTTCACTGATGCCTCTTTCCTGTACAGTTTAAGGTCAACTCTTTGCCTATTATTAGACTTTTACTGAGTGGCTTTATATTAGCTGTACATCCCATATTTAGTAACATGACTTTTAAATGGCGTATCCTAAAGGCACAACAAAAACAAGTGACAGATTTGCTGCGCGGATGGAAGACAAAAGGGGAACCAACCTTGAAGTCTTTTCTCTTGCGCTGCAAAACGGGTCTCTGAAGGAAGAGGATCTGCTTGGTCGACAAACTCCCGTCACTGCAGAAAGAAAAGAGCAGCACTTTTACTACTGTTTAGCGGTTATGTTTCAATCTAAGGAGCTCGCAGGTCGCTAAATGTATTAAAAATGCAGTTTCTGTTTTTCTGTTTGCTGTATCGGTTGGTAAAGTGACAGGTTACAAGACAACAGCGACTGTGTTTTTGTTCACAGCTCCAGCAGATTTCAAAAAGTGGTTTCATGTTGAGATGAGCATATGATTGGGATTTGTCAGATCTGAGATCTCGAACCATCTGTCCTGTGTATCTAAGATCCACTGTCAGTCCTAATCCGAAAACAGAATAAGACAAAAGAACAATGACTCTAAAATCAACAAAGTCCTTATACTGTACGTGATGTTAATCAAAGTAATGGAATGTAAAGAAAGGATAGGTGAGTTCTTGGGGTGTAGTTCTGTACCTGTTGGTCTTAACAATTGGTGTGGGTAACACACACATAAGCCTCCATCCATACGGAGCCAGAGACTGGAGCAAAGGGATGTAGTCTGTCTTCACCACGACACCCTGGACAAGAGAGGGAGACAGAAATCACTCAGAAATACAGTGCAAAAGCACACAGGAAAGAGAGAAAACACACTATAGTACTTGTGCGGGTTTTCAAATTTAAGCTCAGCTACAAGCACACACGCTACTTTCCTTCATCACCAAAGTGCATATCTTCTACAGAATATTAAAGACTCAAAAGACCCACATCAACAACGGTCCACTGCTCAACCACAATTGCATCGTAGGCGGTGTTTGTGGTCTCCTCTGCGGAGCTCTGGAAGATGAACACACTATCCACAGATGAAACCCCGTTGTCTGGAAGGGGCACATTAGAGACGGAGTCAGATAAACAAGAGGATTTATGTGAGTCAGACAGGACTTTCAAGCTCATCTTCACTCACCAATCTCTCGCTATTGATCCCCCTGTTCCCTATGGCTTAAGCCTACTTATTCCATTCCATGTGTGATTGAACAGTGACTTATGGTATAAGCCATGGACTTATGGCACGTTACTCCATGCATACCATCCATTACCCAGCAGCGGAGCAGAGATCTACAGCCTTGAGCAGCTCTTGACAGAAACTAGTGAAAGGTAAGGAGGTATGGTGAAACAGTTACTTTAAAGCTGCAATAATCAATATTTTTTCATATTACCGGACTGATCAAATGACTGTTTGATGTAAGTGTTGAATCCAAGGATATTTGGCACCCAACTCTGCAGTCCCCTTAGCTTTATTTTAGCTTCTTTCAGCTCTTGTTTTGATTTTTACAGCCCACAACTTTACAACATTGGTCCAGACTAACTGTTCTCATCAACCGTGTTCCATTTTCTGGTGTGGTACTCATGCTTCCTTGATTAAAGTTGCACACTTCATGACACTTTTTTTTTTTATTTTGTATGCCCTAAATGTTTAACTGTAGGGGGACAGCACTTCCAAAATCATCCAATCAGCAGTAGTTCATTGCTACGGCCAGGAAACATACTGTTATCATCTCCAAGTTGAAAAAAACCCGTCGATGAGGTGCGAGCCGCTGGTAAAATGCTGAGTCATGTGGTCGAGCCAGTGTGTGTCAACTTCTGTTATTAGCCCTGCTTCCCTTTGTACTTGCAGTGGCACCCTGAGTGAGTAGAACCTCAGAGAAGTGTTCAGCTCCCCTGTGTGGTTGTACAAGGCAAAGAGCTGCATCCCTACAAGCACACAAAGACAAAATGGACAATTGGACACCAAATAGAACTTAGCATAATCATGATTTGTCACATGACCCCAGTACAAACTGATGACTTACTGCCTTGCGTTGGTGGTGAAGTTGCATTCTCATCTTTCTCGGGACTCTTGAGCCGGATATGGTTGTTGTTGTGTGTCACTCTGCTTTGCCCATCGGTGCGGATAGAGCTGGACTTCCTATCATGGGTTTGATCCAGTTCAGGAGAGCTGGGCCAGCTCTCGGAGCTTGAACTTTCTATTTCTCTCTGGTTGGAAAGGTTACAATGTTTCTCTGTGGATTCTTTAAGATCTGGTAGATGGCCCTTCTGCTGTCTGATCACATCTTCTGTTTCTGTGGAGCTGGGACACCGCTGGTTCCCTTGTGCTTCTGCTGGGTTTTGATTTGGACACCACTGAACTGTGTCTACACTGGGTTTGCCGTGATCTTGAGTTTGTTTCGTTGATTCTAATGACTCTTTAAGGCTGATCTGTAAGGTCTGGATATGCTCATTGGTCTCGCCTTGGTTGAGCTCTAAACTGTGATTGGGTTTCAGAGGACTGAAGTCCGGTTCTCTTGGCTTGTGGTCCCCTGTGTTATGTTCGACACCTCCATGGTCTAACTCTTGAGGTTCAAAGCAGTGGTGGTCAGGTTCTGTGTCATTATTATGTGGCTCTGGAGGATCTGTTGGACTGGTGTTGGCGCTAAAGGGGTGTCGATGTATGGGTGAAGGGCTTGAATGTAACGAGGACAGGTCTTCAGCATCGAAGTTGCCCAGGTAGCAGGGTCCTCCGCCCGGCTGCTGGAGAAAGCCCACAAACATCACCCCTTGCTCTGCTACATCCTGGATCTGTAGGAGTAGCATACCCACACGGTAAACTCTATTAGAAATCATTGTGACGCATAAATACAAAAGGACGTCATTCACAGCACCACAAATACATTTGCACAGAGTCTCTTTTACTATGTTCAAACAAAAGAGAGCCTAATTTACACACAAACAAAGGCTGACGTACGCAGAGTAGACATTCTGCAAAATAACAACCTACCTAATCATCTGCAAAGATCAAATATTCAAATGACAAAAGGACCTCATTATCTCAACGTACGCATGTGCGTGTGTGTGTGTCGCTCCCTCCCATGGTTCTGTGGTGGTTAATTGTCAGTTGATATTTGGGCTGACAGTTTTAGACAGGCTCAACGGGAGAGAAATCAGATCGCAAACTACCACCAAACAATAATGAGACACATCTTTCCCCATTACCCACTACTTTTGACACTTCACTCTTCCACACACACACACATCACTTATAACACACAGTCTCTCTATTACCATCCGACACACTCACATTACAAAAAGTAACACAGTTTTATCTGATAAGTATGTCCGGAGACAGATTGAGAGTGGGTGGGATAGAGAGTGCTGAGGAAATAGAAGTACAGAATTTCAAAACTGAATACACACACACACACACATACATACACTCACAAAAAACCCGCCTGTCACTCTGTCTGCCTGGTACCGCTCCTTGGTTCTTATCTCGAACTCTCTCTGGCAGCTTGTGATCTGATTGGTTATTCATGTCACGCTGCTGGAGCCTATCACATTATACACAGTGATGTGCATTTCCATCCAATCAGGTTTCCTTTTGTGCTCTTTGGGTGTTCAGATGCAAATCTATTCAATGGAGCACATTTTCATTTCCCATTGTAGGACTGTTGGAGTATTCATGAGCAGAGAGACTAAAAGTGAGTTTTACAGCTGATAAATGGCAGTGATGACGCTGTGGTTGGCAGGGTATCTTAGGGTTAAGTCTCATTAAAGTTTACCGTAACTTTTAGGACCTTCCATTCATTATATACAGTATCTCCTCCTTCAGTTTCCTAGATACAGGATAGTGAGCAGTCTCCCAGTATGTTTTGCTGATTTATTTTCCTCCATCTATTTTTTTAGAGGCAAGGTTTACATATGGCACAGACAATTATAAGCAGTTGCCTGTAGCCCTTTGAGCCCTGTAATGTTTTCTCCACTGTCACAGCACTGTTGCACCAACATGAGAGGCATACATGACAAAACTAAGCAGGGGGAGGGGTGGATTCTATATAGATCCCTTTTTGAAAAGAGTCCACTGATTTATCACTGCACTAATAAAACATTTTTCAGACTCACATTTAAAAAAAGCAAATGACGTTTTTAATTCCACACATTCATGCCACAATGCACAACAGTTTGGTAGAAAACTCAGGTGAGGTATGCTAGTAGTAGCAGCTAAGGTTACAGTAGCATTGAGCAGAGATGGTAAAAGTACTCACTTCCGTACTCAAGTAGAAGTACAGATACTTGTGTTAAAAAATACTCTGGTAAAAGCAGATGTACTGATTTAACTTCTTTACTCAAGTAAAAGTAACAAAATACAGGCTTGGAAATGTACTTAAAGTATAAAAGGAAAAGTAGCCTTGCAAATGTCAACCATTTTTTATATAAAGCTACCTGGACCACACACGTTACTAGAGTGCACGCTGAGAAACTTAAGTGGACATGAAAAAAAAAAGGCTCTTTATATGCCACTGGCTACATTTTAAATGGATGTCTGCCAATAGACCTAAATCATCACATATATGATTATTGTGACAGAGACTGGGACTCCAAGTTAATATGATTCTAACTGAGAAGCAAGATACTGTATGAATTCAGTGAGAATTCATATATCCAGTTTCTCTTTTTTAATCTTTCCTTAACATTTTAAAGGAATGTGTGCTTAAATATGGCTTCTGGAAAGAAAATAAAGGATAAACCATGAAAAAAGTGGGAGAAAATAAAAAGACTAGCTGTCTGGAGGATAATCAGTTGAGATTGTGTGTGTGTGTGTGCGTCTTTGAGAACTTATGTTGTCAGTTCATTTAAGCCTGCTGTTGTATTGGTCTATAGTTATTGCACAGTTAAAGTAAGTTAGCCAGAAGTTGTCTCCGTCCTCTTGTACAAAACTAAAGTAATTTTTTTAAATGTAAGCAGTAAAAGTGAAAAAGAGTGAATGGCTGAGCTTGAATAGCACAGAGCCATCGTTGGTGTTATTAGTAACACCTGTGATTTTCCTTCTATAACTAGTCAAAATGTCTGCTGGCAGAAAGGCCCATTGCAGAAATACTGAACTTACCCTCTTGACGTAGCTCTGGATCACTTCTGGGTCAGCAGCCTGGTGACCTGCCACACACACATCTGTCTCCAGACGATGTCTTGCCCACCTCAGTTGGCTTTTCTCTGAACTATAGCGTGAAGAATAAAATAATTTCAACAAATAGTCAGCATAAAAGCATCAATCATATGTCATTTAGTTCAGTTCAATTCTGCTCCTATGAACCAGGAAATGTCAAATGTTCTCATACTGCTACTATAACATTACATTTCCTTTCGGTTCGTTTCCTGTCCATTATCACCAGAGTAGTTCCATCACCCAGTAACATTACAGTCTAAATGACATCTGTCTGGCAGACACGCTCATGTTCACAAGCACTCATTGACCCAGAATTATCACAGCAGAAACATAATGTCAATTCTGGTACAGTTCTAAATTTTCCATTTAAGGGGAACACACATTCAACACAATCACAAAAGACTTATTAGACAGTGAGAGGGACTGAATTTCCTTCTGCTCCCACTGCAAGACACAATCATAAAAGGAGTACTCAGATACGCCTCTTCAGATTTGGATTGAGGTCAGTAGAAAGGCCGTGGTAATATATTGTGCTCTGAGGCGTGAGTGACATTCTCAGCTAGATTTGAAACAGTAGCTCTGTCAGATTTTTGCTTTCATTTTTAGGGTTTTTTGATGAAAGGGGATGGTGTTGATGTGGAGATAAAAGGTGGAGTTAAAGGGGATGGAGGGGGGTAAGGAGGACAAAAGAAAATGGGGGATGGCCATCACTGAAGAAAGCAGATGAAAGAATGGAGAAGATGGTTTCTCTCTTTCAGCGTGCCGTTCCCCTCTGGCGAGCGCTGATGATGCAATCAGCCGTCTCCACGGTGACAGGTGCCAGGAAGCAGCAGGACCACTTGGCAGGAGGGGCATCAAAGGAACAGCCTGGCACCTGCCTGTGCACTAGAGTGTGCGTGTTGGTGTGAGTGAGTGTCTATACAAAACGCTATTCCTTACATTCACATTACAAAAAGTACACAGACCAAAACTCTCTATACAATAGACACGTTCTTATTCAAATTATCATTTTAGTTCACTAAGCTGATGTCAGATATGTTGGAGGAGAATGTGGATCATTTGGTGTATTGTATTTCACTCACATATGTTTGGAAATGTCAGAAAATAACTGGAATTGGTATGTAAAATTGCTACAATAAATACAAGAATATAAGATTCTTTTATTAGCAAGCAATACATATTTGGTTAAAATACTATTGATAGCAAATAAACAAGACTAACAGTCTACAGCTCATTAGTCTCGCATTGCCAGACCTTCCTCCACAGCGCTGCAGAGGAGGGTCTGGCTAGTCCACACGGCATTCCGGGATGGGAGAAAAATGTGCTCTGGTTTGTTGGCATGTCTTTAAACCAATCACAATTATCTTGGGCAGTGCTAAGCGCCACACGGAGCAATGGCGCCTCTGCAAAATATCCTCAGGAAGGAACTTGTTTTGGTGGAACGTGTACGTCCAAAGGAGAAAACTCAGATTGGACAGATAGTCTAGCTAGCTGTCTGGATTTACCCTGCGGAGATCTGAGGAGCAGTTAACCATAGTCCTCAGAAATCAACCGGACTTTAAAATGCCAACACAAAGAAAGCGGAAGGTAACACACAGTATGAGTATATAGACTAATAGCCCATCAGCAGGCAAACATGCTCACAATGACAGCGATAACATGCTGATGTGTAGCAGCTATGTTTATCATGTTCATTACGTTACTTTAGCATGTTAGTATGATAACATTTGCTTGTTCGCAAACACAAAGTACAGTTAAGGCTGATGGAAACATAATTAGTCATTAGTATTTGGTTATAAAACCAAATAATTGGACAAATTAAAATTTTAAACCAAATGATGGCACTAAAGATAAAAGATCACCAAAGTTATTACATTTCAACCTAAGGTGGGAACTAATGTCTGTAGCAAATGCTGTGCCAATGCATCTGGTAAATGTTGAGATTAGATAGGAAAGATATATTTGTTGATATATTTCCCTGGATAAGTGAAAACTTTGGCCTGCTAGGTAACCTCCTCTGGGAAACATGAATGTGGAAATTCATCCAACAGTTGTTGAGATATTACCATTGCCATCTACAGAGCTATGCAGCTAGCAGGCTAAATGCAGAATGAGCAATTGGTGAAAAAAGAGGAACCAATGACTAGTAATTATTGCAGACATGCTCTTTATTAAAAAACTGGTACACTTCTTGAGACAAACCTGGGGCCAAAATGGTAAAAATGGACATTATTAAGACTCATATTAGAATGGAGCTATGAATGAATCACCAACAGGACTTAGTAGAAGGCCTCTACATGGTTTCTGTTTGGAGCCAATCCGTCAGTAACTTCCATGATAAGATGCTGTGAAAGAATAAAGCTCAGCTTGCATGCTGTACCAGAGCTGATAGCAGGGAAGTATGAAAATAATGCTCTTCTCAAATGTGACTGTGAATATTGCAGTTTTGTAGAAGAGAATAACTGGGTTACAGAAGAGATACAGAGTTTGTAGAGAAGTCACAAAGTACAGTATAGGAGCATGTAGCCTATAGTCAAAAGTGAAAGAATTGGGACAGTGAGCTAAAGTTAGTCATTTTTTGTGGCTGACTCATGCAATTAATTTCACATCAAGAGAAGGAGGTGAAGTGCAGAACTCAGCTTGTGGTAATGGGTCTCAATTGGCTTACATGTCAAAAAAATGAAGCTGCAAAAAGCTGCTACCTAACTATTGTCTCAATCTGGCTGCACGAATCATCTCATTTATCTTAATCACTCTGCCATAAAATCCTTATGGTGAGAACTATTCTATCCTATAAAGGTGGCGCTCATGCTGCATCAAGCGTGTGTTTAATTTGTGTACCTTGGAGTCTCTCGAACCAGAACGGCCCGGTGCAGCTGGCGCTGGATGTGTGCATGACGAGGGCCGCAAGAATGGACAAACGGGTGGACAGCGACCAGGACAAAACCCTGCGCCTAGAGTTCCCTGACCTGAACCGGTAGCTCTCTGACTGAGGAGAGACAAAGCACCGATGACACCGGCACCTCTGGAGAGGGAAAACAGGTGAGAGGGGAGGGAGGAAAACAACATGGGGGTAAAAAGGTCAGATATGGACATTACAGGTTGCAAAAGAGGCATTTGGAAGTGGGAAAAACCCTGGAACAAAGAGGAAGAGGGAAGAAAAAAGGGTGTGAAGAAACAAAGACAGAGCATGTTTCATTATGATAATTCCCCCTGAACAACAACACATGGCATCTTCACGCTAAATCTGAAACTAATTACACCAGAGCTATTAGCCTCTGTCCTCACTGTCACCATCACCAGTCTGGCTTTTGTAAAACACACACACACATAAAATGTGAAAAGACATATATGAACGTATATGCATGATGGGAATAGTTTTTTTTTTTTTTTTTTAAACACACACTCCATATCACAAACACATGTTGGCCTAACACTAATGGGCAGTTACATACATACATGCATACATCAAAAGGTTAAAAGACAAGGCTATCACATTGCTTGTTTGGCCGTGTGGTATGAGCAGTAATCACTAACACAGAGCTGCTTCCTTTATTACCAAACACAATGCAAAGAAAAACCCTTTACTTCAGTGGAAAATGGTTAGCAGAGCTTATCGTATGGGAGCAAACTGTCAGGGGAAATCCACCAGGGAGAGCGTAATGTTTGCGAGAGCCGCGCTCTCAGGGTCAGTGTTTTGTAGTTATGCTCACTTTCTGTTCATAGGCTTTTAAGAGAACACATGCATGTATTGCTGTGTGTTTCTGTATTGCTGAGTGAAGCCAAGTGTGTGTGTGTGTGTTAGAGACAGAGAGAGAGGCGTGGAAAAAGAGATGAGATGCGTGAGGAAAGGGGAGACACAGAAAGAGAGCTGCAGTAAGCATAGCAGTGTTGGAGAGAGAGATGAGGCTGTCTGTTTGTGCCTGAATGCTTGTCATCCTTTCCCATTCAATCTCATTTGCATGGGTCTGGAGAAGAGAAAATAACCTGCATAAATTAACTAGACCCACACAAAAACACATACACATGCACACACAAAGGGAGAAAAAGATGTGCAAGCCATCTCATTTTCAATTTATTCTCCATCATCTGGCGTGTTCACACACACACACACACACACACACACAGATATATGAGGGGCTGGCCAGCATGCTAGGATACAAGCTCTTGACTCCCATCTTAGTTAAACAATGGGAGAAAAACTCCTGGAGAAAATCCAACCATCACATTATTTTGGCATAGCTGCTTTGAACCACGAGAGCCTTTCATCAAGCAAACACTTAAATGGGTGTCTGTGGGGACTTATCAAAAGCAGTACAGAGCTGATAATAATAATAACAGCTGGAGACTGGGGCGGGGGTGGCAAGGGGATAACAACAATCCTGTCACCGTAAATAGTCATTAGCTGTCATTAGTTGTGCACGGCTGGCACTCACCCACCGACGAGACATAAGCAAGGCATTGCAGCTAATTCAGGCAAGGCATACAGAAGTTATTAGGGTGTTATACAGCGCTTTAGGCTGGGAAGCGACTTCATTTATACTGTCTGCCACAGTGGGATTTCAAGGGAGGCTGCAATTCCACTCCAGAATGGGAACATGGGAACAGCTCAGGGCAGAAAAGCCGGCTGGAGTTTTATAGCACCAGCAAGTGAGGGCAGAGAGGTGTAGTGCAGAAGAGTGTGCATGTATGTTTAATGGAGGTTGGAGATGTTTTTTGGACTTTGAGAATCAGAGAAATGAAGAAAAAGTGGAAGCATGTGTGTGTGTGTGTGTGTGGATATACAGTCTATAATAGAGTAGGAACATTTGCATCCATACATGCAAGTTTAAAAGCCAGAGATGTCCAAAGGTGCATTGTTTAACAGACACAAGACGCTGCCGAGTGGCTGTTCAGCTGTTGATCCCCGGCATTGCTAAATCCGTCTTCACCCAGAAGCTTTGACCAAATAACAGCCGGCTAGTGTCGTGAGCGACGCCTCACTTTTTGACCCTGGTTTTCACAAGCTGC